>OY756224.1:10000000-11250714 GCA_963576875.1 Acrobasis repandana | reverse complement strand
ATTAATAACATTAAGTGTTTCATAATTATCTTCATTTACTCCCACCAAAAACATAAAATATGACGAAAAAGAGTTTGTTCATTGTGTTGGCTTCGTGGTCAAAATTGGTGTGATATACTATATAGACTGACGAAATGTTAGAATTTGACAAATTTCAATTTAACATTTATACTATTAATTTGAACGAAACAACTTGCTAAATCGGTAACTGGCTCATTAGACAAACCAAACTACAGTTATGTATGTCTTAGACACAGTTATACAGTTATAGCACAACGAATGATAACATTGACAACAAACCAGGGTGTATGTTATTATTCGTTGTAAATACAGGGATACACTGTCGCCGTTTTCCAAACTTGGGCTGATATTATCTCATCTGTCCATGTCTCTATAATACCAAATAAATACTAGGTAAGCACTGCTAAGAAATCAGAAATCTTTATTTTATTTATTTTAGTAAAAATATAAGCTGCTAAGCTAGCAATTCATATTTTATTTCTAAATATTATATTTACCTACTAGGAGTCGGTTGGGAGTAGAGTAGAGCTCCAACCACAGATCTAGTGTATCTCCCAAAATAAACTCCTCGAAAACTAAGAACCCAGAAGTTAATATATCTACCTGTGGGTAACCTATCATTATTACGAAACTTTACTGTTCGAATTTCAGAGGTTCGAAAACGGTATATCGAAGTTTCAAATACCAAACTGATTATTTTACATAATTTTGCTCATCCATAAACTCATTTTACCATAAGTTTCATCTTCCAGAAAAACACATAGCCGAATAATAAAGTATTTTTTTTTCATTCGACATTGTCTTGTTCACTAGCACTAAAGGTCGAAGTAACTTATTTACTATTATTACTTAGCTACTGCTTCGTATTACAAATGTGTTTATAATTAATGTTTTTAAATAAATTTCATAATTAAAAAAAAGAAACAACTTTTTTTTTCCATACAATTTATAAGCCAAAAAATAAAGAGAACATGTAATTAAGTTTTGAGACTAGCTTAATCAGAGTTATTTGTCCTTATATATTTATATTTATTATTAAGTTATTTCTATTATAATAAAATTTTAACTTACTGTCTTGCACTGTGTGTACTTACTTATTGTCTTAAAAAGTCAATATGTTGTGGTAGAAAAGTTATTGACAGAATCGAATCGCTGCAAAACCGACTGACTCTACGTAGACTTGTCTGCCCTACCCTTAGAGTGTAATTCCAACCCGCGTGGGACCGCCGGAGCCGTGCATGCTGCTTGCTTGCCTGCATGCTATGCAGGCAAGCAAGCAGCATGTATGCTATGCTAGAACTGTGACCACCTTTAGTAACTATAGTATTGTTACAAATACTATAAAAAAAATATATTTTATGTTAGCAGTTTTGCGTGTTTTTATTTTATTTTTATTTTATTTATTAAGCAACAACAAACAGTTACATTAATAAAGTCTTAAATAACTAAATATACATATATGAAGTGGTAATATAAGGTATACATATAAATTGCCATTCAGTATCAAAAATGTGAAACAAGTTTTTTTTAATGAAATTATTATTTAATCAATCGAAGTATGCGCCGTTGTTATTAATACACTTCCGCCATTTTATAGGCAGATCATTGATACGTTTGGAAAAAAAATCCTGGGAGCGAGAGTCTATGAACTGTTGGAAGGCGGTTTTGACTGCCTCATCAGATTTGAAATTTTTTCCTTGTAAAAAGTTATCCAAATTTTGAAAAAAATGGTAATCGGTTGGGGCAAGATCTGGAGAGTATGATGGGTGACGCAGAGGTTCCAGTCGCAGCTCCTCTAACTTGGCGATCGTTTAATGTGCAGTGTGTGGTCTAGCGTTATCCTGAAGGAGCAGTGGGCTAGAGCAATTCATCAGTCTCGGTTGTTTAATGGCGAGCTTTTCCATCATTGTTTGCAATTGTTGGCAATACAAGTCTGCAGTAATCGTCTGGCCTGATCTCAAGAAGCTGTAGTGGATAACACTAGCACTGGTCCACCAAACACTAACCAGAATCTTCTTTTTGGTCAGTTTTCGCTTAGGGAAAGGTTTTGCCGGTTCTCTAGGGTCAAGCCATTGTGATGATCGCTTCCGATTGTCGTACAGGATCCATTTCTCATCAGAAGTCACGATACGGTTCAAAATCCCCTCATTATTGTGGCGATTAAGCAAAGAAACGCAGCAAGCAACGCGTGTTTGTTGGTTTGCTTCAGTCAATTCGTGCGGTACCCACTTTTCGAGTTTTTTAATTTTTCCGATTTAGCGCAAGTGGATAAGTATCGTTTTGTCACTTACGCCGAAGGCTGCTGCTAATTCAGAATTGGTTTGAGATGGATCCGCTTCCACTATCGCCTTCAATTTTTCGTTATTCACTTGAGTATCAGGTCGTCCACGAGGCTCATTGTGTAAATCGAAATTTCCAGAACGGAAACGTTGAAACCAAAAACGCACCGTTCGTTCGTTAGCGGTGCCTGGTCCATACACGTCGTTAATTCTTCGAGTCGTTTCTGCAGCACTGGTGCCACGGTGGAACTCGTATTCGAGTACTCGTACCGCGAATTTTCAATTTGTCCATAGTTGTTGTTATAGCAATGTTGAAACTCAAACAAATGATGTTAAAACAAATGAAATACGAATTTTAAAACAATATTTTTCTGGCTTTATTTCGAAATAAATTTGAATTTGGAATTCCTAATGAAACGCAAGATATTTGATTTTAAAGTTGCCAGTATTGAAAATCGGCAATTTCATATGTAAGGACCTAATAATTAAGTAACCCACTACGTTATTTACAGTTTGAATTTATGTTGTGTTGAAAAGAGATAATAGATTTAAATTAGATGTCAGTTAAAAAAAACTCTTTTGTTAATTTAGGAAATATGTTTATGACATCTTAATCATACTTCAGTAATTTGTTTATTGTGTATGTTAGTAAACGCGGGTAAAAAAAATCATACAAAAAAAATTTGTCACAATTTTAGGCAATAAAGGATATTAAAAAAGAAAACTACACTAAAATCAAAAAATTATAAGTAGTTCCATGAAATAAGTTCTGTCTGATGAATGACATGATATCATAACTCAAGTCACTTGACTTTAGGGGCCAGCAAAATGTATTTTAATTATGTATTTAGTCATAGGCTGTAGAACAAATACTAGATTTATTTTCTAGGACTAGTAACTTCGGGCAAAAATCAAGTAGGATTTCAAACATAAAGATTTTGAAGAAAAAAATATTATTGAAAATCGGTTTCTCAATATGTTTTCAAATGAAATTTCGGTTAAATGAAACTATAGAAATAAAAGAAAAACAAGAAACGTTTTCGAACAAATAAAATTCGTAAAGCAAAATTTCGTCACCTGGGTCAATTGATTCAAGTTAAAAGTTCTAGGAGAAGGTCTTTCGACGAATTCGACTAGGTTGGGCAGTGTTCGGGAAGCTACGCAGTGTTTTCTCGTCCAAATTACCTCAGTGTTACCAGTTATAATGACATATGGTTGTGAAATGTGGTCCCTTTACTATGGGTCTCATAAAAAGGCTTAGTCGCTCAACGCGCTATGGAGAGGGTTGCCAACTCTGTGTTTTCTCTACGTAATGGAATCAAAAATTAGGAAATTCATAGAACAAAAGTCACTTATATAGCCGCCAAGCGTATTGGCTCGTCGAAGTGGCAGTGGGCGGACAAATAGCGCGACGAACGAACCGATAGCTGCATGGGGCATAAAAGTTTATCGAATGGCAACCACGTACTGGCAAGCGAAGCGCAGGACACCCACCTACAAGGTGATCAGACGACCTGACCAAGAACGCTGGAAAATGGATGTAGGCCGCTTTAGATCGGAAATTTTGGAAATCCTTGGAAGAGGTCTATGTCCAGCAATGAACGTTATGCGGCTGAAATGATGATGATACTATCATCATCATTTCAGCCGCATAACGTTCATTGCTGGACACGTATTTCGAAAGTTGCAAGTTTTTCTTATTTCTAAAGTATCCTATCTCTTTGGCACTTTTTTCCTCTTGATATCAAAATCATTTTCCTAGCGGAAGGCACTAAACATAATACGAGTAACTCGACGTCCTCTGTGGCCTAGTGGTCATCATGCCTAGCTTTTACACCGGAGGTCTCAGGTTCAATTCCCGGTTAGGTCAAGATGGAAAATGACCTTTTCAGATTGGCCTGGGTCTTGGATGTTTATCTGTACAGGGTAACTTTTAATTAATTGGCAACATTTTTGGAGCAAGTTCAGTCCATGATACTGAACTACTTTCTATAAAAAAGTTATTAAAAATCGATAATTTTTTATCCATTTTTAATAAGTAACTTTTTTCATATTTATGTATTTGTACGTTATCGTTGAGTTGGTATCCCATAACACAAGTCTAGAACTTACTTTCGGGCTAGCTCAGTCTGTTTTATTTGTCTGTGTATTTTATTTATTTTATTATTATTTATTTTTATTTTATTTTATTGAAAACGCCCTACGTATTTTATGGACTTTTGTGACTAAACAAAAAAAATATTGTCTTAAATAAATTTATTTACAACTTACCTTACTTATGTAACAATACATAATTGTAAACCTAAACTTAGTCTCGTGAAATCTAAAGAAATCTTATATATAATTATTATGCATAGGTTTCTAACAACACAGTAATAAGTACATACTTACCTATATAATAAATAAGTGTAAAAATAATACTACGAGAAAGTTAAAATTATGACTCCTCATATGGCACCATTTTATCTACAAAATCAATACTTATTTACTAGCTTACTCGCAAAAAGCAAAAGATAACGAGGAACAATAATTTTGAAAATTTCGAAAAATAGATCACCTTTGTACCCACAGTCATACTCGTACCTTTACTTGATGCAACAACATTCATCATTAATCTCTTATTATATATATCCTTATTTTTAGTACAAAAATACTATGCAAGTAAATAAATTTAAAAATAAAACCACCAATTCACGTAGTTTTATGTACTTAATTAGTTTATAGTTACAGTTGCTACTTATGTAAATAATATAGGTAGGTCACAGTTTCTACTTATGTACCTAAATAATATGTATATGCCTACACGTCTACATTAAATACTTATTTTTATCAGTAACATATGGAACTTAAGTGGGTATTAGTAACTGGAATTAGGTACCTACTTATAATAATACAAATTTTTTATTCATTATAATGACTAAAAATATCATTGGCCGCATGACTTCCACAGCTGGACCAAGGCCTCTCGCAAATTTTAGAATACGAACAGATTTATGTATTTATCTTATTTTTATTACAAACTAGCTGTGCCCGCGACTTCGTTCGCGTGATTGTTGGAACGTAATGTTATATAGCCTAAAGCCTTCCTCTATAAATGGACTAACCAACAAAAAAAGCGCGTTTAAACAAACAAACAAACAAATAAACAAACAAACTCTTTCGCTTTATAATATTAGTATAGATAACTACAACACATTTCGTTCAATATCAAAATTTACAAAAATAAATTGTATGTATCCGCAATAAGTTCGCTCGTTTTAAGAACCTTTTCTTAAACAAAATTCTTCTCATACTTTAATTAAGTGTTACAATTAAAATAATATAAATTTTCATAGGTTTTACTATCGTAAATATGAATGTTGTTATAAATTATGCGAAGTGTATATTCTGCAAGAACCACATGATGGATTTTATAGCATAAACACGTGGCCAGCTCAAATATATTATTTGTTTGGTTGCTAGTTAAGTACCTCCGTTTTTCCTTTTTACGTTTATTCGATTGCCTTTATTTTTTTTTACATTTTTGAAGCTAAACCACAGAATACAGTAAGAGAAAACAGAAAGGAATCTCCTAAGGTACGCGCAATATGCGTGCCCGTTCCCCGCACCCGCACCTCCCCCGGTTCTTGACGGCCAACGTGAGTCATCGAGGCGAAAATGGCTAAACTGTCATACTGGCACTGCGCATCATATTAGACGAAAAAATGGGTGTGAGATTACAATAATTCGCATCCGGCTGAAAGTTGGTAGGATTGTTCAAAACACCATCAGAAATGAAATATAAAAAGTCCTCATCGATCCGATACTACGAAAATAAATATATATTAAATAAATAATAAAAATACGATAAAAATTACTGGGGATCAAAGGTCACAAAAAAGGGTTTTTCGCAATTTGCAGCAAAACGGTAAATTTTATCTTAAAATTAGTTCAGACAAAACTTGTAGGTCAGATAATTATGTATAAAAAATGTCTGAATTCTTTTTTTCCTGAGAGTCACCGTTGCTGAGATATAACGATTCAAAAAGTTGGAAGAGGTTTTTTCCGTTTTTTTGCTCTATATTAAAAACGGTAACAGGTAGACGCTTGAAATATTCACAGATTATTTAGTTGTATATTCACTTTAAAAATATAAAATTAAATTACAATAAAATAAATATTAAAGGGGGGCCCCCATACATCACGCAAAATCTCAAAAATCACGATTGTTGTATGAGAGCCCTCCTTTAATACTTATTTTATTCTGTTTTTAGTATTTGTTGTTATAGGGGCAACAGAAATACATCATCTGTGAAAATTACAACTGTCCAGTATCACGGTTCATGAGATACAGCCTGGTGACAGACAGACAGACGGACGGACAGATAATCAGACGATCAGGACAGCTGGACAGCGGAGTCTTAGTAATAGGGTCCCATATTTACCCTTTGGGTACGGAACCCTGAAAAACGCGCTAAGTACACTACCTCTTCCAACTGTTTGAATCGTTATATCCGGCCGGACATCCGTTCAACCGTCCGTTTTGTCTTATTATTTTCACAGATGATATATTTCTGTTGCCGCTATAACAGCAAATACTAAAAACAGAATAAAATAAATATTAAAGGGGGGCTCCCATACAACAAACGTGATTTTTTAGATTTGGCGTGATGTATGGGGGCCACCTTCAATATTTATGTTATTGTAACTAAATTATTTATTTTTAAAGTGAATATAAAACTAAATATTCGGTGAATATTTCAATCGTCTACCTGTTGCCGTTATTAATATCGAGCAAAAAAACGGCAAAAAATCTCTTCCAACTTTTTGTATCGTTATATCTCAGAAAGGACTCTTAGGAAAAAAAGTATTCAGACATTTTTTATAGATAATTATCTGATCTTCAAGTTTGGTCGAAACTAATTTTATGATTACATTTACCGTTTTGCTGAAAATTGCGAAAAACCCGTTTTTGTGACCGTTGACCCCAGTAAATTTTTTCCAGGTATCGGATCGATGAGGACTTCTTAGATTTAATTTTTGATGGTGTTTTGAACAATCCTACCAACTTTCAGCTGGGAGCGAATTATTGCAACCTCGGATGTTTGAATTGACCGGGCTATCATTGCAGTCGCGAATAATTACAAAAATCATCCAGTTTACATTTCAATAGACTTATCCAAAAGCAATCTCCTCCCATGATGATGGTACCTTATTCTTCGAACCCTCTTAAGGGGTGGACACCGACCAATGCTTCTTTCAAAGGCACCAAATTCACACGTTGGTGGCGTGCAGTCACCGTTTATGACACACACGCGGTCCCTTAGGCCAAAATGTTCCCTTCCCCGTGCCATATACTGGCAGTCCCGTTTGCGGACAAGATCGGGCCATTCACAGACGCAGGAACAAGTGCCTTTTTCGGTGATTCTTGCCATGAAGAGAGCTGGGCAGGTGCACCTGAAAAATAAGTAGACTTAAATCAGTTTCTGTCTACTCGTTTGTAACAACGTTTGTAAATTTGTAAAAATGTTACAGGCTATTCCCTAAGAATAGATCTTTCACTAGTAGTTCGATCAAAACCGTGAACTCGCGGCACGTCTTACGACCCACATCCCGGCAACCCCTTTACTGATTTAGTTTAAGTTCAATAAAAAAAATCGTCTATGTACCTATGAGTAACTTCATAAAGTTCCGATCAAAGCTCCTACCTTGTCGAATTATGATCTAAATACTTTACTCAAAGTCGCCCATCAGGCTATGGAGTCTATAGTCGGTTTTTCTTAACGTGATCAAATCAAAAATGAGGAGATTCATAAAAGAACGAAGGTCACTAACATAACTCAGCGGATTAGCTCGTAGAAGTGGCAGTGGGCAGGACACCCACCTACTAGGTGATCGGTGACCTGAGCAAGGTTACAGTAAGTAGTTTTGGAAATCCTTGGGGGAGGCCTATGTTCAGCAGTGGACTTCCTGTAGCTGATATGATGATGACTTCACCCGCTCTTTCAATCAGGTAAGGGCTGTATTGTCCGGGCAACCACGCGATTTTGTAATGATGATAAATCTTGAGTGATGAATGCTTGGTGACAGATTTTTCGAGCTGCCTAAAGGCATCTGACGTAGCTCAGCTAGTGTCTCAACTGGTTGGCTACCATCGCTTCACAAATGCAGTAATCAGATAAATGGTCTTGTAGTCCGCTTACCTCCTCAGCTGTGGTGGAGCTGTAGGTTCATCTCTCTCCAAGTCCGGCTCAACAGTTTGCGGCCTGTAGTCGACTTGTGACCTGTATTCAGCAGTCCTGTAGTCACCTTGGCTCCTGTATTGGCTCTCTCTTTTCTGCTGGCTCTCCACTTTGGTCCTCACGGTGCTTTGTAGAGTCTCTTGGGATACGCAGGCACATTGAGTATGGTTGAAGAACCTCATTTGGGCGGGTTCCACACCGTTTGCTTTGTTAAGCTGTGAATTAGAAATAATAGACTTTGATTTATCTTTGATAGGGAAATATCTTGTTGAAATAAACAATAGTTTTAGTTGAAACCGAAACATAAGTACTCGTATAACCGCTCTACGCACTCGGTAACTTCTTAAAACTCTGTCCAGAAGTGCAGTTACCTAAATGTATTGTGGTTAAATTTAGTTGTTATTACCTAGCTTTGAAATACTGATTTACCAAGAAAGAAAAAACTTACGTAGACAGGCACAATGACGTGATTCCCGGCGACGGGCGCGCACACTTTGTTTTCGTCGTAGCAGCAACCAGAGTCTACGGTACAGCGGTGGAGTTGCACGCACGGGGGCATATACCTGAAATATTTGAAAAGTAAATTATGAATGCGATGATACTCATTTTGTGTTTGGTTCATCTCTTGGGTCCTTGACTAAGCTCTACATAAAATTATAATAAAACCTTATAGAATATTCACCAAATTAAGTAACACTGATAGTACGCTATCAGTGTTAATTGCTCACTGCTCGATATCTTGTTCAATCCTTGATATTGAAGGTGTAGGCGACGCACTTAGGGATTTATTATGATTTGGTTTTTCGCTTTTATATTTTCAGTTTAGTTTTATCTTAATTTAAATTTGAAACCATTACCGCCATCTGTTGTGTTGTGTAGTCCTAAAATTCTATTATCACTTGCGTCGACAGAAAGTAACTTTTTTCCTAGAGCCTGAAGTATCATGAAATTTCGCTTAAATGAGCGATAAGTTCCTCAGATTTTTTATGTTCCCCATTACGAACACGTACACAATATTGACTACAGAGGGTTTCTTAATTTAAAAAAATGCTCGTGTAAGCTCGAGCAAAGAGAACTTCTATGTCAAGTTTATCTCTCCGATAGTTTGAAATAAATGTATCAAACCCATAGAACTCAGGTGGGCCGTTTATAAAGATTTGCAAAACCTATTACAGTGTGGTTTCTCCTAAAACTATGGAGCACGTGCTTACTTGTCCCAGGTGCCCTGCATACACCTGCAATTTTGCGGACCTGTTGGCCGCAAATTCGAAGTGGCCCTAAGTATATATTATGTACTGGAAATCAAAGAGGCCTTTTAATGGCGTGTCAAAATTTTGACCCGAAAAGATGAAGTGAACAAGATGGATGCAGACCGGGTGAAGCATCGAAGTTTACGCCGCTTGTCGTGGTTTGCGCCGAAGTAAGATAGTCAACTTACACTATGTTTGCAGCCGGGGCCAGTTGGCGTATGTTCAGCCAGCGGGGTTGAGGCTCCTGGCATTTGCTAGTGCGCATGACGACTGCCATGTTGTCGAAGATGGCACGACGGAGGTTTTGGCGCTCTTTTAAGGTTAGTGATGCTGAAAAATTAAATAATTACTTGATATCTGCCACTGTATTCATAACAAATCTGCCGTTTTAAGTCAATCATATACCTAGTGAGTATCTACTAATTTAAGGAGCCCAGACTTTTTGAACGAGCGAGCGAGCAAAAATAAATCAAGATCCCAAATCGGTAGTCATACCTATCAGCCACAGGAAAAGTCCACTGCTGGACATAGGCCTCCCCCAAGGATTTCCAAAACGACCGATCGGAATCGGTTTGCATCTTGCGTTTTCCTGCAACCTTACTTAGGCCGTCCGGCCACCTACCTAGGTGGGTGGAATATTGTGATACCTAGCTACTTGTATTAAAAAAACAAATAAGGCAAACACGCTTACAAGCTTTTACGAGTAGAACGAATGCCACTAAGTATATGCGGACGACCGAACCAGTATCTTTGTTGCGTTGTGCATTAACCTATTTTTTTGTGTGTTGTGCCTATAAAATGTCCTTTGACACATGTTGAACATGCAAATATTAGGTAGACTTTATTAGACATGTAACTTGCTTGCAAGTAAAGCAAATAGTTAACATAATTTAGCTTATTATTAATATGCGATAAAGTAAGCCGCACTCAAATCAGCTCGTACGGCTCGAGACGTCTTCGTGTATGCGTCGCGAGTAACATTTGCCCTGAGGAAGGCCTCCGGCTGAGGTCGAAACATGACGGCCAATAGGTGACTTTTTACGAGAGTTACCCGTTTATCGCATATTAATATAATATTTTGACTAATACATAGGTATTAGTAGATATTTCAGTTGACTAAGTACATAGCCTAGGTAAAATAATAAATAAATATATAGGGACAAATCACACTGATTAAGCTAGCCCCAAAGTAAGTCTTTTAAACTTGTGTTATGGGATACTATACTGTGATATGGGAAACCCAAAAAAAAAATTTGTATTTTTATGCAAACTGATCAGCTGATCTGGTCAATTTGTATGAAAACCCGATTTTTTTTTGGATTTCATAAATGTTGTTGAATAAAAGTTGTTCAGTTTCATGGGCTGAGGTACCATCTGAGAGGTTTTTCGTTCTTTCATTAACACGATGTAAGTATAAACATAAACATTTAAGACCCAGGGCAATTTGAAAAAGGCCATTTTCCACCTTGCCCTGGCTGGGGATCGAACCCAGGTACTGATACCAGATACTGTACGATAATAATACTTACAGATATTAAGAATCTGCGGTCTTTCGTTGGTAGCGGCTATGGGGTCCACGGCCGATACCACCTGTTCTCTGTACTCTGCGTCTTGTCTGGTGAAGGCTGAAGGCGTGATGCCAGCGGCCTTGTTGGTCAAGATGGTCGTTTCAGGCTCCTCGTCATTGTACAAGTCGTCCATTGGGTACTCCTCGCCTATGTCTTGGAGATCCTGAAATTATATACAAATTGTTAATTGGTATATCTGTTCTATAAGTCATCATCATCATCATCAGGTCTGTTTTAGTATCCACTGCAGGAGCACGAACTACTAGAGCCATTAGCCAGAGCAGTCAGAGGATTTGGCCTACACTCTCCACGCTGGCCAGAGGTCTTGTTGATATTTATCAGCTTTATTTAGCTTGTATCCTAAGTCGCCTTCTACGACATCCATGGGAAGATAAGTACTTATTCGCAATTTCTTTTTAATAAATGAGTTCCGCAAACTAAATGGTGCTCATTATACTTCTGAGTTATACTCGTAGTAGGCTGAGTTTTTAAATACCAGCCAAATTTTTGGAGCAAGTTCAGTCATGTTACTGAATAACTTACCTTATGGCAACAATAACAAGACATACACATACAGGATTTTACAAAATATACTGAAACTATTTCAAGACTAGATTCAGACCATGATACTCAACCACTTTTATGATACAGAACATAATTAAGTCGAATAATAGAAATAATTTTTGACCTCCTATTCAAGTTCACCGATCAGCTGATCCGAGTTTCTATGGAAAGCAATTTTTTCATATTTAGATTTATGTTCCTTGGGGAAAGTTGTTCAATATGATGGACTGAACCTATTAAAGTAGTTTCAGTATATTTTGTTAGACGTTATAATAAAAATATTTCCTTACCTAATGAGCTATCGTCTGACGAATACTTTTTAAACTAAACTTTTTTTTTATAATGTATATTCTCAATACTATGGACAGAACATGCACCAAAATGTTGGCTTTTGTGGTTATATAATGATACCAGTTTACACCATATATACGCATACGATTTATTGACACTATAATCTCAACGCTAATGTACTTATTTGATAAAAACTCATAAAATCCATGATCAAAGCGCAAGTGCACTATTTTTTAACCTTTTACAGCTAAATCGAACTCAAGTGCGTTTGAAAAGAAACAGGCGCGAGTTGTGCTTTAAATAGGTTCTATTCTGGGACGCCAGTTCGACTCCCGAGCATTCCAGTTCGCTGACTGCGAATGGCAGCAATGAATGGGCTAGCCTTTAGCCACCTATCCCACTTCAGTTAAAGGCTGTAACTGTTAATCGTTTGAAATTATTATGTAGATACTTATTTAATAATTAAAAAAAAAACTAAATACGACTGCCCTTAATTTTTCAAAAAAAAGGCCTATTATACCATTCGAGATAGTGTTAGGAATGTGACGATACCACATATCCCCTTTAAAATATCAGCTCAGGCATTGGGACACATACACACATATACCTGAGAACATTACAATACCTTTATATAAGCAGTCATGTAAAAACAGTATGTATCTATCTATATACTATTTTTACATGACTATAATCACAAAAAAGCACAGACTATAATGATGATACAGTTTATACTAAACAACAAACAAACAAAATAGCACCCAGTTAGGTCTATAAAATGAACAATAACACATCAGGACTGCACACAAATATCTCTCCAAGTATTTGCGTGTATTGCAAATCGCCCCCAGATAATCTTCATATGACTTACATGACAAAATTCTGGTAAGCCCCGGTACCTGTTGATAAAGCCAAGGGCTCTACAACATAGGCACAAAAGAAAGTGAGAACGGAATCTCCTAACCCCCCCGCACCTCCCCCGTTTTTGTGTCGCCGCATGCTTCGTGCAGTGTGTGTTCGCCTGCTCTCGCCCCTCGACAAGGCGAGAACGGGGGAGAGGTACGTGAACGGGGAACTGCCGGGGATGCATATTGCGCGGCGAGATTCCGTTGTGTTATACGAGTACTTATCTTGTTCATACTACTTATAGTAAAACAATAAAAAGTTCATTTATGATTCTTCAACTATGGGGGATTTGGACCCCCCTTTTTTTTGTTATGCGGAGAAAATCCCTTTGAATACCTGACCGATTACGGGAGACCGGTAAGGTTATGTGGTGCTACCACTAAAAACTCCGCGGTGTCACCTCTCAGCCGCTATCGGCTGGGGCCATGTGCTTCTACATGCTCCACAGCCCCGGCGCGGCCGGCTACTAACTCAGCGGCCCCGGCTCGCCAACGGCTACACGGCACCCTCTGCTGATCAGATAGGCCGGAGCAGCCATCGTCTTGGCCTCTCGGCCCGACAAGGACAGGCGCGCTGACTCGACACGCGCCTGCCTTCCACTCCGGAGGGCTGTCCGTTGGACGATGGAATCCCGTTTTCGTTGTTCAACCAGCCCTCATAATTTGGAGCCTGGCCCTGAAAGCAGGCCCTGACAGTGACCGAGGCCCACCCAGCCAGCCGCGGAGAATAGGGCGAGCGGCAATGACACACCGACACTCCTCTTCCCTACCACGGCTGTGAGAGTAGGGAGTTCACCCCCTTCCCTCACAGCCAGGCCATTCCCACCTGGAATGGCGTCTACCGGGCCCGAGGAGGCCTTAGCCTCAACCCGGGCAATGGATTCCTCTTAGCTTCCCCGTGGATGCCCAATCCGCAGGTACTGAGCCCCCCCATAGCAACAAGGTGGGAACCGTTTTTTATTTGTGATTGTGATTAACACGTTTTTTGCAAATATTTCTAGAGATATTACAGAGACCTTAGTTTTATGCCCTACTGCTGCCGATGAACTGTTAAAAAGAAACGCATCTAAGCCCGACACAACTTTTAGCTTCAGTAGCATAGCTCCATACGACATTATCTTGGCGTACAAGGCTCTCAACACTAAAAAAACTGAGGGCGTGAGGGGTATTTCTGCTTCGGTCTTGAGTAGTGTTTTTGATCTGATTGCCCCTTACCTTACTTTAATATTTAACAAATGTACTTCGGAAGGTGTTTTCCCCGACCTAATGATAGCTAGTAAAGTCATACCATTATTTAAACAGGGTTCTAAGCATGACCAGAACAATTGTAGACCTATTTCTGGTAGTATAGAAATAGGTCTACAATTGTTCGGGTGCCTTAAGCAAAATATTCGAAAAAAAAAAATATTGCACAACTAGTATCATATTTCAATATCAACAAACTGCTCCACAGTCGCCAAAACGGTTTCACGAAAGGTCGCTCTACTACTGACGCAGCTGCGACTTTAGTTAAATGCCTTAATATTATAGAATTTTTTTGCAATTTGTCGAATGCATTCGACTGTGTAGATCATTTAATATTAAAATATATATATAATAAAAAATAATATATTACCGAGACTGCCCTCTCTGATTTCATCCTAGCTCGATGATAGAACTCAAAGAGTGGAAATCAATAGAGTAGCCTCAAATAGCGCTCCTGTGCGCATGGGCGTGCCTCAGGGCTCTATAATTGGTCCATTTTTGTTTTTGATTTACATTAATGACATTTCTTGTCTTGCAGAAAAGGTTAGGTTCACAGAAAGTGCAAAAACTATGACGATGTAAGCAATTCTATGTTGCAGGTGCTTAATCTGGCCTTGAACACACAAAACACTAAGTGTGTCAATTTTTCACTTTTAGGAAAACTTAACTCATACCTCTGATAATCAATGGTCAAGCTCAAGATTGGGTACCCAATACCAAGTTTTTGGGCTTAACTGTGGACAAAAAGTTACAATGGGACAAACACATTGAGGTCACTGCCAAGAAACTTAGTTCGGCAGCTTTTGCGGTAAGGAAAATCAGACGATGTACTGACGTTGAAACAGCCAGGCTCGTATATATCTTATGGTTTGCTTTTATGGGGCGAAGCGGCAAATATCAATACAATTATCGTGTTACAGAAGAGAGCAATTAGGTCTATATACGGTCTAAAACCACGCGATCCCTTAAGAGATTTATTTAAATCTATAAATATTCTTACTGTGGCATGTCAATTTATTTACGACAATCTTGTATTTGTTGAATCTAGGCTAAATACTTATCAGAAAAATAGTGATATTCACAGATTTAACACTCTGAACAAAAATAAGCTTCGTATGCCTAAATTTCGACTTACTAGAGCCAGGCATTCAGTGCTGGATCTAGAGATAAAATTATTTAACAAACTACCTGAAACGGTTACAAATCTACCCATGCAACAATTAAAAAAAGAGGTTAAAGTTTTGATGGAAAATGCGTATTATACGGTAAATAATTATTTAAAAGACAAAAAACGCGTGGAAAGTTTATATTAAAAAAATCGTCACTTCGCTCCACACATGAAACTCAACTCAACTTATGTAAGGACTACGATCAATGGGTGACAGCCAAATTAACCTAGTATTCCCTCTTAGTAAGCTCTGTGAGCCCGAGCCTGACTTGCTCACTAAAATGTCCAGACTGTTGGTGGCGTCGTGGGTCGGGTCGCTGGATTCCCTCTAATATGGTTGAGTTCAGCGATGGCTGATCCACGCGTCAACTTGTGAACGGGTGTGCCGGTAGGGACTGGTCAGCTCGGTTCCGTTTTTTAAGACTACTCAGTGTAACTTATTTCTGTATATACCGCTATCTGAATATACCGCTCCTTGTTGCCTGAATTGGTTGCCCTTCGCTGCCATCTACATGGTGGTGCTTGGGGGAGGGGTTAAAAAAGGTCAGCTCGCTCCCCTAGATTTACGAATTAGTGCAGTTCAGTTAGTAACTTTACTGCACATAAAAAAGTGTACAAATGGCGGAGTTAACGCCTTATGGCATTCTCTGCCAGTCAACCATTGGACCAACATTGTTGCCACGTTTATCCAAATTGCGCGAAAAATCGTCGGAATAGGGTAGTTTCCTTAGTCAAAAATAAATTATTTGATACTATTAAGAGAAATTTGACTCCAAGAAACTATGACGTCACAGTCCGATATTTTATACAAATCTCATGATATGATCGAAGCAAAATCTCATAGAAAATTTTTGTTATGAAGTTTTGAAAAAGTGTCTGATTTGATTTATTGTAAACTAGCGGATTCCAATCCATACACTTCAATAAACAAACAAGCATTAGCCACCATTCTAGATGTCACTCGCCGTGACTTTGCCGATAATTCTGAAGCCTAGTTCGCTTTGAATGCTAATCGCATGCCCTTACCTGTCCGATCAGCTTTATGTAAACAATTTAATTATTTGTAATACAGAATATTATGCCCGTAGAATTAAAACTAAGTTAAAACAAGGCTACCTACCTGTTTGTTTTCTTTTGTTTTTACTTGTAATGTGTTGATTCAATAAGTTTCCACCTATAAGTAAGTATGTAGAGGCCTTATGTGGTAAAGTCCATAAGCCCATATTCGTACTGTAATAAGGAAATAATCAAAGATGAAACTGTGTAGGTCTGTGCTCAGAGTTGCAAATTGAGATTAATTTCAATTTATCTACTAAAAAAGTTTTAATAAATCATCGAATACGGCACAACGCACACGAGGATAGAGGCATTGTAGATATTATTTCGCTGAATCTACCAATAGGTATACGTGTTTTATAAAAATCTATCAATTATAAAATTTTCTTCTTTTAATTATAAAAAGTCTTATTATTACCTACTTTTCAATATTCATTTCAAGAAACAAAACATAAAATCACATTCAAAAGTGTAAATTTATTTAACTATTTACGATCTAATAAAAAATATTGATCCGCAACATGCTTCGTTAATGGGTCACAGAAAAGAATCCACAACATGCTTCGTTAATAAGGTAAACAAATAAATATCCGCAACATGCTTCGTCAAAAGGTAAACAGAAAAATATCCGCAACATGCTTCGTCAAAAGGTAAACAGAAAAATATCCGCAACATGCTTCGTCAAAAGGTAAACAGAAAAATATCCGCAACATGCTTCGTCAAAAGGTAAACAGAAAAATATCCGTAACATGCTTCGTTAAAATTCTTAATCTAAGAGACCGCTCTGCATTTAAGAGTACATATTGTTATTTGAGGAAAGCAGTGTCGTATTAAGATGTCAAGAGGCTAGCGAATAGAGAAGAAGAAAGAAACTACAGCGACAAGAGCGCCGCTCTTAAATTATAATGAGTGAATTGTTATTTGGTAACGTATCAACATAGTTCCCAACATTGAACATCCGTTTTACTATTTTTTTTTTGGAATTTCCACTAGTACCATTTAATATTGGAGGTTGGATAATATACCTATGTACTGATAAGGCCGTTGCATAGAACTTTGTACCTATACTTATTTACAGGTATATTGTACCTATTTACATACTAATGTGTAAACACTTTTATTTAGTGACATATTTTTGGCTGCTGTCTGTAGGTATGCCGGTATGCCAAATTAATTTAAATCGTTATTCTTATTTAACATATTGGTTAATCAAATAAAATAAAAGTACGCTACGTTACTTTCATTCATAAATGTGTTCCGTGAGTGAAGCTAAATAAAAAGGTAAGTATCTACAAATAAAAATCTAGGTACGTGAGTATTGTGTCTTACACTAAAATATACTGTAGGATAAGCATTCGAAGGCTGAAAATAAAACATCCAAAAATACGTGTACCTATTTTCTTCAGTGTGCGTCGCGCCTTACAAAATTCTGAGAAATGCGTCGGACAAGCATTGGACGTCCGAATCGCGGTGGTAATAACACATAATCATAATAATATTGGTGACCGGCGCCGGCGCACCTGCTGCATTCTTGTCGAGCGATGACACGACTCACTGATGCAATTTTTATGGCTCTTGTCATCTTAGTTTCGTTGGGTTTTCATTACACTGTCGGACTTCAAAGAAGAGTTAGAAGCAACGGCTTGTTTTTTTTCAACTAAGTAATAAATTTCTTTTAGCGACGTCACACGTCCAAATTTTCCTGGACTAAGGGCCGCCCCGTTTTCGCGATAGGCGCGATAGTTCCGGCTATTTCTTCTCCATTTTGCAAAGTCTTTGGCATCCTTGGGCGACCACATGCATATTATATTTGGAGAACAAAAAGCGGGAAAGCGCTCCCCGGGCTCCGAAGCAGCACTGCAGGATGCAACCGGGAATGCGCTTAGACGAAGAAGACAAAACCGTAAGAAAAGATACTTATTTTTTGTAAAACATTTTTTCTCCCAAATTTCCAATAAGTATATTGCTAACCTACTGACTTCACTATACACGTGGCCATTTCCCTCCCCGCTCACCGCGCCGCCGCCCGCCAGAAGCCCTGTAGCGTGGTGACATTAAAATGGGAGATTTTCGGTATGTATTTGTCATATGCTTTGGTTTTATTATAAAACAAGATACATATGACTAAATATGTATTTTTTATTTCGCTTAAAGAGTACTTTCCTTGAATAAGTAAAGTACTTATAGCTACGAGGTTCAAAATCACCCTGTATATATGTATTACTAGCATAGTTTACTATTACTTCCACACCCTAACATCGACAAGACTCAGTAATCATTATATATCATTTATGCGACGAGCTTATAGTCTGTCCATTCCATACATGATGTTAAAATACTTGTCCCGTTATGGAGGTAAGCTCTGGCTCTACAAATATGCTTCATATACAAGAACAAACATTTTGTATTGATATCACGGGTAATATCATATACATAATACGTTCGATCCAGCCTAGATTTACTTTATATTATGGCCTTCTGAAGCCAACAGTAGTTAAATGATAAAAGTAGGTAGGTAAGCTAGACCAATTGTATCGTAGGTATACCTACCTAAAAAACCATATAAAAATATTGTATAGGTACTTGCCTATTCAAAAACATTAATTAAAATAGAATCTTAAAATCAAATTTTTGGAGCAAGTTCAGTCCATGATTTAAACTAGGTACGTTAAAAAAAAAAAAAATGAACAAAAAAAATTCGCCTTCCCATACAAATCAGCCCTCTGCCAAACGCATATTGTACCTGGTCGAAAAAAATTTATCGATTTTTAATAAAAATAATTATAAAGTACTTAGTTTGATTTCATGGACTGTATACTTGCTCCAAAACTGACTGGTGGATAAAAAGTCACTCTGTATGTGTGTATGTAATTAGATATATAAACATATTGGAAATGGGTAATAAATGTAATCGGAAAAAGCGAGGCAATAGTACTTTTCAGCCGTGTTACTTAATCAGATAAAAATGCAATTGTTACCGAGTTCGCGACACAACAGTCATAGTAAGCGCTGGCAGTGATATCTCGAATCACCGGATATCAATAACCTTCGTTCTGATAACCTCTGGTTAGCGCGAAATCTTACTGTCTAGTGTTTGTTTGTATCGGGATTCCTTGTAATCGCACGTTTAAAATAGATTATTTTCTTGCACAGGCCACAAGCCAGAATAACAAATAAAACTGATGGATTTCTATGAAGTCTCAACTTCGTCCAAACTCGATGGGGTTCCGTCGTTTTGTAACCGAGTTCCTATGGCCTATGTCAACCTTCCAGCACCATCATCGGATCAGCTCAAATAATCATAATATTGCATTGTCACGCGATATAAGTAGGTAAAAGGTATGCGCGCAGCTCAATCTGTTGAAGATATCTGCTTCAAAATTGAGTTGCAAGATTCCACCCGAACAAACATAGTTACTTACATTGCAAGTTAAATAAAAGCTTGTAAAACTGGTCAAGTGCGAGTTAAACTCGCGTGAAGAGGGTTTCGTACTTCTCATAGGTTTTCCTGTAATTTACAACAATAACTATAATTTGTATTTTTTTTCCAAATTTTAGGCTCAGTAGTTTCGGAGATGAGTGGAAGTGGTAAATTTTCGTCTCCTTTCATGAATAAAATCAAAACTATTTATTTTAAAATAATAACAAAAATATATTTAAAATCCTCATAACCAGCCCTTTCATTTGATATATGACACAGTAAGGTTTGCAAAACTTTCTTGATTTTGTCGCCCGAAAATGACCCTTCTTTAAAAAAATATTGATTTACTTTGCACATCTGTGTTTTGGTCATAGGATTACACCACCCTACCAAATTTCACCTGATTTGGTCCAGTAGATTCGGAGCAAATTGACTGTGACAAACGGACGAACGGACAGACGCACGAGTGATCCTATAAGGGTTCCGTATTTTCATTTTTTATACGGAGCCCTAAAAATAAATAGATTCCCATCCCCATGATCGATTTCTACGACGTTTCTTTACTTATACCTGCACGGGAATAATAACAATTAGTAGGTACACACTACGGGTTTCCTTTACTCTGACCAGCACAACGCATAAGTATTTTATGTATTCTAAATTCTAACAAACAATACAATTCACCATTGAGATGCTTACGAAACCATAACTTATCTGTTTAACATGTAATTCATGTCACTTCGCACTACCGTTTACTCGTTATACGAGTATTGATACTAATTGCGTGTTCGTGGCGCACGCTTCAAACCTGGACCTTTGAGATACAAATCAGCTTGTACAAATACCCTATCATTAGCCCGTCAACTTGCGTTACCATTGTGATAAATGCTGACGCGTGACGATAATGATCCCGGCGCCGGGGAGTACAATAATTATTTATCTACATTTATTTAAATATTACCGCCGTATTAATAAAAAATCTATGAATAGTGAGTAATCTACCAATTTTAATAGTGCAGACTTTAAGGAATTTGACAGAAAAATTAGCGTTTCTAAAATCTGTATCATTGTACGAATTTAAGTAGTTTTTAAATAAAATAAAAAACTAACTAACCGCCGTATTCATAAATAAATAGTAGATTGTTTACCGAGGGTCGAAAGAATCAATTCCCGAGGCTATAGTCCGAGTAGGAATTGATTCTTTTACCCGTGTTAAACACTCTACTTTTCATTTCGAATATGAGGAAAATAAAACTAGTTGTTTATCTAAACTATTTATTGATAATATATAATAATATTAGTAGTACCTATTTAAAATGAATTGTAAAATTAGGACAATTCGTGAAATTAAAAGTTACATTTATGTTTTGAATGTTTATGCTGTTTGATATATTATGACTTTGGCTGTTCTGGATATCTGTAAAAGTAGAAGACTCTGGTATTTCATCGGACGATGGATTCCATGGCGGATACTCCCTGGAAGTTGTCGGCTAAGGCGAATTGGAGCGTATTTTTATAGTTTCAGTTAATTTGGTTGAAATTTTAGTTTTATTTTGGACTGAATCCTCAATCTAGCCTTCGGCGAGTGTGCTGTATTTCCAGCCTCCATGTCTTTTTAACGTTGTCATGTTTGCCCCAGAATCGGCTAAAAGTGTTGCTAACGTTCGTCTATAACAATGTCCGGTATACTGCTCACAGTTTGGTAAATTCAAATATGTTGCTATCTGCTTTGGCATACCTGAGATTTTATTTTTACCGATCACTTGTTTATAGCATTTTTCCTTCTGATAGTTGAGAAAAAAACGGTCCGTTTTTACATTTTACACTAGGTCAAATTTTTTTATATTTCTTTACTATTTGTGTAAACTCTTCTTGTACTACAAACAAGCGCTCAATATTTGTTTTTGTTTTAGTCAGTTTTACTAGTAATAATTGGCCTTGACTTCAATGTCCTTAATTGTCAAATTATTGAGTTCACTGCTTCTGCAAGCGCTGCTTATACCGAGTATCAATACCAACTGTAAAAAACATGTATTTTTTTAGTATTTGCACAGAATACAGTAAGAGTAAACAGAATGGAATCTCCTAAGGTACGCGCAATATGCGTCCCCGTTTCCCGCACCCGCACCTCTCCCCCGGTTCTTGACGGCCAACGTGATTCATCGTGGCGAATACGGGGGACAGGTGCGGGGACGGGGAACGGGGACGCATATTGCGCGTACCTTAGGAGATTCCGGCCTGTGGTATTTGTGTAATAAATACGTTCATTTTTAGAATAAACCCATAAATATTTAGGTAAACTTACCTTCACTGCCAAATATATCTCGTCAGGAGCATAATTTAAAGAAAAACACTTCATGAGAGGTGAGGTCACTGTCTTTTCAAAAATGATGTTAAATTATGGATTTTTTCCAAATTTACATAGTGTTTTACACTATGTGTACTCTTGAGCATTGAATATCGGCTCCATAGCGTAGAAGGCTGTAGTTTGCTACACAGTCCATTAAAATATGTAAGAAATACACTTTCGGAAAACGATTTTATATTCTTCTCTGCTCGCCACTTCAGAAAATTATTGTATGTCTTTCTTTTGAGATTTCTGACCAAAGATCTTCAATAACTAAATTTCCTCGTCTCAAATTGAATCTGGTGGCAACATTTTAGAATCGCTTGAACTCATTTTTAATATTCAAATCTTAGCATAAAAGATTATTACCTATTTTTTTTAATTCTGTCACAGATACATAACAGATTAGTAATTTTATTATGAAGACCCGCCAATTTATGACGACTATTTAAATTTTAAATATATGGAACTGACCGCGTAATTGTTGCGGCTTATTCCGCTCAAAGTTTGCACTAAGTTCACACTGGCTGTTTAGAAAGTCACATGGCCACAGCATTTTTTTAATTAGTTTTTTTTTTTACATAAAACTTCACAGTTGACAGCAGTTCTATTTTTAAAGTTCATTCCGGCCCTTACTTAGGTGGGAGGTAATTTGTTACCTACGAGTTTTTCCCTCTCTATGGAGGGAAGCAGCATTTTCCACCCAATAATCAGATCAAAACAGCACTAATTTCCGAGTAAGAGAAATGAAAAAGTATTTATTTTTTTATAATATGAATACGGCGGCGGTTAGTTCTTTAATCAAGTACTTAGTTATAATAGTTAGTTAGGTATTTAATTTCCTTGTCCTATCGTATAAATAGAGTTATAAGAAACTCGAGTTCTATAAGCAGTTTCAATTTGAAGCTCGGATCTCAAATGAATATTGCGGAATCTTAGTGTCTTATAGTCCTAAATCCTTTCTAGATAAATATCTACATATATATCTTATCTTATCTACATATTAGGCTTTAATGTTTGAAAGTACTTTACTGGACACAAAGAGAGAAGAGGTCACGAAAGGCTGTAGACATACCTGTCAGTCTACCGCCAGTAAATTACCTACTTGCAATGATGGCGTGCAATGTGTGGGCACCAACCTTATTCATACGAATAAGAACAAAGGGCATTTAGTAGCCCAAATCGGGCGTGGTAATTAAGAATACACAATTAACCTAATTTTGTTCCTTGAATTAACAAAAATCCTAGATACGCCGAGCCATTTTGTGATAATGTAAATTACAAATTAAGGAACTAGGTAGCTAACACTGATCAGACGAGGACGAGTACCTAAATCCAATGCTAGATACTCGTTAAAAATATGGTAGGTACTTATAAATAGATAACCATTTACATATTCATTCGTATTTTTTACCGGTGTTACTCTGACAGATCTCAATACGTCACCAAATCAAGAGGAGATTTAATTTAGACCCAACACACAACAAATATTTAAACAAATGAAAAGCCTAGGTATAAGTCTTATTTTGAGGATAGAAAATAAAAACTATTAATTGATGGAAGTATAATTAACGTAACCTAATGAGCAGAAGGCATAAAACGGCCATGGTTCAAAGGCGATCCAAAGCATGTACACGTTTCCGGAATCTGTTTGATTCAATGCAAATGCATGCTTTTATGTGCTTACGTGAGAATAAGTAGGAACCTACATATACCTATCTTATGTAACAAATCCGTTTTGTACATTATTGTGCATTCATCCGATGCTTTGGCTGACAAGCTATTTTTACATTTCGGAAAATTAACTAAAACTTGTCATCAACATCATAAAGCCTCCAAAGCAAATATTAAGAGCCCGTACTCCTAAAGTTCTTAGAGCGATCTTAAATATTATCAATATTAACGAAATACTCAATTTGAAATAAAAAAACAAGTGTAGTGTGTACCAGGGTTAATACGTAAATATAAAGACAATTTGGGTAGTGACACTAATGACATTATAAAATGTGGGTAGTGTTATCATCAAAAAATCTGCGTTCACCATCAAAAAGAAGACACCGCTGCTCTGCAGTCAATCTGCGACCACGAAAGATGCAACAGTTTTTCGAAACGTTAGACAAAACAATAAAAAAGGTTATATATATAATTCATGTTTTCAAAGCGCGATAGTTTAAAAACCGATAATTCGTGTTATATTTGGAGAAGAAAAAGCAGGAAAGCGCATCCCGGGCTCCGAAGCAGCATAGCTGAGGATACAACAGGGAACGCGCTTAGACGAAGAAGAAGTGAAAATGAAACTTGTCAAAAGCTTGTAGAGTAAGTGTTAGACTGAAGATATCCAGTGCGCTGCACTGTGGTTCTATCTTGCAGTTTGAACCTCTTCGGATCTGATCAGTCTGAGTTAGAGGACTAGAACCACTCGCAATAACAGATGTAGGTATACCTACATATTCTGAAGCTTATACTCCTGCGGGGTAGTTCACTTTGTTTTGATCAGACACCTACATCATTTCAGAAGACCCACAACATATACTTAATAGTTTTTAGGGTTCCGTAGCCAAATGGCAAAACAGAACCCTTATAGATTCGTCATGTCTGTCTGTCCGTCCGTATGTCACAGTCACTTTTTTCCGAAACCATAAGAACTATACTGTTGAAACTTGGTACGTAGATGTATTCTGTAAACCGCATTAGGATTTTCACACAAAAATCGAAAAAAAAAACAATAAATTTTGGGGGTTCCCCATACATAAAACTGAAACTCATTTTTTTTATTTCATCACACCCGTACGTGTGGGATATCTATGGATAGGTATTCAAAAATTATATTGAGGTTTCTAATATCATTTGTAAAATGTTTCCCCCCCCCCCCTGTAACTTCTAAAATAATAGAATGATAAAACTAAAAAAAATATATGATGTACATCACAATGCAAACTTTCACCGAAAATGATGGTTTGAACGAGATCTAGTAAGTAGTTTTTTTTAATACGTCATAAATCCTAAAATGTTACTTTCTGCTACGGAACCCTTCTTGGGCGAGTCCGACTCGCACTTGGCCGCTTTTATAAAATCAGTTGCTGAGTCTAAAACGAGTAGGTATGTGACGGCCAGAAATAGCAGCTATTGAAAAAAAAAATAGACACCATAAAACTTTCTCAGTATTCCACAAAGTAAATGATTAATGTTGTCTTTGTTTCCTAAAAAAATAATTAATTTTTATCTAATAATTTTCTAATGTTTTTTCCCACTGGCGTTTGGCGTAGATGTAGTAAACACACTATGCCGAAGTTTCGCAGCTGAATTCAACAGCTAATAACGTGTATATTTTCGTAATATGCTTTTAAAGCCCTTTTAATTGATACCTCACACGGTATGATTCAATTTATTTTATTTTTTAGTTAATTACTTTATGCCATGTTTATGGCCTACCGTGGACGTCACATAGCTTAATAACCAGCTGATAGTCAAGACGCTTCTGATGATACCTCATTTGTATCATGGATATCTTTGAAGATACGAGTGACAGATTAACATATATAAGTACATACATAGCGGCGAAACACATAACCCTCCTTGTGGTTCGCCGTAGTCGGGTAAAAAATTATTGAGATTAGGCAGCTATTAGCAGATTAGGCAAATTAGTTTATATATTACTATACCTGGTTGAAATGCAAATGCATAAATACAAGCTGCATTATGTTTTAATGTCAATGACGTTTGCTATCAAATTATCACGTCAGCGGCATGCTCGCTCGATAGGATAGTAGTTACGAGTAGGTACCTACATTCCACAGAGCACAGGATTTGAAAGGTACACGGCTTGCTCAGACAATAAATACCAGGAATTTAATGTTTTACCTCGTTTCAATTACCAAATATCAAGTAAGGTGTTACTTAAATTTTTACCTAAAAGTAGGCTGTAGATCGGCACCTATTAGATATTACGATGATGCTAACATAATGTCGTTTGAAAGAAAAAGTTTAAAAGTAATACATAAAAATTTCTATTTTTTGAATTTATATTAATTGATTTTAAGAAAAAATTACAATACCGATTAGCAAAGCAAGTCTATATTGAAAAGAAGTTATATCGTTAATCCTTCATACTAACCTGTCGGAAAAATTGTACTTATAAGGCCATTTTAACTTTGTACACTCACAGAGTCTATTTAGGGTAGGTATATATGACATACCTACGCAGTAAAAAAGTTGCAACGGGAATAGGTATTTTCTGTTTACTTATTTCAATCCAGACAGAAAAACCATTCGTTTTTTTTTGTTTTTTGAATCCGCTGAGCAAAGAATATATGTATAAGTTATTCTTTGTTCCTATAAGTTATGGATCAAGATTTTTGAAAAAATTGGTACTACGACAGCTGGCAAAAGTAATGTGCGGGTTTGTTTTAATGAAACATTCAAATAATGTAATAGGTAAGTATTTAATTTATAGTTCTACTATGTCAATTTTTTGATATTAAATTTACTACGTACTTACTTATGTTTTTCTTTTCTCTGTCGTCGTCATAGTCATTTAATGCGCTAATTAAACTTCGTGTAACGTCACCATTTTGCACCAACCAATGATTGTGCCACAGTCTTAATAGTCGTAATGATGATAATATTTTTTTTACGTGTATCGTTATTAATGGGTATCGTTGAATAAGTCTTTTAAATATGAGTATATTGAGGGATTGCAAGGACAACTTTTTAATTCAGTCAGTGTGTTAAACATGTCAAATTAAGGAAAATAAAGTCCTCGTTGCAAGGTGTAATTTCGGAACTCTACTCTGAGCGTGGCCAGGACAAGCACTTCAACATTTATTTTACAAGATCTTACATTAATTATGACAGTTCAAGTGATGCCCTGTAAGGGCCATTCTTCCTCCTCCTCCCATTCAGCAGCTTTTTAAACAATTTAAAAGGCACGCAGGCAAAAGGCAGACGCTTGTTAGACATCGCTTTGAAATTTACAAATATGCTAACGTTTTGAGATTATTTGCATTTATGGATATTAGATGCAGTTTCTAAAGCAAATATCTACTTACTGCCTATTTACATAATGTCTATTCTGATATTCAGATCTATAAAACATTAGCGTGAATGTAAGACTCTCGAGTAAAGAAAAACGGGAATGCTTATGTTTAACCAGACAGATCATTAATCTTCTACGCATGAAGATGACACATACTATTTGATGATATAATATGATTGCGTAGTACTACAAAACGAATTGGCCCCACCAGAAAGGAGAACGACAAGGGAGGTGCAGCGTGAAACGGTAACCGAAGGTGGCGTTAAATAGAGGGAATTGAGAGGAGATTGAAAGAGAAGGAGGTGGTAAGACGACCTGACCAAAGTCGCTGGAAAGCGCTGGATGCAGGTTGCTCTAAATCGGTTATTTTGGAAATCTTTGGGAGAAGCCTATGTCCAGCAGTGGACATTTTGCGGCTGAAATGATGATGAATGATGACTGGAGATTGTGGAGACCTTTGCCTAACAGTGTGACAACGTGTATAGGTTGTGTTCGAGTATTACATAAAATGCAAAAAAAAATATTTTACAAATTTGACTTCCGCAAAGTAATACCTGAATCTATACTATACAGATTCAGGTATTACTTTGTATTAGCATAATCGAGAAACGAAAAGGATTTTGTATGGGAGGACGAAACTTTTTTAACGATTTTCAATAATTGTTTTTATGGAAAGTAGTTCAGTTTCTCGGACTGATGTTGCTTCAAGAACGTTGCCGGTGTTTTAAAAGTAACCCTGTATTTTTTACATGCTTTTATCGTGACCTCACCAAACCTAATGTCCTTCCATTTGGCCGCTGTCAAGGATTTCCAATCTCTAACTCAGGTCAGCTCGGTGGTATTACACATTATTGCACTGTCACCTATTTTTATTAGTTGGTATGCCATACAGTTCAATCGGATATTTATCAAATTGTAAAAAAATGGTGTGCAATTTTTGAAACAGACAACTTATTTATATGCATTATGCAAACGTATAGGCACTATACGAACGTTGCATATTATCTTAATAAAAAACCGGTCAAGTACGGGTCGGTCTCGTACACGAAGGGTACCTCCGTACAATTCGCTTTATTTAGCAATATATAGGTATTCTGTGAAAAATTCAAATACTTAGTTAATGCCATTATAAAGATCGAGTTGAAAACGCTGAAAAAACACGTTGCTTGTATGACGACCCCCTTTAATTTTTAACTTTATTTTATTTTTAGCATGGTATAATAAGAATGGTACTCTCTTCCCGTGAATCACGTGACCAGTTCAGCGAACACGACTACGTCATCAGCTGCGACACAATTCTCAAACTTTTTTAGTGAGGAAAAAAATAATGATAGGGTCTGGCTACCGAAACGTGATATTGACCTTGAAACAGAATACTTTATATGGCAATAGACAACACTTGTTTACATCAGATAAATTTCTACCAAATTCTCTTTTAAAAGGAAAATTCACGCTTATCTTTTGAACTCCCTTCCTCCGTAAAGTCATCATCATTCAGTTCTCAAAATTGATTATACATCTAATTATATATGTAGGTATAATATAATGGTACGTATTGAATAAGTAGATATTTATTCTAATATATATTATGTAGTATGTAGTAATGTAATACTTTATGTATATGTTCTTAATATGTCATATGAAGTATTTATTAAATCGGTAGTAATAATTGATTAATTTTGCATTTTGCGCCGAACAAATTACTTTTCTGTTTATCCTTATGGTTGACTGGGAGAAAATGCTCTTAGCATTAAGTCCGCCATTTGTTAAAAGTATACAATACAATACAATACAAAAATCTTTATTGCACCAAATAGAAAACAATAACAAATTACAAAGTTTACGGAACTTATAAATAAATAAGGTACAAGAGGCGGCCTTATCGCCGAAGCAATCTCTTACAGGCAACCATATAGAGAAGGAGTGCGAAGTATATGAGTAAGATAACAGGTGGCGCAGTTAAATTTAAAATATAAATTATAAATAACCAATAGATATTAAAATACTTATATAAAATATATAACATTATAAAAAATAAAAAATAAAATAGATATAGGTATTTATATAAATAAATTAATATATATACATATTCATACTTATATATACATAGCATAATAATAAATAATTTATTACATACATACAAATAAATAAATATCACAATGATGTAAACAGATCTGTACATGATGATTTTAAGCAGGAAGATAAAATAAATAGTAGGGGAAAGAGATGAGGAACTAAACAGAAGTAAAAAAGTGATTTTTAGTTAGGGTTTTAAAGTTATTCAAAGTTTTGGCGAATCGAATGGAAAGGGGTAGAGTGTTCCAAAGATGAATAGCATAGACAGTAAAAGAATATTTGTAAAAAATTGGTCGAGTGGACTGGAATATTGAGAAGAAGTTTATCTGCACTGCGTAGAGGCCTTGAAGAGGTTCTAAAGAAAAAACGTTCCTTGATTATCAGGATATGTGGAATTAAAAAGGATGGAGTATAGAAGAGAAAGGATATGCCAATCACGACGTAAGCGGATAGGGAGCCACTTGAGTTAAATACGAAATTGCGAAATGTGTTCATATTTACGGAGTCCAAATATGAACCGTATACATAAATTCTGGAGGCGTTCAAGCTTGTCCAATTGCTCCTCGGTAATATCTAGATAACAAGTATCAGCATAGTCAAGGATAGGGGGCAATAAGGAGTGAGCAAGCGCAATCTTGGTATCTATTGGCAGAAATTTATTTAACTTCTTAAGGACTATTATTACTTAATTTCTTAAGGAGCTTGCAGCTGCAAACATCTTCCTGCTGACTTCGGAGATCTGAGTGCGCCAAGAAAGAGTGTTATCGAAGTACACGCCAAGATTTTTCTCGGATTTGCTATATTCGATTATTACCCCATCAAATACAACTTTAGGAATTGCCTCAAAGTCAATTCTACTGTAGAACCATGAACTTCCTATAATGATCGCCTGAGTTTTACTAGGGTTTACAGCGAGACCATGATTTTTGCTCCAGACAGATATGCGATGAAGGTCATTATTGATACAATTAATCGCAGAAGAAAGGTTCTCAAAGGAAGATCGCGTGTAAATTTGTAGATCACCTGCATATAGATGGTAGGAAGCACGAAGTTTTAATGTAATAGAGTTAATAAATAGTGCGAATAAAAGCGGGGATAACACGCCACCCTGCGGTACGCCGACAGATGTACTGGACCAGGACGAATAGCAGTCCTCAATCTTAACCCGCTGACGACGCCCATACAGGTAAGAACGAAACCAGTCAATAACCTTAGGAGATATGTTAATAGAATGCAACACTTCCAAAAGGATATCAAAGTCTAAGGTATTAAAAGCGTTACTAAAATCCAGTAACGCCAACACCGTAAGCTCCTTGTTGTCCATACCCAGGCGGATGTCGTCGGAAATCTTAAGTAGAGCAGTGGTCGTGCTATGCCCGGAACGGAAGCCAGATTGGAGTGGATTGAGGAGGTTGTTCTGGATAAGGAATTTGTTTAATTGTTGCTGGACTATGCGTTCTAGGACTTTAGATAGGAAGGGGAGAATGGATATAGGACGATAGTCAGAGGGAGCTGCAGGGTTACGTTTTTTTGGAATTGGGATGACATTTGCGTCCTTCCACGCAGCTGGAAATACTCTGGATGGAAGAGAGGTGTTCAGGATTGTGGTAATTATGGGAAGTAGGATATCAAGGATATGGAGTATCATATCACGACCAATACTATCATTGCCGACTGCATTCGATAATATGGAAAGTATTGCTTTCTTAACATCACTAGCGGTAGTATGTTTTACTTTAGAACAATAAAGAGTATTAAATAAATAAATAAAATAAATAAACTTGTCAAACCGTAGTACTTTGGCTGTCACATTGTTACAGAATACATAAGAGTCAGAATCAAAAAAGAAGAACAGAATGGAATCTCACAGCGTCTCCCTCAAATTGGCGTCCCCGCACCTCTCCCCCGCACTTTGTGAGCCTTTGACAGCTCCAAACCAGGGTTTAATTACTAGCCGCACGCAATACGCGACGTGTGTTATCTTGAGAACTGTCAACCAATAGTAACCATCATGGTGAGAAGGTGCGCGTATAATAATTGTTTATCCACCCAATACTCTAAAGAACGTATATTTCATAGATTTCCAAATGATGAAAACAGGTAAGCAAAGCAACAATAGAAGTTTACGTTATTACCCAGCAACCATCTTGATATATATACCCTTTTCGCTCTCTCGCATTGGCGGGAGATACACAAGAGCGAGAGGGGTATTATCAATCGGCAGCAATCCGGTAATGTTACATAGGCTCCTCGCTCGCAGGTAATCACATACACGCAAATGCCAACTAGATTTCCGCGGGATATAGTGCTAACTGCCATTGTTGACAATGACAACTTGACATTTTGTGCGTGGAAGCGTGATAAACATTTGTTTATTTTTATTGAATTTATTCATATAATTACCGTATAGTTTTGCGCCGAATATGCAAATTACTAATTACAATAGTGAATTAAGTGCGTTACATCATAAATGAATCAATAATAATCAGTAAAGTGAACTAATGGTGAAATGGACAATGGACATAATGAAAAATATTTGTGAAGTGATATTATGTAGCTGTTTCCGACTTTTTTGTAACATTTAATACATATAAAACAGAATATTTTTTACGTCATAGTGTTCGCAAATCTTCCGGTATGGAAAGATATAATCGTAAATATGTCGAACTCGTTAGTAGGTAAGTATTAAATTAATTCTGCGGTGCGACCCTAAGTATGAAACTCACACATCGACGTGTGTACAGATAAATTGTTTCGTTTGTAGTAGTAGTAGGTATATATGTTACTCTGAATCAATGGAGAGTCATACCAGTGACATTGTGTCAATTTTTGGAATAATAAACGTTTATCTCGTGTTATAATGTCGAAACCGATCAAAAGTTCAGCAAGGCAGTTAATTTATACAATGCTGTGTAAATTCGAAGCGAAACAGGAAGAACGAGCCTCTGCAGTTTGCGAGAAAAAAACGATATAAGTATCCATGAAATATAATGGCTGGGACAGATTAGTGCACTGCAATGATTTTGATATTTGGTGAATAGTTTGTACATTCTATAGTTATTTACAGAAGACATATTTCAGTGTGTGTTCAGTGGTATTTTTACGTTTGTTTGTATGTTTGTTTGTAATAACTTTATTGTACTAAGAAAACACATAATTAAAGGCAAAAACAACATATAGAGTAAATTGACAACGGCGGACTAATCCCATAATGGAATCTCTTCTAGTCAACCGGCGAATAAGTAGATAGGACAATTTTATTACTCACAAGAAGGGCAGAAGTGCGTACATAGAATAAAAGAAAGCATCATTTAAACGAACTTAAACTGATATATACATGCAAACTTACTACAAGATATATACATACATAACTATAAATATAAATACATAAACATACATACGTACGTATAGAGGTTATGTTTCGATTGTATTGGGAAATATATAATTTATTTGTTTTGCGTGTCTTTTTAATTTCAGAGAGAATGAGAGATAAAGCCGATGACAATGGCAGCTTAAATGACATTGCTATGTATGTAAATATTTCTGTGAGGAATTTACAAAAACTACAGGAAAATAGTCAGGTTATGTAAATAGAATGCTGAAAAACCAGTGACCCATAGACAAAAACGGTCGCAAAACTTTCTGAGTGCCCTGGTACATTGGTACTCATTTTTATTATTTTTAATAAATAGTACCTATTTGTTATTTTTCGTAATATTTTACTCTGTTTCTCTTTGTATTGATTTGATATTATAGTTCTCTTACTCGTAGATAAGTGGTCCACATTTAAACTAAACGTTATAAGGATCCAATCTTTGTGTCATCATAAACAATGCGAGTAATTTAAAAATGAATTTTTCATGGTGCAAATAAGATTGACCGTAGTATAGTATAATTATTAAATTCTTTCACCACAAAAGTTTAGAAACCACAGAAATTTACTTACCGAGCGAAATAACGCTATAGGTGTGAGTGACACAACGATAGCGGGCTGTCAGTATGACACTTGTCAATTCGATGTGTTGGCCAGTATGTGTGATTGAATTACCCATGCAAAACACATTTTTTAACTTATCAAACCAATAATGTGTAATGAACTATTCATTCAATATATTAATTTATTAAAAATTAAATAGATGAACTACACCAGACACATAATAGGACTGTTAGTTATTATTTTATATTATTAACTAAATTGCGAAAGTCCTGAAATTTATTAAAATGAAAGAATTATCAGTGACAACACTTATCGTGACGTAGTCGTGTTCGTTTGCGGGAAGAGAGTGCCATTCTTATTATACCATGATTTTTAGTAAGTATTTGTTGTTATAGCGGCTACAGTAATACATAATCGGTAAACATGTATCTAGTTAATGGCATTAGTTATAAAGATCGAGTTAAAAACGCTGATAAAAATCACGTTTCATGTATCACGCACGACCCCCGTTTAATTTTTTACTTTATAATTTTTAGTATTTGTTGTTATAGCAGCTACATATATACATATTCCGTAAAAATTTAAAGTTAATTACTGTTGAAGAGAGAGATAGAGCCCTGTGTGACACGTAAAATAAAGCAGCATACATTTACCTACGAAGGCTATAAATATTTTTTATTTATTTATTAAACTTTATTTTTCCAAATTAAAAATATACTTTTAACAAATGGCGGACTTGATGCTAAAAGCATTTTCTCCTAGTCAACCATAGGGATAAGCAGATATTTTAATGTTACATATATGTATACTCGTATACATATATATAACATTACAATGTACCTATGGTACATGTCGCCGATAGCTTTAGAAAGGTTATCATCACCACCTCTGAGTCTGGGTAAATCACCTGCGTTGAAGCTATTAAATTCCATTATTTTTACATTTCTAGAAACCTAGCCCCAAGGCCTATAACGAGATGTTTACGACTTCGTAAAATAAACCATAAAATTGTTGAACCATGTAGCTTACACCGACCGAGGTCACATTGTTGAAGGGTTATGAGACAACTTTTCGTCTGTGAGTTTGCTTGCATAACATTCCAGTAGCAAATTCAGGTCATATTTAGAAGACAGGTCTATCTTAGGCATCAATATGATCTTTTTATGCATTTTACCTACCCTAAACTTAGATACATACTAACCTGCCTAAAAAACTATTAAATACTCTTGACTAAAATCCATTGTATTTTTACATTAGTACAACACTATAGATTAATCTAATACACATATCTAATATAGGTATGTAGACTTCAACACATTATTTTCAAATTATAAATACTTAACTACGTTCTAAGTACAGATGGAGTAGAGCGTGATCATGCTTGCTGTTTGCTTTTATTTACAATTAAAAATATAATATTATTTACATTAACTAATTGTAGAGATTCGTACTTACCCTAGGTGCTTGCAAAACTTTACATTTGCATTTTAGGAAAGGTACTTATTGCGGTACATTACTGTATGTAAGTACATATTACTTTATTATAGTACTCGTATGTAGGTAGTCCTCTTGTATTTTACGTCAATATCAATTTTTTTTAATGTACTACCTTATAATATATATTACTTCTGTGTGTACTACATGTAGGTAAATACAAGTTACAACTATCGACAAATGTGTATAGCAGCTTAGACCTATTTGTGGTGTATCGCTAATGACAGGTTATGAGCATCTAAAGTCAAGACAAACATTGTGTCAGAACATAAACAAATCACACCATTTTGTGACACTATGTTGCAACTGCCAGCCGTTCAAGGAAAACAATGTAAATCTGATGATGGAGTGGTTGAACAGTCCGCCTAAGGTGAAAAGGTCACAGCCTAGGAGGTTGAACTCGATCGAATTGTAATCGTGCATAAAAATCACAAATCAACACTCGAATTCTTGTTTTATACCGCCCGGGCCCGTGTTATAAAAACTATCTGACCGGTATGGATTAAATACAAAATTTCAAGAACTCTACCAACCTTCCTGACTTTTTACAAGCTTTTGTACTTTGACTTTTAATCTTGCAAGCTAAATTATACCCACTTCCTATTATTCGATTTAGCTGAAACTTGACATACTTATGTAAGTAGGGTGACAATGCAATATAATGGTACCAATGACCCGATATTATGATGAAAGCGGAAGGTGGCCAAGGCATATCTATGATAAAACAACATAACCCCACCAATTTTAGGCTCAATTGATTTGTCTTGAGTAACACTTTAAATTTGTAGTTCATTGTTTTAGCTAAAAGTTTGTTTTTAAATTATTATTTTTTTATTAGGCTCGATCAAGACTTTCACATATTTATTTTATTATGATATGAATGATTTAAAAATAACTTACCTACCTATTTATTGTTTTCGTTTCAAAAATACTTTGTGCTACTGCAAACCATTTGAAACGAAAAGAAAAAACGAACTGTAAATATACAGCCTATTCATTCTTAAAGTTGCAACTTAGCCCATTAATATGAACTTTATATGACGAATGATTCTTTGATATCGAATTTGACCTTTCCACCGGTCAGTTAACTAGTTAAGTTCTCAACTACCACCACTTGCTTCCGGTGAAGGATAACATCCTGAGGTACCTGCATCATTATCATCATCAGGTCTTTTTTAGTCTCCACTGTAGGAGCACGACCCTCTCTGTACTACCAGAGCCATATATTAGCCAGAGCAGTCAGAGGATTTGTCCTACACTCTCCACGCTGGCCAGACGGGTTGGAGAGGTCTCATTGATGTTTATAAGCTTTGTTTAGCATGTGTTTTCTACGTCGCCTTCTACGACATCCACGGGAAGACTTGGAGTGGTCCTATTCTACTCAGCCAGGAACCACACGGCGGGGGTACCTGCATACTAATTCACTAATGTGTAATAAATTAATAATGACTGTTTTCACTAGATGACAGTCAATGCGCTACGTCAGATGACGTTAGGCAGCTAGAAAAATCTGATACCAGTTGCAATCGATACGAGAGTTAAAGTTTTGTATGATGTAGTAGAATTTTCTTTTTCGAGGTCCCAACATTGAACCCATAGAAACTTTTTTATATTGCCGGCATCAGCACTTTCAAGTATATGTATGTGTAGTTTTACATCCTGTGAATTACATTGTGAAAAGAAAAGTTAATAGCGAGGAATGTTCATCAAGTCCTGTCGATCATTTTCTAGAAAACGGCAAGCATTGTAACATTGCAGAGTCGTAAAAGCGGCATCTCAGCCGGCGAGGTATTTGACCGGTTTGCTCAATAATTGCAAGATAACTCGTAATTACACCAGAATTATGTGGTTTTTAATGCGAATTACCTACTAAAAGAAAATAAATCGGTCAAGTGCATGTTGGGTCACGCACATAGTTCTGAAGATACGTTACAAGATGAAAAAAGAATATCATCCACAGTTTGCGTATAACATTCTTTTTTCTACAATTTATTTTACCACTTTGTCAGCATCGTAATATAATAGCTATATACCCATGCAAATTACAGCTTTAGGTGAAGTACGAGTACTTACAGTGTCTGAGCTAAGCCACGGACGGACAGAGGGATATATCAAAACTATAAGAGTTCCGTCTATGGACTTCAAAACTCCAAAAATCTAGGTAAGCCCACAGCCAAATTGTTTTAATGGATCTGGCTTTTTCTGCTATACTTCGCACGATCTTCAGCATATACTTAGATGACCACAGACATTCGTATCATGTTTGGAGAAAAAAAATTAAGCCAAGAAACGGAACGAGCTCTAGGTGCTCCAGTAGCACAGCTAGGGATGCAACTGCGAATGCAGTAAGAAGAGTAAATGAGTACAATTCCTCTATAATGTGTTTATGTGAAATCAAATGTATTGTAGGTATCTATCGAACATCTAGACAGTAAATTACAACTAAACAAATAATCTATTATATCAGTAGCTAATAAAACATTGTTGCCTTTGCATTCACTACCTAATGGCCAGTATTGTCTCATAATACACAATTTACGAGACGCCATAACCCAATTGTGCAGTTTCTGCGAAATGCTTCGTTTGAAAACGAAATACTTAGTTAAATTTAACTCGGGCAGCGTCTCGTCTGTTTGATACAATCAGATACGTTCTAACGCCAAATGTTGGTCAACGACCGCCAGTAGACCTTCCCGAAAGAAACATACCTATTATATACATAATATAATATACTTTAGTTGCTGGATCCCCTTCTAGGCTAATCTGGGAGCAAAGACATAGAGGTAAATAAAGCCAGCTGCTTCTCTTCATGCGTAGGTATATCGTGATCTTCGAAATGGGAGAAAACCCATGGAGAAAACCGGAGGAATCATTTCGGTAGTTCTGATAGGAATCAAGTTTTTTAGTAGTTATACGTTGCACTTCCAAGTTTTATTACCTAAGACTATCCTAAGTACGCAACGTAATCCAGATTTGAAATGCAATGCAGTATTAAATATACAGTTTGTAGACTGGTCTGCAAACTCAACATAAGGAAGACACAAATGGACTTTCACATTATTATCTATTCAGCATTTTTTTTTTAGGTTTACAACCGCATATCTAAAAAACGTAAGGTGTTAATCGAAATCGCTTGGAAATTCGCTATTCCGATAATAGATTCAGTCAATTGCACCTACCTACGTTGAAGTGTATCTGTCGTCGCGTCAGTCTGTCTAGCTAGCATCCAGACAGAAAGTTTTAAACGGATGTAGCCGAAGCTTTTATAATATTGACGATGTATGTAGTTTTTGAAGTATCCATGTAGGTACCTAATTAGTTTTTCATATACAATACATTTGTTCTATTAGGTAGGTAGGTTTATTTATACTTTATAATACTTTTTATTTATACTTTGCAAATAACTTAATAAAAATAAATTAAGAGTCCATAGAATAAAGTATAAGGTTAATGTTAAGCGCACCAGAAGGTATAGTTGTAGAATTACACTAAGTTTAGAATATTATGTCTGATCTACAAGTTAACTACCTAATTTTGGACTAATGTCTTCTTGTATTTAAGCCACGCTCTTATCGTTGGAGTATTTTCCATGTCTCTTTTTAAGCCTTCTTATATGTTTTCACATTGATTTTTTCTTTTATTTGATTAAAACATCTGCTTCTGCGTTTTCGTACACTTTTCTTACTATCTTTCCTTCAATTATTCTTTTAAAGAACGCATCGTGTCGTAGTAGATAACCGAACATTTTCCCCTCTTCTACTTTCTGTGATTTGTAATAACTACATAGGTATTTGTCTATTCTTTCCCACGTTCTCTAATTCGTTTTCTTTTTTTTTTAATAATGTAGGTACAGGACCTAAATTATGTCAAACTGTGGTAAAAATGTATAGAATGAAGTTGGTGTAAGAATTTTTTTGCTTACATTCCTGTTGTAGGTATCAAATAAAGTTAAACCTAACACAAAAAAGCGAATATAATTTCCTAGTTTTCGTGTTTATAATGATATCTGATATTCTTTGAGATATAGGTGGCTTTAATCCAGATTCAGAAGCATATTATTTGGTATATTATGAAAAATATTAAAAATAAGTATGAAAACTACGGGGTTGGTTTCACTATTCCCATTACCCATTACAATGGTAATACTGCACTGCACTTTTGAGACTCATTTTCTCTAACAAAATGTTTCAGTAGTCACATTTAGAGCGTTTTTTTAACGACTGGTGAAAAATTTGATTAGATAATAGATTGTTTTAAAAGTAATGAAATAAACAAGCGGAATAGTCGCGATATAAAATCGCAATGGGAATAGTGATACAAATAGTATCATTATTACCATCGATGGGAAAGGTCAGTGGGAATAGTGAGACTGACCCAAATTAGTAGTGTAGGCATGGCTGTCGTGCAAACAGTTAATTAGTAAGTATTTACTTTGTGTTTTTTTAATATTATAATTTAGAGGTAAAACATTATCTAAATTGAAATCTTAATTAGAATTTTGAACAAAACGGACCACTTCCTGTCGTTGACGCCACAGGATACCTACCTATCTAATTATATATTTGAAACAATTTGTTGAAGTCAGAAGTTATCGGCCTAGTTCCAACTTGTTCTCATATTTTAATCAAATATATATTGATCTTATTTACAAAACATTACCTACATACCTATTGGCCTCTAGTAAATTATACCCATGTGTAAAAGTCTTCGACTTCTTTAGACAAAATTGAAAATTAACTGATTGTCGTAACCATAAAGAATATAATCACTTTGATTTAGTCATAACTGTTAGTACTGCCTATACTTACGCCAAAACCAATGGAAAACCAAATTCTGCAACATATTGTCGCAACATCTGCTACATGTAGTTATACGATTTGAGGCTTGTATCCTACTACTACATCTCTTTTCAGAGTTGTCGGTGTCATGGTATGGAAAGAAACGATGACCATTTTTGTCAGAGATAATAAAATCGTTTGCCATTGCCTTCTCTATTGGGTATACATTATTTCATAATTATTACAGATTTCCTAGAAAACAAGATTTTGAAAAAAATATCGAAGGTAGGTAGGTACTATAGAATACCAACGACTGGTAGGTATAAGTACTCTTATTGAAGCGATGCTCTATGTTCCAGTATCTTAAAGATACTTACTACCTTACTTCATAAATAGTTTAGTATAGTATAGTATAGTAAAGTTTACTTTTATTAAACAAACCAGACTTACTTCATCACTCCATTCGCTGTCTCCGAGGCTGTCCCCATACTCAGCGCTATCTTCCTCTTCTCTGACACTCTGCAGGTCCTTCACGACCCCGTCCAGCTGCTCAGCACTCAACTTCCCCCAGTGCTGCATAGTCGAAATCAACTCTTCGTCATTCTCACTTAAGGCACTCGGCCTCAAAGAGTTCAATTTTTCTAATTTTTCGTACAACTTTTCGCGTGGAGATTTAGTAACCTCTAGAGGTTCTAAAGGCGTTATGGTAAATTTTTCTACTTTTTCGTACATTTTTTCTATTCTGTCGGCTAAAGACGGCCGTTCGGTCACATAGGCGGTGCGAATGCGGTGCGTGAGGAGGATGAGGAGCACGTACAGTCGCAACATGTTTGCTTCGCGGCGGGCGCGCGGGTACTGATACTGATTCATTCGTTCTGGCTGGCCACATGGGACCAACGTTTATATCCCGTTTTTTAGGTAGCGCTTGCACGCCTCTACGGATATTTATTATTACCTAAGGTTTGAGGGAAGAGGATGTGGTTTTGATTTATCTATACGGTAAACCAAATTTCTTCCAATAATTAAGTGTAAAATCCAAAACTTTATTTACAAATAGGTACCTATAACGATAATAATAATTATTATTACTTATATGCATGTGTGCTTATGAAGTTTAATTTTTTGATGCAACATCCATGCAATCTGTTTTCTGTTCGCAGTAGACGTGGCCAGACGGCAAAGTGCAGAATCGAATTGCAGGTCGAATCGAGTTTTCATCCTCCCAGAATAGAATGTAGTTCAGTATCATGGACTGAACTTGCTCCAAAAATTTTTCCGGTGGATAAAAAGTCAGCCTGTATATTTCAATTCACATACTGCCATGACAAATAATTTTGTATAGGTACAATTTAGTTGTCGGACTGGGAATGTCACCCTGTAAAAGTACACATATATATCCACTCCCTTAGCCCTTAGTCCACTTGGTAATAGGTAGGTAATTTCATTATTCTTTGTAAAACATACTGTATACATTTTCTCCTATAAGTACGAACAATTAAGGCTAAATATCGGCTAAAATTCTACAAGAATGAAAGAGATGCTGCTTAGCAGTAAGTAAATATGCTTATAGAGCATTTATCTGCTTTATAGCTTGTGAAGCTTTTTTATAAAACTACAGACATATCTTTACTTTATAGAACACATAACTAAGTTAGCACGACTGGTGTTTCGGACTTTCGGTATTAGGTAGTGCTTTTCTTCATTTGTTGATCATAGTTTTGTTGCATAAAGTTGATACAAGAAGATCGTATGCGTCCGCCCTACTTCCACACATTGGGTTATACATGTGTAAAAGATTATAAATACCTCCAGTCGACGTAACTCGCGAGTCATTCATACCTGCGTTAGGGTTCCATATCCCACGGACTTTTCTGTAAATATTGAGAATCAACCAACACCCACGATTGTTAAAACTTGAGTGAATGAAAAGATATAAGTATCTATCACAGATAAGAAGGCTCTTGATCAACCAATAAAAAAGCGGCCAAGTGCGAGTCGGACTCGCCCATGAAGGGTTCCGTAGCAGCAAGTAACATAATATAAAAGTTATATAGGTAAATTGCGGTTTACGATTTATGACGTATTAAAAAAAAACTACTTACTAGGTCTCGTTCAAACCAATTTTTGGTGGAAGTTTGCATGGTAATGTACATAATATATGTATATTTTTTTAGTTTTATCATTCTCTTATTTTAGAAGTTACAGGGGGGGGGGGGGGGAACAACATTTTACCACTTTGGAAGTGTCTCTCACGCAAACTAATTACTTAGTTTAGAAAAAAATTATACTTACTAGAAACCCCAATATAATTTTTGAAGACCTATCCATAGATATCCCACACGTATGGGTTTGATGAAAAAAATTATGAGTTTCAGTTCTAATTATGGGGAACCCCCAAAACTTATTCTTACGTATACTCGTATGTAACATTTTCGTACATTTTCAATTATTTTGTCGTATATATATTATATATAGTGAATTATATATTATATAATTATATTATATATTTTAACTAGGTAAAGGGTTGCGGTTTTTAAACCAAATATATATTTAGTACATTTCCGAAAAAGTATAAGTAAAAGAAATATAGTACAGTTCATGAAAATATAGTATTTTTCCAAAGATTGCTGTAAAATGCAATTTTAAACTTTGTCAATAGAGGCAGTTAAATGTATTTTTTTTTTATTAATGCTGTAATCATGAGAATCGTAATCGTATTTTTCTTTTTGTTTCAGCCTCATTAGTTTTTGTTTTATCCGCATTTAAATCTCAATAGAACTTCTATGTTTACATGTTTTCAATATAGTGAAACCACATGAACTTGCATGGTTTGCAGGTTTCACTATAAATATTGAAAAATCAAAAACAACCACTTCAGCCATTAGAAGTCTTCTGCTGGACATATACCTTATTGATAGATAGTTTAATAAAGATCTGTTTATTACTAACTTATTAGCGAAAGTCGAAACTTGTTTGCAAAATTTTGTAAAGCTGCCGCTTTTGACCTCTACAGATAACTCAAATGTTAAGTTTATATAGAATTTTGTAAAACCAACAGGTGGACCGCTTGCCTGATAACCTTTTTTAGGGTTCCGTACCCAACGGGTGCAAACGGGACACTATTACTAAGACTTAGCTGTCTGTCCGTCTGTTACAGGGCTCTATCTCTTGAACTGTAGTAGCTAGACACTTGAAATTTTTACCGATTATGTATTACTGTAGTTGCTGTAACAAAAAATTCAAAAAATAAGAAAAAGTTAATAATTAAAGGTCATACATGAAACGTGTTTTTCAGCGTTTTAAAACGCTGAAAAATCGGAGGTACGGAACCCGTCATGTACGAGTCTGTCTCGCAATTGCCTAGTTTATTATTTTTAGTTCTTATAAGTTATATATGTCGCAGTTGGATAGTATAATCCGCTAATTCACTAAACCTCTAGCTGTTTGGCATTACAGCTCGGTTTTGTTAAACAGCGAACCCTAATAGGCAGAATGGAATGAACGACTTGTATTAATTCATGCGGCTCGAGAATTTGTTGAACAATTCTGTCTAAAGAAATTAAATACAATTTAGAATGCCTACGAAGTGACAATGTGGCGAGCGAGCGAAGCGAGCGTGCCGCGGCAGCGGCCGGCGAGTGCTAGAAATGTTCTATCCATTTTACTAGGTTAGGGCAAACCTTTAGGTTAGGTTAGGTTAGAACTGCAACCAACACACGCACGAGCCGAGCGAGAGAAGCGAGCGTGTCGCGGCAGCGGCTGGCGAGTGTTAGAAAAGTTCTATCCATTTTACTAGGTTAGGGCAAACCTATAGCAATAAAAATCGTAGAATAGTTTTCTGGGAAATGAAATTCAATGTCAATAAGATCTGTATCCTAATAGACACCCAGTTATATTTCATTATGGTAACCCCACAACCAATCCTTATCATGCATGTATCGCAGTTGGATTGTTTAACGGTTTCGTCAAACAGCGGATTACCGCTACTGTTTGACAAAACTGCTAGCCGTTAGGAAACGTGGTTAGCGGTTTATATAAACATAACACGTTGCGCAATCTTAGACAGTCCAGCTGAACGATTTTCAGTTGTTTAACAAAACCGAGCTGTAATGCCAAACAGCTAGAGGTTTAGTGAATTAGCGGTTTATACCATTCAACTGCGACATATATAACGTCTAACAAAATATATTGAAACTATTTTGTGTGAATTCAGTCCATGATAATGAACAACTTTCTCCAAGGAATATATATCGAAATATGGAAAATAATTTTTGGCCTATACAAGTTGACCGATCAGCTGATCCAAGTTTGTATGGAAAGCCAAAAAATTTTTTTCATATTCCGATACATGTTTCTACTTTTACTACGTATTTGTGATATTGTACGTTGAAATGTAATTTGAAATGAGAAATGCTAAAAAACCACATATAATATAACCTCGCTCACCGAGCGTATGTTCCCGGTTGCATACAATCTGCCCGTGATACTGCTGTTGTATCTTTTCAGACACGCAGTCGGATTTATGGTTTTTTGATAATTCCTATCTACAAAGGTTTACGCATCATTCTGAGAAGTACTCAATGAGTAAGTAAGGTTTATATTATACATGCGATGAGAGTAAGTAGGTAGGTACTACACACGTTCTTTGATGGTACTCGTAGCATGATTTCACTATTATTTCTACAGTGATATCTTATCTCTTAATCTGGAAACCGCAACCGGGTCACCGAGCTTGCATGTGTCGACTGTCAACCAAACAAGCTAGGTTTCCAAACTATTTCCAATAGGTAGCTCCGGGATACAGTGTTAAACAGTGTACACTACGGGCGGTGCTAAAGAGAACCTCTTCAGAATTATAATGCGGATGTCGTAATGGCGACTAAATGATTAAGCCACAGACCATGGATCAAGATAGATACAGCCTCTGTATGAATTTGCGTGTCGATCTGACGTCAAATTGACTTCATTTAGGATCGTCACTTTTAGTCCGTGTATGTCAATTCATTACATCGGACATTGAGCTCTCTACTGTAAAATACCTAAATCTGCCGTTTTGAGCCGTAGAAACTCGTCGAAAAACGTTGGAGGAAGTAATAAAGAAGAATTCTTCCGTTTGTAAGTGAATTTCTTATTAAATATTGTATTGAAAATTGTCACGCCAGGTTTTCATGCAAATTGAAGTATTTTCTTTATCTAGTAGTATATATACAGATCTGTGGGTGGACTAACCCGTTGTTAGCCGTGTGGATCCCGGCAGAGTAAAATAGGACCACTCCAAGTCTTCTCATGGATGTCGTTGAAGGTGACTAAGGAACACAAGCAAAACAAAGCTTTTATACATCAGTGAGACCTCTCCAACCCGTCTGGCCAGCGTGGAGAGTGTACGCCAAATCATAGGATTTGGCAGGAGAGTCTGGCTAATATATGGCTCTGGTAGTACAGTATAGTCGTGCTCCTGCAGTGGAGACTAAAAAAGACCTGATGATGAAATGCCTAATCACAAACACCTCTCGCTACAGTTGCATTTCCAAGGAGAGTTGATATCAGGCGGTAGCCGGTTGTAAAACTTTTTGCAAAAATGCATTCACAAAAGGGTTAACGCCAGTCTAAAGGTTATAGCCAAACTGTTCCGGCTATTTCATCTCTACTTCGCAAGGTCTTTGGCATCCTTGGGTGACGAAGATTTGAAGAAGAAAAAGTTGGGAAAGCCCACCCCGGGTTCCAAAGCAGCACAGCTGAGGATGCAACCGGAAACGCGGTAAGATAAAAAAGAATAATTTTGTTCGTAGTTTCAAGTAAGTACATTTTGTATTTTCTTGTTTATGACTTAGGAAACTCAGAGATACCTACGAACTTTATTTTTCTAGAAATATTGGTAGATACGAGCACCTATAAGAACCAACTTAAGCCGTAGGTACCTAAACGATTAGACAAGTAGTTAAGTAGGTAAGTATCTAGTAAATGGTTTCTGTGGAGAAATCTTATCGCTTGAATATGGGGAAGGGGAAATCCATTAACCAAATGATCCAATAAAAGATATCTTGCCATCTTCAGATAAAATCATTTAACTGTTGCAGATAGCTGACTGAAACAAGAGTTAATAATAAATAGACGCACTAACAATATTTTAGGAGTGACAAAATTAGTTGCCTGTTATAAAATAAGCACATACTATAAGTTGGTTTTGAGTTATATTAGTCTGCGGTTTGCTATTTCTACACCACGTGACGGATTTTAATAATGCATTTTATTATCATCCAATTAGAGCATTAACTACATAGTCCAGTGTAGCTGAGGCGGCCATTAGTTTCCTTATGGAAGGTAAATTATATAAAATAAACATAAAAAATGAATTTAAACTCAGTCAAATCATCATCATCAGGTCTTTTTAGTCTCCACTGCAGGAGTACAACCCTCTCTGTACTGCCATAGCCATACTTGGCCAGAGCAGCCAGAGGATTTGGCCTACACTCTCCACGCTGGCCACACGGGTTGGAGAGGTCTCACTGATGTCCAAGCTTTGTTTAGCTTGTATTTTCTAAGTCGCCTTTTACGACATCCACGGGATGACTAAGAGTGATTCTATTCTACTCTGCCGGAAACCACACGGCAACCGGAAACCACACGGCAAATGCTATGTTGTATTCCAGGAATACCTATATATCAATCAGATCTTATCTTATCGTATCTTATCTCGCATATTAGTCCACATTGGGAAGCACGTTGAACCTATGGGTTATAATACATATATTGTACTTACCCCCTTGCCTTACTCATCGCATCGAGATTTCAATAAAAAGCGGCCAAGTGCGAGTCGGACTGACCCCTGAAGGGTTCCGTAGCAGCACGTAACATAATATAAAAGTTCTAAAGGTAAATTGCGGTTTACGATTTATGACGTATTAAAAAATAACTATCTATGATCCCGAGACCGCTATAGTTTTAATTGAAAGTACATACTTTGAGGTATATACCACATTTTTTTCAGAATTATTTTAGTAATATTTCAAAAGTTACGGTGGCACACCTCAAATTTTAACTTTGTATTAGAATATCTCAAGACTGGAGGTTTTGATCTACATAGTTTTAAAGCAGTTTTTGTTGTATGGGAGGGGGGGCTGAAAAAAAACATTTTTTCATAATTTTAAAAACCAACTTTTGGAACTTCAATATCTATCTCTCCATCAATTTTCGTGACAATCGGTGCAGTAGCGGCGGAGTACGAGCCCGGACGGACATGACGAAACTATAAGGGTTCCTTGTGGACTACGGAACCATAAAAAGGAGCGTTTAAGCTTCAAAATATCACCTGGTGCGTAGTGCCTGTAATTCTCTAACTCAGGATATGCTGATCCGAAGAGGGCCATGCGCTTTCCAGCCATTGAGTCGCAGCTACACATAATGTGTCTCATTGTCTTCTCTGATTCTTCAAAAGTCAATCAAATTAGGTAGTGATCAAGCGGTCTGAGTTCCCGTTCTGTGTCCGATATTTTCGATTGCGCTGAATTACGCTATGTACCTACATACGAGTTTACATAGGTACTCAAGAAATCTGTGCGTAATATTGGTCTCGATATTCTGACCGCGTCAACCAAAGCACACTCGGACGCAGGACGGGAACGTAGAACGCTTGACCGCTTCCTGTGTGATATATTCCTAAGTCTATGTGGAGGGTGTCGACCTGCAATGCACATGTGGCAACCACGTGCGCAATGTGCGCATTGACATTCATAATCCATACTGGAAGCGACGGCGGCGACCAAGATAACCCAGACTTGTTTACTTTATATTGACTTTCATTGTCTTTAGCTTTAAGTACCTACATAATTATAAGTAAGCTATAAGGCATCCTCCCTCAATCAATAAAATTTTACATTTTTTTTTCTTTATACAACATTTATTAATTAGTTACAATTTATGTACACAGTAAAAAACTTATGATAACTTTTTCAAGTTAATCCATCGATGCTATTGAAGGACTTCCGGAAATAATGCGGAAAAAAATCATTTCCGCATAACAATAACTTTTCATAGAATATCTAGCAACAGTTTGTTGTGTACCTAATTTTTAGATGAGTAGGTACCATACCTAAGGATAAAGTCATGTTTTCAATCAATTTACGTGTTTTAACTGAAAATCAAACTTAGATAATAGTTATTCCGAAATGATCATGGAATGTGCTATTTATTAAATTCCATTGAATAAAATTATATCTTTAAAAATGAGTTGGGAACTCTTGTTAGCAAGCTAATAATTACCTAACTCCGAGAATTGTATCTCTGTCTTGTATTAATAGGCATATTCATTTTCTATATTCTTCTAGATACATACGGTATATCCCGCCGTCTACACAGCTGGCCGTAACTAATGAATAGTGCCTAAGTATTTATTTTTTAATACTTGCAGATTTTATAACGATGAATCACTCTGGTGAAACTTTTCCTCGAAGGCGTTCTTATGACATCCTTAATCAAGCGTTAGTAGGTATCGTTGAGCGATCATGCATGTCATCATCATCATCCAAGTGTATTCCCGGTTGCATCGTCAGCGGTTACGCTTCAGAGCCCGGGGTCCGCTACCTTACCTAGGTGATTTGACGAGGTTACTGATTTTACACAGAGCGACTGCCGTCTGACCTCCGCAACCCAAAGGGTAGACCAGAACCAATCCTAGAATAGGTACAAACGCTAGATGGCGTTCGGGACCGACAGCTTTACGTGCCTTCCGAAGCACGGAATCATCTTTCTTTTCGGTTAACCAGGTGATTCAAGCCTGCCATATTTTAACCAGACTGGAAACAACTTTTCACAGAGTATGAGTACATATTTTTACAAGGTTTTATTTAGCTTGCCCTGTTTATTTGGTTTCTTTTGGTTAAATCTTGCAAGTTAAATTTGAGCCACTTTTACAAATTTTGTATGAGCTAATGTAAATTAGATGACAATGTAATATTATTATAACAAGAAGCTGATCTGATGATGGAGCCGGAAAGTGGCTATAGGAACCCTGTAATAAAACGACGGAACCCCCATCGAGTTGGGATTATTATCTACATTTGTCTTGATAAAATACTGAGGCCTTACAATAAAGCTTGTATAAATTAATTTTTTTTTTTAACCGTCTTCAGTGCGAACACTGAAGATGGTTAAAAAAAAAATTGTACCAAGTTCAGTCATGTCTATTTATTTTTATTTCTGCATATCTTTCTCTTGGAATATACTTTCTTAAGGGGATAGGTACATGAATTTTTCGGGGTCCAGTTCTTAGCATTTTTGCGGAAAATGGCCACTTTTGGCAAAAACGCGTAAACAGTAGTTCATAAAATAGTTTGAAGGGTTATCTTGGGCTTCACAAAGACAAAATTTTAAATGATATCTCCGTTTCCTTTCAAATAATTTATTTCAAAGGACCCCGAAAAATTAATGGGGATGGACAGAACTTGCTGCACTTGATGTATCAGATCGTAAAGGAAAGCTCACTGTCTATTATTCTAATATCGTTAGTCGGATACTTCAAACTGCACGTCAGTCTCAATGTCTAGCAAGCAGAGACTTATTTTGATGATGTCATTCATATTGCAAGGAGAACTCACAGCAAATAATTTTACCCGAAACTTATTTCCCTAAAAAAACCTTTTTCAAAATATTGATCGTACCTACGAGCCTTTATTAATTTGATTAAAATTAAATAGGAAATAAAGCATAAAATTTAACAATGTATTGTTTTGACAACTAAGTTACTGACGTCATGACGTGTGCTGTGCATAGATACGATAATAGTATATTCTATATTTAGTATACTTGTATTTCATCTCCATAAATGAAGAGGAAATTATCAGCTCACAGCGATTCCCCTAATGTTCCTTATCTCAGGCATAGGCGAGGACGATGTCGTCTGCCACAAAATATGTACCCGTATGCTCCCAGCCTAGCGAACAGATTCCCATGGGTTTCTCCCACATGGCAGCCTGATGTAATACACGTACCTATATCTGCCATTAAAACGTCTACCAGCTGTACAAACAAGCCGCGAGAAATGTGACACCAGCGGCACTTCCCAAATATATTTTGCAACGACGAAAGATTAATGTATATTAGATACGTGTCAATGTCTATATTAGAATACAACGCATTTTTTTCTACCTCAATAATTCATACCGAGTAAAAGAGACGGACGTATTTATTTAGTTTACCTGCCTCCCGCTCTGCAAGTGGTATTTTACGTGCAACGTCATAGGTAATTGGTATTGCTGGACGCGACGTAAAATTGCAAAGATAAAGACACCTTCAGATCGGATTGTAAATATAGAGACCAAGAACAATTACATATAAAGCCTTACAAAAAAAAACCTTGTAATTAGGTAGGCATATCTTCGTGTAACAATAGTAGCTCTGAGGCAATACTGCAACACAGGTAAAATATACGTAGGTATACCTTCAAGAACTAGGCATACCTATACGCCAAAATAAGAGTGAGAACCAGTGGCGTGGCTAGCATGGGTGGCACTCGGTGCGCTGGTACAACAATATCCAACAATACCAGATGTAGAGTCTTGTTTTAGGAGGGGCAAAATCAAAATAAATATGCCGCCAAATAACCAGCTATTTCTAGAGGTGGGGATATAGGATTCGAGACTCGGGTGTCACCCGATTGGGGGTTTTTGGCGCTCCGCTCCCCTCGCCCCCCTCCCCTTTTGCTAGGCCACTGGAGAGAACTATCTATATTTTTCTGCTACATGGTAAGGTTTACGAACTCAGCTATCGACCTTTATAATTATTTTACTTATACGTTGGATGTTATAAGTCTCTTTAGTTCGTAAAGCCTATTCTCGGAACGCAACAGAGTTGCACAAGGGCTTGTTGATTTTTGTGCAATACCTGGAAAATGCAACAAGGAGTATGTGTAAACTAGAAATTCTTTAGAAATTTCTACTTCAACAACGTTCTATACATAACTGTTATAATTAACATGGGTACTTTTATTATTAAATATCTACTTATTCGATGTCATAGTAGTAATAAAATAGGTATAAATATATATACACTTAAAAATATATAATAAACTACATACATACATCAACTCAACTCTTCAGACGTTTCTAGGAGCTTTTTAGTTTTGTATTTAAAAGAATGCAGAGACAAGGACATTTTAATTTCTAAAAAAAATTTTTTTGTTCCAAAACCTAGCTGCTAAAACCGAGAACGACTTATCATAGCACTGAGAGGAATAAGTGAGTATCTGTAGCAACGGGTTGTTACTCGATCGGAGGCTGGGATTCATCTTACGAAATGAGAATTTCTCTGTAAGATATTTAGGAGAGGAAGGATGGTACAAGAGTCAAGACGTTAAAAAAGAAAGAGAGGATGTGAAGATCGTATGTGTGTGGTATGTAGATAAATTGTTTTTGCGTAGGTACGATTTTAAAGGTGTAGCGACACACTTATGAAGTACATCTTATAATTGTACCTGGCCATTTAAAATATACCATAAGGTAATATAAAGTGACAAATTATAAAATAAAAGTTAGTTCTAATGTTTTAATCAAAGATGCTAACGTTAAAATATAAATGTTCTCAAGGCTAATAGAAACTGTATATATTAAGAACCTGCAGAAATATTAAGACATTAAATTGTCTATTGTACGCTTGTGGCTGTTTGCTCATGCATCGTGAACTATGACCTAAAACCTGTGAGCTTGTACAGAGCAAGATTCAATTCATTAGGTTCGTGTTTATGTGGGAACTTTATCATTATTAAATGTGTATACATATGAGTATATTAGTTTCTTGGTGTGTATTGTGTACAAGAGGAATTCATCGGAAATTAGTTACACGCGAATGTTGGCTTGGATTATTGTAGTGCGGCACGAATTTCGACATTTCTAGTGTGTAATGAGATGCATTAAGCCACTAATGTTTGACAAAAAACTAATGACAAATTATCATTTTAAAAATAACGTTATAAAAACTAATCATTTGACAAAATACAGATTTCACAAATGTTTTACTTTGCAAATACTTCAAACTTACTTTACAGATATGCTTTTAGTTTTTTCTTTAATTATGTTTTGATGTAATGAAATTGAAATATTAGTCAAATGAGTTATTTACAGAACGAATAGTTTATAAGGTCCATACTTTATCAAAAACGTTACTTTTCTAAATTCTACGTCTAACGTTATTTTTTAAATTAAAATTTGTTTTTCGTTTTTTGTCAAATGCCAGGACACCGGCCTACCTACTAACACAGTGGTGCTATTAATTTTGTGCAAATTTATATTTTTTGAGACACTTATACGATATTTATTGTAAAAATGTTAAAAAATTAGTTTTCTGTAATAAATTTCATTCATGTTGTTTTATTTACTTATAACTATTCGTATTCTTCCATGCTGGTCTAAGAGAAAAGAAAAAACTTTGAATGTACCAGCTGCTTCTCTTCCCGCGCAGATCGTAAAAGTCGATCGATGGAATGGGCGAAAATCCGAATACTATTAATAGGCGAGGAATACTGTTAATAAGTAACCCATCACTATTTTTTATTTCTCTTTCCACCTCGCCCACCATCACGCTAATAGTGCCCTTTGTGTCTTGCGTCAGCTCTAGATATCAACTTAGAGCCGCAAGACCCAAATGCTCTGTCTGCTTCATTAGAAATAAAGACGTGATAGTGTATACTAGGTATAGTATAGTGTTGTTTAAAAGTATACTTAATTAAATGGTAAAATTTGCGTTTAGCTAAATATCGGGGTAACTTATTAATACCTAAACCACACCGTCTCATTTTGGCTAATAAATTCTGACTACCATAAAGTTTACTGTTTCCCTAACTGCCTAATAATTCCTTATTACACGCCTCGGCAGCGGCGGCGCGTCGTATATTATTTTAAGATTACGGAACTCAACTAGCCCCCTAAGACAAACGGATGAATAATGCAACGACAAGAGTTCCTAATCGAATAATTCTATCGCAGGTTAAAAATAAAAAAATGCCATTGACACCATAATTACTCGTAAATATGTAAATTTACCCACCTACTCTTTTCATGATGTTTACACCTAACGATTAAATATGCCAACATAAATATAAAAATAATGAATTTACTCAAGCAAAGCAAAACCAAAACTCACAAATAAGATATTTAAGAAAATTTATAATTTTGAAGTCACAAGAGTTAGCTTTTCATAGCAATAATACCTAATTACTATCTATGTTACAATCAATAGTAATATTATTTAGGTTTGTACCTATTCGTCAGAAAATCTAGTACCCATATAAAATTTATTAAAAATAAGTACAAAAAGGCTAGAGCTAAGTATATCTACCTGGTAAGGGATATAAACGTAATTAGGTATTATCTAAGTAGTATCACTAGTATGTAAAAAAGAAAAACGGGCATTATTAGTATTGTTTTTCATGTGTGTAAGTGGCCACTAGTGTCAGATATTTCAAGCTACCTAAATGCTAGACATGGGTAATCTCGACTCCGAGGAGTGTTTCGGCTCACTGAATCTTACTTCGCATCCGGTACCGACTCATCTTAATGATTCCTACTCCCATAACGGCTCCAGCTCCGAGGTCCGCTAAGTTTCGCTATTGAATCTACAGAATAAAGACGTCCTTTCTGGTACCGGTTTCAATACAGAATAATATTAACTCCCGACTCCCGATTCTTCCCGAGACGCGGTGGAGCTGAAACGTGGCTCGCGGCTCGCGAGCCGACAGACGCCGCCGTTTCTCTGCGGGACTAAGATCGGTGCGAACTTAATAACTCGCGGGAGCCGATAACGATTACCGGGATTCAGTACGGGTATCGGCTCCTGTTATAAATCGGCTCCTTTAAATATTCGAATCCGGAGTTACCCATGTCTACTAAATGCATTTAACATAACTTGGAGACTGGTTGGACCAACGGGCTTAACGTGCCATCCAAGTCGTGACCACGCTCGGTGCTGCTTAACTTGTGTAAGCGTATTTTGTACTGTATTTTAGGTATTTATTCATACTTATTACAAATTCCCTCGGCGCATGTGTGTCTATAGTTACCTACTCGATAAAATTAAAAAATGCTGGACCGATTTGATGAGTTTTTGACTAGCATATAGAGCATTTCATACCCGTGCTAGCCGTGTGTTTGGATGGAACTAGTGGTTCAGTCTCATAGTTCCATCGAAATTTGAATTAAGTGCCAAATGCGAGAAATATACTGTGCCAGATTACTCAGCGTTTCAGTATACTTACGCTTTGCTGAAATCACTCTGTCGCCAATACGTCGAGTTTAATTTTATTTTTGGACTACAAAACCCAATCAGATTACTGGGTCATGTTATGGGCACATATTTTCATAGCCGATTGGCGTCCGTAAATAGATATTTTTATATAAGGTAAATAGGTATATATTGTAAATGAATAATAAATACGAGTGCAATGTGCGAGTCTGAAAAGAAAATACGCTCTCTATTGAAAAATAAGTAGTAGTTTATAAAACTGTCACATAATGAGGGGTATTAAAAAACAAGTGAGAGTGTATGTTGAGCTTTTTGATAATATCACACGAGTATGTTTTAAATAGCTACCTATGTTACTTAGTTTATAAACCACTTACTTTAAAATTCTTACCCAAGCAACAAAATTCTCCTATTGTGTAGAGTTTATAGGTTTACTGCACTAATAACTACTTCTTAGTGGTTCTAGGATTTATTACTTAGCGTATAATAGATAACCTATCATAGTTTCGGAACTTAATGTTCAAATTTCAGAATGTTTTTTCAATATGTTTTTTTTTTCAAATTTCGAACTGGCCCGCCGCGCGGTGCCAGTCCGTAGGCAACGCGCCGAGCTGATCTGATTTTAAAAAGGAAAATGTTGGAAAAGCAACGGTGTGATAGTGTAAATCACAGTTTTATGGTTTAGTTTATTTAAATCAATAAAATCAGCTTATCACCTAGATATTTTTCCTCGCAAGTGTGTTGAAAAACGTCGTACTATATACGTGTGTATATTGGTTAAACACACTCGGCTGTATTACGCCGTCGCCTTCGGTTCGGGCTGAAATTCCGCCTCGTGTGTTATAACCACCATAACGCACTTATATTGTAATGTACTATAATAGCTTCGGCCAAAAGTTGAGTGGGGTTTCAAAACATATACCTATAGCGAGTGTTGACCAAATGACGAAAGCGATCAATTTGGCTACCCCGAATTAGGCACAGAAGGTAGGTTAGGTTATGTACAGTGACCATCACAAGTACGAGCGATGCAATAAAAATATGCAGAATCACGCACAAAGAAAACGTCATGAAACGATTCTCCAGTAAATAGGTACATTTTCCAGACTTTACTGGAAAATGTATTTATAAAATGTGGTGGTCCTCGAAAAATGTTTTTTATAGTATTTCTTTAGTGGAAACGACACCAAATCAAGGTTCGTAACTGCTTGTTAAATTCTGATGAGGTAGTTAGCACTAGTAGTACTTTATTTATAGGTATGTATATTTGCATATTATTCTCATAAATGTACGTAATATTTTCAGTCGGGCGATATAGGTTCATTATACATGAATCCCTCGCTTTACCACCTTTACCACAGAATAAATACCAGGCTTTACTCAGAATTCAAGGTTGAACCCTCGCCTTAAAAATATTTTACCTTTACGCCTTGCAGCACAATCTGCAGCAACACGCCCAAATTCAAAAATATTTTTAGTATCTACCTAAATAAATGTAAACAATCTTGACATGTCTTTTTATTAAAATACCTATACGCTTTATAAATCAATACCTTTGCAAATTATAAATTAATTATTTTATAAATTATAAATTACATATTTACCTAATTAATTTGTAATGTGTAAAGATAAGATTTCCATAAAAAGACATGTCAAGATTGTTTATATTTATTTAATTGTTTTAACTGTGATGAATGGTTCTTTTAGATATACCTACTTAGTTTCGCGGGAGCAAATTATAGAGGTAGTTTGCGGAATTAGTCTACCTAAGTGGTTCTCACCAAGTCTGATAAAGGTGTTTTATTATTAGGATAAGTACGCCTAATGGGCCCTTTTCCTTTGTTTTAATTAAAAGCGTACTGTCCCGTTATAGGCTTAACAAATGTGGTTTAACGACAATTACTTAACACCACATTTGCCGCTTGAGTATCTAACCTAACAATGTAAATTCAAAGAATATATTTGCTATCAATCTAATACTTGAGGAAAATATGTATAAAAATACAGATTTGCCTGTTGGTTGATAGCACTTAATTAGTATTTCCCATAGTAAGATAACCTATATTTCTACCAAATGTTGCTAATGGGCTAAAGGTACCTACCTACAATTTAGTGAAATTATCCGCATATATATTGCAAGTACAGTACAGTTACAGTCAGTACTTATTCTTTATACCTAAATTCAATCAAACTTTATTGGAACATGACTTTAGATTATAACATTTAATTAACTGTACCTACCTAACTGTACTACCTACTTGATTATTTTCTAATTTGTAATTAGGTACTTTAGTACATACAGGTATCTGCCTAGACTTGTCGATCACTGTGTGGAAAGAGTCGCACACAATGACTATTTTTTGCAGAAATAAAAAAGTGGTTTGCCATGGCCTTCTCCATTTTACACACTAGTAAACTTAATAGTCACTAGTGTGCAGGTTTCCTCACGATTTTTCCTTCACCGGAAGAAAGTGGTGGTACTGTTGAAAATGAACGTCAGAGACACAAGTCGCGTATCTAGTGAGCGGGGCCGGATTTGGGGGTCTGGAGGCCCTGGGGCAACGAAGGAACCAAGGCCCCATTATATTCCGAATAAAAGCCAAGTCTTTCAAATATTTATTGCCAACAAATGAAATTATTTCAACAAAGAATGTAGTAATTATAATTAAAGTAAATACGATTTATTGTGAACTAAATTACCGCGTAAACGAGTGGATTTTTTTAGACAAAAAGTGGTTGATGATATCGCTGTAAATTACCATCAAGTAAGTACGAGTAGGATTAGCTTCGAAAGCCAATTTTGTCACATCGTCATTCAAAACCTAATTTTTATAATTTCATTTTTGAAAACAAGCTCTCTCTAATGCAATTCGACACCATTAACACCAAGTACATTCTTAGTATAATTTTAATGTTCGGGAAGGTAGTAAGGGCTTCCTAATATATCTCTGTTTGACGGATTGAAGTAAACAAATATGGATAAGTTTTTTTTTTTTAATATCATGAAGAATATTATTATGTTTGCATTTTTCCCGACAATAGTTGCAATTGTTCGGAAAAATGCGAAAAAAAGACTGGAATAAAAACGTAAAAGTTGTTCACCCGTCGAACTTCGTATATTTTTTTACCTCTAATGTGGGGTAAAATCCCTCACTCCTGGAGGCCCCGAGGCAATAAGCCCCGCCTGCGCTCCCCCAAATAAGGTCCTGCATAGTGAGGATCGAACTCCTTCCTGACGATGTGTTCCTGACAGACGCGCTCGGCCACCACCACTTTAAACTAGGTAGGTAGGTACGTACATAATCTAACCAAATTTAGGTAAACCTGTGAGAACAGTCGAAATATTCTATAAAACCATCCTAGAGCATAGAGGCCATTCATTCTACTGCTTCCTTTACGTGAAGCAGAATGGTGGTAGATCAAGAGATCAAAGTTAAGTTCCTACATAAATATCGTAAAGTTTACGGGTAAGGTATTCTGACCTTCCGCATGCAAACGCGGCAATTATCAACCGCATTCTGGGACCGATCTACGCCAGGGCAAATTGGCAAATGGCTTTTTTCAAATTGTCCTGGGATTTGGGTGGTTATCTATACATGTATGTATATAAAATAAAATATACCTAGTATCGTTGTTAGTATATCCCATAATACAAGTTTAAACTTACTCTGTGACTTGCTCAATTAGTGTGATTTGTCCTTTTCTATTTATTTATTTATTTATTATCCATCTGCGGTGCAAAGTGAACTTTGTGCGTTTGACGACAGCATCGCACATTATCGTCGAACTTATTGGTCAAAACTCAAAAGGTTACAAAGGTAAAAGTTTAATATTTACAATAAAAAAACAATTAGGTATTAAATAACTGTTTTAATTATTTATTTACTAATTCACACCCTTTCACACCAAACATGTCTGTATAAAAATAACATCCGCTTTATTCCAGTCCAGATATAGATTCCTTTGGGATTAACATTTATTCCATCCAGTGTACTACGACTTATTTACAAATATAGGATAAATAAAACAATAAAATTGAGCTTGAATAGCAAAAAGGATAATTCAAAAACCAGTAGTGTATTTAAATAACAAGGCTAAAGTACATCAATTCTTAACTTTATCGGCCGGGGGTAGGTGCAGCCTCGCAGACAGTTCTTGCGGCACATCCAGGAACGTCCGCTCCAAACCCACGGTCAGGATCAGGGCCCGCAGCCTGTCGGTCTCCACCGTGTCGCCTTCGCTGGACCACACCGTCATGGACGAGTTGAGGTAGGCGGTCTCTCGGAGCAGGTCGAGGAGGACTGGTTGGCTGTTGGATGCTAACCCGGCGCGGACCTGAAATAGCATTTTTCATAGCGTAGCTTCAGGTCTTTTGTAGTTTTTCTAAAATCTGGCAATTTATGACAGAATCAGAATAATGAATCCCATGCATCTGTACAAACAGATGGCTTATTTAAGCCGTGGGCCGATCGTTATACTCGTATTGAACAGATCATAATGTGCCGGCCGCCATATCATAATTTGCCAGTCTTACCCGCCATATCGTTCAAAATACACGTTTGGGCATATCGTTTCTGTTGATTGACTTTTTAGGGTTTCGTGCCCAAAGGGTGCCAACAGGACCCTATTACTAAGACTCCTCTGTCTATCCGTCTGTCCGTCCGTCTGTCACAGAGCTCGATCTGTTGAATCGTAATAGCTAGTCACTTGAATTTTTTACCGATTAGGTATGTGTTACTGTGGCCGCTATAACAACAAATACTTAAAAAAAGATAAAGTTATAAATTAAAGAGGCTGTCATACAAGAAACTTTTTTTCCAGCATTTTAATACATTGTACGGAGGTTCGGAACCCTTCTTGTACGACTCGGACTTCACCGGTTTTTTTGTTACAAACATATAATAACACGAAGGAATCAAAAAGTACTTAGTCCTATTACCAATTTTTAAACTTAGTGCAATATAATATTTTGGTTAAATATAACAACTTTCTGGACGGTAAACCTATTTACCGTATTCGCTCGTAAACACACTGCTGATTGGCTGTCAGCGTGTAAATAGCGCCACTAGCATCGCTAATTAGAACTACATATATTACGATGCGCCCAGCCAAATCACGATATGGCGTCATAATTATCGTAATCTGCCCAGGCAGATCTCAACCGGCCCAGTTTATCAATCGGCCCACGACATATACAGATCGTAGAATACCATACTGTATAGTTAATACCTAACAGACGTGGGGGGAATGTGTTAAGCGGGACATGATGGACAGGGGGGTTAGTACAGATATAATAAATGATAGAAACTATGGAGAGAGTTGACATTCAGAGCCGACCCCGAATAGGGAGAAGGCGAGGAAGATGATGATGATGATGACAGTTATGAAATACTCTTACTGTCCTGTGGTATAGTGTAGGTAGGTATAATGATATAATACACAATCGAATAACGCAATATGGAGAGAACCCCTGAAATTTTTAACGATACATTGCACAACGAATGGTTGCCAAGTCGACGAATATCCATGGATTACTTAGTTCTACTTACAGGAAACGTAACAGTCTGGTTGATGTGGTTCTCGTGTAACATCCTTAGCATGGTGCCGATGTGTGTGTGACTGTATTCCCCCTCAGTGACGTTCCCTCCAAGCCGCGTGGTCCAGCCAACAGAGAGCACAGTCTTGGGATGTGTGGAGGCGAGCTTGAGAAACTTCGCAGGGTCCACTGGCTTGGTGGTGGCTTCCACCGGCCCCGGGAGTATGTCAGCGTTCAGCCATATTGGGAAGTTAGCCTGGAAAAAATTGCTGATTTAACGAACGGCGATTGCTGATTTCAGCCGTGTGGTTCCCGGCAGAGTAGTTTACCACCCCAAGTCTTCCCGTGGATGTCGTAGAAGGCGACTTAGGAAAAACAAGCTAAATATTATTAAATACCGATCAAGTGCCAGTCGGACTCTTACATGAAGGGTTTCGTACGTCCCGTTATCCCGTACAATGTTTTAAAACGCTGAAAGAAACACGTTTCTTGTATGACAACCACCTTTAATTTTTAACTTTATTTTATTTTTAGTACTTATTTGTTGTTATAGCGGTATTTGTTGTTATAGTGATACCTACATAATCGGAGAAAATTTCAAGTATCTCGTTATTTTAAAAGAGATAGAGCCTGTGACAGACGGACGGACAGACTGCGGAGTCTCAGTAATAGGGTTCAATTGGCACCCTTTGGGTACAGAACTCTGAAAATATCGTAGATAAATTGAGATTGAGAATCAAAACGTAACGAACGATTCTAAACCTATACTAATATGTTTTCGAAAGCTAAGTTTGAAAGAACTATTCATCATCAATCATTGTAGTAATCCGACCAAACTTTAACAAACAGAATATATACAACGAGGAAGGGACATACCCGTAATAAATCGAACCACAAGCTATACTAGATCACTAAAGTATAATGAAATTAAAATAACAGTCAAAAAACCAAAAAAAAATTCGACATTCCCATACCAATCGCCCGGCGGCCGCACACTTTTGTATGGAAATGCCGAAATTTATTTTGGTTTTTTGGCTGTTATTTTAATTTCATTACACTATAATGATCTAGTATAGACCGTGGTTCGATTTATTACGGGTATGACCCGTCCACGTTGTATAAGCGGTTTTCATAAACATTGGCATAGGTTTAGGTTTATTACGTTTTTATCCTGACGCACTTATCTACAATAGGTACTTTTTAATAATTGAGTAATTCGAATTTTAATTTATATTACCTTTCAATAGTTTCAATAAACACTTAGGTTTTATGGGTTCACTCTAGGTTGCCATTCTACAACCTAACTTTCGTTTGTTTTAATCAAACTATCTCTCATGAAAGTAAGCTATAATATCTTGAAAGCTCAGCTTGAAAGTTTATACATATGTATGGCCTGAGGTACGATGAATCATACGAGTTGGTATCATAAAACGGCAGTATACAGAAATTGTTTTGACCATGAATGCAGTGAAGAGACGCATTGATTACTTGCAATTTGCATTTGAAGATTTCGAGTTGGACTTACGATATTTTTATTGATTTGAGTAGGTAGGTACCTACATTGGACGTGTGATGCACTTATTTTATAATAATTAAATAAAGATTGTGGGAAGAACGCGGATTGGAGGAGGTCCTCTCTTAGACTAGTACAGTATATAATATGGTGTAAGTAGGTAGGTGCCACAGTCCGTCAATATGAACAACTTTCCTATGAGACCAATGCAGGGATCTTAAAAAATTTCGACTCATAAAAATTGACCATTCAGCTTAACGTACGTTTAGAAAAAACTTTTTTTTTAGATTAAAGCAGTGGTTGCATAGGGGACGTTGTTCAGATTGAAGAACTAAGCCACTTCTTCATAGATACTTATATGTATATGTCAACGCAAATTTACCGCCTGGCATCGCACGCACGTCTTCCTTTCCGAAAAAATAGGATAATTGTTAGGTTGAAAATAAATATAAAATCAAAATTAGTTTTGGACCTCTGAGCCCATTACTTGTTTTCTCAGTAATAATTAGTGTGGGATTAAGTAATGATAGTATTAAATTTAAATATTTGCATGTCTGTTCTCAGACTAATACATGTACTAAACTATGATGACAACAACTTATAACACTGTATTTTGGCAAATAAATGATTATTGAGTATTATTATGTACTTTCCGTTAACGCATACCAGAGATATGGGATACGCACGCATACTATTCGTTAGCTTGGGCCGACTGTCAATTTTGTGACAGGTAAATAAAAACAGTGTTTTTTTATATTTTTGGGGCTTTTACATAATTATTTAATACTTTTTTATATGCAAGGGGATAACATTCACAGTCCTGAAGATATTATGTAGTAGCGGCGAGGCGAGACAGAATAGTACCACAGATTTTTTTTTACATTTGCCCAGAATCCTATAAAAGGTTGGTCCCATAGTAAAATTTCTTTGCTTTCCGAAATCATAAAAAAAGGTTTCTTTGTTTTCTTTATAAAACGTGACTTTTTAATTTGTTCAACTTAATATAAGTAAGTTATTTATTTATTTATTAAGTACTATTTTTATAAGGCACTGCCACACAAGTAGATATAACATGATAAATTCACACTCGCCTTCATTTAAACGTCTTCAACATCAATTAATTCTCTCAGCCCTTATTAATGAGCGATAAAGTTCAATTTGATGTGAACTTGAACCAGGAAGGGAACGTTGGATTCGATGTAAATCCTTAAGCCCTGAGACATAAAGCATAAAATTAATTGATACATGAACTGCATCTGGTATTTGGTGTAATGGAGACCGTAATTACCTCGGTATGGAATTTATGAATCAGCTTTGTCTGCGTTACACTTTTTAATTTAAATAGATCGCAGATTATATCATTTCCCATTCATTACACGACTGCCCCAAAAAAGTTGATGTTTTCAGGGTTCGTGTAAGATGGAAAGGGCGAAAACTATTTTAAGTGAAAATTTCTTTAGGCTTCTTTGGGCATTTTTTGAGATGGGAAATAACCACTGAACCTGAACTCGCAACACTGTTACCGTGTTATCGACATCACCTTGTTCAAGTTTTCGGTTCTGTCCGCACTCCCGGAGTGCCACTGCTTTTTTTTTGTTAGTCTAAATTGTATCGTAATTTAAAAAAATCAACACAACAAAATACTTAGATGATTCAATACAGACCACCTTTAATTTGGGACTTTTACTGCGAGTAGCTACCTACCTATGACCACAGAATAAATAATACCAACGTACAAAAGTCTCATTCAGCAAAGAAATTCTTTTCTATTCAATGTGGCTTTTCGTATAGATACCTAGACATCCATTGCAAGCCAATTGCATTTTTATTACTGTGGACAAACGATTCGTATAACTGAATTTACCACCCGGAGGGGCCGCCTGCCAGTAATAATGTAGGTACATTTTCGATGTACGGGGAGTGAGTGACACAGGCCTGGTATGACTAACTCAGTTGCAACAAAGGTGCCAAAATGCTAATATTGTTTACGACTTTTACGAGAAAGCTTTAGCTCTCTCTTAAATACCTATGTTTTTGGCCAACACTGGTATCAGGTTTTTAAATCACCTGAGCCTGAAAGCATATCTCATCTGATATTACATAACGATCTTCCACCGTCCATCCGGCGTGCTGAAACGCTAGCCAGCTTTAAATCTCAAGTGAAGTCACACTTTCTATCCTTATTATAATATGACTTTCTTTATTTCCTTACTTATCTTGTTCGGATTTTCTTATTTGTGTACATATTGATATAGGTATGTATGTATTTATGTATATATTTTATATTTGTATGTATGTATTGTATGTATCTTTTTTAATTACACTTTTTTCTTCTTGCATATAACTTCGCACCTCACCTGTTTTCTTTAAACATCTCCAAGTACCTCGGTTGCCTGGAAGAGATTGCAGCTGCGATATGGCCGCCTTTTGACATCTGTTTTCTTTAATCTATTACTCTGTATCATTATGTTTTGGTGCAATAAAGATCTTAACTAACTAACGATTGTCATTGATAAAGTACAGAGGAGCCCATGATAAAGTGCTCATCCGTCCACACGACTTCCCTTGTTCCATTTAAGTACCTATTAAGTTTCACTACCGATTTAAAAAAATCTCATTCGTCTAGGTACGTTGTTCTGTAATATATCCTTTTCCATCTACTTGGTATGTACCTATATGTATTTTCGGAACTATTAATTCTAGGAAGAACTAATTTCATTAGATATTATTTTAGTTAAAATGAAATTGAAAAATATTTAGCTATACTAGGAAACCAAAGGGTTTATTCTCATGAGCAGATGGCCGGTCTAAAATACCACAATCGAATAGTTGACTGCTTGCGAATTTTTCTTTCCATTTCCTCTTATTAATGGAGAAGAAAAAGCTAAAAAGCAGAGCCTAGTCTTCAAGGCTCATATAAGGATGCAACCGGGAAGGATACCAAAGATCGGGCAAAGTCTAGCACTTACTTCTATGTGAGTTAGAGTCAGCTCACACCGAGACGCGACGCGCTGCGCAGCGCGGCGAACTGAACGGCAACTGAAATTAGTATCTTTTTGTGTAGAAAACAAGTTCTAAATTTCTTCAAAAGTGCGCTTCACGTCGCATCGCGTCATGTCTCGGTGTGAACCGACCTCAAGTGAACAGTCTTACCTCAGTTTTGGTGTACTGGCCAATCAGCTCCTGCGACTTTTCAAAGGCCTCTATCGACTTGAAGTCCAGCTTCACGCCCTTAGGTTTGGACTTGCCCTTGTTGGACTGCTGCACAGTGGACAGGAACTCTGAGAGAGACAGGTCGGAGGTGGTGGCTGGCGGGTGTGCCATGATCGGGATCGGAGGGCCTTCGGAACCGGAGATATGCCCCAAGACTATATCCGCTTCTAGCATTGACACTTCACCTGAAATTTATGTCATTTCATTTACTTTTCGAGATATAATTATTTTACATAAGCTTTCTGAAAATTCCGGCCGACAAATGATTTCTTAAGAATTGTAAAGATTTTTTTTTACGTTGTTTGAGTTGCGGTAACTCCAGTTAAATTATTAGAAAATTTATGATGTTATGCAAGAAAGTACTGAAGACTAACTACTTTTAAAAAAATAGAAGTAAAGGTACTTCCCTTATTTCTTTTGAAACGGGGGGGATTAAGGATTAAAGGGTATCAAAATTGCAAGGTCTTTGGCATCCTTGGGTGACCTGCATGTTATATTTGGAGAAGAAAAAGCGGGAAGCGCACCCCGGGCTCCGAAGCAGCACAGCTGAGGATACAACCGGGAATGCGCTAAGATAAAGAAGATAAGGGGTATCAAAATAACCCCGAAAGAATAACTTTTGATACTGCTAGGGTATTTAAAAATCTTGATATTACTGTTTGGACAATTTTGTATATTTAGGTGTATAAGAATAAGTAATTTTGTTTAATTAAAAATGTGTAAAATTTAAAAAAGGATTCGCCCGCATGGGTGAATTTATTATACCTTTAGAGGACGGAAGAACGAGTGAAGGTAAAATGTAATTAAATTTGGCGTTTCGATTAGTAATTTACTTATGAGAAGACAAAAACCTTAAAACATTATCAAAAAGATGAAATGTACGAGCAGGACTACCTAATACTATTATGTATTCTGTGGCAGCAGGACTAAAAATTTTAATATACTTATTTCAGATATGTAGGTAGTCCCCTAGAGAATTACAAATGTAATACATTCATCAAATACCGGTCAATATTTTTCGGTAATCTCTAATGTAACTATCCTGAAGTAACCGCCACTACCCATCCTTGCTTATTTTAAGGGAACATGACTCCTTCATTAAGTCCACTAACAATTAGACCGTTGCGGGATGTGAACAAATAATATGCCGAGCCTAAATCCGTCAACCACGTAATTGATATTAATGGGCGATTCTACGAAAGCATTCAGCTCTCGCACTGACCATCTGACATTTGTCTAAACGCATATAGGTACTGTGGGTATTTCAAATGCACTAATAACTACTAATAAAATGATCCTCATCTCAAAGCGTTCCCAGTTAGTGCCGTAGCTGGGCGTGGGCGACGAGGGCCCCGCCCACGGACAGGACCTCGCACGTTACATTGTAAACCAGACGGCCTCGCAAAACTAGACCTTTCATATGAAACTTTGCTCTCGCTTCACCACTGAAGCGGATGACCTTTTTTTGGACTTGCCAGAAATATTTCGCCCAAATAAAACTTTGCTCTCGCTCCGCCACTGCAGCGGATGACCTTTTTTGGACTCGCCAGAAATATCTCACCCACATAAAACTTTGCTCTCGCTTCGCCACTGGAGCGGATGATCTTTTTTTGGGCTTCACCAAAAATATCTCGTCTACATAAAACTTTGCTCTCGCTCCGCTACTGGGGCGGATGACCTTTTTTCGGCTTCGCCAGAAATATCTCACCCACATAAAACTTTGATCTGGCTCCACCACTGCCCAGTTGCGTCCTTAGCTATTATGCTTCAGAGCTCCAAAGCCGACTCCAGAGCTGACGACCTCCGTGTCGTATAAGTAACCACGCTAGTCCGTCACTCGAACTACTCGGAGGCTTCTTCAAATTGCCCTGGGTCTTGGGTGTTTATCAATCTGTGTGTTTATCTATGTAGGTGTAGGTTGTCTATGTAGAAAGTTAATATAAAATATAGTTTTATTGAGGCAGTATTCCATAACACAATTTTAAAAAATTACTTTGGGGCTAGTTCAATCTGTGTATTTATTTTTAAAGCCGGAAAAACACAATAAAATTTTAGTGTAAGTTAAATAAATGAACGTTTTCTTACCCATGAACTTTCAAGCTTGTTTTTCGTGTCAATAATGATTTCTCTTTAATTTATTAGAATAAAAAATCAGCCAAGTCTGCTAAGTTTGTGTATGAAAACCACCCCTAATGATTTAGGTACCTTCTCGTACTTATTTTGTTTCTTGCCGCTTTATGCAAATAAAATACACACATTTGTTTAGATTCAGGAGAGAATTTTATATAATCAGGACCTATCCTGTCCATCGGGCAAACAGGAGGTCCTGATTATCTATATATAATTTTTATGACAGAAGAAAACTGAATGTAAATATTTTGCCTCTACCGTAAAATATTTTCATTCTTTCATATAACTTGCCACATTGGTAACCTGTATCCAACTAAAAAAAAAAGCGGCCGAGTGCGAGTCGAAGTCTCCCATGAAGGGTTCCGTAGCAGCAAGTAACATAATATAAAAGTCGTAAAAGTAAATTGCGGTTTACGATTTATGACGTATTAAAAAAAAACTTAGTAGATCTCGTTCAAACCAATTTTCGGTGGAAGTTTGCATGGTAACGTACATCATATATTTTTTTTAGTTTTATCATTCTCTTATTTTAAAAGTTACAGGGGGGACACATTTTATCACTTTGGAAGAGTCTTTCGCGCAAACTATATATTACAAACCTCAATATCATTTTTGAAGACCTACCCAAAGATATCCCACACGAAAAAAAAAGTTTCAGTTCTAAGTATGGGGAACCCCCAAAATTTATTGTTTTTGTTCTATTTTTGTGTGAAAATCTTAATGCGGTTCACAGAATACATCTACTTACCAAGTTTCAACAGTATTGTTCTTATAGTTCCGGAGAAAAGTGGATGGGACAGACAGACATGACGAATCCATGAAGGTTCCGTTTTTTGCCATTTGGCTACGGAACCCAAAAAAATTACCTCGGCTTTTGTTAATCAACAATTATAACCCGCCAAGAGTGTATAGGGCCACGCGCAATGTAGGCTTCCGAAGTTTCCCGTTAAAAGCATAGGTATTAATTACTTTATTTTCCATAATTTTACATGTTCATTTTAAACAAGTTACAACTTCATCTACATTGTTTCAGGTACACTTAGTAAGTTGTTGACCTATTCGCCTGTACCTAACAATGGTAGCAGAATGAAGTTTCGCATTCAAGTAGGATCCATACTCACTGGCTAGAGCAGCTTGCAGATATGTCTTGTTGTTGACAGCGTGTGCCCATGTGACAGTGGTTAGGTTCTTCATTAGTATTTCGTCACTGCTCACAGCAAACGCTAAAACAAATAAACCATATTTAAAACTCTATTTCTATGTCTATTTATTTAGGTATATAGGTATTACTTGCAGCCTGAAACCTTTTCGGGTAAGTCCTCTACATGTTAGTGAAAACAGCATCAAAATCAGCCAAGTAGTTGTTTCCGAATTTCTAGAGTACGGACAGACAGATATACGTACCAGTAGACTTTGATTTTTAATTAGGAGTGTTCAAAAAGTGCGAATGGCGCGGGTTATATTATGATGTAAGCCGAAGGCGAACATCTTAAAAAGACGCTACGAGTATTTTTTGACCTAAGTATCTACTTATACAACGTTGCATAAGTACAATACTTTTTCTACGACTAGTATATTAAGGTGACGTGGGTTCACAATTTGCAAAACTGTGCGTGTTTTTGAAAAATCACTGTTATTAAACTACTACTACATAAATAAAACACAGCGAAATATTCGTCGAGCACGGCTCCGACCCTTCCTCCGCTCTCGACGAATATTTCACTGTGTTTTATTTATTATTTTTTTTGTATTATATTTATATTTTTTTCTGTAGCCAAAACGGATAGATATTTAGATAATACATTTTTTGGTATAATTTTCATATAAAAAGGTGATTGTATAAAATAGTAATACGTATTATAAAGGCAAATTTAGGCAATTTTAGAGGTATGTTTGTGATTTTTTTCTATCGAGCCAAAAATGCTCAATAGTGTTTGGCTATTGTGGGTGTCTGTAGAAAATCCTTAAAATTTTTATGTAAATTTTTTGAGGAATAAACTGTAGTAGTTTAATAACAGTGATTTTTCAAAAACACGCACAGTATTGCAAATTGTGAACCGACGTCGCCTTAAGATACAGGTAGCCGGTAGGTATATCAGTATTTTTCTTATTTTTTTCACTTATTGTAAATCACATAACTTCGTTCCGCTACCATTCCAGAATGCGCAATCACCATGTTACATTTTTTTATTTTTTTTTCCCGCCACCGGCACCTGATGGTTGCCAGTATTCAAAATAAGAATAGGTAGTCTTTATTTATAAATCGTTTTTAGAACCGACTTTGTTGTAGTTGTGCTTTTTAGGGTTCCGTACAAAAAATGAAAAAACGGAACCCTTATAGGATCACTCGTGCGTCAAAATATAGTTCATTGTTTGTAGATTACAGGAAAACCTATATAAATTCAATCAATTGTACGGAACCCTCTCCACGCGAGTTTAACTCGCACTTGGCCGGTTTATTTGTTGTGTTGTGTTGGTGCCGGTGTTGTTAAAGTTATGTTGATCGAATAAAACCTGAACCTATTTAGACTTTATTTAAAATTACCTATCTGTGGCAGCTAGCCTTATCCAAAGAGAAAGTAATATAAAGCCGTATCTTTTTGGCGACATTATGACACAGTGCTGTAATAAGGAATAGGTCACCGACCTATCCACAGATCTGTATATACTAGATAAATAAAATCTTTCAATTTGTATGAGAACCGCTCGTGCCTATTTTGAACTGTCAAATGTAATGTCAGTGGTGACATTTAGTGATGAGAACATTCTGTTTGCGCTAAATCGATTCAAAGACACCGACCAAGTGAATGAAAATGAATGCAAATTCGATTTTCAGTCGATTATCACCATTTCGAATCACGATTACTAGAAGCTTCTCGCCGTTTGCCCCTCTGTATGTATGTGCACTTAGAACTATTTTTTTTTAGACTAGATTTTCTTTCATAGATAGAGGGACCGAGCGTACTAATACCAAATGAAAATATTAGCGCTGAAGAACATGTTACCAAAGAAATTGTATACAAATCTAGAATGCTTACGAAGTGGCAAAGCCGTTCCCAAAAATTATACCTAAAGTTATAGCTCTCCCCTTCTACTTTATTGCACTGACAGTTTGAGGAAAAGGGACGCCTATAACTTTAGGTACATTTTTTGGGAACGTTAGGTATTTAAAAATAAGCATTATGAAAATATGAGCTTTATGTGCGTGGCATTAAGTTTAATTTTCAATGTTGTATTTTTGAGATTATTACTCGTAGTTATTCTAGATTGTATTATAAATTCTTTGCATGTTACCAATATATTAGGTTATTTGATATCCGAGTAACATGATACCAAGTAACCGTCAAATAACAGATAAGTATCTCAAACCGTGCTTGTGCTCGCGGAACGTGGAGTTATCCGTTAGTTAGTAAGTTATCCTAACAAATACGTACCTAGAGTCCGAGCGCTGCACCGGCCATTGTTCGGCAGACACGATGGAAGCCAAACGAACCATTCATTCTCTTTCTGTACCCAGCACAAACGTGATTGAGCGAGCGAAACAATATATAACTTGAATTATTTTTTCCAATTAAGTACTCTCTGGCGTTAATTGAGTCACTGACCAAAACAAGTCGAAGTTGGCCTCCCGACTCGCGCGCGGCATTTCTTTTATTTTGCCCTAGATTTTATTTGATTTGGTTTAAACTAAACTAACGACTATTACTATGTGGGTAAATATTGTTATAAAGTGTATATAATTAGTTAGTTTTAAGTATAATTCCTTTAATTAGTGGTGTAAATATAGTTGCGTTTAAGACAATTTTTTGTAAATATGAAGCGTTTGAAATGTCTTGTTGATAGATGTAAGTACTTAATTGATTTGCTCTGATGAATAATAGGTAGTGTGGTAGGTATCATATAATTCGCATAAAAATACTTGTAGTCTCCCCAATCCCCGAATATTTAGTCTATTCGATCAAATGGATGGCATGCCGCGTGACTTCCGGCCTAGAATAGAATAGGACCAGTCCATACTCTTACTGTCTTCTGTGGTTAAGTATAAATTATCCAAAAAAATTTGAAGAATCGAAATCCGTCCCTGTATAACGCTTAAGTAAACTTTTCCCAGTTTTCCCTCCTCCACTCCCCCTTTTTTTGCAACATTTTGTATAGAATTAAGCCTCGACCACGAATATACGCGACAGCAACGTCGCTGTCGCGTATATTCGTGGCCGAGTGGTTAGTATGCCTCTCAAGACTGAAATCCGTCGATAAATAATGCTATTGCAAACTTCCCCCACTTCTTCCCCTTATTTACCCCCCAATCAAAAATCGCAATTGGCTTAATAATTTAAATAAATCACGGAACTGGCGTGCCAATTTTCGTCAAAATCAGTTGAAAAATTCAATCTGTAGACGAGAACAGACAGACAAAATAATTTTTCGACTAATCTCGAAACTGAAACGCTTCGCTCGCTCGTTCAATAAATGTTAGTTTCTACAAATATATTACAAACACACTTATGCCACAAAATATCTTAAAGCAAACATTAGGTACCTCTCAAACCAATGTTTCCCTAATCGATTTTGAGTCATAACACTGTACAACACTATCGTTAAAATAACGCTTCATTTGAACGATGATTGACAAGTGTAATGACAACGAATGAATGTGAAAGTATCTAATCTTTTTATTTTCATTGCGTGTTATAAATACTATAATATAGAATATGCGATTTTCACTCAGTCAGCAGTTTTCTGTATAAAAGTTAAATAAAACACGAAATAATTGATTTTAAAATAAAACGAATACTATTTAATAAGAAATTTACTTGCCGATGAAATGAAACTTTTTCTTTACGTCCTCCAACATTTGTTGACGTGTTTCGGCAGCTCAAAACTGCACAAACGGGCATTTTTCTGCAGAGCGGTCTAGGTTAGGTTAAGCTGTCATACGCGGACTAAAGAAGACAATTTTGAATGAAGTGAATTTTACTTCAGTTGGACACGCAAAGTACATTCATAGGCTGTGTCTATCTTGATCCATGGTCTGTGGACCTACCACTACTAGACCTGCATAGTGCGTGGCCACTTTAGTGCATCTCTTTCTATCTTTGATTGTTGCCTCCACCAATATTTTGCACACGTTACAGAACACACTATGGTTAATAACATATAATAAGCTCAAATAAAACCCTAAGTCACCTTTTAAATAATAAAATCCCTAAAATTAATAAGTTTCTTCGATCGTTTTCTGGTTTGTTAGGGCCAGATTTTGACAGTAGGCCAGCTTATAGCAGCCACGCCGATGCGTATATGGAAACCCTTCCAATATTCAGAACCGCAGTACTTCTGAGCTGCGCCTGCGGGAGCCTTTAAGCGATTAAACGCGCAGTTTGATAGATTAAATGCTACCCTGCTTTTAGCTCTGTAATGCGGGAGGCTTTACAAATGCAATATTAGCGTTATGGATATGAATTCCTACCACTACTCAGACTAAAGTTTGACTTATAGGTTTAACATAATACGCTCGGTAAGGACTTCTATGTAAACGAGCGAAGATTAAGAAAGGATGAATATCATACAATTAGGAAATAAAAATAATAATTAATTGCGTAAACTTATGGTAATATAATCCGCCAGCCGGACGTCCGCCAGTAAGAGACAACAACTGTTGGCCCCATCGGCCAAGCCTTGCGAGTATGCTCTCTTTATTATAGGTGATAAAAGAAATATTACTCGAGGTTGCTCTCTGCATACGATTGTGAACCTTTTCCTTCTAACTTTTCTTATTTTAACTGAATTCAAATAAGGAGGAGGTTTCGACTGTATATTTTTACGCTATTTTGATGATTCTTTGTTTATTTAAAAGCCTTTACTACCAAGTTGGTCCTATATTTATTTGCTGAAGATATAATAAAGAACTTTGGAGATATAGAAGAAAATCCAAAAAAATATTAAATTATTATTTGCAAAATAATGTCGTGCAAATTAGTCTCAGAATGATCACCATATTTGTTTTTTCTCCATTTTGTAAGAAAATAATGAACGTGATCCATCGAAAGATTCAACTGACCGGTGGCTAATAATTGGGGATCGCAGAATTCGCAGATGTCTGTACATCTCTCTCTCTCTCTTGGCACGTGCCGCTTGCGATCTGAGATCGAGGAGCATAGCGCAGAAATCCCTCCCGCGTGATCTAGGGATCTGAGTAGAGGAAGCGTTTTTATTATGAAGTATTGAATATTACACCGGACACAATACCCGAATCCAGATCGTTCGCAACTCTGAATAGCGGAATGGTTTAAGGCAACATTCTGTAAATTAATGCTAATAAACCCTCCCGCAGCTCAGAAGTACTGGGGTTCTGAGTACTGGAAGGGTTTCCATATACGCCACGCCGATAGAGAAAATAAAAAAAAGCGGCCAAGTGCGAGTCGGACTCGCCCATGAAGGGTTCCGTAGCAGCAAGTTACATTATATAAAAGTTCTAAACGTAATTTGCGGTTTACGATTTATGACGTATTAAAAAATAACTATCTATGATACCGAGACCGCTATAGTTTTAATTGAAAGTAAATACTTTGAGGAATATACCACATTTTTTTCAGATTTATTTTAGTAATATTTCAAAAGTTACAGTGAGTCCCCTCACTATAATCACTTGAGATAATCTAATACAAAGTTAAAATTTGAGGTGTCCCCACCTCAAATTTTAACTTTGTATTAGATTATCTCAAGACCCCCCAGGATTTTGATCTACATAGTTTCAAAGCAGTTTTTGTTGCATTTGAAAAGATCTTTTCAACGATACCCCACACGTTGGGGTTAGTCCAATTTAATTTTTTAAATTCACTTTTCGTTGTATAGGACGGGGGGCTAAATAAAATCATTTTTTCATAATTTTAAAAACCGACTTTTGGAACTTCAATATCTATCTCTCCACCAATTTTCGTGACAATCGGTGCAGTAGCGGCGGAGTACGAGCCCGGACGGACATACAGACGGACGGACGGACGGACTGACATGACGAAACTATAAGAGTTCCTTGTGGATTACGGAACCCTAAAAAACATATCAGCGTTTCTTTCACACTCACGTTGTACTATATTTGACAGTCTCTTTCTAGCAATATCGTTGCAAGTCTAGTAGTTGTAGGTCTATGAATAGAGTACACAAAGACTATTTTAAAGTCATATTATGTCTTTTCTTATATTATTGTTCGTGAAATCGTGACAATGTAAAAGACACATTAAAGTACAGGAGTAGAAAAAATTGTATAAGTAAGAACACACCTAAATAAAGTAAACAAAGCCTCCGATTATTATCCTTATTAAAATTAAGCGCATTCGACTTTAGCTCGGTGGCTAATAACTGTGATCAAAAAATTTTCCATCTACTAATTTGAATTAGGTAGGTATTATTTTTTAATTGAAGTAGTAGTAAATAAAAAAGAACTTAAAAATTAAATACCTAATCTAAGATCTAAAACAAAACCACAAGAACTACAGTTAGATTTTTAATAATTATTAATAGGTACCCACCTATTTTACTTCCAATTTAGCTTTTGAATTTAATTTCAACCCTATTTTATTTATTTAACTTTATCACAAATGTAATAGGCGGACTTTATCTATATTTTATCTGACAGTTATTTTAGTTTTTAGTTATTTTATTATTTTCATTTAGATCTCGAATCTTACTTGTTTTCTTCTAATATGGTAAGATAAGATATAATGGCATTGTACATATAATGGCAACACTTGCATCGCATGACATTAATGCTATGTCAAAAGCAAAACTCAAAACTATAACAAAAATGACGTGATACGATGATACGACTACAATACAGTGTGTAGAAGAAAATCAAAGAGCAAAGCAAAAAAGAAAAGCTATTAATAAATATCTATCTACCTCGCTTAATTATATATTAATAGTAGGTACTTACAGAAAGGTTAAATAATAAATATATGTTAGTTATTGAACAAACGCTTTGTTTACATTGGTCCAGAAATCAACTTCGGCTTGGTTTGACGTATGCTTAGAGTTTACGAAGAATAAGAATGGCGAATGTGTTCGTAAAGTTTACGGAGCTTGTTTAATGGTTTTAAAATTTCATTTTTTTTCTCAAAGTAAGGAAGTTCTAGTCGTGAAGTAGGTAGGTATTCTATTAAAAATTTTACTTCGGACGATGATAGAGTCTGGCCAAAGAGAACTGTCCATGGCGGCAAATGTATAAAAACATAAGTTTTTTTTTCACGTTACTCTTTATAGACAGATTTGATACTTTTTAGTTTTTATGAAATATGTTATTCAAAATTTTATTTTGTACCTACGTATCTACTCGTACTTTTACATTTATAATTGGGTATTATGGTGGGTCAAAAATAAATTATTTGGTTCTGTTAAAACGTCACAAAATAATACCACTTGTCATTGATCACATCCACTTTGAACGTGATTTTAGATTTATTAAGAGCGCTATTTGACTCCAAGGAACTATGACGTCATAAATCGATATTTCATACAAATCCAGAGATATGGGATGTTCTGAGTACAAATCCCATAGGAAATGTTTGTTTTTGACGTTAAGAAATAAACGGGCAAGTGCGAGTCGGACTCGTACATGAAGGGTTCCATACCACCGTACAATGTTTTAAAACGCTGAAGAAAAACGTTTCTTGTATGACGACCCCCTTTAACTTTTAACTTTATTTTATTTTTTTGTATTTGTTGTTATTGTGGTCATAGTAATACATAATTGGTGAAAATGTCAAGTATCTAGTTATTGCCATTATAAAGATCAAGTTAAAAACGCTGAAAAAAACACGTTTCTTATATGACAACCCCCTTTAATTTTTAACTATTTTTTATATTTAGTATTTGTGTTATAGCGGCCACAGTCATACATAATCGGTGAAAATTTCAAGTGTCTAGCTATTACGGTTCAAGAAATAGAGCCCTGTGACAGTCGGACAGACGGACAGACAGTGGAGTCTCAGTAATAGGGTCCCGTTTGCACCCTTTGGGTACGGAACCCTAAGTCTCTGATTTGACTTGATGAAAAATAAAAATTTGTCTAATAAAATTAAACATTTTACTAACGCTATTTTTAATGTTGCCAGTGTTTCATTGCAAAAATTTCCAAAAAAAAAGTAATACAATGGGGAGTCATACATAACTTAATAAAATAACTGGACAAACTTTTTCATTATTACAAGCTTTTATTTATCTTGCCTTGTTAATAAGATACTATGTTAGTAAATTAGTGTAGGTCAAATCTTTTAATCTAGATTTGAGCCATTTCCCGGTGTCCAATTGAGCTGAAATTTGGTATACACATTTAGTTCTGATGACAATGCAATTACATATAATCAGTATTGTTATTAAGACGATGCATGGAGTCCAGTGCTGCCCCCATTTGAAATAAACTATTTAAAAGGAAACGGAGATACCATTTAAAATTTTGATCTAGTAAAACCTAGTTAAGGTTATAATCAAGAATAATTTTTTACTATACATTCTTTCATTTACTGTTTCAAAGTATTTAAGATATACTTTTGAGGGTGCCTCCACTGGCACTGGCAAAAGCTGCCAGCGAAAGTATATAAGATGAGACGAATTAATTAATTTAACTGGCCTCGGTAGCTCAGTTAAAACAGATACTCCTTTGAAATGGCAGAATCATTGAACATTTCGTTTCTTTTACTTTCATAAAACTCGTCAAGAGGCAGACAGAGCCTAGGGCGGCAAGGGCCAGGCCACTTTTAGCGTGATGGTGGGCATGAAGGTGGAAAAAGGAAATCATAATAGTGATGGGTTGCTAACCGCATCGCCTATTGATATGTTTCAGATTCTTGCCCATACCCTCGATCGGCTTTTACGATCTGCGCGGGAAGAGAAGCAGCTGGTACATTCTGTTTTTCCTTTTCTCCCAGACCAGCATGGGAGATAGCATAATTCATAACATAGTAAAAAAATCTGAAGTAAAAACATTACTCTGATTTCAGAGTCTGTAGGTTAGGTTTGTTAATTAGCTTGTGATGTGAACGACTTTACACATTTAAAAAAAATACAAATAGAAATACTTAGTAGTGCTATTCAAAAGCAACCCCGATGCCACAACAATCAACAATAGTTCGCAATATCACATACTGTGACTATTGAGTGACTATTTATATTGAAGGTTATTCAGTAATAAAAATCAAATATGTAAATAATAATATATTTAAAGCTAACCAGTTTCAAATTCACCAAACTAACCCTTCATATTTTACCCATTTTATTGGGAGTTTTTCATATGCTGGTAACCCTACGCATGCACACACAGACAAATTTCGCGTGTGTTACACAACGTAATTACGTTAGCTTGTGTGCGTGTCGTGCACACGAGGAGAAAAAAGTTGGCCTGTTTTCTTTCAGTGGATTGCAGAGCGTGACTAGGTAGTATATAATCAAATATTATAAAATTAAATATTATAAAATTAATTATTAAGTATCAATAAAATAAAATAAAAAATAAAAATAAAAGTACTCAACCAAGTAAACATACAAGTTTAAAACTTAGTTTGCTCAAACTGTGTAATTTGTCCCTATCTACTTATTTCTTAGTTTTTTATTCCTTAAAATTAACAAAAATGTTTACGAAATAAAATTATAGTGCAACTGCGCTATTTTCAACCCAGTTCATGTAAGTTTGAATCACACGTACAAGACATTGAATTGTTAAAAATGACTAGAAGGAAAAACGTAGATTTTTTTGCCTTTTGTCATTGTAAGTAAAGAATCTTTTCTCGGGTCGAGGTCAAATCACTTCTCCGCCTTCTACACATTGCTGGCAATAATGCGCACAAGCAAATGGCAACATGTTTTACCAAGGAATTATATTCTAACAAGGAAATCACGTTGAAATTTAACGTGGACTTCGGTTTTAAAAAGACTTCCCTGTTAGTAAGTATATAATTTAAAGTCGTTTTAAAGTTTTTATAAAAAATACCGACTATAACTAACTCTGTGACCATAAAACACCACGAAGAAGAAAGCAAAATAAGTACCTACCTAAGTACGCAACAATTACAATGTTTACTTTAATGACATACTTTTCCAGTCGTTCTCATTTAAAAACCAAACAACTACCACTGTATAGTGGTAGGTGGTAGTATTACCACCTATATATATAAATAGGTAACTTTTTATAGACCATGCTGAAAATTGTTTACAGTTTAAAGTGAGAATGTGAAGCTTTTCCTCGCACATTTGCCAATAGTCTTTTTTTATTTTTTATTAGTGATTTGAGTGCGTTTGACCTCTATCTAGCCTGATGGGAAGCTAAGATGAGGTCTAAGGTGTATCACGCAGACTCAAAAAATGCGAAGAAAAGCTTCGATAACTGAACCCCAAATCACGACGAAACAATTCTCCTTTAATTAAATACCTGTGTAAATGTTTTATACCTAATACGAGTAGTTGTCATCAAACTCAAACTTTAGGTCATCAGTATTATCTATATTTATGAGCTATGCTATTGTCGGTGGAGTATGATTAAAATGCATACTCCAGGATCAGGACCAGAAAGACCTAGGTAAAGCTACATGAAACAGATAAAGGAGAAGGTGAACGCTGTGTCGTACAGCGAAGTAAAACGATGGATGACGATAGAGACAAATGGAGGAGGATTAGTCGATCAAACTTTTTTATCTTTGATCAACCTAGCCATCCGACTTTCTACTACGTTTCCCATTCCTTGGGTACGATTCGATGACGGCCTTCCTTCATCTACCATCGTTCCTTGGAGCCAGGTGTCCTGCACAGTTTCACTTTAGAGTCCAAACTTAGAGAGCACGTCGTGAACTTTCGTTCGACGTCGGATCTCCACGTTGCGAACTTGGTCTTGGCATGAGCCAAACATGACAACTGCAACCTTGAACATGGTGCCTTTTGTAAGGGTCCATGTCTCGGTTTTTGTGGGTAGATCACACTGGTTGAAGACGCGTGTCTTGGGCATTGCTCTTGCCACGTACAGTTATGTCAATATCCGAGGGGCCGCAAGTTGCTGCCATAAACTTCATCTTGGACTTGTTCTTTCATTCTTAGACCTACTTAGAGTAGGTACAGTAATAAAGCCTTTTAATTGTTCTGCCCCATATGTGCCTCCATAAATAATGAACGATTTGTTTCTTTCAAAAGTCTCTTTCCTCTCGTATTGGGCATTTTTCAAAATGCGTGGACATTTTTTATAATGTCCTATTAATAACTTGGTCCTTATCATATAATTATAATCGTATGCAAAATTTGCTTTCGCGGACGGACAGATGGGCATACAGAAACTATGAGTTCCAAAGGGACTTCGAAACTCTAAAAAGATATGAAAATAAATAAATACCTACTTTCTCTAAATAATAAGCGTGAAAATTCAAAAATTTTCAATTGCTAATTTATTACACTTTAATTGATGATTTAAACTGTGCCTAGTTAATACACCCTGGTTTATGCAGTGGAAAAAAAATACTGACCTGCGGCAGCGATTAAAAGAATCCACCACATATCCGGTTCCAATTAAAGGCACGTCTTCCACCGAGGGAGCCACTCGCAATCTGGACACAATATGGTAGTGTCCACCTGCAATTGGTAAATTGGCCAATTGCTCAGTCAGGTTGATTGCAGCAATGAAGACTGTTAGAATCAAGGATAGCGTTTGCAAGTCTGTTCTTGTGTCACAGGGATGTTAGAAAACCATGAGCGCAAAAAACTTACTGATCCATCATGAAACTGCTTTAACATTTTGCATTGTTTTTTATTGCAATTATTTAATATTTAGTTTATAACCGGTGAGTGGTTGAGTAAATGGTTGGTGAAATCCAACGAGATCTATGTACGTGAAATCACATGCAAACCCCGTGTGATATGTCAGTCCAGGATACGAATGGACCAAAACTTAATTTGTCACCAATTATCAGAGTGCTTAATAGCTTAAATGAATCATAGCTAAATCCAGATTAATTGGAAACAGCAATCACGAGAGTGGGCTTTAGAAGGACCATCCAGCCTAGGCCATAGATCGAGACTTACGCTTACAGTCAATTTCTATGATCAAATAAGACGTTTTTTCGTCATTATAACATGATACCATGTTTATGACGTATTTCTAATACTTTTCCGTCATGAGTTTAAAACTACCATGTTAAAACTCTTTAATTTATGTATCTTGATATGGTACCTTATATTGTAAGCATCAAATCTGCGGCCATGGAGGACTGTTACCACCGAAAAAATAAAAAAAGGATCGCGCAAAATCCCGGTACTTTATATACCTACTTAATGCAGTGTCAAATTGCAAAAAACTTTGTGACTTTTTCAACTAGTCTTATATTATTAATATATTTCTTGTCTGTTGTTTCTAGATTTTTTGCAATATTCTGCGTTACTAATATTGCTGCAACATATCCAAGTATAAAATATTTGGTTATAGTTTGACGTTACTGCTTAGATATTTTCCATGTTTTATACACCGAGTTGAGTTTGACCAAGTTTTATCATCATTAAGCTCATGTATGTTACACAGCATCCTTAGTCCTTACGCCTTGGTTATTGTTTTGTTTTTGATCTTTGTCAACCAAATATCACCTAGGCATTATTATATTTTTAAACTTCAAGATTTAAAATCAGGACAGAATCGATTAAGGACGTCATTCGTCTAGATTTCTAGGAACAACTGAATTGGTAGTTACCTAATACGTACCTTCAAGTAATCTTTTATTCGACCTATCTATAGACCTCGTTTGACCGTGACCCCAGTTTAGGGATCATACACAAAGGTCACTCCGCTCATTTGTCATACGGACGTGGCCGGGTTTTCATAAAAATTGCAAATAGTTAGGAAGTTAGTGTAGGTACGTATGGTACGGGTGCATAATAGCATAAGTCTTACTAGCAAACCAGTTGGTCGCTTGGGGTATTTATAAATAAAAAAGCGGCCAAGTGGGAGTCGGACTCGCCCATGAAGGGTTCCGTAGCAGCAAGTAACATAATATAAAAGTTCTAAAGGTAAATTGCGGTTTACGATTTATGACGTATTAAAAAATAACTATCTATGATACCGAGACCTTTATAGTTTTAATTGAAAGTACATACTTTGAGGTATATACCACATTTTTTTCAGAATTATTTTAGTAATATTTCAAAAGTTACGGTGGGGGGACACCTCAAATTTTAACTTTGTATTAGATTATCTCAAGACTAGGGGGTTTGATCTACATAGTTTCAAAGCAGTTTTTGTTGCATTTTACAAGACCTTTTCAACGATATCCCACACGTTGGGGTTAGTCCTATTTAATTTTTTAATTCACTTTTCGTTGTATGGGAAAGTAAAAACCAACTTTTGTAACTTCAATATCTATCTCTCCACCAATTTTCGTGACAATCGGTGCAGTAGCGGCGGAGTACGAGCCCGGACGGTCAGACAGACGGACGGACGGACGGACGGACATGACGAAACTATAAGGGTTCCTTGTGGACTACGGAACCCTAAAAATCGAGCCACGTGCGTGTCGGGCCACGGGCAGTGTAGGGTTCCATAGTTGCAAATGCCGATTCACGCCTCACGGTTTAACTACAAACGTCTCAAAACGAACCCATATACGACATGGGTAACTAAGGAAAGAGTTATACAATCCCATTTTACAAGGGAAATTAGATTACCTACCTAAATATTACTATTCTAGTACTTGTTGTACGTTACTACTCGTAACAACTGTGAAAGTTTTCTTTTTAGAGTACCTACATTTTATAGTACCATAATTTTTTTCAGGTGTCCATATAAAACATTTAGCTGATAGAGACACAAAAAAATGGTATTCACAAACTCACAATACTTTTGAAAGACCTATTCAACGAACCCCCACAAAATAGGTAAGTCGAGAAAAAAAATATTCCCACTTTACATATTATATGCTTTTAAAGATTTTATTATACCACTTTATCGGCGTGATTAATATAATAACATACCCATGCCAAATCACAGCTTTTTAGTACTAAAAATCTCTGAGTAAAACGGCGGACAGACAGACAGACATGGCTAAACTATGGGTTCCTTGTTTACTACCGAACCCTAAAGGAGAACTTTCGTTATGAAACTACTGGTACCTATCTTTAGAAACTCCACAATTATTGTAATGAGGAAACATAGATTTATTAAAATAATATTCAAAATGAGAACACCTAACCTATTTATAGAGTAAGTTACTTGCGTTTTCCGGCTCATTTTAAGTTTTCTTGATTTGTAGATGTTACTCGTACCACACTATTGTATTGTATATTTTTTATAGAGCACGCGACATTGTCACGTTACCGACCAGAAGACAGATTTTAAACTACGGAGTCCAAGCTTTATAAAACAACGGTTTATGGCGCACTATAGGAAAAGTATCTTCTGACCAAGTGATCAACCATATTTATTTATGTGACACCAAGAATTTACCTAAAATACTGAAACCGAAATCGAATCGAGGCGTGCGTGTATATACATATATATATATATATATATATATATATATTTATATATTAAATATTATTCATCAGTCAAAACTATTTTTATAAATGTCCATGCTGCTGTAGATGAAAAGTAGAGTCACTCTCTTTCCATGTAACGTTATTCAATTCAATTCAATTCAAAACATATTTATTATCATAGGATATTTATAATACCTCTTAGTAATAGTCACTTAGTTTTGTTTTGCACAAATGTTGACGTCAAATCGTTACTTACAGCTAAGTTTACGCCGCTTCCTAGGCGCAACTGCAGAAGAAGCGGCAACAAACTGCACTGCACGTTTTCTCCAAAGACATCAACTAACAAACTTAAAACTAGTTATATGGATGGACTGAGATTACATTGTTTGTTATGTCATAATTAAATTGAATTATAAGAATTACGAAATTTAAAATAATGTCAATTTGTAAATTTAGTATGTACCAATGTACCTAAATTATGACATGTCTAAGTAAACAAACCTTTAAGTGGGACCCGCGCCAAGCTCAAGCCAGACTTTTTTGTCTTTAAGATCGGTCCTATAATAAGCCTTCTCACAAAGTACTTTCTTTACATAAGCTTTTAATTTTCTGTCTGGCATATCAAGGACCGATTCTGGCAATTTATTATAAAAAAGTAAACACTTCCACATAAAAGACTTACTGACTGTATTCCGATTTCAGCCTGTAATACGGGCTAACTAAATCATTTTTATTACGTAAATTTCTATCTGTAAAATCACTTACTTTATTGAACATGGAAATATTTTTCCTTGCATACATTATATTTTCAAATATGAATTGTGATGCAAAAGTAAGTATACCTATTTCCTTGAATAATTATCTCAGTGAGTCTCTCGATCCTAACCGTAATGGCACTAATTGCTATTTTTTGTAAAATAAAAATAGTCTGAATGTCGGCTGCACTCCCCCATAGAAGTATCCCGTAAGACATAGACTGTGAAAGTTACTAAAGTATACTTGTCTAGCAGTTACATATAGGAACTAAAGTTAGCCATTCCTTTATACAAATCTTAATATGTTATGAAATTATAGCGAAAAACTTGGATCCTACCTAAGAAATTCCTGGGCTAAGAATTTGACTTACTACGAGTAAGTACGCCATAGGTACTAACACAGTTTCCTCAGTCTGACCATATAAAGATGAAGCAAACCGTCCTACGAGTTATTAAAAAAAATAACCATTACCCGTCTAAACAGGACTAACTTGTTACTAGGTTTATCCGCCCAAATCAAGTCGATATTGACAGGTGAGATAGTATTTTATGAACTACTGTTTACAGTTTATAATGAGAACGTTTAGCTTTACTACGCACATTTGCCAAAAGTGGCCGTTTTTCACAAATGTGCGTAGTAAAGCTTAACGTTCTCACTTTAAACTGTAAACAGTAGTTCATAAAATACTTTGAAGGGTTATCTTGGACTTGGTAGTAGCAAAATTTTAAATGATGTTTCCGTTTTCTTTGAAATGATTTATTTTAAATGGGGGCAGCACTGGACCCCGGAAAATTCAGGTACGGCCTTAATGCGTTATATTGTGAGCAGTACGGTACAGTTCACAATTTATTGACACTTTCTCGAATAGAAGTTTAGTAGAATATACGGATTTTTCTTTAAAGAGAAATGAATACGACAACTACACTTTGCTCTATTGTTAGGTACTCTATGCTAAAATGCAGATAGCACAGGATGCCAGAGAATTGGTCGCCTGCCGACGTCCGGTGGTCCGGTCACTCTGTTAGCAATAACTGGTTTTTATACAATCTGTTCGTATGAAGATTTAGCTGAATAGAACTACAATTTTGTTATATTGATGTGTGTTTCAATTTTATTTAAAATGGGATCTATCACGAGTAGAATATAACATTATACAACTATCATCGAGATACTTGTGATGTGAGGATCAGAAATTGGTACAATCCAGAACTGGACTAAAAGTTTTAAATAACGTTTAGATGATGGATTTGGTTTGAAGCCGTTTGTTTCTGTTGCTTGACCTTGCACTGGCACGTTTTTAGAGTTCCGTACCCAAAGGGTGCAAACGGGACCCTATTACTGAGACTCCGCTGTCTGTCCGTCTGTCACAGGGCTCTATCTCTTGAACCATAATAGCAAGACACTTGAAATTTTCACCGATTATGTATTACTATAGCTGCTATAACAACAAATACTAAAGATAAAAAAAGTTGAAAATTAAAGGTGGTTGTCATACAAAAAAAAGTGTTTTTTCAGCGTTTTTAACTAGATCTTTATAATGGCATTACCTAGACACTTGAAATTTTCACCGATTATGTATTACTTTGGCCGCTATAATAACAAATACTAAAAATAAGATAAAGTTAAAACTTAAAGGGGGTCGTCATACAAGAAACGTGTTTCTTCAGCGTGGAGCTTCGGTACGGAGGTACGGAACCCTTATGTACGAGTCCGACTCGCACTTGCCCTTTTATTTTTTAGAAATGCCACAATTACTTTAATTGACATTGTGGGGAAAAAAGATGCAAATAAACAACGAGATCTATGTACTTACATAAGTAGAATTTTCATAAAACAGAGAGAAAAGAAAATGCGCCTAACAAACTGGCTGTTGCCTTTATTTTTCAGTAGCCATCACATGTACCTTGAAAGCATGTCAAATCATTAGATTTGACATAGCAAATTACCTAACTACTATAAAATGTGAGGAGATTAGCGCTTTCACCATTCATTCATTCATTCATTCATTTCATTGAATCGCCGGGCCCATTGAAAAAAAATCTTTTTTGGATAATTTTGAACCTCGTAGTATATTCAAGGGAAGTACCCTTTAAGCCGCTGTGAGTTCACAGCTTACAATACTGTAAGTGTTTTTGAAAAATTACTTTAATTAAACTACTACAGTGTGTTTATTTTTCAAAAAATTTACATAGGATCTTAAACCTTTTCTACATACACACACAATATCCAAAACACGAATAGCTGTAACTGGCTGCTGAGCTTGCACGCACTTAAGCAAGAAAAAATCCCAGGTTTTTAGTTTTTATAAACTAAGCGTAACTTGTAATAGATCTACTTGAGATGGGGAGAGTAAATAAAAATATGAATGATTCACATTTATTTTATTGAGTAGACAAAAGAAAGACACACGATATATCGTAACGGTTTTTTTTATATAATAAACATTTATCTATCATATAAACAAATTTTACTTATACCTATTACATATATCTTTTAGGTACCTATATAGCTATACGTATAAAATCTCTTGCATCGTACGTTATTACATCTACATTTATAGACCAAGGTCTTTGAACATAAATTCCATAAATTAAAACTATACAATATTAGTAAATAAATATAATATTTAGTAATATAATTAATTACATATATGCTATTTTTATTACAAATGAACAACAAGTATTTGAGCACAATGATGTTATAAGAATATCATTCCTCCCATAACTACGTATGCAAATCAAATTATCGCAGCAAAATAAATAACGGCAAGAGCTCACAACAAACACATATCTACCTAGGTATGGAATTTCGTTGGAATCACTTTGTATTATTAATACATCATCATTCATAATCATCCTTACACTCGCAAGTCGTCCACTGGTGGATTTAGAGCTTTGCAAAATATGGCAGATGCCTGCGTTTGCCAACGACCTCGTCTGACCACGTTAAGGTGGATATACTACGAGTATGCTGTGATTACCATAACGCCAGCCACCGGATTGTAGCGCTGTATGCACTACATCCATATTATACTGCCACTTACTAGGTAAGGTACTATAATTTGACTACACTGGCGCCGTATAAAATACTTCTAATGTTTTACCGACTACAAAAAAGGAAGAGGTTATCAATTCGACCCGTATAGATTTTTATTTTTTTGTAGGTATGTTACGCGATATATTTGCCAATTGTTACCGATATTTTGATGATACTTTTTTTAAGGTACTTGAAAGCCTACTACCAAATTGAGTATTATGATGGGTCAAAAATAAATTATTTGGTACTGTTAATAGAATAAAACGTCACATAATAATGCCACTTGTCATTGATCACATCCACTTTGAAAATCAATATTTCATACAAATCCCATAGAAAATGTTTGTTTTTGACATTTAGAAAAAACTAGACTTGTTGTAAAATAGCGTGTTGGTCCCATATTAATTTAGTAAAAAAAATAATGAAGAACCTTGGAGATATGAAAGAAACTCCTCAAAAAAACGAAGTCGGTTGATTTTTTTGTTAAAAAAATATTTTTTTAATCCATGATGGTAGTCTCGTGACCCGTAGCCTGTAGCTCTAAGCCCATAGCATAATGTAAGTAATATTGTAGAAAATGTATGTAGTTGCAAGAAATAACTTAACTTATTGCTAAGTCAATCTCATATCTCATTGCATTACAATATCTTTGGTCTAAACATAATAATACAAAATATATATCTACTTACTTAAACATTCATATTACCTACACTCAAAACACGACACGTAGACGTAGAGTATTAGCCGACTACACTCACGATACCATGTTTGCTCCGAAATATACACATAAAGTAACCCAATACCAATACTTTTTCAGGTAGTTCTAATTATTACGATATACTCTATGAAACAAATACATATTTAAAATAGAGTAAGTATACTTGTTTTTATTACTCAATGTATTGGAACCAAAATATATTTACACAAAAATAAAACTATTATCAGTTAAATTAAAAACATCAAATAAAATATAAACTACTTTCTATTTGGGTTTTGTAACATTCGTTCACGTCAAAAATCAAAGTAACCATACAGCTCTCAACACAAAATATTTTAAAACAACATCTTTGATCTTATCTTTGATTTACGACTAAGTATTTGCACAACACAATATACGCCTTAAATATCAACATAATTTAATGAAAATTCAAATAGTTTCAAACAAATTAAAAACAAACTTATAATTAAAAAACACTGCAGTTTATTTTTACACTTCCACTGGTGAAAAATGCACCGTGTGTGTTTTGCTAAAGAGGAAAACACATACGGTGCGTTTTCAACAGGCGAAGTGTTAAAAATAAAAGTTTAAGATTTTTATAGCTTTTTTTTGAGTGAATAGAAGTAATTCATAACCTTTTCCAAAGCCATTAGTCAAGCCAATCCAAGCCAGCTGGTCTTACTCATAAAATACTAAGCTAGAATACTCACTTTACATTTTATATTCACTTTCATTTAAAATTAATATAAAAAAATATAGCTCGAGTAAGTGTGTGTATGTTTTCTGAACAAAACGTTATGTCAAAATATAATTGCTAGTTTATAAAAATGCACCAACGCTTTATTTATTGAAGTTAAACGTAAAAACTAAAGACTAAAACATATTAAACAATAAAAATATGTTTAATGTAGGTGTGGTGTTGGTCACTCTACATATTTTCTATAAGTAATTAAATCTAGTTTTACTTGTTAACATATACAAATGAGATTAATTGAACCAGCGTACATATTATTTATTCCTAATTCCGTCATGGTACGTATATTCACACTGCAAATACAAATTACTTAAAAAATAAATATTTATAGTGGTAGAGCTTGAACTACAAATCGGCCTTTGCTAGCAAAGCAGTAAGGCAATCCTTTTCTTTTGCCACCTCATCATGTAAATCGGACTTGGATATCGTACCCTCTTATTGTTAAGATGCAACACATAATACTTAATTGCAATCATTTTATAATTGCTGTTGCATTATGTATAAGTAATGTATGTGCATTGCATATGCGTTTTACCTAAGTATTTATTAACCACCGCCAATATCAATTGTAAAAATATATTAAAGATTTATTTATTTATTTAAGACTCAAATTCTGGGCTAATGTCATACTTTGCCAGTGTCACGATAAGAATGTACTTTTCTAAACATATCTACTCTATGTCATCCTCCAAATCTCTCACAATGTAACTACGACAAACTAAACTTATGTAAAATACGACAATAAATCGCACTCTTCACAGTTTTACTCTCTACATAATTGATATACAATGTAATTCATTTGATTGTTTGATTCACATAGGATTCAATTTCATCTCGGCTTCATCTTTGATTTTAGTGTTACACACGTGGTTTTTAGTTTTCACATACTCCTGTTTTTTCCTCCTACAGCAGTTGCAGGTAGCCATAGCAGCCAAGACGGCGAAGGCCAGAGCTGTGCCGACGCAGAAGGTCGCCCCCCAGTCGAAGATGCTTCGCACCATGGCCAGCTCGTCTACAGTTTTCTGGTCTATCAACACTTTTTGTTGGACCCAGAAGACAGGAAATATTAATTTTGGAACGTTTGCGTACAATCTGTAAGAAAAATACATATTTACATAGGTAATAATTACATTTGTGAGAAGCTCGCAAGAAGTTTACATTTGTTTTTTTTTTATAGTAGAGTACATGTAATTATTAAGTATACTTACATACATACATACTATCACGACTTTATATCTAATGGAGCAGACAGAGCTTTTTGGGTATTGCGGCTCTAAGCAGACAGAGCTCAGGACTCAAATGCAACTTTTAGCGTGATGATGGACAAAAATGTGGAAAAAGGAATCAAAATATAGTTCTTAACATGATTTGAATTTTTGCCCATTCCCTCGATCGGCTTCTCCGATCTGCGCGGGAAGAGAAGCAGCAGGTACGTTCTTGGTTTTTTTCTTTTCTCCCAGACCAGTATGAAAGGATATACTTAGGTACAAACAATAGAAAAATATAACACATACCCATTATCGGGCTCCATGTAGATATTAACTTGAAACCGAGCAGCTACGTCCACTGGGATGCCCAGCCTCTGAAAACGTATTAATAATATATTGGTAAATGCCTAACATAAATAATGTATTCATTTATATTCAAAAGCTAGTAATATGCTTATAAAAATATATTTTTAAAAACATATTAAAAAAATAAGTATGGGCATGAAAAGTCGACTCTACATAAAAAATACAAAGAAACTAAGCAGGTACGTAATTATCAGGAGTATTCCAGATGTAGGGCTAGTATCAAGCGTGGTATAGAACTGGCGCATCTTCAACATGGGATAAAAATTCAGGGGCCCAATTCTTGAAAGACCCAAAGTTTTTCTGGAATTATGTAAAAGAAGAAGAAGCGTACCTACATAAAGAAGCCGCGGGCGGGTCTAAAATAATTTTAAAATTGGAAATCCTAACACTTGCTTGATTAGCTAAATAAGATTGCGTGCCGTATTAAAAAAACCTGCCAAGTGCGAGTCGAACTCGCGCACGAAAGGTTCCGTAACATTATCTATAAAAAATCAAGTTTATTGTATGGGAGCCCCACTCAAAAATTTATTATATTCTGTTTTTAGTATTTATTGTTATAGCAGCAACAGAAATACATCATCTGTGAAAATGTCTAGCTATCACGGTTCATAAGATACAGCCTGGTGACAGACAGACAGAAGGACAGCGTGGAGTCTTAGGCTGTATTTAGTGCTATACGGATGGTCCGTACGGACCCTTTCCTATGCTCCAGAGCACTTATTGCTCTGGAGCTATCGTGTAAAAATTATTTATTTGCGTTTAGTAGTGCACGGCCCGCGGACCTATGTAAAAGCTACTCCGTACGGAAGTCCGTTAGGACCATCCGTATAGCATTAAATACAGCCTTAGTAATAGGGCCCCGTTTTTACCCTTTGGGTACGGAACCCTAAAAATAGGCTGTAATAGCCTCTTTCAATGTTCCTCTGAACACATGCAAGTATCAGATATTTCAATATTGCGATAACAACCAGGCCAAACAGGCTTTACGTGCCCTGTATTCATGCTTACAGGTTCTACAGCAAAGTAGAAAGAATGCTTTTCCGGGTCAGGCTCCAGTCCAGTGAACAGCTCGCGGAGACGAGGGTCACCGTGCAAGAAGTGCGGCAACGTGATAAAGGTCGGAGAATTGAATCTGGCCAAACAAAAAATAAATAAATTAAATAAGTACCTATCCTAAGAGTCCTTTATCCTATCCTTAAAGTAACTTTTGAAGAAATATAGAACTTGTTTACTACATAAAAAGATTCAGAATTCAGTGAGAACCCGCTGCGCCGCGCAGGAGATGTCACTGAAATTAGTATGTTTAGTTCTATATTCCTTAAAAAGTGCGCGCCAAGTCTTCGCGCTTCGCGTCGCGTCTCGGTGTGAACTAACCCTTAGGTTACATCATAGAGGTAGGAATTAGGATTGTTTGTACCTACGCTAATAATATGACATTATGTCAATGTAAAGGTACTTACAAGCAAGATCTTTGGGCTGTGTGGCCACATTTTATAGGCCACCACATTTTATTTATGCCAAATATACTCGTAAGACACATGTAGATAGCGCCGTCTTGCTTTAAGCTAGAAGCTAAGCTGGACATTTATACACTTCGTCCACGATATGGGAAAAATATCGACTTGTTATTGAGATTTGTCTATGCTACTTTTATAAATATAAACCATAGTCGTATAGTAGTAGTGTCTAGTGTAATCTTAGAGTAGATCTCTGAGTGTAATAGAAACACTTGGCACCATTTTAATGTCCGGTAAGGTCTCCTTCTTATCGAGTATGTGATTGTTAATGCTGGTGTCAGATTTTTCAAGCTGCCTCAAGGCATCTGACTAGGTAATTAGCTCAATAACTGTAACCTAGCGATAATTATTACACACTATTGAACCAGTGTGTAATAATTATCGTGACGACGACCTCCATGGCGTAGTGGTTAATACGCCAGTCCGCCACTCCAGAGGTTCTGGGTTCAATCACCAGCCAGGGCAAGTTGGAAAATGGCCTTTTTCAAATTCTCCTAGGTCTTGCGGGTCTATTTATATATTTATTTATTATTAAATATAGTATCGTTAAGATCGTTAAGTTAGTATCCCATAACACAAGTTTAAACTTCCTTTGGGGCTAGCTCAATCAGTGTGATTTGTCCCTATACATCGTGTTAATGAAAGAACGCAAAACCTCTCAGATGGTACCTCCGCCCACTTAACTGAATAACTTTTGTTCAACAACTAGCACGAAATCCAAAAAAAATTTCGGATTTTCATACAAATTGACTCGATCAGCTGATCAATTTGTATAAAAATTCATTTTTTTTAGTTTCTTGAAAGTTGTTCAGTTACGTGGGCTGAGGTACCATCTGAGAGGTTTTGCGTTCTTTACTTAACACGATGTATATTTTAATTTTATTTTATTAGTGTGCTGGTTTCCTCACGATGTTTTTCTTCACCGGAAGCAGTCCGGTAAGGTGTCTCACCTGCACGCAGAGACGTTCATGACGCCCCCCCACTCGCAGGGCCCGTTGCAGAAGCACGAATTGTCCAATGAAGTTGTGGCTGGAAGCAGAAAAGGTGAATAAATACTTTAAGTTCTTACTTTTTTGTACTCAACTGCCCTCCTTATCTTTGCCCGTCCCGGTAGCATTATTAGCTGTGCTGTTTTAGAGCCCGGGGAGCGCATCTCCAAATATAATATGCACATCATCACATGCATCATCATCTTCAAATATAATATGTACATCAATGGTCATCCAAGGATGCTAAAGACCACGCGAAATCGAGAAGAAATGGCAGGAACTGACATTGACTTACATAATTGTGTACCAAGTTTCAACTCAATCGGTCCAGTGAAAGGTACATAGGTACGTCATTGCTCTTTGGGTCTAGTAGTATCGTAGCTAATTGGCTGTGACAGACGGACCGACAAACAAGTGAGTGATCCTAAAAGAGTTCCGTTTTTACCTTTGGAGGTACAGAACCCTAAAAAATGTTTTCAAAAAACTTACTTACTGATTAGACTATACACAGGTTTACTTGCTAGGCAAATTTAAAAAAAACCCGTTTGTCAAGAACGCCATCAAGTGATAAGTAGTGGAGCTACCGAGACGCCTTGATATCCGTATCGCCATTTAGTATTTGCTAGAGAAAGCCCTGACTTTCAAGCGTTAACCCCATAACTTTTAAACGGCTGAACCGATTTTCATACAAACATAGCTAAGAACTTATAAGAAGAAGGGAACTTGCTTTCACGTAAAAAAACTGCATCAAAATCGGTCCTTCCGTCGAGCGCTAAGAACATTTATTTATTTAAAAACCTTTACAGTGTGTTCCTCAGATAGATAGATCAGATAGGAGGAGTACTATAGCGGCCCTCTGCCCCACCCAGGGGACATAATATAAAACAATATGTCCAGTCAAGTCGGGTGTTTCTAAAACAATCCTTGAAAGGCATGCAAATGCGTGATAAGTATGCTATGGCGATACCGAACAGCTTGCGCGGGCAACACGGAAAAAATCTTTACTTTTTCATAGAAACTCGATCAGCTTTGCTCGATTTATGGAAAATAATTTCTTTATTTCAAAATTTATGACATAGATTAATTATTTCGCCAATCTGAAACACCGTGTGAAAACTCACAGTTATCAAAGCTGCTGGGCCCCAGCCCGTACTTGTGGTAGCTAAGGCCCTCGTAGTTCCCGCTGTGCATGTAAGACATCACCACGGTGCGGCACAGATCCGGTATGAACATCACCAGCTCAGAATGCTCCGACAGGTTCCGAGGCATGAACTCACCCGCACTACCAGCTAGCTAGAAAATATACAATTTTATAGGTACATATTTTATAAAAAAAAATTATAGGATAGGAGATATGCCTATCTTATTTAAAGGAAATGAAGATAGTAAAAGACCTTGAGGTCATGTCTAAGTTAATAAAAAATACGCAATTATGTGAACTTAAATGTAAAGTGATGGGTTTGAGGCTCCCCTTCGATGATACACGGCTTAGGCGATCTGTTGAAAAATCTCCGGATTCGTCCTAATAGAGCTACATCAAGGGAAAATCACTGGAAGTTGCTTCGTAATATTAAGTTTTTTTTTGCTGCATTCCCATAAAATGCGTTACCTCTCTGAATAGCAATGGACCTGACCAATCCTGAACGTAACATAACCGCGGTCCCGCAAACGGCGCCCTATCTCACTAACAAAGCCTTTAAAACTACCATAGTGTATTCAACTAAGAAGTCGTACAGGTCGCGCCAAACTTCTAGATCGCTCTGAAGTTGAGGCGGTTCGCGATGCAGTAGTAAAGTTATTTTTGTTTATTGTGTATATATATCATATCTACATTCTTGCAATCATTCTGATAAAAATATTTTTGTGGTAAATATTCTGTTTCTGTTTGTAACCTGAGTCAGGCAACTTCAGAGCGATCTAGAAGTTTGGCGCGACCTGTACCTACGCATGTTCGGAGAATTTAGGTTTTAGAAAAAAAACAAAGAAATAAGGACCCTTAATTCGGTCAAGGTATTTGTATTTTTCGGAGGAGTTCAGAACAAGAACTTTCTAGAGTTTAGAGTCAGTGATAAAAGCTATACTTGTAAATAAGTTGTAGTTAACTTACCCGCGAGCACTGCCCCTCGTAATACTTGAGGTGGTCCTCATGGTTCCACCGGACGATCTGCCCAGGAAGACTGCCACTGGCCACGCCCGTTGTCACCTCCATGTACCCGTCAGTTTCCAAAGAATTATTCCGCTGAAAAGTTACCAAAATTATCAGTGAAAGGGAGAATAAGTTCTGCCTAAGCTTCAGTATATTGCAGACTGAGCTGCAACTCACTGCCGAAAAAGTGATAAAATAAAATGGGTGGTAATGATACCTAAGTCTTTCAAAAACTATGAGGGGTTGTGAATACTATTTTTCATTTCAGTGATGCGTTTCCGAAATATTGAACATTACAGTGCTAAATTGTTGGCTTCAAAAATCTAAAAAGAAATTATGACAATATTATAGGTACTTAACTTATTCTGAAGAAAAACTCGGCTAAGTTAGGTCTGTGAGAATACTTAAGAAGTACTAAACTAGTAGGTAGTTCTTCAATTCAAGCAACCGGCAACAGCACTGAAAGGTCCATATTATACACGTTGCACCGAATATAAAAGTACTTAGTTGCTCGTCATATTCATAAAACGTTCAAATGTTCTCCATACTGCTACACACCTGATAGAACCATCCGAATTTGTCCAGTTTGGGAGCGCCAGTGCCATCGTCCGGCATCAATTGCGCAAGGTTTAGCAACCAGTCGTCATATCCCTCAAAGAGAAGCTCTCGAGCCGACTTGGTGACGGAAACGCGATGGCCGGAGAAGGTGTTCTTCAGGAACAGACTGAACATGTACTGCTCAAACGGGCCCTGGTTGGGTCGCTCGCGGTGAACAGCTGACTGAAAATAAACATGAAAGACATTATTCTCTCCAGCTCGATTTTATACCAGGCAACTTTTTTGGCTAGATATGTAAATCAAGAGGTAATTTACTACTAGTTTCTGTTTATATTCGCCATAAGTACTTAGTCTGTACCGTAATTAGGACGTTTCCTAGCTAGATGGAGATCAAACGCACTCAAACCTCTAATAAAATAAATCGGCTAAGTGCGAGTTAAACTCGCATGGAGAGGGTTCCGTACGATTGATTGAATTGTAAACTGACAAAGCCCTTCTGGCGCGTAGGCGACCAATACTGTGTAAATGAGTTTCTTTCGGCGTTTCTTCTCAGCAGTGGTCGTTGCGAAACGCTAGTATCGGTAGCTTTTGCACTAAAAATAATTAAAAATAATGACCTTCAATAAGTGATATTTTATCCTACATTGAATAAAAACTTTTGACTTTCACTTTGACTTTGAAAACACTTTTCTACTTGTTTTGCTGAAAGACCGACAAGATATTTTAGAAACTAAATGAAAACAGTAGGTACTTCAAAATGTATATTTATTTTTAAATCACTCATATTCATGAAACAATGAAAAGTCAAAATAAATATTATGTAAGTATATCCTCTAAAGTACTTTTTCAAACCATTTGCGCGGACGAACTGTATGTGTGGGACAACAGCTTATGTAAGATAATTGGCGTGCCATTGGTCCAGTTAACTATAAAGTAATTTCCTGTCCTTCAGCCAGTAAGTGAAGTTCATAGGACACGCAAGGGCACTTTCCCGATAAATTTCACATACATCCATATTAAATTTCAACTAAATCAGTTCAGTGGTTGAAGCGTGACAGACAGACAGAGTAACTTTCTCATTTATATTATTAGTATGGATTGTGACTAGGCCTGCCATCCATCCGGGTGTCCCCGAATTTCTCCTAGCTTGAAGGGCGTCCAGGGAGCGCCTGAGTGGGATTCTCAAATTAATTCTCAATTTAAGGGCGGCAAAATTTTAAATTAAATTAAAGGCCACAATAGGGCAGCTGGTTAAAGGCAAAGGCGGCAAATTGAAAGACTCCTATTTGCCCTATTTGGAAAACTTACGATAAAATACCTACAGCTGTGAGTACGTCCACAGTCGTGATGATATCATCTAAGCTCCCTTCGCTGGACTCGTCGAACTCCCAGCTGCGGAAGGTGCGGTATCCCAGCGTATTGTCCTTCTGGTTCCATGTCACGTTGACGTGCTCCCGACGCTCCCAAAAGCGATAGGGTCCTGAAATTAAACGCTTCTTAAGGAACACTGCGATTAAATCTGTTTTTTATTCTACGCAATGAATACCTAAGAGAAGTTTGCCATCCAATTTTTTTATTTGCGAGTTTTGTATGACCGGGCGCCTGCCTGACAACCGACAACCTTCCTTAGAAATGCTGTTGCTGCATTTGCTGTATGTACGAGTAGGTAAATATACCTACTTACTTACCGGGATAAAAATTTCGTATTTATGTACAGTACGGAATTGAAAGAGTGATCCTATTCTGGCCGAGAACAGAAATATCTACGCTTGCCTCTTCGCCTTATAAAAGCTACGAAACCTACGAAAAAAAATACAAAGTGGAAGAGACATACCCGTAATAAATCAAACCACGGGCTATACTAGATGAATATAGTATAATGAAATTAAAATAACAGTCGTAAAACCAAAAAAAAATATTTGACATTCCCATAGAAATTGCCCGAGCGGCGGCTGCACACTTTTGTATGGAAATGCTTAATTTTTTGTTTTGTTCTTTGGCTCAATTCAATTCAAAATATCTTTATTATCATAGGATATTTATAATATCTCTTAATAATAGTCACTTTGTTTTGTTTTGCACAGATGTTGACGTCAAATCGTTACTTACAGCTAAGTTTACGCCGCTTCCTCGGCGCAAGTGCAGAAGAAGCGGCAACAAACTGCACTGCACGTTTTCTCCAAAGACGTCAACCAACAAACTTAAAACTTAAAATTAGTTATATGGATGGACTGAGATTACATTGTTTGTTATGTCATAATTAAATTGAATTATAAAAATTACGAAATTTAAAATAATGTCAATTTGTAAATTTAGTATGTACCAATGTACCTAAATTATGACATGTCTAAGTATACAAACCTTTAAGAGGGACCCGCGCCAAGCTCAAGCCAGACCTTTTATTATTTTAATTTCATTATACTATAATAGGCTGTTATTTTAATTTCATTATACTATAATGATCTAGTATACATAGACCGTGGTTCAATTTATTACGGGTATGTCCCTTACACGTTGTATATTGCCTGTTGAACTTATACAACACTAAACACTAACAAAGTCGGCATTAAAATGTCAGATAGATCTTACCTAGTTGTTCCAAGTGAGGTTTTTCTTTAGGAAACGTCTCAGGGTTGGTCCAGTTAAAAAAGAAAATCTCGAAAGAAAGCGGATAAGCAGGTGCGAGCCAGGCTTCGTAGGAGCGGGACCCAGGGATCAGCGCCAGTTGCTGAAACACCAAGAGATTGAACATGGGAATCTAATCTTCATCATCATCATAGCGCGTTCCCAGTTGCATTATAAGGCCATCCATGGATGCCAAAGACCTTGCGAAGTGGAAAAGAAATAGTCGGAACAGTGCTATAGCTCTTTGGAAATAATGATGTAGATATTTGTAATGGTATGATGAACATAGAAATATAGGTATTTTCTAATACCTAACTTTATCAGGTTAACAAAATATGAACTATTTTGACAATGCTACAAAAAATCTAAAAATGTACTTTGGTTATTGGAGAAAGTTGTCCAGTTTCATACCCAGCCTTAAAATAGTTTTAGCATATTTTGTTAGACCCTAATATACCATATTCGTGACCGTGGACGAAACGTGGGTCCACCACTACACCCCGGAAATGAAAGAGCAGTCGAAGCAGTGGATTTTACCGGGTGAACCTGCTCCAAAGAAAGCAAAAACCGTCCCATCGGCTGGAAAGGTCATGGCGACCGTTTTTTGGGATTCGCAGGGTATTATACATATCGACTATTTAGAAAAGGGAAAATCAATAAAAGGGCAGTACTATGCCAATTTATTGGATGAATTTGACGCCGTGTTGAAGGACAAACGACCCCATTTAAAAAAGAAAAAAGTACTGTTTCATCACGACAACGCCCCGGCTCATTCGTCCAGAGTTGTGACGGCTAAATTAGCACAGTTACGCTACGAACTATTGTCTCACTCCCCGTATTCTCCAGATTTGGCCCCATGCGATTTCTTTTTGTTTCCCAACCTAAAAAAATGGCTCGGTGGCAAGCGATTTGGATCAAATGACGAAGTCATTGCCGCCACAGAGGCCTATTTTAATGACTTTCCAAAATCATACTTTTTGGATGGTTTATTGAAGCTTGAGTATAGGTGGAACAAACGTATAGAGTTAAAAGGTGACTACGTAGAAAAATAAATGCATATATACAAAAAAAAATTGTTTTTTTCCATATACGGGTACTTATCAAACAGCCTAGGTACTCATGAACATAGGGTAAAAAACGGATAGTTGCCCCACTTTTTGAAATTACTTTACATCTCTTTGTACAAAAAGCAAGATTTATTTGTCAAACGGGTAGGTACTTTGGTTTATTATCTTCAAATTGATAAAAGGAATAAACATTATCTTTGATATTTCCTGAGTATTGGTGATTTTTGCGGACCTCTAAATTTTGGGATAACTATCCTATATAGGAGATAGTTGCCTATTCCATGTAAATTACGTTTAGGACAGATCCCTGTCGAAAAAGAGGACATCTATCCCGCAAAAACTTTGATCGCACCTAGCCGTTCCATGCAATCGCACAGAGACATGCAACACGGTCAACTTAGGTTAAAACAGGTGACCTTACTGATAAAAATAACTACCGACCTATCTCATTAGCAACTGTTATCGCGAAGGTATATGACAGCATCATAAACTCGCACTTAAACAACTATTTCAAAGCACATGATAATCAGTTCGGTTTCCGAACAGGTCTTTCTACAGAAAGACCTGTTCGGAAAAAAGCATGCTGTCAAATACGGATCGGGGTACACCCGTCTACGCCAGTTTTCTCGACTTGTCAAGGGCGTTTGATTTGGTTTCTTATAAAGTGTTGTGGAAAAAGCTTGAGAAGTTGAGAGTACCTATTGAACTCATTCATGTTCTACGATACTGGTACGGAAACCAAGTCATCAACGTGAAATGGGCAGGCGCGTTTTCGGAATCGTATGGGTTGAGTTCTGGTGTGAGGCAGGGTGGGGTGAGCTCTCCAACACTATTCAACCTGTATATTAATGATCTCATCGTTGAGCTCAGCAATCGGCATGTCGGATGCCATATTGAGGGCGTCTGTTTCAATAATCTCACTTGCGCAGACGACCAGGTTTTGCTGAGCGCTTCAGTAGGTGGTCTCAGAGAACTTATGACCATATGTGAGCAGACCATGACCATGGGTTGAAATACAACGCGAAGAAAAGCGAGCTAATGATTTTTAAGGCTGGGACCAAATGTCCGGTAAACTTGCCTCCCGTTTGGTTGGATGGGTTGCCCTTAAAGCGGGTGCAGCAATTTAAATACTTAGGTCATATTGTGTCTGACGACCTTAGAGATGACAATGATATTGAGCGTGAACGGAGGGCATTGTCAGTCAGAGCGAATATGATCGCCCGCAGGTTTGCTAAGAGCTCAACAGAGGTTAAAATAACGTTGTTCCGTGCCTACTGCACCTCATTTTATACCAGCAGCCTGTGGGTTCACTACAAGCAGAAGACATACAGTGCTCTCCGGGTTCAATATAACAATGCATTCAGGACGCTGTTGCGACTGCCTCGTTACTGCAGCGCGTCTGGAATGTTCGATAAAGCATGAGTCGACTGTTTCTATGCAACAATGCGCAAGAGAGTAGCATCCACGGCGCGCAGAGTGAAGGACAGTCGCAATAGTCTCCTGTCAGTCATCGCGAAACGGACGGAGGGCCCGATCTTGAGACATTGGATGCAAGTACATGCTCCAGTGCCTCGAGAACGAGTTCGGCAATTTTAGGTTAGTTCATTTAGTTTATTTTTTATGATTTTAATTTTATGATTTTAAATTTTATTTTATATTTCTATTTATTAATTATTTTTATTTTTATCCAATTTGTTATTGTATATGGTATTAAATTGTATTTATCAAATTTCTTTGTAATTATGTTATAAAAATTGTATGGATCATTGGTCTGAAAATAAAAGATTTATTATTATTATTCTCTTAATTTAATTCAAAACTTAGGATAGGTTTTGGTATACATTTATAAAAAGTAAAATATAAAACATACTAGAAAATATAAACATTTACAAAAACCTAACCTAGCTGCCCACTGGCAGCGGGGCAAGGCCCAAGCTACCGGCGGCTAGGGCCGCAGAGAGAGAAACCTCCTGACAATACGTGCCGTGTCCAGGAGTACTGCCTTCTGAATCTGACCCTTGATCCAGCCATCTAGCGAGAGAGTCTTAAGATGTTGGTCAAGACTCTTCGCTATAAGACCGTTCGCCGATACGACTATCGGGACAATGATCGTCAATGATGATTATTATTATGTCGGTACGCTTTTCAGCCACGGGTCTATGGGGACCCGGTCCTTTGAGGCGTTCATGGGGCCAAAGTCAACATGAAGAGGCCTTTTAGTACCTTTTTATCTAAAAAGTGAGATGGCTGCATCTATGGAGGTCTATCCCTTAATATACCATTGAGATGCACTAACGGACAGTCCACCATAGCTGCTGAACTATTGCCAGGGAGGGATTTACTTGGTTTGGGCTATGTGGATGGGATGTTAGTGGACCGGATAACTGGGTTATAGAGTGAGATACGGACATCTACCTAAAAATCTCTCACAACAATTTAAGCCTGGTAGATGGTGACTTGCTGCTCGTTGGCTACACTGCCTGTGGGCACCCTAACTAGCCACGAAGATGCGGCCAGGGCGCAACACAATGTGAGCAGCTGAGGGTGTCGAGAGGTGCGGCTCCGGTTTCACCATCACGGGGCTTACCCCCGAGAGCGGGTTTCCCCGTTATTACGCCATTACGTGCAATACACTTCCACCCTGGAGCGTATGTTCTGCTCTTGCGACTCCACTCTGGCCGGCCGGTTAAGGCAAGACAGAGGCGAGGGGTGTGTATGTGTGTGTGTAAGCGCATGTGTGTATGATCCCCCTGGAGGTAGGGTCCGTGGTGTCGCCACTCACCATCAGCTCGCCACAAGCTGCCCTGCGTTGACTGACTTCACTGGAAATCCAGTGGGCGATGGGGTCGTCACGTCCCGACGCCGTTTTATTATTATTAGTTGTAGATGCAGAATCTCTCGATAGATAAATTTAAAAACATATGTTTCATTTGCGAAACTAGAGTAATTGCAATCAAGGCAACTATACCTTCGGGGCGACTATTCGGGTTTTACCCTATAGGTAAGTACCTACCTACCAATAAAATATTTACAATAAATATCTAATTAATTAAGAAGTAATTCGCTTGCATCCTAAGTTGATGATTGTGTTAGATAACATCAGTGTGTAAGATGACAACTCATCATCTCGATCAATCATCGGTAATTGGACAATATTGGCATGTTTTTATTGTCAGCTAGTCGCCGGCGCAATATACATTAAGTACCTATCCACTTCATCTAATAAATAAGTAGGTACCTACCTAGTTAAAGTTTTGTCCATGAATTTTATCCACGCGAATATAAATCAAAATTAAATACGTTTCCCTATTCTCCCTATTTGGGGTCGGCTCTGAATGTCAACTCTCTCCATCGTTTTCTATCATTTATTATATCTGTACTAACCCCCCTGTCCATCATGTCCCGCTTAACACATTCCCCCCACGTCTTTCTAGGTCGTCCTCTATCTCTGTGGCCATCCACCTTCAAGTTAACTATTTTGTTAGCTAGATGTTCGGCATCCCGTCTCTTGATATGACCGTACCATGTTAAACGATGGCTTTTTAACTTCTCTACTTAGGCGTTAACTAAACGCAGTTTATAGTCGGACTCGCACTGTGTTGAATTCTCGAAGATCAAACGAACTTACAAAGTGTCGTACTGGAAGTTACTTTAAACACGCGATAAGTAGGTAGTTGGCCTGATACCCTTTTATTATTTACAAATTTCTGTCACATTTTTAAGTGTTTAATCCCCTTACAGAATAAAATTTGCTTCTTTTTCTTTGTCTGGATATATAGTTTTTTTTTTTTATATAATGCCATGTAAGGTTATTTGCATCAATCTTTGAAGTACATTAAATACAAAATACAAAATCATTTATTTACCGAAAAGAAATTGACAATGAGCTTAACAAACGACTCCCACACTAGGCAAAAGCCTGTATCGCGGGCAATCAGAACGAATTAGCACAATACTTTTTACAGTTTAGGACGAGCGGCGGGGAAAATTTAAGTTTCAAAACTATAATGGAACAGTAAAATCTACAGTTAGCTAATTAATACGAGTATAAAATGGGAACATCAGCCATATAATAACTGCTACTTAAGTTAGGGAGAGAGGGGAGGCATGGTGAATGTGTGTGTGTGTGTGTGTGTGTGTGTGTGTGCGCGCGCGCGTGAGGGTGGTTGTGTGTGTGGGTGTATGCGTGTGTGTGTGGGTGTATGCGTGTGTGTGTGTGGGTGTATGCGTGTGGGTGTGTGAGTGTTTGTTTGTAAGTGAATCTAAGCAAGTGAACGTAAAGTAAGTGTTTGTTTATATGACACTTATGAGCAGCGATTCAGTCTCATCATAGTTTAAGGTCTTAAGCCAAGAACAGATCGTTGATTTCGCTTGAGCTGAGCTTGTGTCGCGAATTTCACAATTGTTGAGGACCTTTTGGTAGATGTAAGGAAAGGAATAGTTACTGAAACGTTTAGCGAACTCAGTGCGAACTTTTGGAGTAAAAATAGTCATTCGACGATTTTGTCTTTGACTCTCGATTTCGTGATACCGCGATGTGATGAGTCCTTTGTGAAGATACCAAATAGGCCTGTAGCCCCCCTAGCATGGCAGCGTTAGTAAACCCAAATAAAGGTTATATCGCGCAACGGACTAATGCCATCCTGCATCTTGGCATCTTTTATGACGACCTCCGTGGTGTAATGGTCAACATGCTAGTCCGCCAATCCGGAGGTTCTGGGTTCGATCCCCAGCCAGGGCAAGTTGGAAAATGGTCTTTTTCAAATTGTCCTCGGTTATGAGTGTTTATCTATTATCTATATATATATATTTATTATAATTATAAATATACTCGTAGTATCGTTAAGTTAGTATCCCATAACACAAGTTTAAAAAACTTACTTTGGGGCTAGCTCAATCAGTATGATTTGTCAAAAAAAAAACTTTGAAGTGCGATCGTGCGCGAAGTGGAGAAGGAAAAGCCGGAAAGCGGACCCCGGCTTTGCAGCGTTGCAGCTTTGGATGCAACTGGGAATATGCTGAGATGAGAGAGAGTAAGGACTAGTGCCATCCTGCTCGTTATCATGCGTAGAGCGATATAGTGATAGCACTCGATAAACGCTGTCTCCGTTACCATGCTGTTACCATGCTAAGGGGGCTGGTCAACATCGTCAAGGAGTAGGTACCTACCATATTGTAAGCACTGAGAATTATCATTCTCCAAACTAAGTCAATCGATGTGCACTTGTCCAATTCCCATAAGGTCAAACAGATGGCATCGTTTGACTCTGGGCCACCGTTGATTAAAATGCTAATCCCGACAAACGGCAGCCAAGGCGACGACAGATGTTATTGCCACTTCATTCAGGATAGGCTTCCTGGCAGCTTCTATACTGTTAATTAGTGTGATGTTGGCCGATCAATAAATAAAAGAAAAATTAGATAGGTAACTACTAACTTAGGTAGGTATATCTAATCTACGTTATTAATGATAGAATAGAACTTTCTGATGATGAGTAATGTGGAACAAAGATCTAGATTTATAGGTTTCTACTAAGAAATCTCTTTTGATATTAGTGTCTTTGTACAACTTTTTGTTTATGTATTCTCTGTATACATTATCCGTGTACATAAATTGGTAAATAAAAATATACCTACATTTTTTTTTATTAATAAAAATTGTGTGTCATTAAAAGCCAAAAGAATTTTTAAAATATTGTATCGTAGAGTTGAATCCTATTTAAAATTCTCAATCCGATATTTACCCTTATGTAAGTGTTTATTATTTGAATTATCACTAACCGGCGCTAAAATTTACCCCATAATAAAATACGGTTATGCACGGTATTCGCCTGAATTGAGAATGAAAAATTACAGCTTTCTAGTTACTAACAGTGTCTGAGCTAAGCCGCGGGCGGACAGACAAACATCCGAAACTAAGGCTGTGACTAAGGCGGTGATCCCACTGCACCGCGCACCGTCGCGGAGCGCAGGGCGGCAGATTTTAACATTGTATGCAAATATCTCAGTTTGTAATTTGTATAGAGGCAGAAAACACGTCTAGTCCAACCCACTAAAAACGCGGCAGATTCTGCGCACCGCGCCGGGGCGCGATGCCAGTGGGTGAATCGCCTGTTCCTTCTAAGTACTTCAGTACTGCAAACTAAAAATGGACTTCTAGGGGAATCTTATCAGTAGATACTGTAATCAGACTGACCAAAGATAAGTAAATATAGCTAATTTTATTTCTATTTTTCCTAAAGGCTGACTGGTAGAGAATACATTCGCACTATGTCTACCTTTTGTACCACCGTGGTCAATAAAGATTTGATAAATAAATAAATATGAGAGTAAACTGGTTAATTTGACCATGCAGGTAAAAATATCCGGTAACTAACTTTTAATTATATATATATACAATTTGCGATCCGATGCACTATCACGTCTTTATCCATAATGGGACAGACAGAGCATTTTCTGTCTTGCAGCTGTAAACAAACAGAGCAAGCCACTTTTAGCGTGATGGTGAGTGAAAAGGTGCTAAAAGGATTCAAATAGTGATGAGTTACATTCTCGCACATTCCCTCGATCGGCTTTTCAATCTGCGCGCGAAGAGAAGCAGCTTTTCTCCTAGACCAGCATGCAAGAGATATGCAAGTTGAGTTTAAATATAGTTTAATTTCACATCTTGGACTCACCCAAACATAAATGACCTAATAACTGTAATGATACATAATAATAATATCTAATAATTTCCCTCTCCTCGGTCTGCTGGAAGAGATTTCTTATGAAATAAGCAGTACCTATGTACTCTATTTTCTTACTTGTTCGTTCCTTTGTTTGTATTTTGTGTAGGTACACCCTACACCTATTTTTATTTACAGCATACTTAATTCATTTGAATGTTGATAGGAAATGTCATTGTACCTACGAGAGATATGAGAGTAACCTGGTTGATAAGAGCGCGTCGCGTTGATAACAGCTGTCTCCACTCCGAGGTGCTTCTATTGTAAAAATAAGGTACTTCCGTCTGCGCGCCTCTCATTTCTAGGATTCCGTACCCGAAGGGTGCAAACGGGACCCTATTACTGAGACTCCGCTGTCCGTCTGTCCGTCTGTCCGTCTGTCCGTCTGTCCGTCTGTCCGTCTGTCCGTCTGTCCGTCTGTCCGTCTGTCCGTCTGTCCGTCTGTCCGTCTGTCCGTCTGTCCGTCTGTCCGTCTGTCCGTCTGTCCGTCTGTCCGTCTGTCCGTCTGTCCGTCTGTCCGTCTGTCCGTCTGTCCGTCTGTCCGTCTGTCCGTCTGTCCGTCTGTCCGTCTGTCCGTCTGTCCGTCTGTCCGTCTGTCCGTCTGTCCGTCTGTCCGTCTGTCCGTCTGTCCGTCTGTCCGTCTGTCCGTCTGTCCGTCTGTCCGTCTGTCCGTCTGTCCGTCTGTCCGTCTGTCCGTCTGTCCGTCTGTCCGTCTGTCCGTCTGTCCGTCTGTCCGTCTGTCCGTCTGTCCGTCTGTCCGTCTGTCCGTCTGTCCGTCTGTCCGTCTGTCCGTCTGTCCGTCTGTCCGTCTGTCCGTCTGTCCGTCTGTCCGTCTGTCCGTCTGTCCGTCTGTCCGTCTGTCCGTCTGTCCGTCTGTCCGTCTGTCCGTCTGTCCGTCTGTCCGTCTGTCCGTCTGTCCGTCTGTCCGTCTGTCCGTCTGTCCGTCTGTCCGTCTGTCCGTCTGTCCGTCTGTCCGTCTGTCCGTCTGTCCGTCTGTCCGTCTGTCCGTCTGTCCGTCTGTCCGTCTGTCCGTCTGTCCGTCTGTCCGTCTGTCCGTCTGTCCGTCTGTCCGTCTGTCCGTCTGTCCGTCTGTCCGTCTGTCCGTCTGTCCGTCTGTCCGTCTGTCCGTCTGTCCGTCTGTCCGTCTGTCCGTCTGTCCGTCTGTCCGTCTGTCCGTCTGTCCGTCTGTCCGTCTGTCCGTCTGTCCGTCTGTCCGTCTGTCCGTCTGTCCGTCTGTCCGTCTGTCCGTCTGTCCGTCTGTCCGTCTGTCCGTCTGTCCGTCTGTCCGTCTGTCCGTCTGTCCGTCTGTCCGTCTGTCCGTCTGTCCGTCTGTCCGTCTGTCCGTCTGTCCGTCTGTCCGTCTGTCCGTCTGTCCGTCTGTCCGTCTGTCCGTCTGTCCGTCTGTCCGTCTGTCCGTCTGTCCGTCTGTCCGTCTGTCCGTCTGTCCGTCTGTCCGTCTGTCCGTCTGTCCGTCTGTCCGTCTGTCCGTCTGTCCGTCTGTCCGTCTGTCCGTCTGTCCGTCTGTCCGTCTGTCCGTCTGTCCGTCTGTCCGTCTGTCCGTCTGTCCGTCTGTCCGTCTGTCCGTCTGTCCGTCTGTCCGTCTGTCCGTCTGTCCGTCTGTCCGTCTGTCCGTCTGTCCGTCTGTCCGTCTGTCCGTCTGTCCGTCTGTCCGTCTGTCCGTCTGTCCGTCTGTCCGTCTGTCCGTCTGTCCGTCTGTCCGTCTGTCCGTCTGTCCGTCTGTCCGTCTGTCCGTCTGTCCGTCTGTCCGTCTGTCCGTCTGTCCGTCTGTCCGTCTGTCCGTCTGTCCGTCTGTCCGTCTGTCACAGGGCTCTATCTCTTGAACCGTAATAGCCGCTATAATAACAAATACTAAATAAAAATAAAAAAAAGTTGAAAATTAAAGGGGGTCGTCATACGAAAACGTGTGTTTTATCAGCGTTTTTAACTCGATCTTTATAATGGCATTAACTAGATACTTGAAATTTTCACCTATTATGTATTAATATGACCAACTAATACTAAAAATAAGATAAAGTTAAAAATTAAAGGGGGTCGTCATACAAGAAACGTGTTTCTTCAGCGTTTTATAACATTGTACGGAGGTACGGAACCCTTCATGTACGAGTCCGACTCGCACTTGCCCATTTATTTCTTTACGTTAATGTTTCGATGCTAAAAGTGAGAAATGACTGAAGGTCATTAACTGGTTCAAAAGAGTTAAACGTACTTATACAGAACAGATTCTGTAGCTGTACTCAAGTATTCTACCTTGGTACAAGATCTTTATTTAGTAATTAGGCCTTTGCAGGCATGTGACACGGCATAAGTTTTGTATTAATTATCTACATACGTGTAACATTAATTAATTATTTTACATAAAAGCTAAGTACCAATATTAGCGTTTCGCAACGACCACTGCTTAGATGAAACGCCGAAAGAAACTCAGAAACAGTATTGGTCGCCTACCGTCAGAAGGGCTTTGTCATATTATTATGTATTCAAATTTACAATTACTTAATATAATATAATGTTAACATATCAATGTTATGCTTGCGAACGAGCACACAAACATAAATAACGTAGGTAGGTATGTAATAAGAAATACAAATTAGTCAAAAAGCGAAGCCAAGCTGACAAGTCCCTCCGTACAGCACTCGTTCACGAGTTGACGCACGAACTTCTACTATAGATATAAACTTGATTTAGAATTACATAGAATATTAAAAAAAAAACGTAGTCGTTGACATTATCAGATAAGCAGTTTACTGAGGTAAGTAAATACTCGCAAAAACTAGTCATGATTATTTAGTATGTAAATATTCTTTCGAAAGTCAAGGCCAAAGTAGAATTATTTCATAACAAAATGGATGAACTTATTTCATTAATATTCTAATAAAACTGGATGGCTTACATCCAGTTTTATTAGAATGCAGAAAGCCTTCATTTATCTACTTATAGAAAATAGTTAGGTACTTGCCAGCTTTATGTGGCTCAGTTTTACTCTATCAAGTAACAACTGGCCAAGTTCGTGTCTGACAGTCAGGCCACGTGCAGTTTACAAAGGGAGTTAATTATGCATAATTTTACAGGTTTTCTTTACTACCAATTTGAAACAAATATTTTTTTTAAGTAGTTTCAACCAAAATTTTCAAAAGTAATGGTGAACACGCTAGTTCGCCTCTTCTAAGATTCACTTCTGGGTTCTTTTTCAAACTGCCCTGGGTTTTGACTTTTGAATGTTTATCTATTTAAGTATTTACTATAAACTATAATAAGTATCGTTGAGTAAGTATCCTAAAATACATGTTTAAACTTGCTTCGGGGCTAGCTCAATCAGTGCGATATGTCCTTATATATATTATTTTTTAATTTTAAGTATTTTATGTATGGGCACGCCAAGTTGAGAAAAAAAAGAACAAAAGTGCGCAGCCGTACCATACTTCTCTCGAAGCCATTCAAGGCACTTTTGACACTGTGACCAGCTTATGGAAGAAGCTAGAATTTTATATTTTTAGTGACTAAGAGAATATAAAATTACACATTATTTGTTCTAAAATTTACAAACAATCGCCAGCCAAATTTCTTTAATTTAGTCACTGACTCACTCACCAATCCTTCTTTTAGTATATATATAGAGGTTCTGGGTTCAATCCCCAGCCAGGGCAAGTTTGAACTTGCCCTGGCTGGGGATTGAACCCAGAATGGGATTGATGCGACATTAATACAACCGTGATTTTATTCAGAATTTTTAAGCTAACAGAATCTTCCTTACTGGAAAAGAAAAAGGTAGAATTTACCAGCTGCATCTCTTCCTGCGCAGATTGTAAAAGCCCATCGAGTGAAAAAGGTTTAGAATATGAATCGTGTCAATAGGCGAGGTGGCTAGAATTTTGATTCCCTTTCCACCTTCACGCCCACCATCATGCTAAACGTGGTCTTTGGGTTTTACGACCTTTGACTCTGTCTACCGTGCTTATAGAGGCGGCGGGCTGTCCTCGCACTTGACTCGAACTAATCCTAAAAATTAAATGACGCTATATTGCGTTAATTAATGTTACATACATAACATATATGTGATAATTAAATTAAATAACCAACGTCAGAAAACTAAGCACTTAGTTAACATTTAACAGCCAAGGGCACGGGTAATACGCTAATTAACAACAAGTCAAATCAGATACTTTTTTCTTAACGTCAATAACAAACATTTTCTATGGGATTTGTATAAAAAATCGGACTACGACGTCGTAGTCCCTTGGAGTTAAATAGCGCTCTTTATGTCCGTTTTTCTGCATTAATAAATCTAAAATCACGTTCAAAGTGGATGTGATCAATGACAAGTGGCATTATTTTGTGACGTTTTATTGTATTAACGGTACCAAATAATTTATTTTTGACCCAGTAAAATACATAATTATGATTTTGTGAGTTAATGTATGAAGAAGGTTTAGGCAAACTACTCCTATATCTCTGCCAATAATCGTCATTGTGTGCGTTCTTCTTCTTTGTCTTAGCTCGTTCCCGGGTGCGTCCTCAGCTGTGCTGCCCGGGGTGCGCTTCCCGCTTTTTCTTCTCCAAATATAATATGCAAGTCAGTGGTGACCCAAGGATGCTGAAGACGAAGAAACTGCCGTAACAGTTTAAATGTTTTGGCTATATAACGACCGGCCTCGGGATCCTGCCTGACGTCAACTTTGGGAATGCAATTGTAACACAAGATGTTTGTTTGAGCCCAATGCTTTAATCGCCTCGTACGAGTACGACGTCCACAAGAATATATGGAGTGGTCCTATTTAAGGCCGGAAGCCACACGACACTACTATATGTTTGAATTGAATAAAATTAAACTTGGCTCCCATTTTCACATTTATGATTGGTATACGACGTGGAAGGGACATACCCGTAATAAACCGAACCACTGGCTATACTAGATCACTAAAGTAAGTATAAAAAAAATTCGACATTATAATACAAATTGCCCGGGCGGCTGCACAGTTTTGTATGGAAATGCCGATTTTTTTTCTTCTTTTTTGATTATTATTTTAATTTCATGTTACTAGAGGTACTCGTATAGAGTACATATCTAGTATAGAGCGTGATTTGATTTATTACGGGTTACGGGTGCCTATGCCTCTTCCACGTTGTATATAAACGTCTTTTATATTATTGGCGAGTAATAGGGTATATTCATGTTATTTTTTTATTTTTTTAAACGATTCTATAAGTTATTATATAACCGGAAAAAAATATAACACTTACAGAATATTATTAAATAAGCTTAAAAAAATAATTAAAACTACTATTATTTTTGGACGACTATAAACGCGCCATTTTGCGCTTTTATTCTGTGACGTCACCGTGCATTGTCAATGTCATAGATACACTTATATGTCAGTGTCAGTCGAGTGCAAATTACAAATTCAAAATATTATCAACAAAACAACGAAGTGTTGGATTCACAGTTTTATTTTATAAGTAATACTATCTAATTTGTGATTATAAGTGAGTGATTAAAGCTTTTAATATCAATTCATTACAAATGGAAGGGCGCACAAAATCTTATTATAAATATTGTATGGTTCCTATGTGCAAAAATAACATCGTAACTGCACCTGACAAAATATATTTTCATACGCCCAAAGATGCAAATGTAAGGAAAACGTGGTGTAAGGCGATGAGAAGAGACGATGTATCGTGTTTAAGTACTGTTGTTTTAGATATAATGTTCAACAACTTCTCTAGCCGCATGGATGAATACAAGTCGTTCATTCCATTCCGCGTATTAGGGTTCGCTGTTTTACAAAACCGAGCTGTAATGCCAAACAGCTAGAGGTTTAGTGAATTAGCGGATTATACCATTCAACTGCGACATGTACATACCTATTGTGAACAAAAAATACATATTGTGAGCAAAATTAGTAGTGTCATCCTTTGCAAAACTACACAGTAGTATTGTAAGTACCTATTTCAATTATTTATAATTTAATAGGTAGTAGACTAGCTGCCTGCTACTATAAGCTATAAGATAATGTACTACCTACCGTAATTTATTAAACAAATGTATATTATTTAAGAAAAAAAATACCCAAAATTCTCCAAGACTTTTTTTTCTCTAAAATTTCCCATTTTTACCCAGAATTGCGAAAAACATACCCAATCTGGTAACACTGCAAATTACAAATGACTTATTGACAGTGACAGATAGTCTTCTTCATTTTAATTTGTGATTGACAGCACAGACTATTTAGAAAATTGAGTTTGACAGTGTTTCGTGACGTCACGTGGCGTTTCGGAAATTTACGAGGGAATTTTAAAAATACAGCTTTTAAATAATTAATTTCTCAATGGAAACACGTTAAATTGAAAAGATATATATATGGGTATTTTTCTTTAGCAATAAAGTATACACATCATTTTTTTTGTTCGTTTCTGAATCACATGCATATTGTCTATGGCGACCTACTTGAATATACTTTTGATGGGACCATTTTATGACCTTGATTATGCTTCCATTCCATATTATTTAAGTTTACTGTTTACGGTTATTACTAACAAGCGTAAAATTGGCAAACACTATCTAAGTAGGCTACACTACCTACCTATATGAAATTTGTAATTTTTTTTTATTATATTTATGATTGTTGAATCCCGAAATGTGACTTTCTGACTTCAAGGGTGGATTGATAAGATTAATCAATATCTCTTAGATTTTTTTCATCAATAGGAAAATCATCATAACATACTAACACAATGTAATTTTGAAGTCAAAATCCCATCTACGTGTATTAAATCAACCACGTTGCGAAATTCTTTATAGGGCTTCGCATTCGAGGCTCAGAAGTCACGTGACTACACCTTAATTACATTATTTTTTAGGGATCGCCTTGAGATTTTTACTACTTTTATATATGTTAAAGATATAAATCCTTAACAAAACATTTCGCTGTATTAAAATTACGGCTACACACGGATCGATAAATCGGAGCTTGTCTGTAAATAAAACCGGTCAACAGCGAGTCGGACTCGTACATGAAGGGTTTCGTACCTTCGTGCAATGTTTCAAAACGCTGACAGAACACGTTTCCTCTATGACGACCCCCTTTAATTTTAACCATAATTTATTATTATTACCTAAGTATTTGTTGTTATAACGGCCGCAGTAATATAATATCGTGAAACACATAATCGGTGAAAATTTGAAGTGTCTCGTACAGACAGCGCAGTAATAGGCTCCCGTTGCGCCCTTTGGATACGGAACCCTAAAAAGACAAATCTGACGTTTGCATGAAAATATAAGTCTGTTTCCCTGGCTGTCAATATAACAGCGCAGTTTACTGTACATACAAACTTTTGTAAAGATTTATCGTCTGCTACAAGCTGCAGGTAAAACTTTCTTACCGACTGCAGAACGGATTCGAAGATGGCACTCCAGGCCAGCGCGGAAGCCAGGGCTCCCACGGCGAGCACCGAGAAGCCGATGGCTCCGAACCAACGGCATTTTGGACCACTCTGCATGATGGTCAGGCCTGGGGACTTAGTCAGACTGCAAACAAAACAACGGTTTAGCTAAATAGGTATGTTCCTTTTTATATTTTTAAACATATTCTATTATAGTTATTAAATTATTTTCTTCGTTAAATCTCATAAAAAATACGTAGGAAGAGCACGGCTATTACATCGGCGGGGCTATTGCAACAAATGGCTTTTAGGCTATAATTGATCAGTAGTTGCATCGATGTACATATAGAATAAAAAATAAATATCTATAACGTATGCATAATTCCATAGACGCTATTTTTGCAGCCAGACGCGGAAACGCTCCTTAAGGCCGTACCTGAATTTTTCGAGGTCCAATGCTGCCGCCATTAAAAATAAATCATTTCGAATAAAACGGAGACATCATTTAAAATTTTGCAACTATCAAGTCCTAGATAATCCTTCAAAGTATTTTATGAACTACTGTTTACAGTTTATAATGAGAACGTTAAGCTTTACTACGCACATTTGCCAAAAGTGGCCGTTTTTCGCAAATGTGCGTAGTAAAGCTTAACGTTCTCACTTTAAACTGTAAACAGTAGTTCATAAAATACTTTGAAGGGTTATCTATATAGGGGTTATATATATTACATTTTAATTAGTTTTTGTGCTTTATTCGAAGTCTGTTCAAGGCAAGTGACGATATTAATGACTAGATATTCTTTGTAGATAATTGGTTTAATCCTGCGCTTTCATTTCACAGGGGTAATTAAGTCAGAGTGACTTAACCCCATCTTTTTTGTATGAAGTTGCAAAACACTAGTGATGTCCGAAGTAAGTAAAGTAAATTAAAAATGTCAGGTGCGTGCGTGCGTGACTGTGTGTGTGTACGCCTCCTAAATCACAGAAGATGCATGCTCATTTGTCACTGTTGTTAACTGGGGCAGAGTTGTCATTTGTCAACACAGCACACAGCTTTAGTGGAAATGCCCTAGCTGAAACATCTCATCTCGACTCCGCTGTAGACATCTCACAGCCTTGGTGGAGTCTGGCCCTCAGGCTAACTTGCTCCATCCATTTGAAAACACAACACAACTTTCAAAAGATCGTCAGCTAATAGGAAAATTTGTATGGTAAAATTTTTGATATAGATTTCTTCAAAATCTGCTCCGTTTCATCATCTAAATCTGCTGTGAAAATTTGGCAAGTGTTCAAAAAATTACCCTGTATTTATTATTTTTATAAATAGTTTAGGTAAAAGAAACATAAATATCGGGGTTGAGTAACATTACGTTACGAGAGGCCCAAAGTCACTAGCACACTTAAAGTGACGATTTCGGGAGAAAACGCCTCTTATATTCACTTTTCACAAGAAATTCACTATTTTATCATGCGTTTTCTGACCTAAAAATACGATGCGATAGATAGAATAACAGATAACGACTTTCTTAGGTAAGTACATTTATTCAATACTAGCTTTTGCCCGCGGCTTCACCCGCGTAGACTACACAAATTAGATTGGTTTTTTTTTTAACTGGGGTTGCTATTTATTAACATCCAATCAATGGATGATTGAGATAATCTAATACAAAGTTAAAATTTGAGGTCCCCCCCCCCCCCACCGTAACTTTTGAAATATTACTAAAATATTTTTGGAAAAAATGTGGTATACGAGATACCTCAAAGTATGTACTTTCAATTAAAACTATAGCGGTCTCTGTATCATAGATAGTTATTTTTTAATACGTCATAAATCGTAAACCGCAATTTACTTTTAGAACTTTTATATTATGTTACTTGCTGCTACGGAACCCTTCATGGGCGAGTCCAACTCGCACTTGGCCGCTTTTACATATATAGATACAGGAGCGTTATATAGACGTAGTACAGAGCTCTAAACTTTAGGCTTTTGTGTTTGTGACAGAATAGGCTCTTCCCTACCTATGTAAATTTTACCAAATAATATCTTTTCTCTTTTCTTTTTTGTACACACGCACAGCTTGTTAATTTATATTTGGGGAAAAATTAATTTACATTGCAAATCGTTCAGTTTTGTTATGATGGTCAAATTATTTAGGACAATACATGTCAATGGACGGAATAGTGCCAAAAAACTTTAGTGCCTTTACGTATTTTCGGTACAAACGCACACAGCCCACGGAAATTCGTTTATCTAGCATAGGTACTGATAACCTTCAATAGTACCTGATAGCGGTGCCATGCGTCAAGCGGCCCACTCAAAAGTTAAGTTTACGTAAACTAACAATGAATCAAGCATATTGACCCAATCCTTACTTAACTGTGTGATCTATCTCGCTTCAGGGTCCGATTTCCTGCTTTTTTTTTACTTCATACTTTATCGAAACTAGAAGTTTATAGGTACGCATAGAAAAATACTCATATCTATTGTATCTACTTTAGATATGTAGGTACTTAGGTGAAACTAGAAGTTTATACGCATAGAAAAATACTCATATCTATTGTACCTACTTTAGATATGTAGGTACTTAGGTACGAGTAGATACAGTGTCGTAACGAGGGCGGTGTCAGCGTTGCCCAGGCAAAAGGCGCAGTTCCTGCAGGGACGCAAGAATGACCAGACCAGGACCACAAACAAAACCTTTTATTTAAAATCTACATTCCGCCTCTGGTGACGGGGGGAGAGGAGTCGCACCGGGCGCATAAAAGGCTATAGCACAGAATAATGGCTATAGTAACGCTAGTAACGGCACTGGGTATGAGTATCTGAGAAGAGGCACCGAGTTTTCTCCAAGCCGTATGTGCCTATTTGGGGCTAGCCCCTGAAAATGTAAGATACCACAAAGCCATTTAACTTGCAGGTACGTTCCTAGATATCTTTGAAGGTCTCTAAAAGGCCGCGGAGCTTTTAGTTTTGCCCTATAACTTATCTAAACATGTAATACCATGGTAATCCCTATTTGAAATAACAAAGACTACTTGTTTCAATTAAAACTGTAATTAAACTCTTACCTCTAGGAGCAATAGATCAGTCACCTGTATGTAGCCAATCTATTTCTAGAGCTTGGAGTCGGGATGAATAAATAAATAAATTGAAAAATGTAGAATGACATTCTCATTGTTGTATAAAAATATTTGCTCATATCGATTTTGTACAGTCACAATTCTTTGTCGTAGAGTCGTAGTTTGTTTCATTTCATTTATGTTTAATACAAAAGTAGTCCGTACTGAATACTTATTATACAGTATACACAAGTGATTGAAAGCGTAACGTAAATAATGTCTAAATTAAATAAAAACACGGTTTTTATCTCAAGCAATGTCATTCGTACGGACGAGTTTTGTTCCGGGCTTTTATTGGTATAAACAGGAACCTATTATTATTTTATGGTTTTAGTAAGTACGAGTATGGGGTTTACCGAAACTTAATTAAGTGTACCGAGGAGCCACGAGCAAATGCTGTTCTGTACCCGACACTGATGATAATGATGAACCATAAGCACCCATAAGCCTAAAAAAACCTATGGGGTTCTCTTAGGAACTAGAACAATGACGTCATAGTTTTGTTTGTTTGTGTGTTTCAGTTATAAAATTAAAATTATAACTAATTATGTTATGATAGTGATACTATGTTACTCCGTATAATAAAAGCTACTGAGTAATTCTTGTAGTCAAATATTTATCTAGAAAATAAAAAAGAAGCGAGATCCACGTGGATTAAATAGAAATTCAGGAAAAGTAAGTGCCCAATAAAAAATAACTGCCCAAGTGCGTGTCGGGCGTGCCACGCTCATAGGGTGGGGACATTTTTATCAATAATTTTACACAAGTTACAACTTCAACCTAGTAATGGTTTTCTTAGGATTTCCCATGAATTACCTACGTATTCTTCATCGCACTTCTTTTTTTTCAGCACAATTCCTGACACTAAAAGGTAGCCTGTAAGAGATTGCCTTGGCGATAAAGCCGCCTATTGTATGCCTGTACTGTACATATTTTTTTCAATAATTTGTTTTTGGTGCAATAAAGTGTTACTTACTTATTTTTTACGAAATTTCAAATAGGTATATTTTATAACTTTTAATCAGTTAGATGGCTGTTACAAGATAACGTATCCGTGATAATTTTGCTTTTAAAGTTCAATAAATATACTAATTATCACTATTTTTAGGGTTCCGTACCCAGAGGGTGCAAACGGGACCCTATTACTGAGACTCCGCTGTCTGTCCGTCTGTCACAGGGCTCTATCTCTTCAACCGTAATAGCTAGACACTTGAAATTTTCACCCATTATGTATTACTGTGGCTGCTATGACAAAAAATACTAAAAATAAAAAAGTTAAAAATTAAAGGGGGTCGTACGCTCGACGCTGTCGAACAAGAAGTTTTATTCTTCTTGTTCGACAGCGTTACTCTTTTTCTTTTTCAATAATACTCTAAATCATGAGAGAAACAACGGAGCCTCCTTAGAGATATGGATACGAGCTACTCGTGAGCAGCATCGAGGAAGGATCCATCACTGCCAGCTTCAAGATCTACCAATAAACTTGAACTGCAATATAAACTGTTTCAACGTCACGGGACGGGACGTAACGGGAAAATAAATATATCCGATCAAAATTAATGTAGTCTGTATGTCTAATATGTTTTTAAAGTTGCTAAACGCATTTAAAATGTAAAATTTCTGTTTTAATCGGATACCTGATTTAAACAAGTATACAGGGTTACTGGTATCTAACGCAAAACCTTTTTGATATTATAGAGAAAAGAAAAAAAAATTTCGTCTTCCCATGCAAATCCATTTGGCTGAGTGCTGATATGTATGGGAATTTTTTCGATATTGGTTTTTATGGAAAGTAGTTCAGTATCATGGACTGAACTTGCACCAAAAAGGTTATCCGATAGATACCAGGAACCCTGTATAGTTGACTATTGACAACTCTACCGACTTAATTGTGGTAAAATAATACCTACAATCCTTGATAAATCAAAATTAACAAAAGCACAAGTACCTAAACGGTTAAATGAGAATAAGATGTTTTTCCCTAGTAACCCAAAGACGAAAGTATCCAAATGAAAATATCATTTAAACTTTTAAATTGCGACCTTGACATCATCATCATTATGTTACTAGGTGGACACATACAGAATGTTCTATTGCAAGGTGGAAACTATATCAGATTTTATATTCCTTATTAGGGTTCAGCACAAAAAATTAAAAAACGGAACCCTTATACTATCACTCGTGCGTCTGTCTGTCCGTCCGTCTGTCACAGCCAATTTTCTCCGAATCTACTGGACCGAATCAGGTGAGATTTGGTAGGATGGTGTAATCATATGATCCAAACACATATGTGCAAAGTAAATAAATATTTTTTTTTAAAAAGGTGTTTTTCGGGGGAAAAATTAGGATTTTAAAAAAAAATTTGCAAAAGTTACTATGTTATATATCAAATGAAAGGGCTATAATAAGGATCTCAAATATATTTTTTTTATTATTGTAAAATAAAAAATTTTGATTTTATTCAAGAAAGAAGTCGAAAATTGACCATCCCCCCTGATCTCCGAAAGTACTGAGCCTAAAATTTTGAAAAAAATACAAAATATAGTTCATTGCTTGTAGATTACAGGAAAACCTATAAGAATTCAATCAATTGTACGGAACCTCTACACGCGAGTTTAACTCGCACTTGGCCGGTTTATTTTTATAAAATCAGTTTTATCTGGGGAGAATCACTGAGCGATGTTCGGTCTTAAATTGCACGAAATGCCAGGTAACGATGTGTTCTCATTACGTAAATGGTATATTTTTGCCATTGTTAGATGTCATGTGAACAGCCATGTCCCTGAAGGATCCAGAGGCACTACGCAGTAATTGGATATAATCACGCGGGTAAGGTAACTAATAAGTATATCTACTAATAAGGAAGATGATGTATTTCAATACTTTTAAACTATCGCGTTGCATTATTATTAAAATAATGCATACGGGAATTAACGCGAAACGTACCTTTTTTTTTATTTATTTTGCTGACGTTTCGTTCGGGTTTCACCGAACGTGGTCCCAGCTTGACCGTCAGCAGCAAGCAAGCTTGACAGCAGTCAAGCTGGGACCACGTTCGGTGAAACCCAAACGAAACGTCAGCAAAATAAATAAAAAAAGGTACGTTTCGCGTTAATTCCCGTATGCATTAATTTAATAATGATGTATTTCGCCTCCGTAAGTAGATAACCTATAATCACCCTACACGTGCTCCCAGGTGGTGCTAATTGAAAGAAAAACGCAGAGCATTGTGTAGCAGTCAATTTTGAAACCATCGAGAAATACCGCGGCCATAAATAAGTTGTACAGGAATAAGGGCACAGCCCATATATACAAAATCACAAAACATGGCGGAGAAGTCTTAACGGATAGAAATGAACTCCTTAGAGCTTTGGACGGTATGTATAAAACTTAAATTAATTAAATTAAGTGGCACAGCGAGCTATAGGAAGGGCTATGTTAGGCATTTTCTTTTGGATTAATATCCGAAACACGGAGATACGAATGCGGGCGAAAATTGCCGATTTATCCAAAAGAATAGCCTATACTAAAGTGGAAATGGGCAGGTCATATCAGTCGGAGAGAAGACGGATGAAAAATAATGGACTGGCGACCATGGATGAACTGCAGAAGCCGCGGTAAACTGGCGCGAGAAAGACGCTACACCGAAAAGAATAGCGTGCAATACGAGACCTGCCTTTACCCTGCAGTGGATAGATTGCTGTGTGAAAAAAATAAGGAGTACCGCTACTTCGCTTGAAGGTACTATGAAAAATACGTACAAATACACGGTACAAAGAAAAATTACTTTTAAGTTGAAGATAAATGAAATGCTCAAACATCTAGCTAATGAACCGATTAAGTTGTCAATTACTACAAAGATAGCAGACGGAAGACGTGAAATAAATGACGTGAAAAATTTTAAAGAGAGATAAGTAGGAAAGAACGGGGGCTAGTTCAAATATGGTGAATGACAGGAAGCAATGAACTTACAGAGTCAATCAAGGGGAAGAGCGCGAAAAATGATAACTGTATTTCACACCCAGTAAATGTTGTGTAATATCTTAAAATAGTACGAACAAAGGTTGATTGCCGGCATCCTTACGACCTTGGAGTGAAACTCGAGTCGGAGCCGTTGGAGGTACTGCGAGATCCCTGCGGTTATTATACAACTTGCTCTACAGTACTTACCAAGTTGAATAACTTCGTATATAATGATTATTATAAATCTTATAAAGTATACAGATTCACTTACACAATCAAAAACTTTCCAAATAAAACCTCGACCTCTTGTTTGCCACCCACTGATGTACCTAATCGAATTTCAGTTTTAACTCAGTTTTTTTAGTACGGTATGATCTTTGGGGAAAATGTCCAATATCATGGACTTTCACTACACAAGTATGTATAGAGTTAAGATAATGGCCATGACATGATGACAGGGCATGATGATATAGGTATAAATATAGATTTATTATCATATCTTCATCCCTAACTAACTAGCGGCCCTGGGTTCGCATGGGTATGTATGTAGGTACCTGAATTTTCCGGAGTCCAGTGCAGCCCTCATTTAAAATAAATCATTTTATTCCAAAGGAAACGGAGACATCATTACAAATTTTGTTTCTACCAAGCCCTAGATAACTCTTCAAACTATTTTATGACTGTAAGAGACACATTTGCGAAAAACGGCCACTTTTGGCCAATGTGCGTAGTAAAGCTTCGCATGCGTTCTCACTTTAAACTGGAAACAGTAGTTCATAAAATAGTTTGAAGGTATATCTAGAGCTTAGTAGAAACAAAATTTTAAATGATGTCTCCGTTTCCTTTGAAATGATTTATCAGGGTTCCGTACAAAAAATGAAAAAACGGAACCCTTATAGGATCACTCGTGCGTCTGTCTGTCCGTCCGTCTGTCACAGCCAATTTGCTCCGAATCTACCAGACCGAATCAAGTGAAATTTGGTAGAATGTTGTAATTCTATGACCCAAACACATATGTGCAAAGTAAATAAATATCTTTTTTAAATAAGGGTCATTTTCAGGGGGCAAATTAGGAAATTAAAAAAAATAGTTTTGGGTTCCGCACAATTGATTGAATTCTTATAGGTTTTCCTGTAATCTACAAGCAATGAACTATATTTCGTATTGTTTTCAAAATTTTAGGCTCAGTAGTTTCGGAGATCAGGGGGGGGGAATGGTCAATTTTCGTCTTCTTTCATGAATAAAATTAAAACTATTTATTTTATAATTATAAAAAAATAAATATAAATAAATATTTGATATCCTCATAACGAGCCCTTTCATTTGATATATGACACAGTAAGGTTTGCAAAACTTTTTTTTCAATTTCCTAATTTATCCCCCGAAAATGACCCTTATTTTTAAAAAAATATTTATTTACTTTGCACATATGTGTTTGGGTCATAGAATTACACCATCCTATCAAATTAGATTCGGAGCAAATTGGCTTTGACAGACGTACGGACAGACAGACGCACGAGTGATCCTGGGTTCCGTTTTTTAATATTTTGTACGGAACCCTAAAAATATGAATTTCTATATTTCTTTTATGAATTACATTCATACCGATTTATTTCATTGGAAATGGTAGAGATAGACCAACAGGGTTTGTCTCTCTTGTCTTGTAGGTAAGTACATTGTCATATCTTTTGTCTGGGTTTATAAATTTGTGAAGAGTGCGTAGAATGCGTAATATACTCGTAAGATGTTGATGATATTTCTTGAGTGTAAAGCACGCATATGGACATGACCTTGAATTTTTAATTCTGCCTACGAGTATGTATGATTTTTTTTCGTGTCAAAGATTAAAATCTTTAACACTACTAATCTAAATGTTTCGGTAAATACTTATTATTAGGAATACGTAAGTAGGTATACTTACACACATAGGATCGTTTTTTTATAGGCTACGGTAAGTAACTATAAGATATCGTTTACTTGTTTTCCTTTTTAGTTGTACATAAGTATAAAGAAACCAGTTCACTTGTAATCTATCTTCTTCTTCGTCTAAGCGCGTTCCCGGTTGCATCCTCAGCTGTGCTGCTTCGAAGCCAGGGGTGCGCTTTCCCGCTTTTTCTTCTCCAAATATAACATATCTACATGTCAATGGTCACCCAAGGATGCTAAAGACCTTGCAAAATGGAGAAGAAATAGCCGGTACAGTTTAAAGGATTTGGCTATAGTTATACGACCGGCCGCCTGCCTGAAGTCAACCCTCTTTAGGAATGTATTTGTGCGAAAAGTTTTACAACCGGCCACCGCCCGACGTTTAACCCTCCTTGTGAATGCAATTGCAGTACGAGATGTTTGTGTTTAGTCCTTTAGTCGCCTCTTACGACATCCACAGGAAGAGATGGAGTGGTCTTATTCTAACCCGGAATCACACGGGTAGTTCGGATCACTTGTAATGTAATCTATCATATTTCATTAAAATTATTATATACTAGCTGTCGCCCGCGGCGTTCCCAAGGGTTGTCAAATACTCGTTATTTGAACACGCTGGGAACGCCGCGGGTCGCAGCTTCTTTTATTATACTGGGTCTAACAAAATATACTGAAACTATCTTAAGGGTGGATTCAGTCCATGATACTGAACAACATTCCCCAAGAAACATATATCGAATTATGAAAAATAATCTTTGGCCTCCCATACAAGTCGACCGATCAGCTGATCCGAGTTTGTACGGAAAACCAAAAAATATTTTTCATATTTCGATGTTTGTTCCTTGGGGAAAGTTGTTTAGTATTATTACAGAGTAATAATATACTTTGTGGTATCATGGACTGAATTCACCTTTAAAATAGGTACAGTATACATATTTTTTTAGACGTTTATACACTAGCTGCTTCTTCATACTTTTCCCGGATAAAATAAAAAAATCCTTTGTAATAATCCAGGCAATTGCTGTCTACATGCCAAATTTCATTCCAATCCGTTCAGCCTCTTTAGCCTGAAAGCGAAACAAATATGTACAATACGAGTATCATTAACAGTAAATCTGTTGTTTTATAATATTATGCAGCCTTAATAAACTTACTTTATGTATGTGTCGCATTTGAATGGTACTTATAATCCGCTAATTCACTAAACCTCTAGCTGTTTGGCATTACAGCTCGGTTTTGTAAAACAGCGAACCCTAATACGCGGAATGGAATGAACGACTTGTATTCATCCATCCAGTTGTTGAACAATTCTATCTAAAGAAATTATATACAATTTTGAATGCCTACGAAGTGGCAATGGCGAGCGAGCGAAGCGAGCGTGCCGCGGCAGCGGCCGGTGAGTGCTAGGAATGTTCTATTAATTTTACTAGGTTAGGGCAAACCTTATAGGTTAGGTTAGGTTGGAACTGCGACGAACACACGCACGAGCCGAGCGAGCGAAGCGAGCGTGCCGCGGAAGCGGCCGGCGAGTGCTAGAAAAGTTCTGTCCATTTTACTAGGTTAGGGCAAACCTATAGCAATAAAAATGGTGGAATAGTTTTCTGGGAAATGAAAGTCGATGTCGAAAAAAATCTGTATTCTAATAGACACCCAGTTATATTTCTTTATGGTAACCCTACACCAAATCCTTATCATGCATGTGTCGCAGTTGGATTGTTTAACGGTTTCGTCAAAGCGGATTACCGCTACTGTTTTACAAAACCGCTAGCCGTTTAGAAACGTGGTAAGCAGTTTAAATGAACGTAACACGTTGCGAAATCTTAGACAATCCAGCTGAACAATATTCGGCTGTTTAACAACACCGAGCTGTAATGCCAAACAACTAGAGGTTTCGTGAATTAGCGGTTTATACCATCCAACAGCGACATATGTTATAATACTCTTACTGTCTTCTGTATTTTAGGGCTAACTCAATCTGTGTGATTTGTCCCTTTTTGAGATGGCGCTTTGGGCACTTTTTGAGATGGTAAAAAACCATTGAAATTTATTTATTTATTTAAAAATTGTATTGAACCAATAGCTACAATATTTAGACTTAATGCTAAAGCATTCTTTCCCTGTCAACCTTTAGGAGAAGAATAGCAGAAAGGATAGTTGGCGTCTTAAATAAATCTTTGAAATCGCGTCTCTTATTACCGTAACCGACACCACCTTGTTCAAGTTTTCACTTCTGTCGGCACTCCCGGAGTGCTACTGTTTAAAAGGATTTTATATATCCATGCAAAAGAACAGACAGACATACCAAAACTATAAAAGTTCCGTCTAAGGACTTCGGAACTAAAAAAAATCCCCAGTACAAAATTACGAACTACGGCCGGTTCTATTTTGTACTGGGGTATTTTTCTTCCATATATATTTATTTAGAAATAACTCTTTCTCAATTTTAATTAAGTACATGTTACCTAATAAGTTAAATATGAATGAATGTCTTAGATTGACAACACGAGAATAAGGTACTTAGGTAACTCCAGAAACCTGCACTGCACTCAGTTTTCTAAATTCCTAAAAGTAACCAAATTGAACAATTCAGACGTCTGATTGTATTTTAGCGACGTAATAAAGTCCTTCCACTCTCATACTTTGTAGTCGTAGTAACCTTGACATTGTTTGTATATTGTTTATAGACATGTGTGTCTATAAACAATACTACTCGTGTATGTATTACTCATCATCAGTCAGTATCATCAATGACTAACTTCAAGTACTTTTTATAAAAATTACCAAAAACAATTAATGAGTTACCACTTTACGCCATAGAATAGGTCATACCAGTAGACATTGGTCGTCTTAATATAAAACGCAGACTAATTTTAGGACTTGTTTTTAATCATTATTTAGCCAAAAGAAGTTGACCGTGACAGTAGAAGGTGACCTATTGCGAGAGGTATTTTTGTTTTGTGCGGATGCACAATAGGTCACCTTATGATAATGATTTAAAGTTTTAAACCAAGTGTTGCAGACTCTTGCAATCTCTTTTTATTTTTTTATTTTTTTTTTCTATGCCTTTTTCTCATCCTCTGATAATTTGTAAAATACCTACATTGTTTGCGATACGTAATTCGACTGATCATTTATTTTCTTATTTATTTCAATTTATTAATACATTCCATACACAGATGGAGCCTAGGCGCGGAAAAATGCCCACGGAACCAGGGGCCAGGGACAGTTCATCTCCATACACATTAGCTATCATTTCACTATACCAAGTACTAAAATTAGTCCGCGTGAAATAATGACAGTACCTATACCTACTTATGTTTGGGAAATTCACAAATAGGTCCTCACGAGTACGAGTCGTAGAAGTGATTGCGATTGTCAAAATTTTTCGAGAGACATTAAAAAAATAGAATCACTGCGCTCCCTTTTTTATAAACTAATGGTAATTAATGACACATCAAGCGGTTCCTATGGGCTACACAGGGTTACTTTTTAACCACCAGCTATTTTGGAGCAAGTTTAGCCCATAATACTAAACCACTTCCCTTAATTAACGAAAAACAAAAAAAAAGTCGCCTTCCAAATCAGCGCTCAGCCAAACGATTTTATATGGAGGACACATTTTTATCGATTGTCAATAGGTACCTCATCTTTTTTTTTTTGGTTAAAACGTACTTTAGACAGACATTATTAGTTAGGTCACCTTATGATAATGATTTAAAGTTTTAAACCAAGTGTTGCAGACTCTTGCAATCTCTTTTTATTTTTTTTATTTTATTTTTTCTATGCCTTTTTCTCATTCTCTGATAATTTGTAAAATACCTACATTGTTTGCGATACGTAATTCGACTGATCATTTTATTTTCTTATTTATTTCAATTTATTAATACATTCCATACACAGATGGAGCCTAGGCGCGGAAAAATGCCCACGGAACCAGGGGCCAGGGACAGTTCATCTCCATACACATTAGCTATCATTTCACTATACCAAGTACTAAAATTATTCCGCGTGAAATAACGACAGTACCTATACCTACTTATGTTTGGGAAATTCACAAATAGGTCCTCACGAGTACGAGTCGTAGAAGTGATTGCGATTGTCGAAATTTTTCGAGAGACATTAAAAAAATAGAATCACTTTGCGCTCCCTTTTTTATGAACTAAAGGTAATTAATGACACATCAAGCGGTTCCTATGGGCTATACAGGGTTACTTTTTAACCACCAGCTATTTTGGAGCAAGTTTAGCCCATAATACTGAACCACTTCCCTTAATTAACGAAAAACAAAAAAAAAGTCGCCTTCCAAATCAGCGCTCAGCCAAACGGTTTTATATGGAGGACACATTTTTTCGATTTTCAATAGGTACCTTATCTTTTTTTTTTTTTGGTTAAAACTAACTTTAGACACAGACATTATTATACAAAGTGGAAGGGATATACCCGAAATAAATCGAACCACGGGCTATACTAGATCATTATAGTATAATGAAATTAAAATAACAGTCGAAAAACCAAAAAAAATTTTTTAAATTCCCATACAAATTGCCGAAGCGGCTGCACACTTTTATTTATTTATTTTATTTTATTTATTCAAGTACACTTGGAAAATTAACAAACAGACACATAAAAAAATAAGAAAAACATAGTACTTAGGTGCTACTTATTTCTAAAGAAATTTCTTCCAGTAGACCCGCGAGATTTCTATGGAAATACTAAATTTTTTTTTGTTCTTTGGCTGTCATTTTAATATAATTATACAATAGTGATCTAGTATAGACCGCGGTTCGATTTATTACGGGTATGTCCCTCCCACGTTGTATGATATCACGGGTCACTCACATGTCGGCCAGTAGCTGATTTTTCTCGTTAGTGACCCGTGATACCATATAATAAAACCTTATCTTTTCATAGAAAGTGGCTAGTTCAATATCATGGACTGCACTTGTTCCAAAAATTAGGCCAGGGTGGAATCTCCTAAGGTACGCGCAATATGCGTCCCCGTTCCCCGTCCCCGCACCTCTCCCCCGTTTTCGCCTCGATGACTCACGTTGGTCGTCAAAAACCGGGGGAGAGGTGCGGGTACGGGGAACGGGAACGCATATTGCGCGTACCTTAGGAGATTCCCTTCTGTTTACTGTATTCTGTGCTAGTGGTTAAAAATCACCCTGAGTATATTTACTGTAGCTGCAATGCAACATTGTACTAAATCGGTCTGATTTTTTAATTAGTTGTTATTGTTTTTCAATGGAGCTGGCTTATTCATGATCTTGCACGAGCGTCGCCACGTCAGGCGCCGGCGCCGGTGCCACGTGTTACAGTAGAAACGTACTTATCACCATGATTCATTCTATATTACATGCGGTACTAGTATTACAATTATCATGTAAGATGTTAGTAGATTATACATCGACGATGAAAGTAGAATATATCATAGGAATTAGATAGATATGTTACCTAAGGCTTTCTTAAATTCGCTACGTTTAAGTACATAAGAAACAAAGGTTGTTGTACACTCACCACCCTTGTAAACCCAACACATCACCACTCCTAATTTCACCCCTTGTCAAAAAATTATATTATTGGTACCAATGTACTTTTTGTTGTAAACTCACCAGCCGAGTTTTTATTATTTTTTTTTTTTTATAATAAGTACAAATTAAACAAATACAGTTTAAACAAATTAATTAATAAATCTTTTGCTGACGAGCAAAAGATTTATTAATTAATTTGTACATCGCAACGCTTGTAAGTTTTACCAAATGTCTTATGAAATCCGCCCTAAAGTAGCGGTTTACGGGGACCAGGGGAAGATCACGCACGAAAGTTGCGTACACTATGCACGTTAGGATATTACATTGCAAGCAAATGCGCAAACCGCACAGACTACGGAGCAGATACTATACTAGTATCAGACCACCGACCACGGCCGATTCACTTGCCTTTTAAAAAATTAAGATATAGCAAAAAAAAAGAAATTAATTCTTAGTGGCGAGGCCTTGAATGACCTGCCAACTCGCGCACCGCACCTAACCCCTGCGGTCGCCCAGCACTTACTTACCCAAAAAGGTTGGCAGTACTGCACAACAATATCCCCGAACTCTTTGTTTGGTTTCGAAATAATTTGAATTCTATTTTTTGATCTTGGCGCCATTTTGTGAAAATTATGTCAACTATTGAAAAAATTAAAACAAGTAATTATAATTTTGTTTTCTACACTCATATTATAAAGAGGAAAGATTTGTACCTATTTTTGTATGTTTGTATGTTTGTAATGAATAGGCTCAAAAAGTACTGGGCCGATTTAAGGTGAAAATATAGGCAAATGACCTTGAAGTGGCGCCCTCATTAGAAATAAATTGTTAACTCGTAAATATGGAGATAATTTCCATATTACTCTTCGTCATGCACTAGATAGCCCTTTAAATTATTTTATAAACCACCGTTGAAAGTATTTACATTAGTCCGTCTAGCTTTAAAACTTGCCTCCGCCAAAAGTGGCCACGGCAAGTTTTAAAGCAAGACGGATCACCAATAATAGTTTTAACGGCAGTTCATAAAATAATTTAAAGGGCTATCTAGTGCATGACGTAGAGAAATATGAAAATTATCACCATATTTACGAGTTAACAATTTATTTCACACTTCAAGGCCATTTGCCTATATCTTCGCCTTAAAAAATTCTTTCACCGTTGGAAAGCTACACTATTCCCGAGTGACATAGGCTATGTGTGTACCACGGGCGAAGCCGGGGTGGACTGCTAGTCTAAGATAAACAAGTGACAGTTTATCTTATTTTGTGCTGATGTTATGTAGATTGGAGTTTTCGCTTGTCATGGAATGAGGAACATTGAAAGAAGTAGGTAGGTATTAGGTAAGTAGGTACCGATTAGGTACCTCTATATATTTAAGTAGGTACTAAAATGGTTTATTCTAGTGTAGGTAGTAGGTACATATATTTAATAACTTGTATTTTATTGTTTTAGCGCAAATAAATTTAAGCAGTCAACCATGGAAAGAACAAATCGATTCACCCCATTGTAAAAGTTTAAACATTCAATATCTAACCTATCTTCCACATAAAAGGTACCAACCCTAAGAAAATCCGAAGTGAAGTCCAATTGTAAGTACATATAATACCTAAGTTATTATCGTAATTGTCATACTATTGTAATCGTCCATGCCATTTTTTGGAAAAAAAGAACCCACGCCAGTCGTAAAAGCCGAGTCAGAACTCACTTCATTCCAAAAGTGCACATATAAGTTTACTTTGCCACAAACTATTTAGGGATATCTTTGTTTGTTTACCTCTCGCTCAAACTCGGCTTTTACGACTTGAACGGGTGAGGCAGCAACATCCAACGTAAGTTTATATTATTTGATAGGTACAGAATTAAAGTAAGTAGTAGGTACTTAGGTATGTAAGTACATATTTAAAGTAAAATGTCTTACCTATAGCTAAAACCAGGAGGCCAAATTGACCGTAAGACCATCGGCATTAGTTTGTAGTTTGTTTGAAGTAACTGCTGCGGCTATGCTAGCCCATGTGCGAAAGCTCTAAACTTGTGTCTGACATTTTGAATATCTGATAAAAACTTAATTTTTTGCTGACGACGTAAAAATGGTATATATCCTAGCCTAGGGCCGCGTGAGCCGAACGCCTCTTTTAGCGTTATGGTGGAGATAGGAATCAAAATAGTGGTGGGTTGCTAGTCGCGCTTATTAAAATGATTTGTTTTTTCGCCCATTCCCTCGATCGGACTTTTTACGATCTGCGCGTGAAAATAAGTAATGGAATATACCAGTCCAATATTTTCTTTTCTCCCTGACTAACATGTAAAAATGTCTTGTAATACCTCTAACTGTGCCTCTACATAAACAAGTAAATAAAGATATTTTCTTTTTTTTTCAGATAAGAAAAATCACACAAATCAAATGTGCTCCTCCCTGCCTGAAAGGACTACTTTAAATTTTATATAAAAATGAATAAGTATTATATCGATGTACCTACCTTTTATATTTCACATACGACGTAATATTATACATAAATAAAAATATTTCCTTTTTTATTTCGTTGTTTTCTTTGTAATAAATATGAGGTTTTAATTAACATTAAAAGGTACCTACCTGCTATTTAAAAAAAAACAAAATAGACAATTTCTTTGCTTCAACTGTCACGGGACAGAAAAAAGTCAAATGTCAAATTCAATCAAGGACACTATCCACAAAAATATGTATGGCAGTCGGTCGTCTGATACTAGTATAGTATCTGCTCCGTAGTTCTGTGTAAGGAATGTAAGGCCTCGCCACTAAGAATTAATTTCTTGTTTTTAACTATATCTTAATTTTTTAAAAGGCGTGTGAATCGGCCGTAGCAAACTGTGCTATATATGATGTTTTTTAATTAATTTCCAGACGCCATCTTGCATTCAAATAAAAAGTTTATATTCGAATAACGAAACTCATGCAGTTAATAAACGGCAGCCAGCTTGGAAAAATAAAATAAAAAAAGCTCACCCTTATGGTGGGTGGGAGTGTGTTAGTTGTAGCTTGGCCTGAGGCCTTGCGGTTACCTAAGCTTAACCTTCGGCTTCAGATTTGCTTCTTCATTTAAGGGGTCCCTCGGGGAGGAGAGTTGGGAGGATATATACGAATAGACCTATCTACTAAGTATGTACTTACCTAAAGTTAATATGATCTTGAATGAATTAGCAACATCCGGTAAATTGAATTTTTGAGATCATGGCGCTCAGAAGAATGGATGTATTTACAAGCCCATTTAGGTAATTAGAGGTTGCAGCATCTTCAAATAGGTATCTCTTGACTTAAATTCTAATTTTAAAACGGATACATGTAGGTACGTAATATTACTGGGTTTCTTCACGACATAGGTATTAACGTTCGCACAAAGAAAAAAAACAAATTTTAGATGTACGTTAGTTTTTGTTGATAGTATAACAAACAAGTGACATTGAATGCGAAAAACGCTGTTGTCTTATTAGCTATAATAGCCTATAGTTAGGCAATGTGTAATTGACATATGCGTAATAAATCGAACCACGGGTTATATACTAGATCACTATAGTTTAATGATATTAAAATAACAGTAAAAAAAGCAAAAAATATTCGACATTCTCATAACCATTTGCCCCGGGACCCGGGGCTGCACACTTTTGTTGCCGATTTTTTTTGTGTTTTATGACTGTTATTCTAACTCATTATACTATAGAGGTCTAGTACCTATAGCCCGTGGTTTGATGGTAGGATATCTATACAGATCTGTGGAATATACCTATATATATATATATATATATATATATATATATATATATATATATATATATATATATATATATATATATATATATATATCTCTGTCGTACAGATCTGTACAAGTATTTGTCGGGATTGTCCCGATTTCATTTGACGTCAGGTCTCGACAAAAAACAAAACGTCCCAAATTGATTTGGCGATTACTTCGACAAAATAAAATGGATGTTTGTACGGTGTATCTAAAGAATAACTTGTATAAAATTACATACATTTTCGCTACTTAGTTTAGATTTGTTTCATACCGAAGTATATCTTTGATAAATCAAACTTTTGTATTGCTGTATTTCTTTCTTTAGAAAAACAATATTATGAAACTCTAAGAAAAGGTTTATTTTAAAGGAAAGTTTCGGCAACAGTCGTAAAAGCGTTTGTTTAGCTTCACAAAGTTATGCCGTGGCCGGTAGCGGGTGGTCTAGTGTAATATTTTTCACGTAGGACATAATATGCATAACCTAAGTTATTTATTACTTATTATAAATTTATTAATAAATGTATAATGACTTCCCACACAGATACAGCAAGAGTACCTATTATATACAGCCCCAAGTAAGTTTTAAACTTGTGTTATGGGATACTATCTCAACTCAACGATATCTTTTTTATCATTATTTCAGCCGCAAAACGTCCACTGTTGGACATAGGCCTCAGGCCTAGGGATTTCCAAAATGACCGATCTAGAGCGGCCTGCGTCCAGCGCCTTCCAGCGACCTAAGTCAGATCGTCTGAGCACCTTTTGGGTAGGTGTCTAACGCTTCGCTTGCCAGTAAGTGGTCGCCATTCGAGAACCTTTCTGCCACATCGGCCATCGGTTCGTCGCGCTATGTATCCCGCCCACTGCCACTTCAGTGCCACGAGCTAATCCGCTGGGCTATATCAGCGACTTTTGTTCTCCTACGAATTTTCTCATTCCTGATTCGATCACGTAGAGAAACACTGAGCATAGCCCTCTCCATAGCGCGTTGAGCTACCTTGAGCCATCTTATGAGACCCAAAGGAAGGGACCACGTTTCAGAGCCATAAATCATCACTGGTAACACACATTAATATACACTTTAGTCTTGAGGCACTGAGGTATTTTGGACGAGAAGACGCTGCATAACTTCCCGAACGCTGCCCAGCCGAGTCGGATTCGTCGAAAGACCCTCTCTCGAAGACCCTCTTTCGTTTTGTCCATATTCATTTTGAGGCCCACCTGTTGGGAAACTCGATTAAGGTCTCAGAGCATGGTAAGTTCTTAAGTCTTCCATGGATTCTGCCATGACAACGATATCGTCAGCAAATCGAAGGTCAGTGATATACTCGCCATTGATGTTGATGCCAAGTCCTTCCCATTCCATCTTCTTTATAATAAACTAGCTTTTGCCCGCGGCTTCGCCCGCGTTGATTACGGGTATGAAAAATAGATGTTGGCCGATTCTCAGACCTACTCAATATGCTCACAAAATTTCATGAGAATCGGTCAAGCCGTTTCGGAGGAGTACGGGAACGAACATTGTGACACGAGAATTTTATATATAAGAAGATACATATATTTATAGATAACAGAAGTCAGGTACAAAAGTCGGATGACTTTTGATACAAAAGTCCATTTTTCCATTCTCTGAGTGTATTTTTGATGTAAGTACTAGCGTCTAGATAAGTAATTGATACACTCTCACGTCTTTATCCCTAATGAGGCAGATAGAGCAATTTTATTCTTGCAGCTCTACGCAGATAGAGCTTAGGGCCGCAAGACTCAAAGGCCACTTTTAGCATGATGGTGTGCAAGAAGGCAAAATTGGAATGCAAAATAGTGATGGGTTGCTACCTGCATCACCTATTAACATTTTCGCCCATTCCCTCGATCAGCTTTTATGATCTGAGAACATTCAAAAAAATTTGCATGGAAGATGCAAGTACTTAATTGAAATCAAAACTTTTTTGTAGTGCCATAAAAAAGGTGATCCTCCTTGGGAGAAATCACCATCATCATTTTATTTGTTTGTAATGGACAGGGCTCACCTCCATACGTAGGGTTCAAAAAGGACGCGTATCTGGGTTCGTAAGAAATTGGTTTGTATCTTATTGGTTAAATTACTGTATTTACGATAAGTAAGGTCCCAGGGAATAGGTACTATACCCTATCTTGATTCTGGTTTATTTCTGGTGCTATGTTCTAATTGCGAAAGTTGAGGAATTTTTACGCACGACCAAACATACTCCTACGAGCTGTGCTATTGGATTCTCAAGTAAAATCTTTTGTGAACTAAATAGCGCGGGTAAGTAGAAAGACAATCGAGATCAAGATTTATCCCTAGTCTAGAAGTAGGTAGGCCTAACTAGATAAGAAGTAACGATTTGGGGTCAGCGGTCCAGTCATTCATTGGTCAGTACGCCTGCACTCAAACTAAACTGATCTTAAGTAAGTAATGACCCTATCCGGTAACTACAGCTTATGAGGACCCCAGATATAGACGTAGGTATATATAGACTGAGATGCATGTTGTATTATCTAGATTTTTCTATATTGTCTTATTTTCTTCACTTGTATTAGGAGCCTCCCCGTGGCGCACCTGAAAACAGCTAGACTCTAAGCTGGCCAATCCTGTCACCACGATGGTCCCCCCAAATAAGACACACCCACGATCCTATCCAGAGCAAAAGCAACAGCCCTTCTCAGGGCTCATGACTCCTTTACTTACTATAATATCAATAAATATAGAAGGATTCTCTGAAGATAAAGCATCAATACTGTCTATCTATTTAAGAGCTGCTCTTTTGTCGGTGTAGTGCTTACCAGTCTCTCTTTCCTCCGCTAAGTTCTTACGTCCTTAAGTATATGTTTTGACATTTATTTTTTCTTTTATTTGATCGAAAAATCTTCTGTATACATTCAGAAAGACAAACGCGGGAAGCGACTTTGTTTTCACCTGACTACGGCAAGTAATGTGGTTCGCCGCTATTTATGAATTTATTTATGTAATGTATGTTCACCCGGTCCCTCGTAACTTTTATTCTATCCATGATACCTTCACAAATAAGATATGTGTTGGAAGCGTCATGGCTGTCCCCTAGTTATAGGCTATGTGGCGTCACAGTAATAATATGACGCTTCTTCTTCATCTAAGCGCGTTCCCGGTTGCATCCTCAGCTGTTCTGCTGTGTGATATGACGCCCTCTATACACCATGAAGTAATTAACTAAAAAAATCGAATCATACCATGTAGGGTATCAAATTAAAGGGCTTAGTAAGCACATTTTAAATATGCATTAATTAGATAAAGGTACTCGTACGTACTTTTTTCAGTAAGAATTTTCCCGTTTTAGTTGTATAAACTTAATTATATCTTGTATTCAATCTTTGACAGATTGGATCTACTGAGAACGTTTATTCTCAGTAGATCCATTGACCAGAACGATTAGGAGAACCACGGATGTATTACTATTGCCCTAAGAATCCCAAAAGGCTCGAGGTTTGATACTTATATCCGGATTGTTAGTGACCCCTACTATTGTATGACGCCTGTGTTATCCACTAGCTATAATGGAGGGTTATCTATCGCTTATCAAAAGTCTTATCTGAAGACAATAACAGACGGCGCTTACATACAAAAATGCGAATTATATCATATTCTACAATTTATGTGTGAATATATTCATATCTATGAATACCAAAGTGCAATAATATATGCTAGATTAAATATTGCCCCGACCGCGGCGTTGCCCGTGTGGTCACAGGGTAGGTAGTTCGTTATTCAATCCAACAGAACCCCACATCTATACTGGATATAAACTATCCTAGGTATATGATAATCCAGCTATCTGCATGCCAAATTGCATTCAGTATCAAATATTTGATTTAAAAAAGAAAGATAAAATAATTTACATATTTACAGATATATACAGATATAGAAAAGTTACCTACAAATAACCTACCTACTACAAATTTAATCTAAAAATTTGTGTCCATGTGGCATAGTGCAAAGAACGCTGGCCGCATTTCCGCGTTGAATCGCAATACTAATACGTTGTGTGTAAAACAGCCAGCCCTCTTGTCACCGGCGGCGAAGATCAGACTTGGAGAGATCTCTTCAAGGAGAGCCCTAGCACCCGCCCTAATATTTGATGCACCATTAAAACAAGCTGGAGTGGAAAAACAAACTGATAAGTTTCTCTCTCTCCCATTCTTCCACTTCCTCATAAATATATTCTCCTTCGCTATAACAAACTTTGTGCTTGACACTTGAACCAGCTTACAGTTTGTTATAAAAATATTTTTATAGAAGTTTTTGACTATTTAAGAGGTTAGTAGAGACGATAACAGATTTTGCAGATCGGTTACTTATTTCTGGGAAGTCTGAAAAATATTGTTCCGTTTAGTAAAAAAGTCTGTGGTTCCGTCCGACCTTACTTTGTTTATAGATAGGAGTGTATGATTTCCATACCCACCTATTTTGAATAACCGGCCAAGTGCGCATCGAGCCATGCGCAGTGTAGAGTTCCAAAGTTTCCCTTAACAATGGAAACTTTATTTTCGATTGTGATAATTTTACATGTTTACTACCCATTTTAAACAACAACAACAATATTTTGTACGAATAATTACTAGTAGGTATATTTTACAAGTTAGGCAGCAATGTTAACTTTTTACTAATAAGCCAACTTAGCCATGATCCATATACTATCATATCATACTATCATCGTGACTTTTTTCAGAATTTTCAAGCCAAGAGTTTAACTTATAGAGAAAGGGAAGCCTATTTTGCAAACGGATCACTGAATCGAAATGTTATTTCCTACTTACATGTCATGTTTTTGAAAGACCTATCTAACGATATCCCACACTATGGCAATTAGTGGAACATACGTAAAGTAGGCCTTCATACACTACTGCTGTTAAATCGTAGGCACCTAACCATAAGCCTATGTTAGCCTTTCCTAAAAGTTTTCCTAAAAGAGATATTGTAATGCAAATTTGGCCCTATTGATCTCGACAAGCAAACCAGATCATAAAGAACTACAGGTCATCTTATCAGAAATATGTGAAAATCAAGGATTCATCGAGGTATTTTTGAAGACCAGGCCTAATAACAAATATTTTAAATATTTCTCTCACACAGTGGATCTACGAGTATATACTGCTATCAAATGTTGGAAGCTGGCTAAAAGGACCAATAAAAAAATTGAATAATATTAGTAGTTACTTCAAAATATATTTATTATTTGCTTTTGTTTATTTTAATGTAAAAAATGTCTAAAGTCTGATAAAAATGGAAGTTTATTGTGACGAAAATAAAAATATATTTTTTAAATTACGTGTGGCTTCATATAAGTAAGTTTGCTTTAAATTAACCACACGATAGATTTATTTTTAATTAGTGATCATTTTCCTATGTAAGAATAAAATAAGAGTATAATATATTATTTTTATATTCCGAAAGGATTATTATTGTAAATATTGTAATGTGAATATGATGAGGTTTTGCGTGAGAGATGTTTATTGTTATAGTCATTGTAACATGTTTATTCTCTCACTAAAACAGACGCATATACTTAGTCAAAAAATTACGTCCATTTTTATCAGAATATTAAAGATTTTGGTTGAAAGATAATAAAAAAATTAACATTAAATATCTGTTTTACACCTAATTTAATGATGATTACAGTTTCAATATGACTTCTTTGTTCTTTGTTGTTTGTATAATCTTCACAAAAGGTGAACACTCCAAATAATAAATTATTTTAATATGAATGAGCTGTTTTTATATTTTTCCTATTTTTTATTATAATATGTTACTTTCCAATTATGATATGAAAAAAACAGCTTACAGAAAAAAAGTAAAAAAAAAATCAAGCTGTTCCTGATTTGAACCCGGTGCCTCAAGAGCACTATTTGTATAACGGCCAGCCTTAACCACCGCACTGGTTGCACACAAATGATCATGTTATAGCACTATATGAATATTCATAACATTTCTTAGTGTGTCATTATGAGTTACATTTACCAATACATCTGCACATTGTTTTGATAGGACGACAACACGGTAACAATAGTGTGTCATAGATAGATATTAAGTTGGTGTGCTCGAGCGACACGCACACAAATAAATAGGGTGGAAACCGCATTATTTTGCTGTGTGTACGAGTCCGACTCGCACTTGCCCGTTTATTTTTGTTTTACGTGTGCGTAAGTGGCCAACGCTGGTGTCAACTTTTTCAAGCTGGCGAAAGTAATCCTACAAAGCTTGATGACTGTCGTCGTATAATGTTGATAACACCCGGGACCAACGGCTTTCCGTGACTTCCGAAGCACGGAAGAGTTCGAGAATTTTTATCCCACTTGTGGTCACCCATCCAAATGCGAGCCACGCCCGGGCTTAACGCGTACTCCCACCGCACTGATCAAAACATGTCACTCAGTTTTTAGATTCGGGATTAAAATGATGAACTAGACTTGGACAGTGTAATATATGGATGGAAGTGCGTATTATAACATATCTAAGTACTAATTGGATTGTATATCATAATTAAATATCGCATTAATAAGCATACTTAGACGCATGCTATCAACTCAACATTATAAGTATTTGTTAATTTTATAACTTAATTGTAACAAATAACATACCTACAAACATAAGTGCTTTTAATTAATAAAGTAATAATAAGTCTTTCTGCTTACCATTGCATGATTGCATGCGGAGGTTTCGTAGCCTTTCGCCTTTTTAGTAAGTGTCATGAATTAATGAGTTAATTAGATACTAATGAGATTTCTTATCAGATATAAATTATTTATTTCCTTGCCTATTTACTGTATCATTAATTGATACATTCGTTTTCTTAGTGCCAGAACTGATTAACCAACAAAAAAACCAAATTGGTCATTAGGTAGCTATTAGAACCAGTGAACTGACAAATTAAGTAAGTACTTATTAGAGAATGATAAACAAAAATCCTTATCATTAGCCATATTATTAAATTATCATTATTAGGTTAGTAAATATAACTAAATGAGCTGGCAAATTGTTAGCAAATAACGTCATATAGGCATAAGTCACTCCCAAAACAGTACCCACGAGTATGAACCTAATCTTATGAGTTTATGCCTACTAAACCAAGTATAAACCCCGTTACTTAAGTATATAAAAACCTCTTTTATACTTTAGTTAAATCTCAGTCAAATAAAATTACGAGGACATAGATATTAACAATAAGTAGGTTGGTTGTTATGCTTCCTTTAAAGTAATCCTCCGTGTAAGGACGCTCCTCTGGGGACATAGATACTATTTATATACTACTACTATTGATATAAGTACATATATAGACTTTGTACAAACGACAATTATATATACCTATTATTATGTTGCAACAGTATTTTATTAACATTTTGATTAATTTCTTGGTATCAACCTAGTAAAACATCAGCGTCAGTACTTATTCTTATCTATAGTAGAGAGCCTCTACATGTTATTGGATACGTCCGACACAGGCTGCAAACATAGTACATAATTATATCTAAATGGCTGCAAGTAACAAAGTGCAAAAGCTTATTACTCGTACTACATTTAAAACTACTGATAAAAATAAAGCTCTCTATTTGTACTTAAAAGAAAAAATAGTTATAATCACCTGGACTATAGAAGTCTCGTCAGTGTACCCACTTAACCAAACACTTGTCTATGCGACATCGCTTTTATTTATTTTCACTCAATATATAACACGTGTTGGAGACAACTGTCCAGCCGAGTAGCCGTGTGTCCCGAGCGGCCGGCAACGTGTTACTGCTTGAGCCGAGTTGACTTTTGATAACACATTAGCAATTAAATAGGGTTGACATCGAGGTGCGTAGGTGAAAAATATAAATATTTAAAGCTACACATAAAATAACGCATACTTATTTTATTTAATAAACGCTTTATTGCGCACATAAATTGTATAAACTTTATTTATCTACTTACACTGTGAAGTACCCAATATATATAACTTTTTAAATGTAGGTAATGTTTTCCGCGTTAAATGTTTTTTTAGATATTTGTTATACTTCGATAATTATTTCTGGAGACATAAAAACTACAATAGGCAGAGACTTATGTTCTAACAGGATTTGCTACTAAAATGTACTTATGACCTCTTTTCTTTTTTTTTCTTCGAATATGTTAGACAATTAAATATCTCCGAGAGTGGTGGGTTCAAAAAAAACTATTTACACGCAAAGAAGAATAGATCATAAAGGTCATAGCTCACTTATACGACTCTGCTCCCACAGAGTGGTGTAAGTGGGCTATGACCTTATATTTTATACCAGTAAAATGTGAGGTTCCCATGGGATTGACAAAAATTCGTCTACGCGGGCTATCTAGTTACAATATAATTGTGTTGAAATTCACAAAAGAACAAGTGTACCTACTACAAGTGTACATGCTAGTTCCCTAACTAATAGTTAGAGAACTAGGGAAGGGACATGGGAAAAAATAGTATCAATGAGATATCGATATCATTTTAAGATTCTCATCTCAATTTTGGATATTGACTATCAACATGCATTGTTTTAAGATAAATGTTTTGCAGATGTTTTTAACAACATGGCAAGAATTTGCGGCGCATTGTAGACCAGTTAGCCACTGGATCAGTAGGCACGCCATTGATAAATTACCATAACCTGATCGGAGATCATCTGTGTCGTCAGTCCGGTATCTCGATTGGTAACTTTCATGCTAGCACGTGGAACATTAAAACAGTTCTCTACAATATTGTGTTATAAATAAACAGGTTCAATTAAACCTTTATTAGAACATCATATTCTTCCGTATTCATACGTACTTATATGTAAATACCTATTTACGATGGTGTAATAAGGGCAGGCATATTTAAAAATAAGCAGGTAGGTATAGATATGTACTTAAATTAGTGTGCCTATGGGAAAAAAGTGCTTTAGACAAAAAAAGTGTAACATAATATCATAATTTATGATTACAAAAGTAAAATCCCCTTATTGGGGGGAATAACTATTGCGGCAACAATTAAATACCACGAAATTAAAACATAACTAAGTACGAGTATACAAGCTAACGATATCCCTAATCAGACAGCGCTACGCCGCCGCGTAGTCTACAACTCTACACATTTCACAAAACAATGCTACAATCCTGCTACGACACCACCTACGAGTCCTATGAACTACGAGTCCTACGACAAATACAACCTCTACGAAATGCTACGAGTACAAAGGTTACGCTATTAGAAAAGAATATACCTATGTGCGAATTTAAAACTTACTTTAAAAATTTTGGTAAATGACGTATATACATACCTATTCTTCAATTCTAGTGCGTTTGGTTCGGTGGTTTCTGTCAGGAACGAAGTTGGCACGTTATGGAACGTCATCATTCGTTCCAAAAAAAATCTCCTTATTATTAAACGCTGACAGCCCTAAATGAATATTGATGCATTGCAAACAACATTATCATATACGTATGTCACTATATTTTGACAATTTAAATAAATAGATAGCAGCATAGGAAAGTGCTGTTCCGTGCTGATAGATGAGATCCAACCCTAAAGAGTCCCCTTGCCCTACACAGAGTCAGACTCTCCCATAAAAACGTAGTCTAGCTTTTATTTTGAAACGTCATGTCAGATTTTGGCAGTATTCAGTAATTTCAAAGAAATTGCATGTATCTAGGCAAATATGTAGATTTCCACATCAAAATATGAACATGAAAAAAAAATATAAGGGTTAAATAATAGGTTAAAATATAAGTTTTCCATACTAATGGCCAAATATAATATGATACACTATATTCTCTTTCAAGTTCATATTTTGACTGTGAAAACCAGTTGTATGCAATTTCTTTAAGGCGGAATACGAAAATCTGAGGGGATGAGGTGCGGGGCGATCCGCAAAGCACCCCGCATGCTTTTTAAACGAGTTCAAAAAAGGAGGTTTTCAATTCGACTGTTTTTAATTTTAATTTTTTTAATGTATTTTTGTTACGTGATATCTTCGCCAATTGTGAACCGATTTTGATGATATTTTTTCGCTCGACAGTTCTCTTCGTATTCCGCCTTAAAATTACAAAATACTAATGAAATCTGACATGTCATTTCAAAATAAAAGCCAGACAGAAAAAACCTTCTTTATTCAAAACAAATCAAAATTATACAGAAACATTTGTACAAATAAAATATCTCTTCAAACGCGCCACATCGAGGCAACGTACCCAATATGCTGGCAGCTACTAAATAAATAAATAATAAAGCTAGACTACGTTTGTTTGGAAAAGTCTAGGTGACTACGTTTGTTTTGAAAAGTGTAGGTAAGGGGGGGGGGGGGGGACTCATAATTACTTAATAGCTAAATACTGTAGCGAAACATCTGCCCGGCTGGGTACGTGCTAGACATGGGTAACTCCGGATTCGAATATTTAAATGAGCCGATTCATCAACAGGAGTCGATACCCGTAGTGAATCCCGGTAATCGTTATCGGCTCCCGCGAGTCATTAAGTCCGCACCGATCTTAGTCCCGCAGGGAATCGGCGTCTGTCGGGTCGCGAGCCGCGAGCCGCGTTAGCTCCACCGCGTCTCGGGAGGATCGGGAGTCGGGAGTTAATATTATTCTGTATTGAAACCGGCACCAGAAAGGACGTCTTTATTCTGTAGATTCAATAGCGAAACTTAGCGAACTCGGAGCTGGAGCCGATAAGGGAGTAGGAATCATTAAGATGAGTCGGTACCGGATGCGGAATAAGATTCAGTGAGCCGAAACAATCGAAACATCCTCGGAGTAAAGATTACCCATGTCTAGAACGTGCACTTTAACCATATGAACCGTTGCAAGCAGAAACCATTAAGTATACACAAGAAACCCTGGCCAAAAGTTAATCGTACTCGCACCGGCACTCACACAAAAAAGAGTTCCGTTCCGAGCCGTCTGCATCACTAAATGCAAGCAAACAATAACATTTTTTGTATTTGATTCTTATTAGGTAGGCACACCGGGTACAATTCTATGAAAAAATGAATTGTCTACAGGTCCATTATTTTTGGATAATCTAACTGGCGGACTAAATAAAATACAAATTTTCGGACCCAGTCCACATCCCTATTGTTTCTCTTTGTTGGTAAGTATCGGATAACAGTGGCTCGCAAAACAAATCTCTTGAACGAAATCCATCCGAGTACATATAAATCGAACTTGGATTTTGGACCCAGTAAGTAGCCAGGACCTATAATCGAAAATAAATCAGAAAATTCCAGGACTTTAAGAATCGGAAATCCCTTGATCTAATTGGACAGACTTCTGCAAGATATGCTTTTACACTGCACTTAATTAATTTATCTTCATTATTCATTCGAAATCACCAACACGCCTGTCCAATGAGGGAAATAGGCTGGTACCTAGATTAATATGCTCTCCGGACAAACCATCGTGGTTTATGGGTGCATAGAATTGTAATTCTTAAATGTTATTTTTGGATATAAATAATTTTAAAAAAATATGAAGTAGTGTTACCAGACTTGTACCTAATTATAGGTCTTGACTGTCCCCCTTTTTAGGCCAAAATTAAATCTCCGGACGCCGGACATTTAATTTCGGGCCCTACGTTTTGCCGATTATGTACTTGGCGATGCGGCGGGCTTATTTAAATATTCCGATGAAAATAAGGGTTGGATCACATCTATCAGCACAGAACAGCACTTTCCTATGCTGCTTTTCTTTTCTGTCGCTCAGAAGCGTCATTTGCTAGAGCGAGAGAGAGCGACGGAACGCTTCAGCACCGGCCGTGCTGCAGTGCAGCGTTCCGTCGCTCTCTCTCGCTCTAGCAAATATGCAGCAAGCATACGCTTAAAAAATACGTTTCTTGTATGACGACCCTTTTAAACTTTTACGATTTATGACGTACTTATTAAAAAAACTACTTACTAGATCTCGTTCAAACCAATTTTCGGTGGAAGCATAAAGAAAGAAAGAAAGAAAGAAAAAATCTTTATTTGGCAAGAACACATTTAGCACAACACATTTTTAAACTTAAAATAAAAAATAAAGTTGCCAAATTGGTCTCCACTCAGCATATGTCGAAGCGTTAGCCGCGACGCTGGTCTTCCGTGGATGCCAAAAACTACCCTAAAAAATTTCTGATAACAAGAAAAATAAAATAAAAATAGAAACACGAAATAAAAAAATACACATTTAACAAATGGTTTTAAATTTTTGTCATCTATGCTGCGACTATGTTGATTGGTTGTTCAATAGATGTTCTTTTAATTTATCTTTAAAGGTTTTTATACTATTGAGAGTTCTGATAGGAGGAGGTATATTGTTCCAACATCTAGTCGCAGCATATCTGAAACTTCCTCTAAACGCAGCAGTTCTATTCCTAGGACAAATCAGTCGATCAGGTACTCGTGCCCGGCGAGTGAATACAAGCTTATCAAACAAGTATGGTGGGGCTTTATTCCTTATAACACCAAAGAGATATAATTGTGGAAGTTTGCATGGTAATGTACATCACATATATTTTTTAGTTTTATCATTCTTTCATTTTAGAAGTTACAGGGGGGGGGACACAAAAAACACAAAAAATACATTAGAAACCTCAATATCATTTTTGAAGACCTAATTATAGATACCCCACACGTACGAGTTTGACGAAAAAAGAAATTTTGAGTGAGAGTTATGGGGAACCCCCAAATTTTATTGTTTTTTTTTTCTATTTTTGTGTGAAAATCTTAATGCGGTTTACAGAATACATCTAGTTACCAAGTTACAACAGTATAGTTCTTATAGTTTCGGATATAAGTGGCAGTGACATACGGACGGACAGACAGTCAGACAGACATGACGAATCCATAAGGGTTCCGTTTTTTGCCATTTCTCTACGGAACCCTAAAAATCAAAAATATCATGTCAAATCGCCATTTTCCACCACTATTTTAGTCACTCCAAGCAGTGCCGGTTTTAGCTCTACCAGCGCCCCGGGCGAGATTTTCACGAGCGAGGGATTCTCCCTTCGAAGGGAGGGAGGGGGAGGGGGTGCATTCAAATAATAGTCTAGGAGTTGCCGCCAGTAACCAGCCGCTATTTATATATTTATTATTACCTTTGACCCCCTCCTAGCCCAAAAACGCCCCCTATCGCCCCTTTGTATCTGGCGCCCTGGGCGGTCGCCCAACCGCGCCCTACCCTAACGCCGCTACTGACTCCAAGCTAACTATATCAAGTGCGACAAGGATGGCTACAGTTTCAGAAACTTCAAAGAAAATGAAATAGGTTATTTTATTTTGTTAAAAATCACATAATATGTATTGTAAAATCAAGTTATAAGGTTTAAATAAAACTACAAAATAACAAAAAATAAAATTGTTTTATTTACATTTTGGTGAACATCGTCTTTGGCTACTAGTAGATAACAAATCAGTCTAGTATTCATCCGTACGAATATTGTTTACACATTAGTAGGTAACCTCTACTAGGTAATAATCTTCTTTCCATTAAAATACCTACCCTTTTTATAAATATCTAATAAACAATTATTCATTCTATCAATTTTTATAAATTAATTTTTTTTAAATTGACTCAAACATAATCAATCTATATAGAATATATTTTTGTTATAAAATATAAAATAACTGGTTAAAATAACATTTATACCTATGTATACAATATGGCGTGTTAAATCGCTGGAATATAAAGTACCTACCAATAAGTTTAAACTGTGTTAAGCTTCAAAAGAACTCTGGACCGTCACTTCATTAAATAACGCGATAGGTAGTTGTCCAATAGTATCGTCCTATTTCTATGTCAAACCAAATAAGACTTTATCATTCAGTTCGTAACGCTCAATGTTGGTGGCCACTGAAACGCGGACACGTAGCTACGTATATCTGTCGAGCCATTTTTCAAGTACGGGTCTTTACTATGGTAACACTCATATACTTAGGTACAGATTTAAAAAAGTTATGCCGCCATAGTTTCAGTCTTGGTCAAAGCATCTCGACAATTTTCGGTTAAAATCATGAATACTAGGAATGATGTAAAATGTAGATAACGAACACTTATATCTACATTTATACAAAAATATGAATAAAAATCAAAATATTTAGTAACAAACTGTACCGACTACTGATTTTTTTATGAGAAGTGGTGAATGATAACACATTTTTTTAAATTAATTATTACAAGGAATGAACAGCTAAGTTCATTCCTTGTAATAATTAATAATACAATAATTAGGTTCATACATTTCTAAAGGCGAAAAAATCCCAGCACTGCATATAAATAAGTTCGTATCTTGATTTGTTTATTTATTATACATATCGTACATGGAAGTCGTTATAACATGGCAGAAAATAAATAAAAATATACTTTACATACTAGTCCTACTAGTATGTAAAGTAATATACTTTACATACTAGTCCTACTAGTATGTAAAGTATATTTTTATTTATTTTGTTACATATAAAAAATATCTTTATTGAGGTAAAATTTAATGCATGCAACGTATAGGTTAAGCAAGGGCAATAGCTGCATTTCAAACATTTAATTTATTCATAACTGTACATATTTTTATTTTATTATTTTACTTTTTTACAAATGTGATAGGCGGACTTAAAGTCAGGCTTTACCTACCAGTCAACCCACTGGTGATGCCGAGAAAAGAAGACTTTAATATATCACAGAACGGTAAATAGTTGCCTAAAAGTGAACATATACTTGGCATGGAAAACTTTCTAATGCAAAAATATAAACTTAAATTAAGGCGCAATACGAAGAGACTCTGAGGAGATGAGGTGCGGGGCGATCCGCAAAGCACCCCGCATGCTTTTACATATTTCGTTTGACTGTGAAGCGGGAGGCGGGGAATGAACGCGGAATGACGCGGAATGTAAATTTTATCGGTTTTTATGAATTATTTTATAACAAATTTTTTGTATCGAAAATGAAGACGGCGAGCTCCTTCGGACTCACAATACTAATATTTTTGAGTAAAAATATTTTTTCCTCAGTTTATATTCTGAGAGTTTTAGAAGAAAAATAATTGTTAGATATTATTTCTTAACATTTTTTTGAAATGGATTGTTAATTTATTTTTAAATTTTAAGAAATCGAGCACCTTTTGAGCTATCCGAAGAAACCTACAAAAAATGTTTTAACCATTAGAATCACTTCAGATTAAACTTCCAGTGAACAGAAATACATGAAGTTTCGACAGTTCTCTTCGTATTCCGCCTAAAGTGTCTTTTTTTGGATTTAATTGTCTTCTAAGAAGCAAGCGAAAGACGTACCAATTTACTTTGAATCTTTAGGCTTTACCAAATAAGGCTTTTTGACCGATGTAACCTGGATGTTTAAAGCTACAAAGGCTAATATACTCTTGTTTATTCATAAAAAACCGTCTTACAAGTAGATATGTTTGTACAAACATGGTATTATGAAAAAAAAACAGTTTATAAAAGGTATTAGGACACTTGTATATGTAGGTATTATCGGCGACTTAATTTTAGTTTTGTTCTCAAGTTTCGCTCAAGAACAAATACTTAAAAAATATATACTTTTACCATACACTAACATACGTATACAGGTAGATTTTGCACGTAGCTGTATTGAAATCTAGCCAAATAGTAATCAAAATCATTAATAGTACACCGTAATAAAAAACTAAGCGTTAAGTTCGCCTATTGTTCTGTACAATTTGTATTTGATGGACAATAAAGATTAAATAAATAAAAACTAAACTAATTTCTCGAAAAAAAAAATCTCCCAAATATGTAATAAATGGCTAACCTACTAACTGCTACTAATATGCGCGGCCGTTGCCCACCCCGCTCACCGGCCGCCGCTCGCCACGAGCCCGGTAGCGGGTGATGAGTGGTGACATTCAAATGGGAGATTTTTGGTATGCATAATTTGACGGCTGATATCTTTGGTTATTATTATGAAACAAGATACATAAGTATTTTTTATTTCGTTAAAAGTGTAGTGTTTGTGAATATAGCTACGAGGTTCAAAATCACCCTTTATTTAAGAAAATATAAATACATATCACAATCATGAAAAGATCCTACAAAGAGATCTTATTTGATTGTCACGCACACATTCTTGTCTCAATCTATACAAAATCACAGTACACACGTACTGTACTTTATGTTTGTCCGTGTGTCACTGAGAATCGCTGCCAACCGGTGAGTCTGATAGGATCGGCGCAGTATCTGGAGAGCGTAGTACTCGTTTTAGTAGCGCGGCCACACCTGCTACTAGTAGCACTGTTCCTATAACCTGGAAATATAATTTAAATTGTTAGGAACAGTAGTGAACTCAATTCGAAGTGGAGAAGAAAAAGTCGGAAAGCGGACCTCGGGCACAGAATTAATAAGAGTACATACTCAATATGCGTGCCCGTTCCCCGACCCCGCACGTTTCCCCCGTTCTCGCCTTGTCGAGGGGCGAGGGCGGGCGAACACACACGCATTGACGTGTGCACGGATGTATAGTTTCGTTTGTAGTAGTCATCGTCACCATCCTCAGGTCTTTTTCAGTCTCCACTGCAGAAGCACGACCCTCTCTGTACTACCAGAGCCATATATTAGCCAGAGCAGTCAGGTATTGTAGTAGTAGCAGGCATAAATTATACCCCGCTTCTATGAAGTGCCATACCTGTGACTCGGGCTTCGCAGCATTATAGCTGAGGATGCAACTGAGAATACGCTGAGATGAGAGAGAGTAGTGAACGTCTCGGGTTGAACCAATTGAACAAATAGATTATATATCCGTATATATAATCTATTTGTTCAATTGGTTAGCATGCAAACGGCGAGCGTCGAAGGCGGCACCAGCTTTTACAAAGACGCGACCTTTGTGTCGCGCCGACGACATGCACATCAATCCGCTAGTTGCCAACAAGTCAAAACAGATACTTCTTTTCTAAACGTCAAATCAAATATTTTCTATCGGATTTCTATGAAAAACGCACGGCGTGGCGTCATAGTTTCTTGGAGTCAATTAGCGCTCTTAATATCAGTTTTTCGGCATTAATAAATCTAAACTCAAGTTCAAAATGGATATGATGAATAAAAAGTGACATTATTTTGTGACGTATTCTCTTTCATTACAAAATAATTTATTTTTGACCCTGGATACTACCCTATTCAGCAAATGGACAATAGGCAACTTTCCAAAATTTTTAAATATAATAGGTACTTTTTTCTAAATATCTGTCTTTGTTTTCATACAGTTAACATACCTTCGTCATACACACATTAGCACATTGTGATTTTATTTTTAACATTTCTCGTTCAAAAAGCGTTTTTACTATTATCACAAGCAAATATATCTATATCTTACGATCTGTGGACCCATTTTTGAAACGCGTTGTCACTAAACTAACGGTTTTTTGTATTGAAAAGACCATTCGTTTAGTGGGAACGCGTTTTAAAAATGGCACTCCTGGCAGTTGTTTGTATGCAGAAAGTAGTATAGTAACCGTGAGGGCGGCCAGTCCGTACGGCACCCAGTAGCGCAGCCGCAGCGCCTGCCGCGCCATCGCCGCGTACTCGGGGGTCATGCTGGCTTCCTGCCGGAACCAGAACATCGGCACCAGCGTGTCGCTGTCCGGCAGCTGGTTGTTCAGGCTGGATAAACAAGAGATCCTTTATTAAGACTCGGGAGAAGTAGCCGATGGAAACTGTAGTCACTTTTGCCGCTGGACGGCTTTACGCGAAAACTAGATGCTACTGTGTTTATAATGGAAAAGTAGTAAAAATTTAGATAAGCAGATGAAATTAGTATCTTTTTGTGTAGTAAATAAGTTGTACATTTCTTCAAAAGTACGCGTCACGTCGTATCTCGGTGTGAACTGACCCTTATCCCTTGTAGCGCAATCTACTATTATATGGGTATACATACGTACACGCAAATAACATACAATAACACAATAAATTAAATAAATTCTGCTTTACAAGTTTAGATCTTATCGGTGTCAAGATCTTGGAGGGGACGGAATCGTCTTTTACGTTAAAACTACAAATACTCGGTCTTTATATTCATACAAAAGATGGTTTTGCATTCTGGTATTCTGATATTATTGAACTATTGAATTAATTCAATACGCGTTGTCTGAGAACCCTAGATCAAGCAAACTAAACTCTTAAAACTGAATTAATTTCTCAAAATCAACTACCCTAAGACTGGAATAACTAATTTCTCAATGTAGACTGTGAAGAGAGTGGAGACTAACCTGATCCCGCCGATATGCCGTACTAGTAAGTTGATTTGCAGCTGTGCATACACTTGCAGGGGTATGCCGGTTAACATCTCTAGCGCCAGTCGGAAGTTCATCTCACTGGAAATATATGAAATTGTGTACTCCCTCAGTATTAAAACTTTCTTTTTAGAATAAGTCAATATGGGACATACAAGTAAACAGTGGCGTAGAAAGGGGCACAGAATTAATTTAAAAAGTATTACATACCCCCCGTCCCCGTACCTCTCTCCCGTTCTTGCCTTGTCACGTGTGTAAGCGGGCGAACACACATACATTGACGTGAGCACAGATGTATAGTTTCGTTTGTAGTAGTAGTAGGCATAAATGATACTCCGTTTGTATGAAGTGCCATACCTGTGATGTAGCGATGACACCCGAGGTTCCTATATAACTAAATATATAACTAGACATAGAGGCACATGCTACGCCACTGCAAACAAGGATGAGACAATTTACCACTCGCCCTCTTCTTATCTCATTCACACTTACGGCTTGGGGTCGAGTCCCTCAATCTTGCTGGGGTAGTGAGGGTCCGAGTGCAGGAAGTGCGGTAGAGACACGAAAGCCGGCGCCCCGAAACGACACTCGGACACGTTGAGGGCCCCGGAGAAAAGACAATTTTCGTCGCGGGCTTCATCACAGTAGCAGGCCTGGAAAAAAAGATTAAAATAATTTTTATCTTTTTTTTTATTTGGGAAACTAGTCCGTTAGATAGACAATCTAAACTAATCAAGTTTCCTCTGATTACTATGATTCTGATTACTGATACTTCACAAATAACGAACAGACAATGTCCCTAAATATTTATATTTATTTATAATGTTAAAAAATTAAAAGAAGAGAAACATAGAAGTGGGTCTAAAAAACGAAATTTTGATCGAAATATACACAATAACAATTATTTGTTACAATATTAAGTAAATAGGTAGTACGGTGATAACATTATTTTACGTGCGAGCAACTAACGACCTAATTCCCTTTTTGTATGAATCAATAGATGCTACGAACAATAATTTTCTAGAATCTTAAGTGATCTCGAAAAATCATTCAATTTATTCAAATGGAATCAGAATCGAAGCGGTGAATGTAGGAGCGTTAGAATTCTAGAGAATTATTGTTCGTAGAATGAGAATTTTTTTCTAAACGTCAAAACAAACATTTTCTATGAAATCTGTATGAAAAACAAAACCGTGACGTCATCATTTTTTCGAGTCAAATAGTATCACTTTTTCTGCATTAATGAATTTAAAATCACGTTGAAAATGGATATGATCAATGACAAGTGATACTATTTTATGACGTTTTATGCTCTTGGCAATGCCATACAATTTATTTTTGACCCAGTCATCTACCCAATTGTTGTCTATGATTAAAAAAGTAATAATGATGGAAGTTTTAGGTTATTTTATAATTGTATTTTAGATGTGTAAATGTGAATAATTTCTTGATAAGTTGATAAGGCCGATAATAAATAAGTATCAAGTTTACGTATATATAAAAATATGCCGTATCACGCATAAAGAAAACGGTATGAAACGATTCTAATGACTGGAAAATTTAAGAAGTAGTGGTCCTTGAAAAATGATTTCTTAGTATTTCTACAGTCAAAACGACACCTAATAAATGTATGTAGTAACTGCCTGTTAAACTCTGATTAGATAACGTATATGTACAAGTAGTTGTTCTACTTTTCTTTATAGGTATATACATATTTTAAATTTTTTCTCATAGATGGAGATGAAAAGGAGAATGTGCTACACGGTTTACGGTAATATATTTACATGAATCACTCGCGTCACTCAACCTAAATAGCGACCGTAGCGAGTGATTTTACAGTTGAAAGTTGAAAGCGCCCTCGCCTTAAAAACATTACCTTTACGCCTTATAGCACAATCTACTATATCAGAACATCCGCATTATTTGATAATAAAAAATACTATTAATATTGAATGGTAAGATTTTACGTAGTTAATCGAAATCATGTGATAATTTCTTATCATGTCTATAACAAAAAAACATTTTTATTTTTATTGCTTTTTAGGGTTCCGTACCCGAAGGGTGCAAACTATGGGTGCCCTATTACTGTGACTCCGCTGTCTGTCCGTCTGTCTGTCCGTCTGTCCGTCTGTCTGTCTGTCCGTCAGTCACAGGGCTCTATCTCTTAAACCGTAATAGCTAGACACTTGAACTTTTCACCGATTATGTATTACTGTGGCGGATATAACAACGAATACTAAAAATAAAAAATAGTTAAAAATTAAAGGGAGTCGTCATACAAGAAGGGTGTTTTTTTCAGCGTTATTAACTTGATCTTTATAATGGCATCAACTAGATACTTGAAATTTTCACCAATTATGTATTACTATGACCACAATAACAACAAATACCAAAAATAAAATAAAGTTAAAAATTAAAGGTGGTCGTCATACAAGAAACGTGTTTCTTCAGCGTTTTAAAACATTGTGCGGACCACCGCACTGCACGGAACCCTTACGTACGAGTCCGACTCGCACTTGCCCGCTTATTTAGTGTTGATAACTACTTGTACTATAGACAAGTGGTGAAATCCAAACAAGGCATTCGCAGAATCAAATCATATACAACGTGTTAAGGCGAGATGGGTTCACAGATTGCAATACTGTGCGTGTTTTTGAAAAATCACTGTTATTAAACTACTACAGTTTATTCCTCAAAAAATTACATAAAAATCTTAAGGCCTTTTTACAGACACCTACAATAGCCAAAACACGATTGAGCATTTTAGGCTCGATAGAAAAAAATCACAAACATACCTCTAAATTTGCCAAAATTTGCCTTTATAATACATATTACTATTTTATACAATCACCTTTTTATATTAAAATTATACCTAAAAATTTATCATCTAAATATCTATCCGTTTTGCCTACTAAAAAAATAACACGGCTCCGGGCCTTTCTTCGCTTTCGACGAATATTTCACTGTGTTTTATATAATAAAACTGAACAACTTTTGTTCTAGAACATTCCCAAAATGCCAAAAATAAAATTCGGATTTTCATACAAATTGACTCGATCAGCTGATCAGTTTGTATGGTTTTTTTTTTTTTGGTTTCGTCACAGTTGTAGAAGAAGAGTTGTGCAGTTTCATGCGCTGAGGTACCATCTGAGAGGTATTGCGTTAGTTCATTAACACTTTGTCATAGGTCATAGGAGATGTGGACTTAAGAGAAATTAACCAACTTTCTTATATCTTGGGAAGTTTTGTTTTTACTCATTGTCCATATGGAGAAGGAAACTTACAAATTCTTTACATTTTAATACCTCGTAAGTTTTTTGTCCGTTGATATTGATTTATACCTTGTTTTAAACATATACCACGAACGCATACGTTCTAACACGTCTTTAATCACTTTCGGGATGGAAAGAGTCACGGGTTACAAGACAGCAAGCTACGCTTAGGAATATGGAGACATAATCTATACTTCTATATATATACTTTTATACTAATATAAAGAGGAAAGATTTGTACCTATTTTTGTATGATTGTAATGAATAGGCTCAAAAAGTACTGGGCCGATTTTCAATTTTCAAAAATTCTTTCACCGTTGGAAAGCTACACTATTCCCGAGTGACATAGGCTATGTGTGTACCACGGGCGAAGCCGGGGTGGACTGCTAGTACTTAATATTTTGCCACACCTAACGTTCCACAATGATTAAATTTAATAACGCTAACTGCATTAGGTAAGTTATGTGCAGTATGTTGGGCTCATATTTTTTTCGGTTACATACTTTTGCAATTTAGTACAAGTAGTACACACCATAATACCCTTATCTCTATGATTTTAATAAAGTCGATTTTTAAGTTTGTACCTATACAATGTGGAAGGGAAATACCCGTAATAAATCGAACCACGGTCTATACTAGATCATTATAGTATTATAAAATTAAAATAACATTCAAAAAACAAAAAAAAATCGGCATTTCCAAACAAAATATGTGAATGTCAATTATTTTTTTGTTTTTGACTTTTTTAATTTCATTATACTTTAGAGATCTAGTATAGCTTGATTTATTACTGGTATGTCCCTTCCACGTTGTATACCAGTCTTTCCCAACGTGGGCGATAACGCCCCCTTGTGGGCGCTGCAGGCCTAAATGGGGGCGGTAAGAGACCCAGAAAAAAAAGGGGGCGTTGTGTAGGGCTTTGGGGTCGATTTATAATTTCATCTACCTAGCTAGGAAGACTCTTAGACACCGACTGAGCTCTCGACTACATCTTATGAATATCAACTAATATTAATTAAGATATAGGTAGTTCAAACTCGGTTCGATATAAAAGACCGCGGGCAATCATGTTTTAACAAGTTTTTGTTAAATAATCCGATTTGTACATTCCTGTATCAATCGGCTGGTTCTATAATACTTGTTCTTGCTTGTCGAGTACGATTGGGCGTCGAATGAGATAAACGAGTTTATGCACGTTTGTCTTATTCCTGTTGGTGCGTGCTGCTTATGCAATCCTATATAAACGACGTAAATTTATTTTATTTTCATTTGCGGTTTCGCGCATAATAGATAAGCAGTACATGATTTCAACACTTACGTATTTCTCAAAACAAAACAATGTCGGAAGTAAAAAAGAAGAGACGGCAATACTCTGCGGAATATATTAAATTCGGATTTATTGAAAATCCCACAAACTGTCCGAATACTATAAAGTTGCGTTTCAATAATCAGTTATAAGTACTTAGCGGTTTTTAAGTATGTTTAAAAAGGGGGGCGTTAAAAAATAATTTATTCTTAAAGTAGGCAATAGACAAAAAAAGGTTGGGTATCCCTGTTGTATACCTATGTATGTATCAATTTAGGATTTTGGTACAGTTTTAGATTTCTCGGCAATTTTCATAAAATGTTTCATAAACCGCTTGTAAATTTACGGTCCACATACATACATCATGAAGGGTAGACTCAGTTCATCAATGTGAGCAACTTTTCCTACGAGAGCATTATAAAAACGTGTTGACGGGACAATTTGTGAAAACGAATATTTTTTTTAAGGCCCAACATGATCTCTTAAAAAATTTTTGTTCATAGGTCTGACTTAGAGGTAGAAGGTAGCTATGTAATACATGTATACGGCGGTACATTTGCACTCGGAATGTAACTTGCTCGCTAGTGTTTTTGAAATTCATCATAGATATAAGTGATAAGACAATCTATTAACATCCAAATATTCCAGAAGATCGTATTGATTGTGAAGAGTGCCTTTTAATCAGACCATTTGTTTAAAACTTACTTTTACTTTTACCCGCGGCTTCGCTCGCGTGCAACAATTGATATAATAAGTGTCATCAATTTATATAAAGTCTGACATAACATACTGAAACTATTTTAAGTGTTAATTTAGTCCACGATACTGAACAACTTTCTCCAAGAAACATACGAGGGCTGTTTGATAAGTACCCGTTTTCTAAATATATTAATATCACTGGCCGCAAATAAGTATACCACCTTTTTAAGCCATTTCTCAGAGGCGGGAAAATTTAAAAAAAAATGGCATTCTTTTGTTTTTTTTCTCATTTGACAACGATTCAGTGAAGGCGTGAACTTAAAATTGTTAAAATGGAGAAAGAACAGTATCGGTCTGTAATTAGATTCTTATTTTTGGAAGGAAAAACATGTGATGAAATAAAAGTAAGAATGCAAGCGGTTTACCATGAATGTGCTCCTTCTATGACAACCGTCAGATATTGGTATAACAAGTTTAAGCGGGGGAGAACAACCGTCTTTGATGAGGATCGCCCAGGCCGGCCAGTTGAGGTGACTACAGATGATATGGTTAAGAAAATTGAAAATATCGTTTTAGCCGACCGCCGAATTAAACTTCGAGAAATCGTTGATGCTGTAAATGTTTCAATCGAGAGGGTACAACACATATTAGAAGAAAAATTGGGTATGAAGAAAGTATCGGCGAGGTGGGTGCCGCGTTTACTCACGGTGGAGCAAAAACGGAACCGACTGACTAGGTACTTCGGAGCAGTGTTTGGCCGTGTTTTTTGTGACCGTGGACGAAACGTGGGTCCACCACTACACCCCGGAAATGAAAGAGCAGTCGAAGCAGTGGATTTTACCGGCTGAACCTGCTCCAAAGAAAGCAAAAACCGTCCCATCGGCTAGAAAGGTCATAGCGACCGTTTTTTGGGATTCGCAGGGTATTATACATATTGACTATTTAGAAAAGGGAAAAACAATAACAGGGCAGTACTATGTCAATTTATTGGATGAATTTGACGCCGTGTTGAAGGACAAACAACCCCATTTAAAAAAGAAAAAAGTACTGTTTCATCACGACAACGCCCCGGCTCATTCGTCCAGAGTTGTGACGGCTAAATTAGCACAGTTACGCTACGAACTATTGTCTCACCCCCCGTATTCTCCACATTTGGCCCCATGCGATTTCTTTTTGTTTCCCAACCTAAAAAAAATGGCTCGGTGGCAAGCGATTTGGATCAAATGAAGTCATTGCCGCCACAGAGGCCTATTTTAATGACTTTCCAAAATCATACCATTTGGATGGTTTATTGAAGCTTGAGTATAGGTGGAACAAATGTATAGAGTTAAAAGGTGACTACGTAGAAAAATAAATGCATATATACAAAAAAAATGTTTTTTTTTCCACAAACGGGTACTTATCAAACAGCCCTCGTAAATACAAAAATATGCAAAATTTTTTTTCTTTCTATGAGGTACAATCTCGGTTTAGCTGATTGGTCGTTGGGGAAAGTTGTTCACTATCATGGACTAAATTCACCCATGAAATAATTTCAGTCTATTAATGACCCTGTATATAATCCTTCTGTTATTGGAGCAATGCTGGGGAATATCTATTTTTTCATACAAATTGTCCGGTGAGCTGAACGCAATTGTATGAAATCAAAAAAATAATGCGAAATCCTCGCATTGGTTATAAAGGAAAAGTTGTTCAGATTGACGGACTAAGTAACCCGATCAAGAATATGTCGACGATACATTTACACTAGGTATTCCAACTCCTCCATGGTTCAAAGTCTTGTTAGGCTTGAAACTAAGCTAAGCGGACGCTCCGGACGGGTTCAGTCCGTCTCCGTCACAAACCGTGCGATAGACAGAGCTGAAACCGTCGCGGATCACGTATCTCTGCCGCACGTAGGGTTTGTGACAGAGACGGCCTGAAGCCGTCTGGGGCGTCCGCTTGACGTAGTTTTAAGCCTTATATCAATGCTCCCGCCCGATTGTTATAGTCACAGGTTGTTCTTAAGACTGCGGTCTTCGACAGTGGGAATTTTTGATTGAACACCCGAATCTATATTTTCTATCTACACATAAGCATTGCGCTGTATTGTAAATGCACCCTGGAGACGAATTTAGACGAATTCAGAAGCGCAGCGCGCGGTCTGCCTTATCAGCGTTTGCGTTCCCATATTTATTTGAGAATTTCGGAGAACTTTAAAATTTTCAATCATTTTACAAGAAATTTTTTTTATTATTATTTGTTGTACGTGTTTAAGCATAAATCAATCTTCATATATGTGTATTTTTAATTCTTTAACTGAGTTGTATGCGAAAGAAATCCGACGACGTATTCGCTTATATTTTCTTCAAAGTTTAACCTTTTTAACTAAGTTTTTCTTTGAATAAAAAAAAGTACTAAAAACTCGGCCACTTTTTAGGATTTTCCTTTGTCTTTATTTCTCTGTAATTTATACACAACTTCATGTTTCAAATTCCGTGTAAACAACAAAGAAATGAACGTCGCGCACCGCAAAACATTTAAACACGTCTCAGGTTATTTGGGATTAAACAAACTATTACAATGAAAATCAATAAATTGTCTCAGCCACTTTTTTAATACTTAAATAAACTTCAATTTAACATATCTTAACATATTGTTACTAATTTAGTTTGGCTTCAATAAGGACCACGCCCTTAAGCTATAAGTAATATGTCAGATCAGACGACTTTTTAGGGTTGCGCAACCAAATGGCAAAAAACGGAACCCTTATGGTTACGTCATGTCTGTTTGTCTGTCTTTCTGTATGTCACAGCCACTTTTTCCGAAACTATAAGAAATAGTATACTGTTGAAACTTGGTAAGTAGATGTATTCTGTGAACCACATTAAGATTTTCACACAAAAATAGAAAAAAAAAACAATAAATTGTAGAGGTAAATACTTAGAACTAAAACTCAATTTTTTTTTATTTTTTTTTTTAATCTATGGATAGGTCTTCAAAAATAATATTGAGGTTTTTAATATTTTTTTTTCTAAACTGAATATTTTGCGCGAGAGACATTTCCAAAGTGGTAAAATGTGTATCCCGGGCCCCTGTAACTTCTAAAATAAAAGAGAATGAAAAAACTAAAAAAAATATATGATGTACATTATCATGCAAACTTCCACCGAAAATTGGTTTGAACGAGATCTAGTAAGTAGTTTTTTTTAATACGTCATACACCAAAGTTACAACGAACTACAAGAACTTTTATATTATGTGACTTGCTGCTACGGAACCCTTCATGGGCGAGTCCGAATCGTACTTGGCCGCTTTTTTATTGTTGTAGCCTTTACTAGTTTGTATTGTGTTGTTTTTATTATTAGTGTAGTAAGTGAATGTATTAAAACGATACACGGAGTCCGAAAAACGGCCATTTTTGGCAAAACTGCAAACTAAAGCTTAACGTTCTCACTTTAAACTGTAGACAGTGGTTCATAAAATAGTTTGAAGGTTATCTAGGTTTAACTAGCTCAAAATTTTAAATGATATCTCCGTTTCCTTACAAATAATTTATTTCAAATGAGGGCAGCACTGGACACCGTGTATCGTCTTTAAGTTAGATGCGAGTTGCGAACCGTGCGAATGTCCGTGAGAGTTTGGCTCCAACAGTCCAACGGAAGATCAGCGCTGGGATTTGCAATGCAAAACCTAGAACATGCTGAGTTGGAGACCATTTTGGGGGATGAAAGGCATATTTTTACTTGTACTCTTTATACTTCCTAATCATAATTAGTAAAAATCAATCAGATTACATAATGTAGGTTGTTTTTGTCCTACGAAATTTTTTTTTATCTATCTTTCTATCGTGTAAAGTCTGACACCCGTTGATTGACTACATAAGCACATGAACAATAACAACAACATTCAAACAAACACCACAACACTACTTATATTTCTACGACTGTAACTATAATACAGGCAAACTGATAGATAATGCATAGCGTTAAGTTTGACCCATTGTAATCAATAAAATATTAGATAGTATGCAATAAACTTAAACAAATAAATAACCAAGGTAACTAACGTGCAAAAATACTCGTAAGTTCTAAAAAGGCCTGTTTTCGATGTTATAGGGCGGCAAACGAACAAGCGGGTCACTGATGGTAAGTGATCACCACTGCCCATGGACAACTGCAACACCAGGGGTGTAACAAGAGCGTTACCGGCCTTCAGGATGTCTATAACTACAGCTATAGCAGGCAACGCTCATATGACTTTCGATGCTGTGAATCCTATTTTGGCCATTTTAAGTATGTATTGTACACGTGCCGAAAGAAGCTGGGTGTAGACCGCAGCGGATATTGGCGTTGTGTTGTGACCCGTACAAAAGGCACACTAGGCTATACTCACCAGCCGTGGGTATCGGTAGCCGTTGTCGAAAATTGACTCATTAGCTGCATACAATACGCCTTCGATGCCTTCAACTGTGACCGTGTCGTTATTTCCTAATATCATGTATCTGAAATGAACAAACATATCTAAATTGATACGGACAAAATACATATATTTAGCACGAAATACATATATTTAGCATGACTCCACAGTAGTTTTTTGAGAGCCTACAATAACGCCAGTGCATAATACGCTAGATGACAACAAGTCAAATCAGACACTTTTTTCTAAACGTCAAAACAAACATTTTCTATGGGATTTGTATGAAAATCACAACCGTGACATCATAGTTTCGAGTCAAATAGCGGTCTTAATATCGGTTTTTCTTCATTAATAAATCTAAAATAATATTGAAAATGGATATGATCAATTCGATCAATTCAAGACGGGTGACACTATTTTTTGACGTTTTATTCTCTTAGCAGTACCAAATAATTTATTTTTGACCCAGTCATCTACCCAATTCATTAATATTCTTCTCCATGTTAGTCTTTTTAATATCTAACAAACAAATATTAGGCAAGCAGCTGGGATAGGTTTGGCAGGCGTTTGTCAATTTTTTTTTATATAAAAATAAAACCGCAAACATTGACGAATATTTGAAACATAATACAAATGAAGATGATGAAACTGAACTAGATGTAATGAACGATGCCAAAACAAGTAATGAGACTAAAAGATTACTTAAAATGCAAGCTGAAACAGAAGATGTTATTTACAATATTAATGATAGTGTTTTGGTAAGGTATTATAAACAAAGATGGGTATATTACATAGGATTTATAGAAAGGTTGGAGTTGAAATCACAGTTAATACATTATACAATTAGATTTTTAAAAACTGTGAAAAAGCCCTGCCTTCATTTTGTAACTACTAAAAAAATTGACATTGACACAGTTCCCAAAGAATGTCTTGTAAAAAAAATTCATTTAAATAGTCTGCCAAATAGTTTTACATTACAAGAGGATTGTAATTCCATTTATTTTATATAGTTTTTTTATTGCATTGTTTGTGGTCAAAATTGGGCCTGCTATTAATAATTTTTTTTGATGCGCGATAAGTTAATTCAAGAATTCTCTCTAAAATAATGACTCTGAATATAGTGTGTATTTTGAATTATATGTTTAATTATAAAAGAAAAACATTTTAAAAATGTTACTAAGTATTTCGAATTGAAATATTTGATATTAATGTTATTTTTTTATTATTTTAGGCTAAAAAAAGACTGACAAAACAATGTGTTACTAATGTAAATTTGTTCTACGTGAAGGTGAATTAACGCAACAAATGAACCTTAATAATATAAAAGTATACTGAACATTTACTTAATATTAATTTTACCTTCATATAGAGCCCAAGTATTTTACTTTAGTTGTTGAATTGAAGTCTTTCTTTCTTATAAAGCACAAATATACAATTTAACAACTATTGAGTAAAAATATTTTAAGCACCTATATAAAATTTGTTCCTTGAGATAAGTTGATCTGATTTGTTTAATTTCAATAGATATAAGTAAAAGATTTATTTTTTATTAAACGAATACTCATTTCTTTTTTTAGAATATATTCGAATATAAAGTATTTAATCTTTATTATTGGCATGGGAAACATAGCCGCTTTTTAGTTCTTTTTTGCAAATTTGTAATGACAATAAAAGTGTCATTTCTTAATAATTGTAATAAAAAAGATGTTTCTTTTCTTATATTTTGAGTTAACGTCTCTGCGATACTATAATTGTCTTTTTTATAAAAAAAAATTAAACTCGTTTGTTGAGTCTGACTCATCATTTCTAATTAAAGACTAGTTAGTATTATCATGATCTTAGTAAGCGATCTCATTAGCAATAGAAAGTTAGTTATACTATCTTTGTTAATTTTTATAAATTTTAATAAAGTACTTAACACAATTTATTTATTGATTTTTATTTATAAAAACCACCAATGTGTATTACCCCTAAGAAATTCCCTTGTGAAACAAACCATCTTCTGTGTAACGAAACATATAATATTCCTCTGTGTTTCCTTTGTGTTATGTACAACTTTTTTGAAAATGACTCATCTGCTCCGTAGTTCTGTGTAAGGAATGTAAGGCCTCGCCACTAAGAATTAATTTCTTGTTTTTAACTATATCTTAATTTTTTAAAAGGCGTGTGAATCGGCCGTAGCAAACTGTGCTATATATGATGTTTTTTAATTAATTTCCAGACGCCATCTTGCATTCAAATAAAAAGTTTATATTCGAATAACGAAACTCATGCAGTTAATAAACGGCAGCCAGCTTGGAAAAATAAAATAAAAAAAGCTCACCCTTATGGTGGGTGGGAGTGTGTTAGTTGTAGCTTGGCCTGAGGCCTTGCGGTTACCTAAGCTTAACCTTCGGCTTCAGATTTGCTTCTTCATTTAAGGGGTCCCTCGGGGAGGAGAGTTGGGAGGATATATACGAATAGACCTATCTACTAAGTATGTACTTACCTAAAGTTAATATGATCTTGAATGAATTAGCAACATCCGGTAAATTGAATTTTTGAGATCATGGCGCTCAGAAGAATGGATGTATTTACAAGCCCATTTAGGTAATTAGAGGTTGCAGCATCTTCAAATAGGTATCTCTTGACTTAAATTCTAATTTTAAAACGGATACATGTAGGTACGTAATATTACTGGGTTTCTTCACGACATAGGTATTAACGTTCGCACAAAGAAAAAAAACAAATTTTAGATGTACGTTAGTTTTTGTTGATAGTATAACAAACAAGTGACATTGAATGCGAAAAACGCTGTTGTCTTATTAGCTATAATAGCCTATAGTTAGGCAATGTGTAATTGACATATGCGTAATAAATCGAACCACGGGTTATATACTAGATCACTATAGTTTAATGATATTAAAATAACAGTAAAAAAAGCAAAAAATATTCGACATTCTCATAACCATTTGCCCCGGGACCCGGGGCTGCACACTTTTGTTGCCGATTTTTTTTGTGTTTTATGACTGTTATTCTAACTCATTATACTATAGAGGTCTAGTACCTATAGCCCGTGGTTTGATGGTAGGATATCTATACAGATCTGTGGAATATACCTATATATATATATATATATATATATATATATATATATATATATATATATATATATATATATATATCTCTGTCGTACAGATCTGTACAAGTATTTGTCGGGATTGTCCCGATTTCATTTGACGTCAGGTCTCGACAAAAAACAAAACGTCCCAAATTGATTTGGCGATTACTTCGACAAAATAAAATGGATGTTTGTACGGTGTATCTAAAGAATAACTTGTATAAAATTACATACATTTTCGCTACTTAGTTTAGATTTGTTTCATACCGAAGTATATCTTTGATAAATCAAACTTTTGTATTGCTGTATTTCTTTCTTTAGAAAAACAATATTATGAAACTCTAAGAAAAGGTTTATTTTAAAGGAAAGTTTCGGCAACAGTCGTAAAAGCGTTTGTTTAGCTTCACAAAGTTATGCCGTGGCCGGTAGCGGGTGGTCTAGTGTAATATTTTTCACGTAGGACATAATATGCATAACCTAAGTTATTTATTACTTATTATAAATTTATTAATAAATGTATAATGACTTCCCACACAGATACAGCAAGAGTACCTATTATATACAGCCCCAAGTAAGTTTTAAACTTGTGTTATGGGATACTATCTCAACTCAACGATATCTTTTTTATCATTATTTCAGCCGCAAAACGTCCACTGTTGGACATAGGCCTCAGGCCTAGGGATTTCCAAAATGACCGATCTAGAGCGGCCTGCGTCCAGCGCCTTCCAGCGACCTAAGTCAGATCGTCTGAGCACCTTTTGGGTAGGTGTCTAACGCTTCGCTTGCCAGTAAGTGGTCGCCATTCGAGAACCTTTCTGCCACATCGGCCATCGGTTCGTCGCGCTATGTATCCCGCCCACTGCCACTTCAGTGCCACGAGCTAATCCGCTGGGCTATATCAGCGACTTTTGTTCTCCTACGAATTTTCTCATTCCTGATTCGATCACGTAGAGAAACACTGAGCATAGCCCTCTCCATAGCGCGTTGAGCTACCTTGAGCCATCTTATGAGACCCAAAGGAAGGGACCACGTTTCAGAGCCATAAATCATCACTGGTAACACACATTAATATACACTTTAGTCTTGAGGCACTGAGGTATTTTGGACGAGAAGACGCTGCATAACTTCCCGAACGCTGCCCAGCCGAGTCGGATTCGTCGAAAGACCCTCTCTCGAAGACCCTCTTTCGTTTTGTCCATATTCATTTTGAGGCCCACCTGTTGGGAAACTCGATTAAGGTCTCAGAGCATGGTAAGTTCTTAAGTCTTCCATGGATTCTGCCATGACAACGATATCGTCAGCAAATCGAAGGTCAGTGATATACTCGCCATTGATGTTGATGCCAAGTCCTTCCCATTCCATCTTCTTTATAATAAACTAGCTTTTGCCCGCGGCTTCGCCCGCGTTGATTACGGGTATGAAAAATAGATGTTGGCCGATTCTCAGACCTACTCAATATGCTCACAAAATTTCATGAGAATCGGTCAAGCCGTTTCGGAGGAGTACGGGAACGAACATTGTGACACGAGAATTTTATATATAAGAAGATACATATATTTATAGATAACAGAAGTCAGGTACAAAAGTCGGATGACTTTTGATACAAAAGTCCATTTTTCCATTCTCTGAGTGTATTTTTGATGTAAGTACTAGCGTCTAGATAAGTAATTGATACACTCTCACGTCTTTATCCCTAATGAGGCAGATAGAGCAATTTTATTCTTGCAGCTCTACGCAGATAGAGCTTAGGGCCGCAAGACTCAAAGGCCACTTTTAGCATGATGGTGTGCAAGAAGGCAAAATTGGAATGCAAAATAGTGATGGGTTGCTACCTGCATCACCTATTAACATTTTCGCCCATTCCCTCGATCAGCTTTTATGATCTGAGAACATTCAAAAAAATTTGCATGGAAGATGCAAGTACTTAATTGAAATCAAAACTTTTTTGTAGTGCCATAAAAAAGGTGATCCTCCTTGGGAGAAATCACCATCATCATTTTATTTGTTTGTAATGGACAGGGCTCACCTCCATACGTAGGGTTCAAAAAGGACGCGTATCTGGGTTCGTAAGAAATTGGTTTGTATCTTATTGGTTAAATTACTGTATTTACGATAAGTAAGGTCCCAGGGAATAGGTACTATACCCTATCTTGATTCTGGTTTATTTCTGGTGCTATGTTCTAATTGCGAAAGTTGAGGAATTTTTACGCACGACCAAACATACTCCTACGAGCTGTGCTATTGGATTCTCAAGTAAAATCTTTTGTGAACTAAATAGCGCGGGTAAGTAGAAAGACAATCGAGATCAAGATTTATCCCTAGTCTAGAAGTAGGTAGGCCTAACTAGATAAGAAGTAACGATTTGGGGTCAGCGGTCCAGTCATTCATTGGTCAGTACGCCTGCACTCAAACTAAACTGATCTTAAGTAAGTAATGACCCTATCCGGTAACTACAGCTTATGAGGACCCCAGATATAGACGTAGGTATATATAGACTGAGATGCATGTTGTATTATCTAGATTTTTCTATATTGTCTTATTTTCTTCACTTGTATTAGGAGCCTCCCCGTGGCGCACCTGAAAACAGCTAGACTCTAAGCTGGCCAATCCTGTCACCACGATGGTCCCCCCAAATAAGACACACCCACGATCCTATCCAGAGCAAAAGCAACAGCCCTTCTCAGGGCTCATGACTCCTTTACTTACTATAATATCAATAAATATAGAAGGATTCTCTGAAGATAAAGCATCAATACTGTCTATCTATTTAAGAGCTGCTCTTTTGTCGGTGTAGTGCTTACCAGTCTCTCTTTCCTCCGCTAAGTTCTTACGTCCTTAAGTATATGTTTTGACATTTATTTTTTCTTTTATTTGATCGAAAAATCTTCTGTATACATTCAGAAAGACAAACGCGGGAAGCGACTTTGTTTTCACCTGACTACGGCAAGTAATGTGGTTCGCCGCTATTTATGAATTTATTTATGTAATGTATGTTCACCCGGTCCCTCGTAACTTTTATTCTATCCATGATACCTTCACAAATAAGATATGTGTTGGAAGCGTCATGGCTGTCCCCTAGTTATAGGCTATGTGGCGTCACAGTAATAATATGACGCTTCTTCTTCATCTAAGCGCGTTCCCGGTTGCATCCTCAGCTGTTCTGCTGTGTGATATGACGCCCTCTATACACCATGAAGTAATTAACTAAAAAAATCGAATCATACCATGTAGGGTATCAAATTAAAGGGCTTAGTAAGCACATTTTAAATATGCATTAATTAGATAAAGGTACTCGTACGTACTTTTTTCAGTAAGAATTTTCCCGTTTTAGTTGTATAAACTTAATTATATCTTGTATTCAATCTTTGACAGATTGGATCTACTGAGAACGTTTATTCTCAGTAGATCCATTGACCAGAACGATTAGGAGAACCACGGATGTATTACTATTGCCCTAAGAATCCCAAAAGGCTCGAGGTTTGATACTTATATCCGGATTGTTAGTGACCCCTACTATTGTATGACGCCTGTGTTATCCACTAGCTATAATGGAGGGTTATCTATCGCTTATCAAAAGTCTTATCTGAAGACAATAACAGACGGCGCTTACATACAAAAATGCGAATTATATCATATTCTACAATTTATGTGTGAATATATTCATATCTATGAATACCAAAGTGCAATAATATATGCTAGATTAAATATTGCCCCGACCGCGGCGTTGCCCGTGTGGTCACAGGGTAGGTAGTTCGTTATTCAATCCAACAGAACCCCACATCTATACTGGATATAAACTATCCTAGGTATATGATAATCCAGCTATCTGCATGCCAAATTGCATTCAGTATCAAATATTTGATTTAAAAAAGAAAGATAAAATAATTTACATATTTACAGATATATACAGATATAGAAAAGTTACCTACAAATAACCTACCTACTACAAATTTAATCTAAAAATTTGTGTCCATGTGGCATAGTGCAAAGAACGCTGGCCGCATTTCCGCGTTGAATCGCAATACTAATACGTTGTGTGTAAAACAGCCAGCCCTCTTGTCACCGGCGGCGAAGATCAGACTTGGAGAGATCTCTTCAAGGAGAGCCCTAGCACCCGCCCTAATATTTGATGCACCATTAAAACAAGCTGGAGTGGAAAAACAAACTGATAAGTTTCTCTCTCTCCCATTCTTCCACTTCCTCATAAATATATTCTCCTTCGCTATAACAAACTTTGTGCTTGACACTTGAACCAGCTTACAGTTTGTTATAAAAATATTTTTATAGAAGTTTTTGACTATTTAAGAGGTTAGTAGAGACGATAACAGATTTTGCAGATCGGTTACTTATTTCTGGGAAGTCTGAAAAATATTGTTCCGTTTAGTAAAAAAGTCTGTGGTTCCGTCCGACCTTACTTTGTTTATAGATAGGAGTGTATGATTTCCATACCCACCTATTTTGAATAACCGGCCAAGTGCGCATCGAGCCATGCGCAGTGTAGAGTTCCAAAGTTTCCCTTAACAATGGAAACTTTATTTTCGATTGTGATAATTTTACATGTTTACTACCCATTTTAAACAACAACAACAATATTTTGTACGAATAATTACTAGTAGGTATATTTTACAAGTTAGGCAGCAATGTTAACTTTTTACTAATAAGCCAACTTAGCCATGATCCATATACTATCATATCATACTATCATCGTGACTTTTTTCAGAATTTTCAAGCCAAGAGTTTAACTTATAGAGAAAGGGAAGCCTATTTTGCAAACGGATCACTGAATCGAAATGTTATTTCCTACTTACATGTCATGTTTTTGAAAGACCTATCTAACGATATCCCACACTATGGCAATTAGTGGAACATACGTAAAGTAGGCCTTCATACACTACTGCTGTTAAATCGTAGGCACCTAACCATAAGCCTATGTTAGCCTTTCCTAAAAGTTTTCCTAAAAGAGATATTGTAATGCAAATTTGGCCCTATTGATCTCGACAAGCAAACCAGATCATAAAGAACTACAGGTCATCTTATCAGAAATATGTGAAAATCAAGGATTCATCGAGGTATTTTTGAAGACCAGGCCTAATAACAAATATTTTAAATATTTCTCTCACACAGTGGATCTACGAGTATATACTGCTATCAAATGTTGGAAGCTGGCTAAAAGGACCAATAAAAAAATTGAATAATATTAGTAGTTACTTCAAAATATATTTATTATTTGCTTTTGTTTATTTTAATGTAAAAAATGTCTAAAGTCTGATAAAAATGGAAGTTTATTGTGACGAAAATAAAAATATATTTTTTAAATTACGTGTGGCTTCATATAAGTAAGTTTGCTTTAAATTAACCACACGATAGATTTATTTTTAATTAGTGATCATTTTCCTATGTAAGAATAAAATAAGAGTATAATATATTATTTTTATATTCCGAAAGGATTATTATTGTAAATATTGTAATGTGAATATGATGAGGTTTTGCGTGAGAGATGTTTATTGTTATAGTCATTGTAACATGTTTATTCTCTCACTAAAACAGACGCATATACTTAGTCAAAAAATTACGTCCATTTTTATCAGAATATTAAAGATTTTGGTTGAAAGATAATAAAAAAATTAACATTAAATATCTGTTTTACACCTAATTTAATGATGATTACAGTTTCAATATGACTTCTTTGTTCTTTGTTGTTTGTATAATCTTCACAAAAGGTGAACACTCCAAATAATAAATTATTTTAATATGAATGAGCTGTTTTTATATTTTTCCTATTTTTTATTATAATATGTTACTTTCCAATTATGATATGAAAAAAACAGCTTACAGAAAAAAAGTAAAAAAAAATTCAAGCTGTTCCTGATTTGAACCCGGTGCCTCAAGAGCACTATTTGTATAACGGCCAGCCTTAACCACCGCACTGGTTGCACACAAATGATCATGTTATAGCACTATATGAATATTCATAACATTTCTTAGTGTGTCATTATGAGTTACATTTACCAATACATCTGCACATTGTTTTGATAGGACGACAACACGGTAACAATAGTGTGTCATAGATAGATATTAAGTTGGTGTGCTCGAGCGACACGCACACAAATAAATAGGGTGGAAACCGCATTATTTTGCTGTGTGTACGAGTCCGACTCGCACTTGCCCGTTTATTTTTGTTTTACGTGTGCGTAAGTGGCCAACGCTGGTGTCAACTTTTTCAAGCTGGCGAAAGTAATCCTACAAAGCTTGATGACTGTCGTCGTATAATGTTGATAACACCCGGGACCAACGGCTTTCCGTGACTTCCGAAGCACGGAAGAGTTCGAGAATTTTTATCCCACTTGTGGTCACCCATCCAAATGCGAGCCACGCCCGGGCTTAACGCGTACTCCCACCGCACTGATCAAAACATGTCACTCAGTTTTTAGATTCGGGATTAAAATGATGAACTAGACTTGGACAGTGTAATATATGGATGGAAGTGCGTATTATAACATATCTAAGTACTAATTGGATTGTATATCATAATTAAATATCGCATTAATAAGCATACTTAGACGCATGCTATCAACTCAACATTATAAGTATTTGTTAATTTTATAACTTAATTGTAACAAATAACATACCTACAAACATAAGTGCTTTTAATTAATAAAGTAATAATAAGTCTTTCTGCTTACCATTGCATGATTGCATGCGGAGGTTTCGTAGCCTTTCGCCTTTTTAGTAAGTGTCATGAATTAATGAGTTAATTAGATACTAATGAGATTTCTTATCAGATATAAATTATTTATTTCCTTGCCTATTTACTGTATCATTAATTGATACATTCGTTTTCTTAGTGCCAGAACTGATTAACCAACAAAAAAACCAAATTGGTCATTAGGTAGCTATTAGAACCAGTGAACTGACAAATTAAGTAAGTACTTATTAGAGAATGATAAACAAAAATCCTTATCATTAGCCATATTATTAAATTATCATTATTAGGTTAGTAAATATAACTAAATGAGCTGGCAAATTGTTAGCAAATAACGTCATATAGGCATAAGTCACTCCCAAAACAGTACCCACGAGTATGAACCTAATCTTATGAGTTTATGCCTACTAAACCAAGTATAAACCCCGTTACTTAAGTATATAAAAACCTCTTTTATACTTTAGTTAAATCTCAGTCAAATAAAATTACGAGGACATAGATATTAACAATAAGTAGGTTGGTTGTTATGCTTCCTTTAAAGTAATCCTCCGTGTAAGGACGCTCCTCTGGGGACATAGATACTATTTATATACTACTACTATTGATATAAGTACATATATAGACTTTGTACAAACGACAATTATATATACCTATTATTATGTTGCAACAGTATTTTATTAACATTTTGATTAATTTCTTGGTATCAACCTAGTAAAACATCAGCGTCAGTACTTATTCTTATCTATAGTAGAGAGCCTCTACATGTTATTGGATACGTCCGACACAGGCTGCAAACATAGTACATAATTATATCTAAATGGCTGCAAGTAACAAAGTGCAAAAGCTTATTACTCGTACTACATTTAAAACTACTGATAAAAATAAAGCTCTCTATTTGTACTTAAAAGAAAAAATAGTTATAATCACCTGGACTATAGAAGTCTCGTCAGTGTACCCACTTAACCAAACACTTGTCTATGCGACATCGCTTTTATTTATTTTCACTCAATATATAACACGTGTTGGAGACAACTGTCCAGCCGAGTAGCCGTGTGTCCCGAGCGGCCGGCAACGTGTTACTGCTTGAGCCGAGTTGACTTTTGATAACACATTAGCAATTAAATAGGGTTGACATCGAGGTGCGTAGGTGAAAAATATAAATATTTAAAGCTACACATAAAATAACGCATACTTATTTTATTTAATAAACGCTTTATTGCGCACATAAATTGTATAAACTTTATTTATCTACTTACACTGTGAAGTACCCAATATATATAACTTTTTAAATGTAGGTAATGTTTTCCGCGTTAAATGTTTTTTTAGATATTTGTTATACTTCGATAATTATTTCTGGAGACATAAAAACTACAATAGGCAGAGACTTATGTTCTAACAGGATTTGCTACTAAAATGTACTTATGACCTCTTTTCTTTTTTTTTCTTCGAATATGTTAGACAATTAAATATCTCCGAGAGTGGTGGGTTCAAAAAAAACTATTTACACGCAAAGAAGAATAGATCATAAAGGTCATAGCTCACTTATACGACTCTGCTCCCACAGAGTGGTGTAAGTGGGCTATGACCTTATATTTTATACCAGTAAAATGTGAGGTTCCCATGGGATTGACAAAAATTCGTCTACGCGGGCTATCTAGTTACAATATAATTGTGTTGAAATTCACAAAAGAACAAGTGTACCTACTACAAGTGTACATGCTAGTTCCCTAACTAATAGTTAGAGAACTAGGGAAGGGACATGGGAAAAAATAGTATCAATGAGATATCGATATCATTTTAAGATTCTCATCTCAATTTTGGATATTGACTATCAACATGCATTGTTTTAAGATAAATGTTTTGCAGATGTTTTTAACAACATGGCAAGAATTTGCGGCGCATTGTAGACCAGTTAGCCACTGGATCAGTAGGCACGCCATTGATAAATTACCATAACCTGATCGGAGATCATCTGTGTCGTCAGTCCGGTATCTCGATTGGTAACTTTCATGCTAGCACGTGGAACATTAAAACAGTTCTCTACAATATTGTGTTATAAATAAACAGGTTCAATTAAACCTTTATTAGAACATCATATTCTTCCGTATTCATACGTACTTATATGTAAATACCTATTTACGATGGTGTAATAAGGGCAGGCATATTTAAAAATAAGCAGGTAGGTATAGATATGTACTTAAATTAGTGTGCCTATGGGAAAAAAGTGCTTTAGACAAAAAAAGTGTAACATAATATCATAATTTATGATTACAAAAGTAAAATCCCCTTATTGGGGGGAATAACTATTGCGGCAACAATTAAATACCACGAAATTAAAACATAACTAAGTACGAGTATACAAGCTAACGATATCCCTAATCAGACAGCGCTACGCCGCCGCGTAGTCTACAACTCTACACATTTCACAAAACAATGCTACAATCCTGCTACGACACCACCTACGAGTCCTATGAACTACGAGTCCTACGACAAATACAACCTCTACGAAATGCTACGAGTACAAAGGTTACGCTATTAGAAAAGAATATACCTATGTGCGAATTTAAAACTTACTTTAAAAATTTTGGTAAATGACGTATATACATACCTATTCTTCAATTCTAGTGCGTTTGGTTCGGTGGTTTCTGTCAGGAACGAAGTTGGCACGTTATGGAACGTCATCATTCGTTCCAAAAAAAATCTCCTTATTATTAAACGCTGACAGCCCTAAATGAATATTGATGCATTGCAAACAACATTATCATATACGTATGTCACTATATTTTGACAATTTAAATAAATAGATAGCAGCATAGGAAAGTGCTGTTCCGTGCTGATAGATGAGATCCAACCCTAAAGAGTCCCCTTGCCCTACACAGAGTCAGACTCTCCCATAAAAACGTAGTCTAGCTTTTATTTTGAAACGTCATGTCAGATTTTGGCAGTATTCAGTAATTTCAAAGAAATTGCATGTATCTAGGCAAATATGTAGATTTCCACATCAAAATATGAACATGAAAAAAAAATATAAGGGTTAAATAATAGGTTAAAATATAAGTTTTCCATACTAATGGCCAAATATAATATGATACACTATATTCTCTTTCAAGTTCATATTTTGACTGTGAAAACCAGTTGTATGCAATTTCTTTAAGGCGGAATACGAAAATCTGAGGGGATGAGGTGCGGGGCGATCCGCAAAGCACCCCGCATGCTTTTTAAACGAGTTCAAAAAAGGAGGTTTTCAATTCGACTGTTTTTAATTTTAATTTTTTTAATGTATTTTTGTTACGTGATATCTTCGCCAATTGTGAACCGATTTTGATGATATTTTTTCGCTCGACAGTTCTCTTCGTATTCCGCCTTAAAATTACAAAATACTAATGAAATCTGACATGTCATTTCAAAATAAAAGCCAGACAGAAAAAACCTTCTTTATTCAAAACAAATCAAAATTATACAGAAACATTTGTACAAATAAAATATCTCTTCAAACGCGCCACATCGAGGCAACGTACCCAATATGCTGGCAGCTACTAAATAAATAAATAATAAAGCTAGACTACGTTTGTTTGGAAAAGTCTAGGTGACTACGTTTGTTTTGAAAAGTGTAGGTAAGGGGGGGGGGGGGGGACTCATAATTACTTAATAGCTAAATACTGTAGCGAAACATCTGCCCGGCTGGGTACGTGCTAGACATGGGTAACTCCGGATTCGAATATTTAAATGAGCCGATTCATCAACAGGAGTCGATACCCGTAGTGAATCCCGGTAATCGTTATCGGCTCCCGCGAGTCATTAAGTCCGCACCGATCTTAGTCCCGCAGGGAATCGGCGTCTGTCGGGTCGCGAGCCGCGAGCCGCGTTAGCTCCACCGCGTCTCGGGAGGATCGGGAGTCGGGAGTTAATATTATTCTGTATTGAAACCGGCACCAGAAAGGACGTCTTTATTCTGTAGATTCAATAGCGAAACTTAGCGAACTCGGAGCTGGAGCCGATAAGGGAGTAGGAATCATTAAGATGAGTCGGTACCGGATGCGGAATAAGATTCAGTGAGCCGAAACAATCGAAACATCCTCGGAGTAAAGATTACCCATGTCTAGAACGTGCACTTTAACCATATGAACCGTTGCAAGCAGAAACCATTAAGTATACACAAGAAACCCTGGCCAAAAGTTAATCGTACTCGCACCGGCACTCACACAAAAAAGAGTTCCGTTCCGAGCCGTCTGCATCACTAAATGCAAGCAAACAATAACATTTTTTGTATTTGATTCTTATTAGGTAGGCACACCGGGTACAATTCTATGAAAAAATGAATTGTCTACAGGTCCATTATTTTTGGATAATCTAACTGGCGGACTAAATAAAATACAAATTTTCGGACCCAGTCCACATCCCTATTGTTTCTCTTTGTTGGTAAGTATCGGATAACAGTGGCTCGCAAAACAAATCTCTTGAACGAAATCCATCCGAGTACATATAAATCGAACTTGGATTTTGGACCCAGTAAGTAGCCAGGACCTATAATCGAAAATAAATCAGAAAATTCCAGGACTTTAAGAATCGGAAATCCCTTGATCTAATTGGACAGACTTCTGCAAGATATGCTTTTACACTGCACTTAATTAATTTATCTTCATTATTCATTCGAAATCACCAACACGCCTGTCCAATGAGGGAAATAGGCTGGTACCTAGATTAATATGCTCTCCGGACAAACCATCGTGGTTTATGGGTGCATAGAATTGTAATTCTTAAATGTTATTTTTGGATATAAATAATTTTAAAAAAATATGAAGTAGTGTTACCAGACTTGTACCTAATTATAGGTCTTGACTGTCCCCCTTTTTAGGCCAAAATTAAATCTCCGGACGCCGGACATTTAATTTCGGGCCCTACGTTTTGCCGATTATGTACTTGGCGATGCGGCGGGCTTATTTAAATATTCCGATGAAAATAAGGGTTGGATCACATCTATCAGCACAGAACAGCACTTTCCTATGCTGCTTTTCTTTTCTGTCGCTCAGAAGCGTCATTTGCTAGAGCGAGAGAGAGCGACGGAACGCTTCAGCACCGGCCGTGCTGCAGTGCAGCGTTCCGTCGCTCTCTCTCGCTCTAGCAAATATGCAGCAAGCATACGCTTAAAAAATACGTTTCTTGTATGACGACCCTTTTAAACTTTTACGATTTATGACGTACTTATTAAAAAAACTACTTACTAGATCTCGTTCAAACCAATTTTCGGTGGAAGCATAAAGAAAGAAAGAAAGAAAGAAAAAATCTTTATTTGGCAAGAACACATTTAGCACAACACATTTTTAAACTTAAAATAAAAAATAAAGTTGCCAAATTGGTCTCCACTCAGCATATGTCGAAGCGTTAGCCGCGACGCTGGTCTTCCGTGGATGCCAAAAACTACCCTAAAAAATTTCTGATAACAAGAAAAATAAAATAAAAATAGAAACACGAAATAAAAAAATACACATTTAACAAATGGTTTTAAATTTTTGTCATCTATGCTGCGACTATGTTGATTGGTTGTTCAATAGATGTTCTTTTAATTTATCTTTAAAGGTTTTTATACTATTGAGAGTTCTGATAGGAGGAGGTATATTGTTCCAACATCTAGTCGCAGCATATCTGAAACTTCCTCTAAACGCAGCAGTTCTATTCCTAGGACAAATCAGTCGATCAGGTACTCGTGCCCGGCGAGTGAATACAAGCTTATCAAACAAGTATGGTGGGGCTTTATTCCTTATAACACCAAAGAGATATAATTGTGGAAGTTTGCATGGTAATGTACATCACATATATTTTTTAGTTTTATCATTCTTTCATTTTAGAAGTTACAGGGGGGGGGACACAAAAAACACAAAAAATACATTAGAAACCTCAATATCATTTTTGAAGACCTAATTATAGATACCCCACACGTACGAGTTTGACGAAAAAAGAAATTTTGAGTGAGAGTTATGGGGAACCCCCAAATTTTATTGTTTTTTTTTTCTATTTTTGTGTGAAAATCTTAATGCGGTTTACAGAATACATCTAGTTACCAAGTTACAACAGTATAGTTCTTATAGTTTCGGATATAAGTGGCAGTGACATACGGACGGACAGACAGTCAGACAGACATGACGAATCCATAAGGGTTCCGTTTTTTGCCATTTCTCTACGGAACCCTAAAAATCAAAAATATCATGTCAAATCGCCATTTTCCACCACTATTTTAGTCACTCCAAGCAGTGCCGGTTTTAGCTCTACCAGCGCCCCGGGCGAGATTTTCACGAGCGAGGGATTCTCCCTTCGAAGGGAGGGAGGGGGAGGGGGTGCATTCAAATAATAGTCTAGGAGTTGCCGCCAGTAACCAGCCGCTATTTATATATTTATTATTACCTTTGACCCCCTCCTAGCCCAAAAACGCCCCCTATCGCCCCTTTGTATCTGGCGCCCTGGGCGGTCGCCCAACCGCGCCCTACCCTAACGCCGCTACTGACTCCAAGCTAACTATATCAAGTGCGACAAGGATGGCTACAGTTTCAGAAACTTCAAAGAAAATGAAATAGGTTATTTTATTTTGTTAAAAATCACATAATATGTATTGTAAAATCAAGTTATAAGGTTTAAATAAAACTACAAAATAACAAAAAATAAAATTGTTTTATTTACATTTTGGTGAACATCGTCTTTGGCTACTAGTAGATAACAAATCAGTCTAGTATTCATCCGTACGAATATTGTTTACACATTAGTAGGTAACCTCTACTAGGTAATAATCTTCTTTCCATTAAAATACCTACCCTTTTTATAAATATCTAATAAACAATTATTCATTCTATCAATTTTTATAAATTAATTTTTTTTAAATTGACTCAAACATAATCAATCTATATAGAATATATTTTTGTTATAAAATATAAAATAACTGGTTAAAATAACATTTATACCTATGTATACAATATGGCGTGTTAAATCGCTGGAATATAAAGTACCTACCAATAAGTTTAAACTGTGTTAAGCTTCAAAAGAACTCTGGACCGTCACTTCATTAAATAACGCGATAGGTAGTTGTCCAATAGTATCGTCCTATTTCTATGTCAAACCAAATAAGACTTTATCATTCAGTTCGTAACGCTCAATGTTGGTGGCCACTGAAACGCGGACACGTAGCTACGTATATCTGTCGAGCCATTTTTCAAGTACGGGTCTTTACTATGGTAACACTCATATACTTAGGTACAGATTTAAAAAAGTTATGCCGCCATAGTTTCAGTCTTGGTCAAAGCATCTCGACAATTTTCGGTTAAAATCATGAATACTAGGAATGATGTAAAATGTAGATAACGAACACTTATATCTACATTTATACAAAAATATGAATAAAAATCAAAATATTTAGTAACAAACTGTACCGACTACTGATTTTTTTATGAGAAGTGGTGAATGATAACACATTTTTTTAAATTAATTATTACAAGGAATGAACAGCTAAGTTCATTCCTTGTAATAATTAATAATACAATAATTAGGTTCATACATTTCTAAAGGCGAAAAAATCCCAGCACTGCATATAAATAAGTTCGTATCTTGATTTGTTTATTTATTATACATATCGTACATGGAAGTCGTTATAACATGGCAGAAAATAAATAAAAATATACTTTACATACTAGTCCTACTAGTATGTAAAGTAATATACTTTACATACTAGTCCTACTAGTATGTAAAGTATATTTTTATTTATTTTGTTACATATAAAAAATATCTTTATTGAGGTAAAATTTAATGCATGCAACGTATAGGTTAAGCAAGGGCAATAGCTGCATTTCAAACATTTAATTTATTCATAACTGTACATATTTTTATTTTATTATTTTACTTTTTTACAAATGTGATAGGCGGACTTAAAGTCAGGCTTTACCTACCAGTCAACCCACTGGTGATGCCGAGAAAAGAAGACTTTAATATATCACAGAACGGTAAATAGTTGCCTAAAAGTGAACATATACTTGGCATGGAAAACTTTCTAATGCAAAAATATAAACTTAAATTAAGGCGCAATACGAAGAGACTCTGAGGAGATGAGGTGCGGGGCGATCCGCAAAGCACCCCGCATGCTTTTACATATTTCGTTTGACTGTGAAGCGGGAGGCGGGGAATGAACGCGGAATGACGCGGAATGTAAATTTTATCGGTTTTTATGAATTATTTTATAACAAATTTTTTGTATCGAAAATGAAGACGGCGAGCTCCTTCGGACTCACAATACTAATATTTTTGAGTAAAAATATTTTTTCCTCAGTTTATATTCTGAGAGTTTTAGAAGAAAAATAATTGTTAGATATTATTTCTTAACATTTTTTTGAAATGGATTGTTAATTTATTTTTAAATTTTAAGAAATCGAGCACCTTTTGAGCTATCCGAAGAAACCTACAAAAAATGTTTTAACCATTAGAATCACTTCAGATTAAACTTCCAGTGAACAGAAATACATGAAGTTTCGACAGTTCTCTTCGTATTCCGCCTAAAGTGTGTTTTTTTGGATTTAATTGTCTTCTAAGAAGCAAGCGAAAGACGTACCAATTTACTTTGAATCTTTAGGCTTTACCAAATAAGGCTTTTTGACCGATGTAACCTGGATGTTTAAAGCTACAAAGGCTAATATACTCTTGTTTATTCATAAAAAACCGTCTTACAAGTAGATATGTTTGTACAAACATGGTATTATGAAAAAAAAACAGTTTATAAAAGGTATTAGGACACTTGTATATGTAGGTATTATCGGCGACTTAATTTTAGTTTTGTTCTCAAGTTTCGCTCAAGAACAAATACTTAAAAAATATATACTTTTACCATACACTAACATACGTATACAGGTAGATTTTGCACGTAGCTGTATTGAAATCTAGCCAAATAGTAATCAAAATCATTAATAGTACACCGTAATAAAAAACTAAGCGTTAAGTTCGCCTATTGTTCTGTACAATTTGTATTTGATGGACAATAAAGATTAAATAAATAAAAACTAAACTAATTTCTCGAAAAAAAAAATCTCCCAAATATGTAATAAATGGCTAACCTACTAACTGCTACTAATATGCGCGGCCGTTGCCCACCCCGCTCACCGGCCGCCGCTCGCCACGAGCCCGGTAGCGGGTGATGAGTGGTGACATTCAAATGGGAGATTTTTGGTATGCATAATTTGACGGCTGATATCTTTGGTTATTATTATGAAACAAGATACATAAGTATTTTTTATTTCGTTAAAAGTGTAGTGTTTGTGAATATAGCTACGAGGTTCAAAATCACCCTTTATTTAAGAAAATATAAATACATATCACAATCATGAAAAGATCCTACAAAGAGATCTTATTTGATTGTCACGCACACATTCTTGTCTCAATCTATACAAAATCACAGTACACACGTACTGTACTTTATGTTTGTCCGTGTGTCACTGAGAATCGCTGCCAACCGGTGAGTCTGATAGGATCGGCGCAGTATCTGGAGAGCGTAGTACTCGTTTTAGTAGCGCGGCCACACCTGCTACTAGTAGCACTGTTCCTATAACCTGGAAATATAATTTAAATTGTTAGGAACAGTAGTGAACTCAATTCGAAGTGGAGAAGAAAAAGTCGGAAAGCGGACCTCGGGCACAGAATTAATAAGAGTACATACTCAATATGCGTGCCCGTTCCCCGACCCCGCACGTTTCCCCCGTTCTCGCCTTGTCGAGGGGCGAGGGCGGGCGAACACACACGCATTGACGTGTGCACGGATGTATAGTTTCGTTTGTAGTAGTCATCGTCACCATCCTCAGGTCTTTTTCAGTCTCCACTGCAGAAGCACGACCCTCTCTGTACTACCAGAGCCATATATTAGCCAGAGCAGTCAGGTATTGTAGTAGTAGCAGGCATAAATTATACCCCGCTTCTATGAAGTGCCATACCTGTGACTCGGGCTTCGCAGCATTATAGCTGAGGATGCAACTGAGAATACGCTGAGATGAGAGAGAGTAGTGAACGTCTCGGGTTGAACCAATTGAACAAATAGATTATATATCCGTATATATAATCTATTTGTTCAATTGGTTAGCATGCAAACGGCGAGCGTCGAAGGCGGCACCAGCTTTTACAAAGACGCGACCTTTGTGTCGCGCCGACGACATGCACATCAATCCGCTAGTTGCCAACAAGTCAAAACAGATACTTCTTTTCTAAACGTCAAATCAAATATTTTCTATCGGATTTCTATGAAAAACGCACGGCGTGGCGTCATAGTTTCTTGGAGTCAATTAGCGCTCTTAATATCAGTTTTTCGGCATTAATAAATCTAAACTCAAGTTCAAAATGGATATGATGAATAAAAAGTGACATTATTTTGTGACGTATTCTCTTTCATTACAAAATAATTTATTTTTGACCCTGGATACTACCCTATTCAGCAAATGGACAATAGGCAACTTTCCAAAATTTTTAAATATAATAGGTACTTTTTTCTAAATATCTGTCTTTGTTTTCATACAGTTAACATACCTTCGTCATACACACATTAGCACATTGTGATTTTATTTTTAACATTTCTCGTTCAAAAAGCGTTTTTACTATTATCACAAGCAAATATATCTATATCTTACGATCTGTGGACCCATTTTTGAAACGCGTTGTCACTAAACTAACGGTTTTTTGTATTGAAAAGACCATTCGTTTAGTGGGAACGCGTTTTAAAAATGGCACTCCTGGCAGTTGTTTGTATGCAGAAAGTAGTATAGTAACCGTGAGGGCGGCCAGTCCGTACGGCACCCAGTAGCGCAGCCGCAGCGCCTGCCGCGCCATCGCCGCGTACTCGGGGGTCATGCTGGCTTCCTGCCGGAACCAGAACATCGGCACCAGCGTGTCGCTGTCCGGCAGCTGGTTGTTCAGGCTGGATAAACAAGAGATCCTTTATTAAGACTCGGGAGAAGTAGCCGATGGAAACTGTAGTCACTTTTGCCGCTGGACGGCTTTACGCGAAAACTAGATGCTACTGTGTTTATAATGGAAAAGTAGTAAAAATTTAGATAAGCAGATGAAATTAGTATCTTTTTGTGTAGTAAATAAGTTGTACATTTCTTCAAAAGTACGCGTCACGTCGTATCTCGGTGTGAACTGACCCTTATCCCTTGTAGCGCAATCTACTATTATATGGGTATACATACGTACACGCAAATAACATACAATAACACAATAAATTAAATAAATTCTGCTTTACAAATTTAGATCTTATCGGTGTCAAGATCTTGGAGGGGACGGAATCGTCTTTTACGTTAAAACTACAAATACTCGGTCTTTATATTCATACAAAAGATGGTTTTGCATTCTGGTATTCTGATATTATTGAACTATTGAATTAATTCAATACGCGTTGTCTGAGAACCCTAGATCAAGCAAACTAAACTCTTAAAACTGAATTAATTTCTCAAAATCAACTACCCTAAGACTGGAATAACTAATTTCTCAATGTAGACTGTGAAGAGAGTGGAGACTAACCTGATCCCGCCGATATGCCGTACTAGTAAGTTGATTTGCAGCTGTGCATACACTTGCAGGGGTATGCCGGTTAACATCTCTAGCGCCAGTCGGAAGTTCATCTCACTGGAAATATATGAAATTGTGTACTCCCTCAGTATTAAAACTTTCTTTTTAGAATAAGTCAATATGGGACATACAAGTAAACAGTGGCGTAGAAAGGGGCACAGAATTAATTTAAAAAGTATTACATACCCCCCGTCCCCGTACCTCTCTCCCGTTCTTGCCTTGTCACGTGTGTAAGCGGGCGAACACACATACATTGACGTGAGCACAGATGTATAGTTTCGTTTGTAGTAGTAGTAGGCATAAATGATACTCCGTTTGTATGAAGTGCCATACCTGTGATGTAGCGATGACACCCGAGGTTCCTATATAACTAAATATATAACTAGACATAGAGGCACATGCTACGCCACTGCAAACAAGGATGAGACAATTTACCACTCGCCCTCTTCTTATCTCATTCACACTTACGGCTTGGGGTCGAGTCCCTCAATCTTGCTGGGGTAGTGAGGGTCCGAGTGCAGGAAGTGCGGTAGAGACACGAAAGCCGGCGCCCCGAAACGACACTCGGACACGTTGAGGGCCCCGGAGAAAAGACAATTTTCGTCGCGGGCTTCATCACAGTAGCAGGCCTGGAAAAAAAGATTAAAATAATTTTTATCTTTTTTTTTATTTGGGAAACTAGTCCGTTAGATAGACAATCTAAACTAATCAAGTTTCCTCTGATTACTATGATTCTGATTACTGATACTTCACAAATAACGAACAGACAATGTCCCTAAATATTTATATTTATTTATAATGTTAAAAAATTAAAAGAAGAGAAACATAGAAGTGGGTCTAAAAAACGAAATTTTGATCGAAATATACACAATAACAATTATTTGTTACAATATTAAGTAAATAGGTAGTACGGTGATAACATTATTTTACGTGCGAGCAACTAACGACCTAATTCCCTTTTTGTATGAATCAATAGATGCTACGAACAATAATTTTCTAGAATCTTAAGTGATCTCGAAAAATCATTCAATTTATTCAAATGGAATCAGAATCGAAGCGGTGAATGTAGGAGCGTTAGAATTCTAGAGAATTATTGTTCGTAGAATGAGAATTTTTTTCTAAACGTCAAAACAAAAATTTTCTATGAAATCTGTATGAAAAACAAAACCGTGACGTCATCATTTTTTCGAGTCAAATAGTATCACTTTTTCTGCATTAATGAATTTAAAATCACGTTGAAAATGGATATGATCAATGACAAGTGATACTATTTTATGACGTTTTATGCTCTTGGCAATGCCATACAATTTATTTTTGACCCAGTCATCTACCCAATTGTTGTCTATGATTAAAAAAGTAATAATGATGGAAGTTTTAGGTTATTTTATAATTGTATTTTAGATGTGTAAATGTGAATAATTTCTTGATAAGTTGATAAGGCCGATAATAAATAAGTATCAAGTTTACGTATATATAAAAATATGCCGTATCACGCATAAAGAAAACGGTATGAAACGATTCTAATGACTGGAAAATTTAAGAAGTAGTGGTCCTTGAAAAATGATTTCTTAGTATTTCTACAGTCAAAACGACACCTAATAAATGTATGTAGTAACTGCCTGTTAAACTCTGATTAGATAACGTATATGTACAAGTAGTTGTTCTACTTTTCTTTATAGGTATATACATATTTTAAATTTTTTCTCATAGATGGAGATGAAAAGGAGAATGTGCTACACGGTTTACGGTAATATATTTACATGAATCACTCGCGTCACTCAACCTAAATAGCGACCGTAGCGAGTGATTTTACAGTTGAAAGTTGAAAGCGCCCTCGCCTTAAAAACATTACCTTTACGCCTTATAGCACAATCTACTATATCAGAACATCCGCATTATTTGATAATAAAAAATACTATTAATATTGAATGGTAAGATTTTACGTAGTTAATCGAAATCATGTGATAATTTCTTATCATGTCTATAACAAAAAAACATTTTTATTTTTATTGCTTTTTAGGGTTCCGTACCCGAAGGGTGCAAACTATGGGTGCCCTATTACTGTGACTCCGCTGTCTGTCCGTCTGTCTGTCCGTCTGTCCGTCTGTCTGTCTGTCCGTCAGTCACAGGGCTCTATCTCTTAAACCGTAATAGCTAGACACTTGAACTTTTCACCGATTATGTATTACTGTGGCGGATATAACAACGAATACTAAAAATAAAAAATAGTTAAAAATTAAAGGGAGTCGTCATACAAGAAGGGTGTTTTTTTCAGCGTTATTAACTTGATCTTTATAATGGCATCAACTAGATACTTGAAATTTTCACCAATTATGTATTACTATGACCACAATAACAACAAATACCAAAAATAAAATAAAGTTAAAAATTAAAGGTGGTCGTCATACAAGAAACGTGTTTCTTCAGCGTTTTAAAACATTGTGCGGACCACCGCACTGCACGGAACCCTTACGTACGAGTCCGACTCGCACTTGCCCGCTTATTTAGTGTTGATAACTACTTGTACTATAGACAAGTGGTGAAATCCAAACAAGGCATTCGCAGAATCAAATCATATACAACGTGTTAAGGCGAGATGGGTTCACAGATTGCAATACTGTGCGTGTTTTTGAAAAATCACTGTTATTAAACTACTACAGTTTATTCCTCAAAAAATTACATAAAAATCTTAAGGCCTTTTTACAGACACCTACAATAGCCAAAACACGATTGAGCATTTTAGGCTCGATAGAAAAAAATCACAAACATACCTCTAAATTTGCCAAAATTTGCCTTTATAATACATATTACTATTTTATACAATCACCTTTTTATATTAAAATTATACCTAAAAATTTATCATCTAAATATCTATCCGTTTTGCCTACTAAAAAAATAACACGGCTCCGGGCCTTTCTTCGCTTTCGACGAATATTTCACTGTGTTTTATATAATAAAACTGAACAACTTTTGTTCTAGAACATTCCCAAAATGCCAAAAATAAAATTCGGATTTTCATACAAATTGACTCGATCAGCTGATCAGTTTGTATGGTTTTTTTTTTTTTGGTTTCGTCACAGTTGTAGAAGAAGAGTTGTGCAGTTTCATGCGCTGAGGTACCATCTGAGAGGTATTGCGTTAGTTCATTAACACTTTGTCATAGGTCATAGGAGATGTGGACTTAAGAGAAATTAACCAACTTTCTTATATCTTGGGAAGTTTTGTTTTTACTCATTGTCCATATGGAGAAGGAAACTTACAAATTCTTTACATTTTAATACCTCGTAAGTTTTTTGTCCGTTGATATTGATTTATACCTTGTTTTAAACATATACCACGAACGCATACGTTCTAACACGTCTTTAATCACTTTCGGGATGGAAAGAGTCACGGGTTACAAGACAGCAAGCTACGCTTAGGAATATGGAGACATAATCTATACTTCTATATATATACTTTTATACTAATATAAAGAGGAAAGATTTGTACCTATTTTTGTATGATTGTAATGAATAGGCTCAAAAAGTACTGGGCCGATTTTCAATTTTCAAAAATTCTTTCACCGTTGGAAAGCTACACTATTCCCGAGTGACATAGGCTATGTGTGTACCACGGGCGAAGCCGGGGTGGACTGCTAGTACTTAATATTTTGCCACACCTAACGTTCCACAATGATTAAATTTAATAACGCTAACTGCATTAGGTAAGTTATGTGCAGTATGTTGGGCTCATATTTTTTTCGGTTACATACTTTTGCAATTTAGTACAAGTAGTACACACCATAATACCCTTATCTCTATGATTTTAATAAAGTCGATTTTTAAGTTTGTACCTATACAATGTGGAAGGGAAATACCCGTAATAAATCGAACCACGGTCTATACTAGATCATTATAGTATTATAAAATTAAAATAACATTCAAAAAACAAAAAAAAATCGGCATTTCCAAACAAAATATGTGAATGTCAATTATTTTTTTGTTTTTGACTTTTTTAATTTCATTATACTTTAGAGATCTAGTATAGCTTGATTTATTACTGGTATGTCCCTTCCACGTTGTATACCAGTCTTTCCCAACGTGGGCGATAACGCCCCCTTGTGGGCGCTGCAGGCCTAAATGGGGGCGGTAAGAGACCCAGAAAAAAAAGGGGGCGTTGTGTAGGGCTTTGGGGTCGATTTATAATTTCATCTACCTAGCTAGGAAGACTCTTAGACACCGACTGAGCTCTCGACTACATCTTATGAATATCAACTAATATTAATTAAGATATAGGTAGTTCAAACTCGGTTCGATATAAAAGACCGCGGGCAATCATGTTTTAACAAGTTTTTGTTAAATAATCCGATTTGTACATTCCTGTATCAATCGGCTGGTTCTATAATACTTGTTCTTGCTTGTCGAGTACGATTGGGCGTCGAATGAGATAAACGAGTTTATGCACGTTTGTCTTATTCCTGTTGGTGCGTGCTGCTTATGCAATCCTATATAAACGACGTAAATTTATTTTATTTTCATTTGCGGTTTCGCGCATAATAGATAAGCAGTACATGATTTCAACACTTACGTATTTCTCAAAACAAAACAATGTCGGAAGTAAAAAAGAAGAGACGGCAATACTCTGCGGAATATATTAAATTCGGATTTATTGAAAATCCCACAAACTGTCCGAATACTATAAAGTTGCGTTTCAATAATCAGTTATAAGTACTTAGCGGTTTTTAAGTATGTTTAAAAAGGGGGGCGTTAAAAAATAATTTATTCTTAAAGTAGGCAATAGACAAAAAAAGGTTGGGTATCCCTGTTGTATACCTATGTATGTATCAATTTAGGATTTTGGTACAGTTTTAGATTTCTCGGCAATTTTCATAAAATGTTTCATAAACCGCTTGTAAATTTACGGTCCACATACATACATCATGAAGGGTAGACTCAGTTCATCAATGTGAGCAACTTTTCCTACGAGAGCATTATAAAAACGTGTTGACGGGACAATTTGTGAAAACGAATATTTTTTTTAAGGCCCAACATGATCTCTTAAAAAATTTTTGTTCATAGGTCTGACTTAGAGGTAGAAGGTAGCTATGTAATACATGTATACGGCGGTACATTTGCACTCGGAATGTAACTTGCTCGCTAGTGTTTTTGAAATTCATCATAGATATAAGTGATAAGACAATCTATTAACATCCAAATATTCCAGAAGATCGTATTGATTGTGAAGAGTGCCTTTTAATCAGACCATTTGTTTAAAACTTACTTTTACTTTTACCCGCGGCTTCGCTCGCGTGCAACAATTGATATAATAAGTGTCATCAATTTATATAAAGTCTGACATAACATACTGAAACTATTTTAAGTGTTAATTTAGTCCACGATACTGAACAACTTTCTCCAAGAAACATACGAGGGCTGTTTGATAAGTACCCGTTTTCTAAATATATTAATATCACTGGCCGCAAATAAGTATACCACCTTTTTAAGCCATTTCTCAGAGGCGGGAAAATTTAAAAAAAAATGGCATTCTTTTGTTTTTTTTCTCATTTGACAACGATTCAGTGAAGGCGTGAACTTAAAATTGTTAAAATGGAGAAAGAACAGTATCGGTCTGTAATTAGATTCTTATTTTTGGAAGGAAAAACATGTGATGAAATAAAAGTAAGAATGCAAGCGGTTTACCATGAATGTGCTCCTTCTATGACAACCGTCAGATATTGGTATAACAAGTTTAAGCGGGGGAGAACAACCGTCTTTGATGAGGATCGCCCAGGCCGGCCAGTTGAGGTGACTACAGATGATATGGTTAAGAAAATTGAAAATATCGTTTTAGCCGACCGCCGAATTAAACTTCGAGAAATCGTTGATGCTGTAAATGTTTCAATCGAGAGGGTACAACACATATTAGAAGAAAAATTGGGTATGAAGAAAGTATCGGCGAGGTGGGTGCCGCGTTTACTCACGGTGGAGCAAAAACGGAACCGACTGACTAGGTACTTCGGAGCAGTGTTTGGCCGTGTTTTTTGTGACCGTGGACGAAACGTGGGTCCACCACTACACCCCGGAAATGAAAGAGCAGTCGAAGCAGTGGATTTTACCGGCTGAACCTGCTCCAAAGAAAGCAAAAACCGTCCCATCGGCTAGAAAGGTCATAGCGACCGTTTTTTGGGATTCGCAGGGTATTATACATATTGACTATTTAGAAAAGGGAAAAACAATAACAGGGCAGTACTATGTCAATTTATTGGATGAATTTGACGCCGTGTTGAAGGACAAACAACCCCATTTAAAAAAGAAAAAAGTACTGTTTCATCACGACAACGCCCCGGCTCATTCGTCCAGAGTTGTGACGGCTAAATTAGCACAGTTACGCTACGAACTATTGTCTCACCCCCCGTATTCTCCACATTTGGCCCCATGCGATTTCTTTTTGTTTCCCAACCTAAAAAAAATGGCTCGGTGGCAAGCGATTTGGATCAAATGAAGTCATTGCCGCCACAGAGGCCTATTTTAATGACTTTCCAAAATCATACCATTTGGATGGTTTATTGAAGCTTGAGTATAGGTGGAACAAATGTATAGAGTTAAAAGGTGACTACGTAGAAAAATAAATGCATATATACAAAAAAAATGTTTTTTTTTCCACAAACGGGTACTTATCAAACAGCCCTCGTAAATACAAAAATATGCAAAATTTTTTTTCTTTCTATGAGGTACAATCTCGGTTTAGCTGATTGGTCGTTGGGGAAAGTTGTTCACTATCATGGACTAAATTCACCCATGAAATAATTTCAGTCTATTAATGACCCTGTATATAATCCTTCTGTTATTGGAGCAATGCTGGGGAATATCTATTTTTTCATACAAATTGTCCGGTGAGCTGAACGCAATTGTATGAAATCAAAAAAATAATGCGAAATCCTCGCATTGGTTATAAAGGAAAAGTTGTTCAGATTGACGGACTAAGTAACCCGATCAAGAATATGTCGACGATACATTTACACTAGGTATTCCAACTCCTCCATGGTTCAAAGTCTTGTTAGGCTTGAAACTAAGCTAAGCGGACGCTCCGGACGGGTTCAGTCCGTCTCCGTCACAAACCGTGCGATAGACAGAGCTGAAACCGTCGCGGATCACGTATCTCTGCCGCACGTAGGGTTTGTGACAGAGACGGCCTGAAGCCGTCTGGGGCGTCCGCTTGACGTAGTTTTAAGCCTTATATCAATGCTCCCGCCCGATTGTTATAGTCACAGGTTGTTCTTAAGACTGCGGTCTTCGACAGTGGGAATTTTTGATTGAACACCCGAATCTATATTTTCTATCTACACATAAGCATTGCGCTGTATTGTAAATGCACCCTGGAGACGAATTTAGACGAATTCAGAAGCGCAGCGCGCGGTCTGCCTTATCAGCGTTTGCGTTCCCATATTTATTTGAGAATTTCGGAGAACTTTAAAATTTTCAATCATTTTACAAGAAATTTTTTTTATTATTATTTGTTGTACGTGTTTAAGCATAAATCAATCTTCATATATGTGTATTTTTAATTCTTTAACTGAGTTGTATGCGAAAGAAATCCGACGACGTATTCGCTTATATTTTCTTCAAAGTTTAACCTTTTTAACTAAGTTTTTCTTTGAATAAAAAAAAGTACTAAAAACTCGGCCACTTTTTAGGATTTTCCTTTGTCTTTATTTCTCTGTAATTTATACACAACTTCATGTTTCAAATTCCGTGTAAACAACAAAGAAATGAACGTCGCGCACCGCAAAACATTTAAACACGTCTCAGGTTATTTGGGATTAAACAAACTATTACAATGAAAATCAATAAATTGTCTCAGCCACTTTTTTAATACTTAAATAAACTTCAATTTAACATATCTTAACATATTGTTACTAATTTAGTTTGGCTTCAATAAGGACCACGCCCTTAAGCTATAAGTAATATGTCAGATCAGACGACTTTTTAGGGTTGCGCAACCAAATGGCAAAAAACGGAACCCTTATGGTTACGTCATGTCTGTTTGTCTGTCTTTCTGTATGTCACAGCCACTTTTTCCGAAACTATAAGAAATAGTATACTGTTGAAACTTGGTAAGTAGATGTATTCTGTGAACCACATTAAGATTTTCACACAAAAATAGAAAAAAAAAACAATAAATTGTAGAGGTAAATACTTAGAACTAAAACTCAATTTTTTTTTATTTTTTTTTTTAATCTATGGATAGGTCTTCAAAAATAATATTGAGGTTTTTAATATTTTTTTTTCTAAACTGAATATTTTGCGCGAGAGACATTTCCAAAGTGGTAAAATGTGTATCCCGGGCCCCTGTAACTTCTAAAATAAAAGAGAATGAAAAAACTAAAAAAAATATATGATGTACATTATCATGCAAACTTCCACCGAAAATTGGTTTGAACGAGATCTAGTAAGTAGTTTTTTTTAATACGTCATACACCAAAGTTACAACGAACTACAAGAACTTTTATATTATGTGACTTGCTGCTACGGAACCCTTCATGGGCGAGTCCGAATCGTACTTGGCCGCTTTTTTATTGTTGTAGCCTTTACTAGTTTGTATTGTGTTGTTTTTATTATTAGTGTAGTAAGTGAATGTATTAAAACGATACACGGAGTCCGAAAAACGGCCATTTTTGGCAAAACTGCAAACTAAAGCTTAACGTTCTCACTTTAAACTGTAGACAGTGGTTCATAAAATAGTTTGAAGGTTATCTAGGTTTAACTAGCTCAAAATTTTAAATGATATCTCCGTTTCCTTACAAATAATTTATTTCAAATGAGGGCAGCACTGGACACCGTGTATCGTCTTTAAGTTAGATGCGAGTTGCGAACCGTGCGAATGTCCGTGAGAGTTTGGCTCCAACAGTCCAACGGAAGATCAGCGCTGGGATTTGCAATGCAAAACCTAGAACATGCTGAGTTGGAGACCATTTTGGGGGATGAAAGGCATATTTTTACTTGTACTCTTTATACTTCCTAATCATAATTAGTAAAAATCAATCAGATTACATAATGTAGGTTGTTTTTGTCCTACGAAATTTTTTTTTATCTATCTTTCTATCGTGTAAAGTCTGACACCCGTTGATTGACTACATAAGCACATGAACAATAACAACAACATTCAAACAAACACCACAACACTACTTATATTTCTACGACTGTAACTATAATACAGGCAAACTGATAGATAATGCATAGCGTTAAGTTTGACCCATTGTAATCAATAAAATATTAGATAGTATGCAATAAACTTAAACAAATAAATAACCAAGGTAACTAACGTGCAAAAATACTCGTAAGTTCTAAAAAGGCCTGTTTTCGATGTTATAGGGCGGCAAACGAACAAGCGGGTCACTGATGGTAAGTGATCACCACTGCCCATGGACAACTGCAACACCAGGGGTGTAACAAGAGCGTTACCGGCCTTCAGGATGTCTATAACTACAGCTATAGCAGGCAACGCTCATATGACTTTCGATGCTGTGAATCCTATTTTGGCCATTTTAAGTATGTATTGTACACGTGCCGAAAGAAGCTGGGTGTAGACCGCAGCGGATATTGGCGTTGTGTTGTGACCCGTACAAAAGGCACACTAGGCTATACTCACCAGCCGTGGGTATCGGTAGCCGTTGTCGAAAATTGACTCATTAGCTGCATACAATACGCCTTCGATGCCTTCAACTGTGACCGTGTCGTTATTTCCTAATATCATGTATCTGAAATGAACAAACATATCTAAATTGATACGGACAAAATACATATATTTAGCACGAAATACATATATTTAGCATGACTCCACAGTAGTTTTTTGAGAGCCTACAATAACGCCAGTGCATAATACGCTAGATGACAACAAGTCAAATCAGACACTTTTTTCTAAACGTCAAAACAAACATTTTCTATGGGATTTGTATGAAAATCACAACCGTGACATCATAGTTTCGAGTCAAATAGCGGTCTTAATATCGGTTTTTCTTCATTAATAAATCTAAAATAATATTGAAAATGGATATGATCAATTCGATCAATTCAAGACGGGTGACACTATTTTTTGACGTTTTATTCTCTTAGCAGTACCAAATAATTTATTTTTGACCCAGTCATCTACCCAATTCATTAATATTCTTCTCCATGTTAGTCTTTTTAATATCTAACAAACAAATATTAGGCAAGCAGCTGGGATAGGTTTGGCAGGCGTTTGTCAATTTTTTTTTAAGTTTAAAATTTTTGTATGTATAACTTTTTAGGCATTTCATTTATTCTCTTGGCAGTACCAAATAATTTATTTTTGACCCAGTCATCTACCCAATTCATTAATATTCTTCTCCATGTTAGTCTTTTTAATATCTAACAAACAAATATTAGGCAAGCAGCTGGGATAGGTTTGGCAGGCGTTTGTCAATTTTTTTTTAAGTTTAAAATTTTTGTATGTATAACTTTTTAGGCATTTCATTTATTCTCTTGGCAGTACCAAATAATTTATTTTTGACCCAGTCATCTACCCAATTCATTAATATTCTTCTCCATGTTAGTCTTTTTAATATCTAACAAACAAATATTAGGCAAGCAGCTGGGATAGGTTTGGCAGGCGTTTGTCAATTTTTTTTTAAGTTTAAAATTTTTGTATGTATAACTTTTTAGGCATTTCATTTATTCTCTTGGCAGTACCAAATAATTTATTTTTGACCCAGTCATCTACCCAATTCATTAATATTCTTCTCCATGTTAGTCTTTTTAATATCTAACAAACAAATATTAGGCAAGCAGCTGGGATAGGTTTGGCAGGCGTTTGTCAATTTTTTTTTAAGTTTAAAATATTTGTATGTATAACATTTTAGGCATTTCATTACTCATAGTTTTGAAATGTGTGTATGTTCTGTTGTAGGTACTTAGTGTGTAATATGATAGTGAAATAAACCCCGTATGGTTCCGGCTCAGAATAGGACCACTCCATCTCTTTCTGTGGATGTCGTAAGAGGGTACTAAAGGACTTAAGCACAAACATCTCGTACAATTGCATTCCCAAGTAGGGTTAACGTCGGGCGGCGGCTGTCAAACTTTTCGCACAATTACATTCACAAAGAGGGTTGACGTCAGGCAGGCGGCCGGTCGTTAAATTACAGCCGAATCATTTCAACTGTTCCGGTAATTTTTTCTCCACATGGCAAGGTCTTTGGCATCCTTGGGTGACCATTGACGTGCATGCTATATTTGGATAAGAAAAAGCGGGAAAGCGCACCCGAAGGGTGCTGGGCTTTAAAGCAGGACAGTTGATGATGCAACCGGAAACGCGCTTAGATGAAGATGATAGTAAAATAAAACATTCTCAAAAACGCAAAATTAAAATTTTCTTATTTGAATGTTTTAGTCGACCCCCAAGGGGTTGAAAAAAGGCAATTTTTCATCTTTACTGGAGTAAAGATAAAAAAATTGCCTTTTTTCAAATTTTCCTGCGTCTTAGATGTTTATTTATATATTTACTCGTATATACTTTATTATAAAATATAATATTTCTCGTTTGTTTATTTTTTGAGTCTAGCTTATAGATAAATCTATAAAATCTGTTTCCGCCTAAAGTGACCATTTTGATGTGGACACGGATTTAAAACTAGTAAAACTTCGCAAGTTTCCAAAAAAAAATATTTTAAGGGTTATCTGACCATTATTAGTGTGAGGCAGTATGTACATATTGGTTGTATCAGTCTTTCAGCTAAAACCATCATGGCGAAAAAAATTACCGTTTTTACTATTATGAAAATATCACTATCTCTTTTCTTAGGAAAGTAGTTTTTAGATGTCCTTGGAAGGCCTAATGCATAAGATTAGTAATTAGTCATATGTCAATGTGTCCAGATATCTACATTTATATACTCATAATCCTCGTTCTTTAGTAGGCTTATCATAATTAAAATGTATTCAAAGATAAATTAGAATTAGGGATGATGACTGGTCAGAAAAGTATTATTCTTATTAAATCCGTCTTTAAGATTATCCAAAAATAATGGACCCACATTTTTCAGTTTATCAAAAAAGTTTATAAAATTTTTTTCAGTTTATCACAAAATCTTTGTGAATTTTTACTTGTGACTTCACCGTTATGAAGCCGTGACGTCATGCGAAATTCAAAAGCGATGCATCTTTGTAAATTTTTTTTCCCAGAGAAACGACGAGAGAAAATACGTGTACAACATTTTTTTAATAATCTAACCGATGGCCCAAAAGTATTTCTTAACTCATCATACCTATGATCACAAAAATCTTTCACTAGGAGCTAAATTTTCGAGTAACCATAGCATTTTGTTTATCAATATTTTCTTGCTTCAGATTACCTGCACATTTGTAGATTACTTATGTTCTTAAGTAGATACTCGTACACGATTAATTAATATGAAGATATGTGGAGATATGACTACTTTTACTGTTGTATAGGACAAAATTGTTGGTAGTCTGCGAGTCATCTAAAGCGGCCGTTTATTTTTTTAATGACGTTTAAATAACAAAAGTCGACACTAACGTGCATATATCATTAGCGAATATAACAACTTCTTGTTGTCCGTATTCGGGCGCCCACAGCTCCCCTGTGGATCCTTTCACCGCTCCGCATTCGTCACGGTATAGAGTACGGTTGGAGTATTGCCATTTTTCTACATTGCCGAGCTGGGAAAAGTCAGCTTGCCCCGTATTCATATTGAATGCGCCATCGTATTCGATTGAGCCATTGCGCTGCAAAAGAAAAACACAAACACTTTAAATTTGTCCAACATACGTTTTGCCCAACCTGGGCCAATTTTCGTAAAAAAAAGCACAAAATGTCTTTTTCTGAAAACAGCAAGAAAATTGGATATTAAATTAAGCATTAATTAGCATTTCAAATATTAGTATGAAGAAACGTGGGAGCGTGGTGGGGATATCTCGCTATCTCTTTCGTAAGCGCAAAACCTTATGACAGTGACGACATATTTCTAAACGTGCATCCTTTTTCTATTATTTGACAGTTTGCATGTGCATCTTTTTGTTTTTGGTTTAAGATTATGTTACTTATTAATATGAATTCCTAGTAAAAATAAGTAACTTATTTGACACCATATTACGGTATTGTACCTACATTGCATATTTATCGTCCAATATTACTAACTTTGAACTGCGGTGTGTCAAAAACGTAACGTAATCAGCACCCATACATAGTAAACATAGACGATACAAATGCAGCTGGTTAGATAAAACGCAAGCGAGACTCAATACCTGCTGGGCTTCAGACCAGGCCTGAAGGCGCGGGCGCAAAAAAGGGGAAGAAGGTAAGTAGAGCTTAGCTTAGGTACATGTCAAATACAATGTCCAGTTGATTATATTTATTATAAGGAACTAATTTTTTGAGCTGTTATTTAAATATTCGAGATGTTATTATGATCAGTTGGAAAACATATTGAGCAGTTATTTAATTTAATGGCGGTTGATTAATTATTGCGTCAGTAAAACATGATCAGTAATAAAAAATCAATGAGTCGGTTATTTTATCATATTACTAATAGAACTACTATTCATTTTACTAGGTTAGGGAAAACCTATAGCTTAGGTTAGGTTAGAACTGCGACGTGCAAGCGTGCCGCGGTGACGGCCGGCGAGTGCTAGGTCGGTTTTATCCATTTTACTAGGTTAGGGAAAACCTATAGAACCGCTCGTACAATGTTTTTTACCACCAATTAAATTATTTTTCTGCTCCATTATATATATTCACTGATCCAGTTCATTATTTTTTATTACTCATTTTTGTTTACTTTACTACTTAGTTTTAACCGCTGAACTAGTTATTAAACATGCCATTTATAATTTTTAACTAACCAAAACTGCTATTTACAACTGCCTCTTTAAATCATTAAATGCCTTTATTATATAATGCGTCAAGTCATCTTAAAATCGACTTCTAAAAGTCTACTTCTATGTGCATCGAATTTTCGCTTTTTTCAAAGAGGAAAAATGCTTAAATGGCATTGAATTACACAAAGTACCTACTTCTGGGTTTATTATTGGTATAATGTACAAATCATATAAATAAAAATGGTCAAAAACTTAATTTGTGTCATGCATTAATGAATATAAACTAATAACTAAACCAATATTAACAGTGACTAATTGTATGTTGAAAACATGAACATGATCTTTCAATTAATGTTTACATAAGTGAGCAGCATGTTTGTTATATGCATGACCAACTTATTCTGTGATATGACTTAAACTCAAGCCATGAAACATATGGCTTCTATTCCCGATAACAAGAATATACTTAGCTCTACACTGTGACAGACAAAGACCTAACTATATGTATATTAGAAAAATGTTTTGGATTGCCGAATGGCATAGCGATATTGCTAATTGTTATTTCATTGAAGATGTCAAGTTATAATACTGTAATGTCATCGATAAAACAGAATAAAAATTATATAATTAGCGAAAGTAGGTGATCAACCCGCAACGCACGAAGGAATTCGGCGTAACGAATGACGCAACCCAATGCAACCACTGCACTGCTGCACTTGTGTTCATAATACTGTAATCACTTATTATAAACAATGCACCAAATCCTGAGACACAATAGGCAAACAAAAAAATTAGAAAAAACACATAGGTGACACTTAATTACGTATGCCTGATTATGGCGAAGATAGACAGAGACTTTGGATTTAAAACCCATGCATTTTACATATAATAAAGTTGAATAAATAAGATAGTGTAATAAAGTAGTGTGTAGTAATTCGCCGTGTGGTTCCCGGCAGAGTAGAATAGGACCACTCCAAGCCTTCCCGTGCACTGTTAAAAGTTATGTAATTTTACATAAAATTATGTAATTTTACATGCAAAAAATTACATAAACCTGTAAAATTCCCGAAAAATCTGGGAAATTTACGGAAAAATATGTAAAAAGGACAGAAATTATGTAAAATTTCATATTTACAGGTTTATGTAGAATTACATAATTTTTAACAGTGTGGATGTCGTAGAATACGACTTAGGAAACACAAGCTAAACATCAGTGAGACCTCTCCAACCCGTCTGGCCAGCGTGGAGGGTGTAGGCCAAATTCTCTGGCTATTCTGGTTAATATATGACTCTGGTACTACAGAGAGGGTCGTGCTCCTGTAGTGGAGACTAAAAAAGACCTGATGATGATGAAATAAAATAGGTAAGAAACGCCATTTAGTGACCAATTTCATTTAGAGAAGACATGATTGCTTTATCTAAATGTAACTAATATGTATTTAGTCTACAAGTTTGCTATTTACGTGCCTTTCAATAGTTTGTATGACATTGGGTATCTGTTACGTTAGTAATTATATAATCTTTGTACTACTACATAATAATATATATATAGATTATATAATCTTTGTAACCTATATACAACGTGGAAGGGACATACCGAACCACGGGCTATACTAGATCACTAAAGTATAGTAAAATTAAAAGGGATATTATTAATTGCACATCTAATAAATAATCACCCATCAATTTAATCTCATCATTTATATACTTTTTTACATCAAATAAATCAACAATCTTATCATAAGTACTGATTGCACAGCAAATAAATACTGACTGCACATCAAATTTATTAGGTTAGGGCAAACCTATAGGTTAGGTTATGTTAGAACTGCGACCAACACACGCACGAGCCGAGCGAGCGTGCCGCGGCAGCGGCCGGCGAGTGCTAGAAAAGTTCTATCCATTTTACTATGCCACAAATATAAATTGCAGTTTGTTTAGTAATATTTTCAGTTGAGTATTTTGCTGTGCAATCAGTAATTTTGATTTGCGTTTAAATACTACCCAAATTAAAATAACAGACACAAAACAAAACAAAAAATTCGACATTCCCATACAAATCACCCGGGCGGCTGCACACTTTTGTATGAATTTTTTTTTGTATTTTGGCTGTTATTTTAAATTTATTATACTATTAGGTCCTTACATATGAAATTGCCGATTTTCAATACTGGCAACTTTAAAATCAAATATCTTGCGTTTCATTAGGAATTCCAAATTCAAATTTATTTCGAAATAAAGCCAGAAAAATATTGTTTTAAAATTCGTATTTCATTTGTTTTAACATCATTTGTTTGAGTTTCAACATTGCTATAACAACAACTATGGACAAATTGAAAATTCGCGGTATTTACGAATACGAGTTCCACCGTGGCACCAGTGCTGCAGAAACGACTCGAAGAATTAACGACGTGTATGGACCAGGCACCGCTAACGAACGAACGGTGCGTTTTTGGTTTCAACGTTTCCGTTCTGGAAATTTCGATTTACACAATGAGCCTCGTGGACGACCTGATACTCAAGTGAATAACGAAGAATTGAAGGCGATAGTGGAAGCGGATCCATCTCAAACCACTTCTGAATTAGCAGCAGCCTTCGGCGTAAGTGACAAAATGATACTTATCCACTTGCGCCAAATCGGAAAAATAAAAAAACTCGAAAAGTGGGTACCGCACGAATTGACTGAAGCAAACCACGCGTTGCTTGCTGCGTTTCTTTGCTTAATCGCCACAATAATGAGGGGATTTTGAACCGTATCGTGACTTGTGATGAGAAATGGATCCTGTACGACAATCGGAAGCGATCATCACAATGGCTTGACCTTGCCCTAAGCGAAAACTGACCAAAAAGAAGATTCTGGTTAGTGTTTGGTGGACCAGTGCTGGTGTTATCCTAGTGGATAACACCTAGTGGACAACACAAGATCTCAAGAAGCTGTAGTCAGCTTCTTGAGATCAGGCCAGACGATTACTGCAGACTTGTATTGCCAACAATTGCAAACAATGATGGAAAAGCTCGCCATTAAACAACCGAGACTGATGAATTGCTCTAGCCCACTGCTCCTTCAGGATAACGCTAGACCACACACTGCACATCAAACGATCGCCAAGTTAGAGAAGCTGCGACTGGAACCTCTGCGTCACCCACCATACTCTCCAGATCTTGCCCCAACCGATTACCACTTTTTTCAAAATTTGGATAACTTTTTACAAGGAAAAAATTTCAAATCTGATGAGGCAGTCAAAACCGCCTTCAAACCGTTCATAGACTCTCGCTCCCAGGATTTTTTTTCCAAAGGTATCAATGATCTGCCTATAAAATGGCAGAAGTGTATCGATAACAACGGCGCATACTTCGATTGATTAAATAATAATTTCATTAAAAAAACTTTTTTTAATGAAATTACTTTTGAAGTTTCACTTTTTTTGATACTGAACGGCAATTTCATATGTAAGGACCTAATATAATGGTCTAGTATAGCCCGTGGTTTGATTTATTACGGGCATGTCTCTTCCACGTTGTATAATATAATCTTTGTAACCTACTTATCGCTCTTCAAGCATGCTCTGTGATATTTCAGGTAGGTATTCTTTTTCTGCTTTTCTATTCTAAGAATATGCTGAAATCTGGTGTATTCTACCGATATTACTAGTCTGTAATACTAATTACTGTATTTTAGCTATTCAGGCTATTCTGTGACAGTACGTTCGTAGAATTCAACTCGAACCACATGTACTACATAAATACACATTCCTATTAGAAATGGTTTGCTTATACTTGCGTAAAAGTAATAAACTATATTGTTTACCTACGAATTAAACGATAAGAGATAAGATAAAAAGTATAAGCGGTTCTTTTTTTACAAAATCTAATAGTTTGTCAAATTAATTGTAGTTAGTTTGTATACTATCTATCAATTGTCACTAAATAGTATGTGGTCCGGTGTTACGTAACGTTGAATGTCGAACCATAATGGCAGTTATGGTCGTGCAAGTCGCGATTTCACGCGCAATTTCAGCCACAAATACATTTATATATTTATTTAACGACAACCAAACCACCCAGGCATTGTATATAGGAAAAACCTCCAAATATTCAGAAAATTATAACAGCATCCTAATCTAATTACTGATTAAAAGGCCTGCCTATCATACCGAAAACTAAAGCACTTAGGTACTATAACATTACAATATAACACAATACATTTATTTCACCACTAGCTACTCGTATATCCCGCAGCGTTGTTCTCGTTTTCAAAGATAAAACCTAGCCTGTGTTACTCACTGATAATAATATAGCTTTACATAGGTGATTTTTTTTTAATCATCGGTAGTTTTTGAGTTTATCCATTACAAACAAACGCACAACCAATCAAATCTTTTCTCTTTATAATATTGGTATAGGTAATACAGATTAGTTTAGATATACAAAAGGAGATACAAGAAAGGGTCCTTGTCACAGTTGATCAAATTTTGACACCCCCACCCCCTAGTGTTATTTAATTAAAAAATATATTGAACACGCAAGTGAAATATTCTTATCATACTGGTAGAGCTGGAAATATTCTAGTATTTTTTTTGGCTTATTAATTATTTTTTTGTGACGTCATAAACTATATATGACCCCTCCTACCCCTTGTCACACAATGTCACACTTCATTGACCCCTTTCCCTCCCCCCCCCCCCTTAACGTGTGACATTATTTATAGATATTTTTGTATCGCTTTCCTATTATTATCCCAAACAGGAAAAGTAACAGAAAAGCGATACAAATCCGGACTTATCGCATAGCAATCTCTTCTAGTTAACCACTAGCTCTAACTAGAAGAGATTGCTAAAATAATTATTTTCCAATGTACTTATACAAATGTTTAAGTATAAGTATATACCTATTCTATTGTTATCTGGAATAAACCAAATAGATAAATAGTACCTAACTACGTAGTAATAAGCCTTAGTAGGGGCTTTTAAATTACACCAGCTTATCAACTGATGCCCCCACGCCCGTCATGTTTATGTAAGAGATTACTAGATTCGCCCATTTTCTAACTATCATATTTATAAAAGAACCTGCCTTTCTATATCCCATTTTAAGAAGGTGCAGACTTTTCTTAAATTTGGCAGACAATCAATGCTTCTTAAGGCCGTACCTGAATTTTCCGGGGTCCAGTGCTGCCCCCATTTCAAATAAATAATTTCAAAGAAAACGAAGACATCACTTAAAATTTTGCTACTACCAAACCCTAGATAACCTTTCAAAGTATTTAATAAACTACTGTTTACAGTTTAAAGTGAGAACGTTAAGCTTTACTACGCACATTTGCGAAAAACGGCCACTTTTGGCAAATGTGCGTAGTAAAGCTTAACGTTCTCATTATAAACTGTAAACAGTAGTTCATAAAATACTTTGAAGGATTATCTAGGACTTGATAGTTGCAAAATTTTAGATGATGTCTCCGTTTTCTTTGAAATGATTTATTTTAAATGGGGGCAGCACTGGACCTCGGAAAATTCAGGTACGGCCTTAATTCAGTAGCATTGTTTATTTATTTATTTATAAAAAATGTATTGATTCACAATATTGTTATACCTATTTAAACAATGAATCATAATAGGGAAAATTATAGGAAATACATTAAGTATTTTAGAATTTAGTGGAAATGTATGTGATGTCAACGGGTAAAGCATTCCAGAGCCGTGAAGCTTGTAGTATAAAAGGGTTTGCCATAAAATTATTGCGATGTATAGGAACTGAGGGGGAAAAGTTTCAGCAGAACGAAGTTGCCGAATATGAGTTTCGGAAAGAAATTTAAAGCATTTTAGGTACTCAGGGGAATTTGGATTTGAAAGAATTTAAAAAGAGAGTGCAAAGAATTCGCATTTGTCAGTGCTCACGTTGAGTTGTCTGTGGTGCTCACGCATAGGAATTGTTCTATATAACAGATTTAAGGAGTGGTATTTTTTTATCAATACTTAGTGTTTATATAAAATACTTTTAGATAAATGTAATCAAGAATCATATTTGTATCATATTATCGTTTGTCTATATTTTCAAATAGGTATGTTTTAGGTCAGAAAACAAGAGCAAGTAAGAAAATTATGAAAACTTGTAGTTACTTTTACAAGCACGTGACGTTATGGCATTTATTTTCACATCAAAACGAAGACTGCAGTTTTGTTTAAATTCGAATGCGCCTTCATATTTTACTCGTATTTGACTTTAGAAAAAACTAAATAAATGCAAGAGATTTATTTTTCAATACACTTTTGACTGCAAGTTCAGTCCATGATACTAATTGAAGGCGGTCGGCTAATCAAATTCTATATGAATATTTTACCATACTTTTTTATTTTTTGGTGAATGTAACCAATAGTATAGACCAAGGCATAGACTGACCTTGCTGCAAAATTTTGCGTACTGGACAAAAACACCTGTGTATAAGTAATTTCATAAGTAATCGTTATTTTTATTGATTTGTATTTTTCTACTCTAGTAAACTGTCCATATGAGTCAATTGAGGTCGTTGAGAGACCGTCTGAAGTGACTCACGCGATCAATAATAATCATTCCGCATTGCTATATTTGCACACTTTGCTTATATAAACTGAGTTCGTTATAACTTACTAGGCAGATTTACTTATTCATTCTTTATCGAATGTTTTAATACCTAATACCAGGCCTGTGTCACTCCCCGTTTACGTATCAAAAATATACCTACATTATTACTATGCACGCAGCAGCCCCTCGGAGTGGTAAATTCAGTTATACGAATCGTTTGTCCAGAGCTACGAACAAGAATTATATTTCGATGGTCCAGAGTAATGAGAATGAAATTGGCCTGCAATAGATGTCTAGGTAACTAAATGAAAAAGTGCAGAGTTTTGACGTGAGCTAAATTAACCATATCGCTAGCCACATTGAGTAGATATTTCTTTGAATTTATTTGCTGAGTGAGACTTCTGTACGTGAGTACCGGTACTTATTCTGTGCTAACACTAACACTGATGTCAGGTAATACGAGCTGCCTGAACGCGTCAGGTAGATAACAGTTTATGATACACGTGTAAACTAGTGTGCAGGTTTCCTCACGATGTTTTCCTTCACCGGAAGCAAGTGGTGGTATTTGGAAGAAACCGTACATGAGTACAAACTCAGAGGTACAAGTCGCGCCTAGTGAGGATCGAACTCATGCCTCACAGACTCACAATTACAGTTATTTTAGTGGGTCAAAAATAAATTATTTGGTACTGTATGTAGAATAAAACGTCACAAAATAATGCCACTTGTCACATGATCACATCCACTTTAAACGTGATTTTAGATTTATTAATGCAGAAAACCACATCCACACGCTACGGCAGGTTATAGAGAAGACGAGGGAGTATAACCGGCCGTTACGCTTGGGGTTTGTGGACTATGAAAAAGCCTTCGATTCGATCGAAACATGGGCCGTGCTTCAGTCTCTCCAGCGATGCCGTATTGACTATCGGTATATCGAAGTGTTGAATTGTTTGTACAGTAACGCCACTATGTCAGTCCGAGTACAGGAGCAGTGCACGAGGGCTTTTCCACTGCAAAGGGGTGTGAGACAGGGAGACGTTACCTATATCTCCGAAACTGTTCACCGCTACACTGGAAGATGCCTTCAAGCTTCTGTAATGGGAAGGACTTGGCATCAACATCAATGGCAAGTATATCACTCACCTTCGATTTGCCGACGATATCGTTGTCATGGCAGAATTCATGGAAGACTTAAGTACTTACCATGCTCGGAGACCTTAATCGAGTTTCCCAACAGGACAAAACGAAAGTAATGTTGAATGTCCATGTCGCGCCCCTACCTGTTTGTGTTGGGAGCTCCACCCTCGAAGTTGTAGACCAATATATCTAACTGGGTCAATTGATCCAGGCAGGAAGTTCCAGCTTCGAGGAAGAGGTCTTTCGACGAATCCGACTCGGTTGGGCAGCGTTCGGGAAGCTACGCAGCGTCTTCTCGTCCAAAATACCTCAGTGCCTCAAGACTAAAGTGTATAATCAATGTGTGTTACCAGTGATGACTTATGGCTCTGAAACGTGGATAGGTCTCATAAGAAGGCTCAAGGTCGCTCAACGCGCTATGGAGAGGGCTATGCTCGGTGTTTCTCTACGTGATCGAATCAGAAATGAGGAAATTTGTAGGAGAACAAAAGCCACTGATATAGCCCAGCGGATTAGCTCGTGAAGTGGCAGTGGGCGGGACACATAGCGCGACGAACCGATGGCCGATGGGGCAGAAAGGTTCTCGAATGGCGACCACGTACTGGCAGGCGAAGCGTTGGACACCCACCCACAAGGTGGTCAGACGATCTGACTAAGGTCGCTGGAAAGCGCTGGACGCAGGCCGCTCTAGATCGGTCATTTTGGAAACCCCTGGGAGAGGCCTATGTTCAGCAGTGGACGTTATGCGGCTGAAATGATGATGATGAATGCAGAAAAACGGATATTAAGAGCGCTATTGGATTCCTAGGAACTATGACGTCACATGCCGATATTTCATACAAATCCCATTGAAAAATGTTTGTATTTTGACGTTAAGAAAAAAGTATCTGATTTGACTTGTTGTAAACTAGCAGATTCTAGTGCCTAATTGGCACTACTTATTGATAGTGCACTACATGAAACGGTCCTCATCCTTTGGACCTGCTTGATACACTTTCACGTCTATATCCCTAATGGGGCAGACAGAGCACGTTGGGCTCCGCGGCTCTAAGCAGACAGAGCCCAAGGCCGCAAGACCCAATAGCCACTTTTAGCGTGATGGTGGAAAGATAGGAACATGGAAAAAGACATCAAAATAGTGATGGGTTGCTACCCGCATCGCCTATTGATATGATTCGCATTTTCGCCTGAAGATGACCAAATTGTATTTAAGTATTAGGAATAGAATAGTGCCCATAATATTAGCCCTCAAAATAATAGTGGGTAGGTAATCTTCGTGTTAATTATTTAAAATCAAGTATCTACGTTCTGCTTATTTTGAAAAAACATCTACACATATTGTAATTACAGAACGAATTTTGACGTGGTAGTTTTCACTGTCGACATACTTTAAGATTTCATTGGTCGTATTCATCAAGATGAACATTTTATCTTTTCGCGATTGTTCCCAATTTCCCATATAAAAATTCAAGAGGAAAACAGTCATGTTCAATACATAATGACTACTGACGATTATATTAAGTTTTAACGTATTCCTGGATCTGAGCTCTTCTAATTAATAGATACCTACACAAAACTTAACACTATTCATTGCTCCCATGACATCAAAATACGTACGAACGCACGAAAAATATACTTATATGAGTACCTATGATAAAATTCATTTAAAAAAATACTTACTAGGTATGTTAAGTAATGTCATTGTCTATTTAAATATACATAAAATCGTGTCTACTGACAATGATTCACCGATAAAACATTGAACTTTGCACTTACATCCGCTCTTATCCGCGCTTACCAATAATGGATGCTTAGCTAAAATGTTTCGTGTGTTTATATAAACTTAAAACACATTTAATTTTACCAAGAATATATGTAAACCAACAGGATAACTTATAAGAATCAACGGCACAATAACTACAGGCACACAAGGAAAAATAGCTCAAAAAAAATTTTTTTTTTTTTTTCTTGATCTCTGCAACTACATTTCTATATGCAGGCCTCTTGTCATTGCTACGAGTTGTTGAGCGAGTTGAAACGAGTAAGTTAAGCAGTCGAGCGGGAATGAAAATGGTTCCATAATCATCCCACTTCTGATGTCGTAGTAGATTCGTATATCATGGACAGACCTCCACATCCCACTTACATACATAATATTTTGACAACCACTCCGTGGCGTAATGGTTAACAAGCTAGTCCAACAATTTGGAGGTTCTGGGTTCGATTCCCAGCCAGGGCAAGATGGAAAATGGTCTTTTACAAACTGTCCTGGGTCTTGGGTGTTCATCTATATATGTATTTATTGTAAAATATTGTATCGTTGAGTCAATATCCCATAATACAAATTTCAACTTACTTTGGAACTAGCTCAATCAGTGTGATTTGGACATATATATATATATTTTAAATTTAACACACCGACTCAGCGACGTCAAGAGGATTTAAGAAGACTCTATTCTGTACTATCTGCAGATCTTGTAACACTACTGGGCATAATATATATTCAGATAAACGAGAACAACAATTAATAGTAACTAAATATTTAAAGGCACTGATTTAAAGAGGCAGTTGTAAATAGCAGTTTTGGTAAGTTAAAAATTATAAATGGCATGTTTAATAACTAGTTAAGCAGTTTACTGCTAACAAAAATGAATAATAAAAAATAATGAAGTGGATCAGTGAATATATAATTAAGCAGGAAAATAATTAAATGGGCGGTAAAAAAAATTTAACGAGCGGTTTAATAGGTTTTCCCTAACCTAGTAAAATGGATAAAACCAACCTAGCAGTGTTGGTCGTTGGCAGTTCTAACCTAACCTATAGGTTTTCCCTAACCTAGTAAAATGAATAGAACTAGTAATATGATAAAATAACCGACTAATTGATTTTTTATTACTGTTCATGTTTTACTGTCGCAATAATTAATCAACCGCCATAAAATTAAATAACTGCTCAATATGTTTTCCAACTGATCATAATAACATCTCGAATATTTGAATAACAGCTCAAAAAATTTGTTCCCATATTTAAATACTTACTTCATAGAACCATCCGAACTTGTCATATGGGATCCTGTCAGCGATAAAAGGAATATCCTGCGCTACATCGAGCACACGATCTTCGATCCCGTCGAATAGCCATGAGGAAGCGTTGGCAGTGAGAAACATGTTACGGTGGTACAGCCGCAGGAAGATGTCTGCGCCCACGCGGATAAAAAGTGGCTCGTTTCGCATCATGTATGCTACCGTCTGAGGAGATGATAATATTTTTTACATTCTTGTTTATAAACCCTTGTGTTCGTAGAAATTAACAAACGCTTTCTAAACATTTTTTAGTTAATATTCGTCTTATTATAGCAAAATAACTTTAGGGCTTGGTTTTAAACTATTATTTACCCAGTTGAAGTTGACCGTGACAAAGGAGAAAGTGACATATTGCGAGAGGAAATAGGCAAGTACATAATTATTTTGACATATACAAATTGAGCGGCTAAGTTGTCCTCTTTCTAGTGTAATTAGCCCCTTAATTTTAGGGCAAAACCTTAAAGAGACGCAATAGCAGACTTATCCTCAGTTGGAGTTTCTTCTAGCCAACTACCAAGTATCTGAATGGAGAGAGTATTTTTATGGGTATTGCGACTCACCACAACAACAGGGTTGATAGAGGTGACCATGTCTGAAAGGCTTCCGTTGGACATGTCCTCCTGGTAGTGCCAAAAGCGCTCGTTGAAGAACGTTACTGTACTGTTATCGTTCCAAGTTAAGTTCGCCTGGGAACAAAAAATACATAGGTAACACTATAATCCCAACTAATATTATAAATGCGAAAGTGAGTTTTTATATTTGTTTGTTTGTTTGTTACCTCTTCACGCTTTATCTACTGAACCAATCTTCTACGCAAATCGTAATCATCACTTTCTCTACTTCTTACTTTTCATGTTATTTATATTCAATGTTTCTTTTTCACGCTCTTAATTCCAACACGTCTGCACTTTATTCTTGTATTTCTTCTTCTCTTTTTATTACTTTTTATTAATTAATCACTCGTTCGACAGGCTCACGTGTTACTTGATGGTGATGACTGAAAATCAGCGTTTGCTCCTGAGCAAGTGTATAGCTGAGTCACTGCCTTTTTGTGTCACTGCGGTACCTACACCGAATGTCGACGTATATTGTTTATATTTAGTGTTAATTTATTTATATTATGTGTGTGCCTCAGTAACACAAATAAAGTATCTATCTATCTATCTTCTTGAAAATTCGCATACACATAGTAGTACTGAGAAGGACATAGAGTACCTTAAATCCCGAAAAAAAGTAATGTTCCCGTGGGATACGCGAGCAAGGCACGGGCAAAAGCTAGTATATTTATAAATAAAAGAGAGTCTAAGAGCTGCTACACACTAATTCGGGAATCGGGGCGGCATTGTCGGTTCCGCAGTATTTATCGAACAACAAAGCCTACCCGAAACAATTGTATAGGCTTTTCCCCCGAACATTCATCTACATTATATACTCGATTTTACCGCCTGGCTGTGCCGATTAATGCCAGCCCGAGCAAGTGTATAGCGACCCTAACTTACGAGTAAACTTACTGTTAACGCTTCATAAGAAGCTCCAAGGATTTTTTAAATATATATTTAAAGTAAGTTACGCATAAGTTGCAAGTTACCTACCCCCGTGGCATGGCAACGACGTCAACTTTTATCAAGCGTTATCATCTAATCTCGCTCTACGTAATGATAACAATATAACTAATAATAAAATAACGACGGGATAGTTCTAGTCCGACGCTCGATATAAACTTTATCTGGTTTTATGTACGGTGCCATGCTATGGGGGCTAGTTTATTTTCCTAAATTAATTAAATTAATATCTCGAGCTACTGTTTCCGGAATAGAATGCGACTAAGGCGACAATGTAAGACAAGACTGCAACTCTGCATACGATAATCACGGCCATGGTTAACTCCTAAAGCCTTGTAAGAGTACCTATAGATGGACGGCAACCGAAACTATAAAAGTTGTAATGTTACCTTTCTATGAGACTCCCGAAACACGTAGGGGCCCAACTGCTCCACTTTTATTAAGACGTTATTTCCAGCGAGAATCTCATCCACGTTGGTAATGTTGAACAGATGGCACTCCAGGAACATCGGTATCGGCGTCTCCCGCCAAATTTGGAAGGACATCGATTCATTTGTCAAGGTCATCATCTGTAACAAACAGATACACGTACAATTTACATATCAAGTTTACTTAAAAATAAAATAAATCGGCTAAGTGCGTGTCGGAATCACGCTCAGTCAGTATAGGGGGTTCCGAAGTTACTATATACAACATGGAATATATATACTTTATACTTTAACTTTATACTTTTGTTTTTTTAGAAATTCGTCAATTATTACGTTCAAACAGAACCGATTTGATTTATATACTGTAAACCGGTTTCATTTATAACCGAGGAAATAAAAATAATAATTTAAATAAGTGCCTGCGAAGGCCTGATTACTGAATAAAAATTTGATTCTTTGATTCCCTGTAAGTATACAGAGTAATCGGTCAATTAAAGCTTCAAGTTTAATATGTCAAAGATAATAAATACCTACGTTATCTCGTAAACAATCAGTTAAATTTATCTTTAAATTAATAAGGCCATGGGCATATCTAGTGCATTATTTTATTTAAAACCTATTGTTTTCAGTATAAATGATATACCTACAGTTAAATTGATGAATGATTATGAATTACTAACCCCCGTTCGGCCACGCTTAGCTCAGAGTAGAATTCCGAAGTTACATGTTACAACATGGAAACTTTATTTTCCATAATTTTACATGTTTACTCTCACACCCGTTTGCACTAAAGGTTTAGGCTTGTCTTAGTTTAGATGCACCTAAGCCTAAGAACAGCCTAGTTAAAAATGTTGTTTGCACTAACAGATTTATCTTAACCATGTCAAAGCTAAGGCATTGCAGTGTTTAATACTCTTTTTTTTAAACCAAATAACCACTTTATATAAGTAATAGGGATATGGACTGGGTCCAAAAAATATTATTTAATTTAAAATTAATGAATAAACTGATGTACTCGTCGGTTAGATTATTCAACAACAACGAGATCTATGTACTTACTTCAACAATAATGGACCCGAATTTGGTTTACCACAATAGTAAAAAATCACAAACATCGAACTTTCAGAATGGGGGCGATTAAGGTCACCGCACCGTGTAGGGAAAATCGAACTAGACTACTTAGATTGCAAAATTTAAATGTATTGTATTTTCTTTATTATTTGCTAATTAAAGAAAAGAAAAAACGTACTTATACAATATACCTATGATGCACTTTTTTTAATCTACACCCATATTATTTTCAAAAAAAATATGTAATATTTTAGGCGGCTGTTACTTTATTGCTAACTTAGCCGGGATAGTTGTCCTTTAAAGTTCAGTATACATAGGGCGCACTGTAAGTTTCCGGAACTGGCCACTTACATAAACAATATTTAAAAATTTATTGCAACATTTGAAAATAGAACTCTTTGTTTTCACCTTGTGGCGCCATTTAAAAAATTGTGTGTCTGCATCAACATGGATTTAACTCGGGAAAATTTTCGTTGTATGATTTTCTACGATTTTAAGTGTAATTTGACAGCTCAACAGAGCATCGCTCGGCTTGAAACAGCTTTTGGCAATGAAGCACCATGCAAGACAACTGTTTATAGCTGGTTTGCAGAATTCAAGCGTGGTCGTATTAATCTCAGTGACGAATCTCGCGATGGTCGGCCGTCCACCGCTGTGACCAACAAAAACATCAATGCTGTGCGCCGTATGATTGAAACAGACAGGCATGTGACCTACCATGAAATTCGCGCATCCTTAGAAATAGGCATGAGTCAAATACAATTAATCCTACACAAACATTTGGGTGTGAGAAAGCTGTGCTCGCGGTGGATCCCACACAACTTGACCGAGGCTCAAAAAACGGACCGCGTCACTTGGTGCAGTGCCATGCTTACCAGATTCAACGAAGGTGCGTCAAATTTGGTGTGGGACATAGTAACAGGTGACGAAACATGGATTTATTGCTACGATCCCAAAACAAAGCAGCAATCGAGCGTATGGGTCTTTCAAGATGAGCCGAAACCAACCAGTGGCGCGCGTGAAAAGTGCATCTAAGCGGATGATTGCTTCTTTTTTTAATAAAACTGGACACGTGGCTACTGTTGCTTTAGAGAATCGTCGTACAGTGAATAGTGACTGGTACACGACCATTTGTTTGCCGGAAGTTATTGACGAACACCGTAAAAATAAACGTAAACGCCGTATCATCCTGCACCACGACAATGCTAGTTCTCACACGGCCAGACAGACAAACGACTTTTTGAAGGCGAAAAATGTAGAACTCATGAGTCATCCTGCATACAGTCCCGACCTGGCACCTTGTGACTTTTTTCTGTTCCCAAAAATTAAGAACCAATTACGCGGTCAACGATTTTCATCACCAGAAGAGGCTGTCGAGGAGTATGAAAAACACGTTTCAGAGGTCACCACAGAGGAGTGGCACAAAAGTTTTCAAAACTGGTTTCATCGAATGAAAAAGTGCAGACGCCAAGGGAGATTATTTTGAAAAACAATAAATTAATTTTGTTCCTTTAATAGTATTTTTTCATATTCATTCCGGAAACTTATAGTGCGCCCCACGTATATACTACTATCACGATTTTGTTTAGATTTTTCAAGCTAACAGTTTAGCTTTTAGAGGGGAGGATGCTATACTCGAACAAGAATTAGTTAAATATTTCGAAAACAGGTCATCAAATCAAAAAGTTGTCTATATGCAAACCCTCAATATTTTTACCCCTTTCACCCGGATTAATCCGACGTTAAGGTGAAGGTATAGGCAAATGGCCTTGAAGTGGCACCCTCATTTGAAATAAATTGTTAACTCGTAAATATGGAGATAATTTCCATATTGCTCTTCGTCACGCACTAGATAGCCCTTTAAATTATTTTATGAACCACCGTTGAAAGTATTTACATTAGTCCGTCTAGCTTTAAAACTTGCCTCCGCCAAAAGTGGCCACGGCAAGTTTTAACGCTAGACGGATCACCAATAATAGTTTCAACGGCAGTTCATAAAATAATTTAAAGGGCTATCTAGTGCATGACGAAGAGCAATATGGAAATTATCACCATATTTACGAGTTAACAATTTATTTCACACTTTAAGGCAATTTGCCTATATCTTCACCTTTATCTATCTAACGATACCATACCCCTCACGGCCTTCACTATGATGAGGTACCTACACGCCAAAAACTTAACGTATAGAGAAGTTTGTCCGTCTGTCTGTCCGTCTGTCTGTCCGTCAGTCTGTCCGTCTGTCTGTCCGTCTGTCTGTCCGTCTGTCTGTCCGTCTGTCTGTCCGTCTGTCTGTCCGTCTGTCTGTCCGTCTGTCTGTCCGTCTGTCTGTCCGTCTGTCTGTCCGTCTGTCTGTCCGTCTGTCTGTCCGTCTATCACAGGGCTCTATCTCTTGAACCGTATTAGCTAGACACTTGAAATTTTCACCGATTATGTGTTACTGTCGCCGCTATAACAAATACTAAAAATAAAAGTTAAAAATTAAAGGGGGTCGTCATACAAGAAACGCGTTTCTTCAGCGCTTTAAAACATTGTACGGAGGAACCCTTCATGTACGAGTCCGACTCGCACTTGCCCGTTTATTTCTTCCTTTTTTTCATATCAAGTGACAGCAGTGCTTTGCAAGATAAAAATGTTCATATGGACTTAAAACTTAAATATGCCGTTGTGCCTTAAAATTATGCAAGGATTTTAGAAAATATAACAATTTAAAATTTTATTGTGTGAATGTTATTGACGATGTAAAAATGGTAATGATTGCACGTCCTATGGTAATGATAACAGTGAAATGGTAATGATGTAATATAGGATAAAATTAGAGATGGGCCGACTCTAACGATGACATGAAAAGGTTTTGTTGCCGTGTTTGACGGTAAAAAATTACACATCACGATAAAAACATACATATAGCATCATTGGATGATGATCATCCGATGATGACGATGACGGTCATGATGATGATGACGATGTTGATGTTGATGTTGATGATGACGACGTTGATGATGATGATGATGACGACGAGCCACAACTCGTTGTGGCCTATTATTTCGCTCAATTAGCGAATTCGGTCTTTGAGCGTAACATATATTATACGTAAAACGTCATTGCCATTTACAAAATATCATTACCATTTCAAGGTAATAAATGGAGTTGTCGCTAATGGTGATGATGTTTAGGCCTATTTCGTTCAAAATTTCTTGAATCAAAAAAGTTTCCATAAAAAATATATTTTCTAATTGAAACTCCTTTAAAATATCGTAATAGTTACTTTAAGTTATCGTAATAATTTACTTTAAGGGTTCAATCAAATGGTGATGATCGTGATTTGGTTACACTTAAACTTCTGACTACAATTTTATTTATTTTTTAGGGTTCCGTAGTCCACAAGGAACCCGTATAGTTTCGTCATGCCCGTCCGTCCGTCTGTCTGTCCGTCCAGGCTCGTACTCCGTCACAAAAATTGGTGGAGAGATAGATATTGAAGTTCCAAAAGTTGGTTTTAAAAATTATGAAAAAATTTTTTTTCAGCCCCCCTCCCATACAACGAAAAGTGAATTTAAAAAATTAAATTGGACTCACCCCAACGTGTGGGGTATCGTTGAAAAGGTCTTTTAAAATGCAACAAAAACTGCTTTTCTGATGTCATTGCCTGATAATATTGTAATTTGTAAAATTAGACAGCCGTCTTTGTCTCTGTAAACTTACAATAACAGCTATTGTCCTGATGTCACATTGTGGATTGTTTTTAAAAACCCATTTATTAGCTCTTCATAAACCTTTCACTTAGGACGCACAGTCTCACAGGCCGCCTGCAGTTTTTGATTCTTGTGTTTCCTTGGATAAATCCAAGCAGTTAATCATAAAAACTTTAAACCTGCATAGATCTTATACAGATTACTGATTGTATAAGTTTAGATAGTACAGCAGGGCCTCGATAATCCAAACACCCAAAATGTATACCCTGTTCGGATGTACGAAGCGTTCGGATTATAGTATGTACAGGCATTTTTCGAAATAAAACATTTTACATTATAATGTATTGAATTATTGATATCTGCTTCAGACAAGCCTCTGTTACAGAAAATGCTTAATAACGATCCTGAAGATGACTTAATCTTCAGGGATCTAAATCTTTCACATCTTGATTTAATGACAATTACTGCCAACATTGAGCTAGTGAAACCACTGCATCTTTTATTGTGTTTTTTAAGGACTTCAGATACTGTATTCTGCTTCTTGCTAGCCAAAAACTTGCAACAGGAGTTTTTTTCTTCATTATCATCATCATCATCATTTCGGCCACATAACGTCCACTGCTGGACATAGGCCTCTCCCAGCGATTTCCAAAAATTGTTTTTTTCTTGTATGTACATAATTCACTTTAATATTCTGGATCACATTTTAGTCCATGGATTGAATAAGGGCTGTACAGTTGGGTGACATGTACAAAACAGTTAAATTTTCATTAATTGACTGCAGTTCTTCTTCAAGTGTTGTTAGTTGATATGGGTGACACCTTTGCCAAGCAGTGGAAGTCAATAAAAAACAAAAGGGGGATTGTTCCGATTAGCTGGGGTCCGGATTAAAGAGGCCCTGCTGTAAGTACTTAGTTTAGTTAATTAACACTTTAGTATAGCTAGTGAAAAAAAAAAAATATTACTTACTCTTTGTAATTGTGACAAATAGATTGGTGGCCAAAATATCACTGCGATGGCACCAAACACCACCAAAACTGATCCAAAACCCATAAACAGGCCACTCTTCACACCGGCTGACACCATTTTCAATTAGAAATTTACCTAATCCTGAAATTATCATTTACTTTAGTATTTGAGTCAAGTCCTCATTTTCATTACTTCATGTACCTTAAACACGAATAGTACTTATGCATAGTAATGAGCACAAAAAAGCCCATTATACAAACTAAATTTGTAGGTTGCAAAATTTTATGTAAGTATACTAAAAAAATTGCTTTTGTTACTTATTACACCTACTGGTTAGTCTGTCGGTAGGTACCAGTCGGTACTCTATGTTATTAATTATTTATTTTATATGTATTTATATTTAGCATAGTCAGAGTAAAATAAAACTAAAGTAGTTTAAACTTATTCTTTGTTTTGAACTTACACTATTTATATAAAAAATCAAATCTTTGAAGGATGACTTTGTTATAAATTTAATAGATTCATAAATGATCTCAACGCAAGTTTGAAAACTTTATTCTTATATCTGAAACAGACATCGCTTAAAATTTATTACTTCACAGGAAGAAACACTGTTAACAATTAAATAAATCGCCGTACTGTATAATAAAATAAATTCAACACAAAAGACGTGTTTACTTAATAAAATTATCGCGGAAACTCTCTCTCGGACCGGACTCGATGAAGTTGACAGTTGGTTGACTGACTGATGAATCAAGGAAAAATAAATTTGAAATTTGGCGTTGACAGTAAAGTTCGAAATGTCAAAATGTAAAATAGTGTTGCCAGAATAATTATCACTCACTCAAAAAAGATATTTTATTTCTATGCTAACTAGAGATGGGCAAATGCCCGGGCATTTTGGGCACATTGGGAATATTCCCAATAGATGCCCGTTAAATTCCTTCCCATGGGCATTTATCTGGGCATTTAATTTTTTATGTCGATATTATTTTTTTATTGTATTTTGACATTGAACATAAACAATATTGTTAATAGAGCTAATAGTTATTAGGTAGTTAAGTAATTTTCACGAGGTGAAGTAAGTTTAAGAGCCCTCATATTTAAAAAACTTTGCAAATTATTTGCATTACCCGTCAGTGTGGTAAAATTACCGTACAGATTTAATTATATTTAATGTCTGATTGCTTAATTTATCATATACATTTTCCAGTAAAAAATGTGAACATATACCTGTCAATTTGTTTGTTGCCATTGACGGGCGTAAATACCCGGCATGCTATTTTAGGGGAAATGTTATAACAAGTTGATGGGGTATCGAAGAACTTGTCAATACTAATATCTCCTGTTCCGGGGCCAACTCCCAAATCAGTACCTAGTTTAGGCTCTTGGATGAGCAGTCAAAGAAGACTACTCTCGACTAATGTATAGCAGTGAAAGTATTTGGTATGCTGCTATGTATTTATTTATATATTAACAATGAGTTATTGCACTGTTTTGATATAAAATAATATTAATAAAATAGTTTAATAAAATAGTAGTTTGGGGGTCGATTGTCACTCGCGTCCGTAGGCTTTACCCTCGAGACCCTACACGTGACCCCCGGGTGGTGCTAAAGAGTGACACCCTCTCCGGTGGTAGGCTTAGGCCGCGGCTGGTCACCACCCTCAGTGGAAAAATCAGGGTGCCAAGCGTTCGCGCGTTCCATCCTGCATTCCCTGAGTAGCCGTTCGAGGAGTGGGTCTACGCAGTTTTGCATCTGCCAATGTACCGAATTCAGACTCACAGTGTTGTTGCGCGGGGTGCCTAGTTTCGGAGGGCAGCGGGATCCGGAGCAACGGTTTTTTCGCTGGCCGCCCGCCGATAGTTGGGAGCCCAATTGCAGACTAGCCTTCTGTGAAAGGCTGCTCCGCCATCGCGCGCATAATCCTAAGGTTGCCCCTGTCGGGCCGGTTGGCAACCGGGCGAGAGGCCTCGACAGGCGGCCTTGGGGGGGTCCGGGCGTCCCCGCGGTCTCCGCACTAGTCTTATCCTACCGCGCAACAGTACTGTGACTTCTGGGGGGGGCTGGCTGATGCCTCGCGTAACTGCCACTCTTCGCCTTTTTTCCCTCTTGCCCCAAAAATAAAAACAATAATGAATAAAAGAAACAAAAAGTTGAGGAATCAACAGCGGATACACGGCCTCTCGCTAAAAGTGCACCTCACTAACATTCGAGGTCTGCACTCTAATCTCGTCCCAGTCCACCACCATCTTGAGACTGTAAGGCCGCATCTGCTCTTGCTTACGGAGACGCAACTTACTACCCCTGCTGATACATCCTACTTGAATTACCCAGGATATGTCCTGGAGCACAATTTCCGCTTTAAGGCAGGGCTTTGTTTCTATGTGCGTGATGACATCTGCTGTAAGCGTCTCCGTAACTTGGAAGATCCCTCTTCTTCTTCAATCTGGCTGCTTGTGGACACCGGCACAGAACAAATTGTCTATGTCGGAGTCTACCGATCGCATAGCGGTGACCAGGAGACAACGAGGCTTTTTCGTCACCTAAGTGAGGCTGTTGATGTGACTCAGCAAAGGTATCCTACCGCGCAAATCGTTTTTCTGGGGGACTTTAATGCTCACCACGAACAATGGTTGTTCCCATACCAGAAAACTGACCATGCTGGTAGAGAGGCGTACAAGTTTGCCTTGTCTTTGAACCTTTCCCAGCTGGTCGACCAGGCGACTAGGATACCCGACGTTGAGAATCACATAGCTAATTGCTTGGACCTTCTGCTGACGACTGAACCAGACCGATATCACGTGTCTGTTTCAGCCCCTCTTGGGAGTTCTGACCACTGTCTGGTAAAGTCCGTCCTCATATGTCCTCCACCTGACTTCAGCCCTAGAGGCAATAGACGGGTTTGGCGGTACAAGTCAGCAGATTGGGATGAGATGCGACATTTCCTTGCTTCTTACCCTTGGCTGCAAGCCTGCTTTTCTTCTGGCGATCCGTCGAGCTGTGCAAGTGCCGTTGCTGAGGTTCTCGGTCAGGCGATGGAGTATTATATTCCATTTTCTGATCGACCCTCTGGCATCAAAGCTGAACCCTGGTTCAATGCTGACTGTTTAAAAGCTGAGGCTATTAAACAGTCAGCATACCAGGCTTGGGCTGACGCTCGTAAGCGCAGAGCTCCGGATACGCGTAAAAAGAAGAAAGCCTTTAACTTTGCGGCCAAGTCCTGCAAAAAAACGCTTAAAAAGGCTCGCTTCGACCACATAGGCAGAGTTGGTTCCAAACTTGCTTCGTACCCATCCGGTAGTAAAGCATTTTGGTCTCTGGCTAAGTGCGTTGAAGCTAACTTTTGCCGCTCCTCACTTCCTCCTTTGCAGAAACCTGACGGTACACTGGCACACACGGCTTTAGAAAAAGCTAATTTACTAGCTTCACTGTTTGCCGAAAACTCACGTCTAGATGCTAGCAATCAAACACCGCCCCAGTTACCTCCTTGTGGATGTAAAATGCCTGAAGTCCGCATTCATCAAAAGGAGGTTCTCAAGACTCTACGCAACTTAGATGTGAATAAGGCCAGTGGTCCCGACGGTATTCCTGCTATTGTCTTAAGGAATTGCGCACCCGAGTTGTCTCCTGTTCTGACGCGCCTGTTTCGTCTATCTCTTCGGTCCGGAATCGTCCCAAAAATGTGGAAGCTCGCCAATGTTCAACCCGTACCTAAGAAGGGTAGACGAGCCGACCCTTCAAACTATCGCCCAATTGCAATCACCTCCATTCTGTGTAAGGTAATGGAGCGTGTTATTAACAAGCGCTTACTTGCGTACCTTGAGGACAATGATCTCCTCAGTGACCGGCAATACGGATTTCGCCAGAACCGATCTACTGGGGATCTTCTTGTGTACGCTACACATCTTTGGGGTGAAGCCCTTGAAAAATACGGTGAGGCACTTGCTGTCTCACTTGACATTTCAAAGGCATTTGACAGGGTATGGCATGACGCTCTTATAGCGAAGCTTTCCGCTTACGGTATCCCTCCCACCCTTTGTGCTTGGATTTCCGATTTCCTGAGGGAACGGTTTATTCGAGTAACTCTTGACGGCTGCTCGTCTGACCTATTGGCAATTAATGCTGGAGTACCTCAGGGATCTGTTCTTTCCGCAACGCTATTTCTGCTTCACATTAACGATCTGCTAAAGCCCGGTATTTTTGGGTATGCAGACGATAGCACCGTTACGGAAAGATATTTTTCTAGTGCAAGGGCAAAAAAACCGGAAATAGACGAACTAAGAGAGGCAATGGTGCTCCATACCAATCTTACTCTGCAAGCTGTCTCCGATTGGGGTGATGCCAACCTTGTGAGATTCAATGCCTCTAAGACACAGGCGTGTCTCTTCTCTGCTAAAAAGAGCCCTTTCAACTTGGCTCCCACTTTCCGGGGTGTGCCTGTTCCTATCACCCGTCATCTCGAACTTCTCGGTATCGATCTCTCATCAAATCTTAACTTCGGTAGCTATATTGAGTCCAGGGCTAAGACGGCTTCTAAAAAACTGGGCATCCTCTCCAAGGTCCAACGATATTTTACCCCTGACCAACTGTTGAGCCTTTACACAGCTCAAGTCCGCTCATGTATGGAGTATTGCTCCCACCTATGGGATGGATCTGCCCGCTATCAGCTCGAAGCCCTGGAAGATATCGACAGACGTGCCAGAAGACTCGTTGGTGATGAGTTGCTTACGGCAGGACGGCTCCACAGCCTCGAACATCGCCGACTGGTAGCAAGTCTGTGTGTCTTCTACAGGTTGCACTTCGGGGAGTGTGCGCAGGAATTACATAATTTAATTCCCCCTGCACCATTCCACCATCGGACAACACGACGTGGACAGGGATTCCACCCATTTGTGGTCGATATTCCTCCTCATCGTACCTCTCGATTCGCCTCCTCCTTCATTGTGCGAACCGCTAAGGTGTGGAATTCCCTCCCTGCGTCGATGTTTCCCCATACATATAATTTAGGGATTTTCAAGGCAAGAGTGAATAGGCATTTTTTGAGTCTGCGTGATACACCTTAGACCTCATCTTAGCTTCCCATCAGGCTAGATAGAGATCAAACGCACTCAAATTTCTAATAAATAAAAAAAAAAAATAAAAAAAATATATGCAAGGGAATTTTCCGTGACGGCCGATTTGACAGGTTCGATATGAAGGGGCCATCCATGCGCGCGCACTGTTAGACGTGCGCTCGACGATGTCGTCATCTCTATGAGATTATTTACAAAGAAGGTTGGCGTACGGCAGGTCCGATACGCCACATTACTCCCCCGCTGAGACCGGTTCACGGTCGATAGTGCTGAAGATGAGCGGGGAATCTGACTACACGTCCGCTCCTTGTCCGTGGAGGATCCTTTTCTTCAGGTGCTGAAGAAGGATGGACGGTTGTCTTGTTTCCGGGGTGGCTCAAACCGTGCATCTTCTCGAAGACTTTCCTGCGGTAGGAAGGGGTTAGGTAAGGACGTGGGTGATTTAATGAGATGTCGCAGTATAAATTGTTCTCAGGCAGTTTCTTGAGGATGAGGGATGATTTCTGCCTTAACAGGTCTTGCAGTTCAGGGTCTTGCTCCTGATCTCTTGCAAGATCTGCGAAGTTGATAAAAGATGAAATTTGTTCAATGCGGGACATAGCGTCAGCGACGACATTGTCAGAACCGGATATGAATTTGATGTCAGTGGTGAATTGTGAAATGTAATCGAGGTATCTGAACTGTCTGGGTGAGCATCCGTCTCTTTTGGTGGTGAAAGCGAATGTGATGGGTTAATGATCTGTGTAAACCGTGAACACTCTAGCTTCCAGCATGTACTTGAAGTATCGGATGCCTTCGTAAATAGCCAACAACTCTCGATCATATGGGCTATACTTCTTTTGTGATGACGAAAGTTTGCGGGAAAAGAAACCGAGAGGCTCCCAGCTGCCGTTGTTGTTCTGCTGCAAAACTGCACCAATGGCTCCGTCGGATGCATCAGTGAACAATGCCAGTTCTTTGTTGACATCTGGATGTGCAAGAAGTGCAGCTTGAGATAGGCAGTTTTTGCAAGCGTTGAAAGCTGATAACATTTCTTCCGTCATGTTAATGGGAGTAGCTCCTTTGATATTGCCAGTGAGGGCTTTGTCGAGCGGTGCTTGAAGTTCAGCAGCTTTTGGTACGAATCTGCGATAGTAATTGAACATGCCCAAGAAACGTCGAAGTTGTTTAGCTGTTGACGGAGGAGGATAGGCTTGTATACTTTCTACCTTTTCTGTTAAGGGCTTGATACCATCTGTGGAAACAGAATATCCTAGGAACTGTATTTCCTCAACGCCAAAAACGCACTTGGACACGTTAATCAGTAAGCCGTAGTCCTTGAAACGCTCGAACAAGATTTCCAGGTGTTGGAGGTGTTCCTCTTCAGACCTGCTAAAGATCAAGGTGTCGTCCAAATATCCGTACGCGAAATCCAAGCCTTGCAGTACTTCATCGATGAACCTTTGAAAGGTTTAAGCTGCGTTTCGTAGACCAAATGTCATGTACGGAAATTCGAAGAGCCCGAACGGTGTTGTGATGGCATTTTTCGAAATATCAGCTTCTTCGACTGGGATCTGATTATACGCCTTGATCATGTCAATTTTCGAGAAGATCTTGGCACCTGACAGCTGGTAAGTGAAGTCGTTGATGTGCCTAATTGGGTAGCGGTCTGCAATTGTTCTCGAATTGAGAGCACGGTAATCACCGCATGGGCGCCAGCCATCGTCTTTCTTACGAGCGAGATGGAGTGGGGACGACCATGAGCTTTCCGAACGTCGTGCTGTTCCATTCTGCAACATAGCATCAAACTCCTGCTTTGCGATTTTTAGGCGATCAGGGGCCAATCTGCGAGGACGAGCTGCCACTGGAGGTCCTGGAGTCGTGCGGATGTGATGTTTAGTATTGTGCTTGGGTTCTGTGGGCCTACCTGCTGGCGTGGTAAGGGTTGGGTACTGCTTCAGCAAGCCCAGGTATTTGGAGTCACCGCTGATGGTCTTGACTGCTTCGGTCTCCGGCGAAGTGCTGTGACGACATGGGACTGTGATCCAAAGCGTTGTGAGTCCGTCAACCAGTCGATGTTGTCGGCAGTCTACCAGAAGATTGTAGTGCTGTAAGAAGTCAACTCCTATGATGGGCCTGGATACCTCAGCCACGATGAAGCGCCAGCGGAAGTCTCTACGCAGGCCAAGATCAAGGCACAAATCCAGAAATCCGTACGTATTAATACGGGTGTTGTTCGCTGCATACAGCTCATACGTAGTACGAGGACGGAACCCTTTGGCCATCGATTTGGGGAATACGCAGAGGTCAGATCCTGTATCAATGAGGTACTCTACCCGGGTCTTCCTGTCGACGACGAAGAGGCGGCCGTTTCCTTGCGGGCAGTCATTTGCCGCCACTAGTGGCTGCCGCTGGAGTTTTCCGGCTTTTTATATGCGCAGGGCGTTGTGCATTTGAAGGCCGCAGCACCAAACTTGCGGTGGTAAAAACATAGGCCATTACCACGTGACCGGGATCGCGAACTAGACCGATATCGTCTGAAGTTGGGCCGACTCCCTCGCGTGGCTAGCTGCTGTACTTGACTGCGCAGCTCCTCTATTTGCTTGGCCATACTCTCCATTATACCTAAATACGGGTCAGCTGAAGAAGTTGTTGGTCTGACGTCACATATCTGGGAAGCGGGCGAGGCGATAGCGATTACTTTATCAGCCAAATCAGCTAATTTCTCTAGTGGTGAGTCGGTCTGCGACGCAATAATTGGCTGTATTTGCGAAGGTAAGCCATTACACCATACCGTGCGTATAAATTCGTCTGAGATTTGAGGGCCCGCCAGATGTCTTAAGTGTCTTAAGAACTGCGAAGGTTTACGATTGCCCATTTCTTCTTTATTCAGGAACTGTAAGATTTTTTCCTCTCTTGGGGCTGACATACGCTTTACCAACTCTCTCTTGAGCGTTTCGTATTTATTCTCTTTGGGCGGGTTCTCAATGACATCTGCGACTTCAACGGCATACTGATGTTCTAAGTAACTACACGCAGTATAAAATTTGGTAGTATCGGCTGTTATACCGGCTAATATGAATTGACCTTCTAATTGTGCGAACCATAGGTTTGGGCGGTCAGGCCATAATGGCGGAATTTTGACGCCGACTTTAAATGTTTGTTGAAATGTACCTTGAGTTGGTTCGGCCGTTGGGATTCCAAAATTTTCATCCTTTTCCATCTTCGCGAAGTACGGTTGCGGTATCACGTCGGGGTCACCAATATAGCAGTGAAAGTATTTGGTATGCTGCTATGTATTTATTTATATATTAACAATGAGTTATTGCACTGTTTTGATATAAAATAATTAATAAAATATATGCAAGGGAATTTTCCGTGACGGCCGATTTGACAGGTTCGATATGAAGGGGCCATCCATGCGCGCGCACTGTTAGACGTGCGCTCGACGATGTCGTCATCTCTATGAGATTATTTACAAAGAAGGTTGGCGTACGGCAGGTCCGATACGCCACAAATGTATGAGTGTGCTCATATGTTGACATCACATTTCATTTCTGTTTGCATATTTTAACATAATAGGTTGGGGAAAAAGTCTTCGCATTTTATATGAAAATTCAAAACATTTTTTAATATAGTTTATTTACATTTAACTAAAATATGTAGGTACCATTTTGTTCGATAACTTTTTGCCATCTTATATGTAGGGACATGATCCCATTGCTATAGAAATTTTGGGGCTTCTGATCAAAAAACTGCGTCAAGTAGTTTTGGCAGTCCTCTCGTGATGTTAACCTGACACTGCCTAAAGAATTTTGAAGAGACCGAGACCGAAACAGGTGGAAATCTGAAGGTGCCAGGTTAGGACTATACGGCGGATGCATTAACACCTCCCAGCAAAACTCTCTTAATTTTTGCTGAGTGGTTAGAGATGTGTGAGGTCTAGCGTTATCATGATGAAAAACCACACCCCGGAAATGTTGCACGCTTTCGTACACCGCCAAAAGTTCTCTGTAGTAAGCAGGCCACTGAGACTGTGTAGGAGTACGTTTCTTGCTAAAGAAAGCGAGAGGGAACCACTCTCCATCTCTCTGTTGTTGTAAACAAGAGCCAATATGAACGCTCGAAGCATCCGTGAACAGACATAGTGATGCGCCACTGATAGGATGTTGTAGCAGGGTGGCGTCACACAAGCTTTTTTTACACTCTTCAAACTTTTCCAACAGCTCGGATGTCCATGGATATGGTTTCGATCCTTTACTTTTAGTAGAAGCCAGAGTGTCAATTAATGGCGCCTGAAATCGAGCGGCGCTAGGGATAAAACGACGATAAAAATTTATCATGCCAAGGAATCTTCTCATACCTTGCACGGTTTCAGGAGGGGGAAAATCCAGTAAATTCTGAACACGGTCTTGTAAAGGACGTGTGCCTCTAGAATTTATGACATATCCAAGGAAGGTGACCTCGCTGGCGCCCATGAGACATTTGGAAGGGTTGATGACAACACCATAGTCTTTAAAACGCTGAAATAGGATGCGAAGATGTTCCTTGTGAGTAGCTTCATCCGGTGAGAACACCAGTACGTCATCAATATACGGAAAACAGAAATCGAGACCCCGTGTGACCTCATCGATGAACCTTTGAAAGGTCTGCCCAGCGTTCCTTAATCCAAATTTCATAAGAGGGGATTCGAAGAGGCCAAACGGGGTAACAATGGCTGTCTTCGGTATATCATCCTCAAAAACTGGGATCTGGTGGTATGCTTTTACAAGGTCACATGTACTGAACACTGTGGCACCTGCAAGGCTGTTGGCAAAATCATTAATATGCCTGACAAGATATCTATCCGGCACAGTCCTGGCATTCAGGGCGCGGTAGTCGCCACATGGACGCCAGGTGTCATCCTTTTTAGGAGTCATATGTAAGGGAGAAGCCCATGCACTCTTCGATGGTCGAGCTGTACCGTTGCGCACCATATCCTCAAATTCATGCTTCGCTGCAGAGTTTGGAAGGCGCTAGTCGACGTGGGCGACAGGATACAGGTGGACCATCAGTGGTTTTAATATAATGCACTGTATTGTGCTTAACAACCCTGAATAACCCAGGTGGTCGAGTGACTTCAGGAAACTCAGCTAAAATATCTGCACACGGAGAACCTTCAAGGGACACGGCTTTTATGCTCTGAGTCCTAAGTTGAGATGGAGTGCAATATCGCCATAGGTCTTGATTGAGCTCCCATTAGCTGCACTGAGGCTGTAATCGGCCACCGAAGTGCGGTTCTTCAACAACCGACGAGGGAAACAGCACAAATCCGAACCAGTATCTATAAGAAATTGGTGCTTGGATGTACGATCCGTGATGAATAAGCGGCGGCCGGTAGGTAAACAATCAGTTGCCGCCTCTACTGACTGTTGGTGGAGTTTTCCGACGTCCAACTGCAAGGCTTGGTACATTTAGTCGCTTTAGTATTAATTTTTTTGTGATACCAGCACAACCGATTGGGTGTGCTACTTCTTGACTGGTTGTTGGCTGATCTGCTGCGAGCTCTTCCCCGAAGTACAGAAAGAGCAGCCACTTGCCGGCTCAGCTCCTCTACTTTCTGGGTTAGCTGTTCTAGAATCGATGACGGTGGTGATGCAGAAAACGGTGGTGCTGAGCAGGCGAGCACCTGCTTGGGACTGCTGATCTCTGCTACCTTGTCCGCCAGTTCTGCCATCCTATCCAATGGTTGGTCCGATTGTGATGCGACAATAGCCTGAACTTGTTGTGGTAGGCGTCGTAACCAAAGTTGTCGTATAATGTTTTCATCTGATAGTGCTGATCCTGCTAGGGAACGAAGGTGGCGGAGAAACTGGGATGGCCTCCTATCCCCGAGTTCCTCGTCGGTTATGAGTTTTCTCACCCGCTCTTCTTCTGACATTGAGAGGCGACGGATAAGTTCATCTTTCAACTTGGTATAACGTTCACCTGCAGGAGGGGGGTTAGTGATGAATCATCACTAACCCCCCTGGAGGACATCATCACTGATGATGTCCTCCACCCCTTGAGCATATTTATAATCTAGATGGCCTAATAAGTAGCTGTATTTAGTGGTGTCTTGGGTAATTCCCGCGATATCAAATTGCGCCTCCACCGTAGCAAACCAAACAGCGGGTTTGTTTGGCCAAAATGGTGGAATTTTGGCAGACACCTTGCAAACTTGTTTTGTGATTTTAAGCTCTTCGTTTTCAGCCTTAAGCTTAGCTAGCTGTGCCTGCACCTAATCGTCAGCCATAGTTAAGATTTTATTTGAGATTTTAAACCAGTTACAAAAAAGCAACTTAAGTTTGAGTTAAATAGTAGGGGTGGTGTGAAACCGCAACCTCCCAGGTATTATTTTAGTATACAAAATATTTAGGTACACACAGAAATGCACAAACATAAACAAGACACATCACATAGGTACATAAAACATGCCATAAAAAATTGTTTGAAAATTGTTAACTGCAATGCAACACCCAGGTTAAACACAAAATTAAAACTTAATTTGTATTATTTCAATCAGACAACTTTAACCAAAATTGCAGGCATGCAAATGAGAAAGTCTGTTTAGCTTACCAGTCCAGTCCATATAGCAATAGGTAAAAATAAATGCAAATGTTTACCGCACTTGTAATTCACTGTTTAACTTCACTGAAACCTACTGTCAACGCCCGGCAGCAACTGTTACAAGTCTGGAGCCTCGCAGTAACTGGGAAGTAGGTAGTCGAGCCACACACCCGGCAGGTTTCTCACCCCACAGCGGGTTGTGACCAACAGCACCCTGGAAGTCGAGTGATGCCAATGAGTAGCGTCGCAAGTGACGCCTGTGACGCGCTGACGCGCAGCTACCGAGGTACAGCAGGTAGATGATGAAGCAGCGTTGCCACAACGTTGTGTGGCTGCCGATGTGATAGCGGCGCGGCAAAAGTGGCGTCTCCGATGTCAGGTCACTGAGGCAGTGACGCGAGCGTATGCAACGCAAGCGTTTTTCGCGTCACCAAAGTGAGTGGTGATTCGGCCAGGAATCACGTCGGGGTCACCAATGTGGGGAAGGATTGACTGGGGATCTCGGATTTTAAACGAGATCACAGATCCCACTTTATATTTATGTTCGTGTTCCTGCCTTGGGCTTGGCTGTCGCCAATGAAAAACTCCAATGAAGATTTCCGTAACTTTTATTCACTTTAACCTCATGTGCAAATAAACTGTGCATATTAGCTGCATGCCTGTATTCTTTCATAATATTTTTATTTTATTTATTAGGTACACCAACAGGTTACATGACAAAAACAATTATCGTTTTACATATGTACTAGCATGCAACCCAATTACAGGTGAACACAACATTCTTAAAATAATTAAAGCAGTAGTAATAGGTATAATTAAGTATTAAGTATAAATATTGAAATTGAAATTTTGTAGCTAATCAAATTATGAATGTGAATATTTAAATAAAATATTAAAAATATATTGAAATAAACTTAATATGCATTGTCGTTTAGATGGGATAACTGTATTTTAGATTTAAATTTAAATAACGAGTCGTGGTAAATGTCCAGGTCATATTTTGTACTCATTTTGTTGTAAGTGGAGAGCATCCATAATGAAGGTTTCTGAGGGGTTTTCTATGGCCGACAGTCGCAACTAGCCTAAAGTTGACCTCATGATGCTACTGGAATACCTATACGAGTATGCAGGAAAACGACAGCTTCAATGTAGCAGCAATTCGAGGGGCTGATGTGATGATATTGTCGAGATTCCTGTGTGGAAACTTCAGTTGGATATGTTGAAGTGAAAAAACAAACTACATTTGTTACTCTAAAGGCAGAGTTACTCCAGAACAAAAGTCCGTTGTAAACTTTATACGAATATAGTAACATAAAAAATTATTAACTACTTGTTAAAATTATAAATAAAACAATGTTATAAATTGGCAAAACAGTAAATTTTATTTTCTCAGTGTAATGTAATGTAACCCTACCATTTCAATATAGGACATTGCAGGTTAATGAATCCACAAGCTGTTATCACTGAATCATCCAGGTGGTTTTAATAATTTAAATAATCGAACTCTTCTTATAACTCTCTCTATATGTATTCTTAGCACTTTTTTTATTTACTGCAGAACACCATTCAATCCGTGTTGATTTTGGTATGTGAAAGAAATATTTTCTTGGACACAATAATACTGTTTTTTCATACAGGAACAAAACACGAAACTATGGGAACATTGAGGTCGATTTTCTATCACGAATTCAATAGGTAATATATAAGTCAATGCACGAATTATAAAAAGCACAGACGAGACGAACGGTACCAAATTTATTTATTCATGAAGTTCTTAGATTTTTATGGTTTTGTTTGTCCAACTGACAACTGACATCAACAATGATAGTGTTGAGAAGTACTCGTATCAGTTTGACAGAAAGACCATCTAATATCGATAGTTCTTTCAGTACTTATAGTAGAATGAGGTTTGATAAAAAATACACATGCATTCAAATGTTTACCTATCCAAATGTTTGGTGACGAAATGATAATATTTGCTTTATATGATTAACGTTTCAAGTTATAAAAAAAATATATTGATATCAAGGTTTTAGAAACCATAAAAAAATTAAGTAAGGAAAATTAGCTAGGTACGTTAGTTTTTGTTACTAACTGTTAAGAGTAAAATAGTAAGATCATATCTACTTCTTCAATCATACTAGTAAGTGATATACTATCGATATCGATATCCAACTGCTAAAAAACACAACTCTATAGACGTCAGTAAGTTTTATTTTTAAATTATAAAATATGACAGACGTGAACTCGTTATCACCTCACTTACGCTCTTACCTTGTACTTACGATCTTTTAAAATGGAGAGATTTTAAATAATTTATTTTAGGGGAAATAATGAAAAGAAAATATACGTATGTCTTGTTTTTTAAAGTTCTTTAAGGAAAAGAATTTAAATATGCATATAAAATTTTTGAAATGTTGTCAATTGTGTCGACTCGTCCCCAACTTATAGTATTATCAAATTTATTTTTTCTTGCATTAAGTATTTTACTATTCAAAATGGCCCTAAGTCGGGGCGCAATAGATAAAGGAGTGATTGTCCGCTTGTTGGAGGAGTCAGAGGTCGAGGATAAAAGCTATAATGGAGGACGTCTTCAGACCTGAGAAACTGAAGACGACGAACCGGAAGCCGTGATAAATAGTCACGGCTTCCGGTTCGTTATTTAACAAAATTTACAATTAAACTTTTGGATTAGGTCCAGCTGTTGTTTTGCGCTCGGCCATAAATTTACCTGGAGGCAGCTTATTTTTTTTATGGTTATTTCAAACCGTAAATTATAAGGCTAAAATGCTAAAAACCAGAGGGAATAAATAATTAATATGCCTGTGTGTTATTTTTATTCAGAATATTCTACCTACATATATATATATATATTTCTTATTACATGTTTTTTGAACTATTTTTACAAACAAAGTTGGGCCCAACCAGAAACAATTGTGACGTGATGTCTCTAAACTTCGGCCCAGCTCGACACGTTTGTGACGTCGCATGAATATGGCTCTGGATAATACAAATGTACGCCCCCGGAAAAAACAAGATGGCGTCATGAAAATCTGGAAAAGTTTCCAAAAATGGATAGACTAGGTCATTTTACATATGAAAAAGTTACAACAGTGATCGTACATTCAGGACTTTAGGCTCGGGTCTGTAAGGGCTATCGTAGTAGTTTGTAGTTCGCGAATATTGTTCGGGAAGATTCTATCTCGTTAGCGACACTGCCCCCTTCTTAGAGGAGATCGTCCCGAGCGTCACTATTGCTGCCATGATAAAGTGCCAGACGGTCTATGTGCACCACTTTACGTGCTCCTTTAGGTTGACTTTGGATCCGATAGGTCACGTCGTTCATTCGCATGATGATCTTATATGGACCTTCCCATCTCGTTTTCAAAGCCACTTGTGTTCGCTCTTCGGTCATATCTAGTTTTCATGTCTTCGTCTTGCCTGCAACCCATTTTCGCGAACCAAATCGTATAAGTCACTCATTCGCTATGGAAGATCAGAGACGTAGTCTGGCACAGTATGTGGATCTTCTGGTGGCCTTCCTGTCAGTAGATCCACAGGTAATCTAAGTTCTCTGCCGAAATTCACATGAGCTGGGGTCATGGGAAGCTATCCTTCTTTGTGACGTCGTTCAGTCGCCTATAGTCGACCAAATCCTTCTGCTTAACTACAACTAACTAACAACCGGGGAGCACAATGGACTTGCAGATAGTTCAATGATCTTATTTCTTTTCATGTCCTCCAGCTGATCTTGCACTTAATTTTCCTTAGCATATGAAATTCTTCTTGCTCGCTGACGTAGGTCTTTCGCTTCCAGTATCGATTCTGTGCTGAACTAGCGAAGTTCTTACTAGATCACCTTCTTTGGAAGAAAAAATATCAGCAAAATTCAGCAGCAACTTCTTTGCTTTCAAGCTTTGCGAGTAAGTAAGGTTGCTTTTACAATCTTTTAGAAGTTCGGAAACAGTAAAACAAATTATGTTTTTAGATGCGTCTGAGCTTGGTGTTGATTGACCCTTTTCATCCAGATAACTTCCTCACATTTTCCTACAACATCTCCTTCATTCAAGATGATCTCATGGTCCGCTAAGTTAACAATCCTCACAACTGCAGTATCTTTTCCACTAAGGTCCTTGCTGTCAGGAATCTGCGAGTTGTTGCCTTGTTTGTTGTATCTTCGATTAGAACTCATCTAATTGGCTTGAGTTTTTAGCTGAAGGCAGTTTTACCATTACTTGAGCTTGTGTTCGACCAGGTACGATGATTTTATTCAGACAAGTCACTTTTCCGGTAGGGGCTCCAAAAATGGAAATTTCTTCGTCACCACATCTAAAAACTCCATTGGTGACATCGATTTTACAATTAAATTTCTTCATGAAATCTAGACCCAATATGCACTCATTCATGATTTAAGCCACAATGACGTTTATTTATACTTTATTGTACACACATATACATGTTTAATGACGTCACAGCGATCGAGACTCGTACTCTCGGGCGTTTTTTGAACTGCTGCATATAATCGCTGTATCTTCGTCATTTTTGGTCGGATTTGGATATTTTTATCACTGTAGGTTATTGTTTTCTTCCTGTTATCAATCTACATACTTAACAATAAAACCGGCCAAGTGCGAGTTAAACTCGCGTGGAGATGGTTCCGTACAATTGATTGAATTCTTATAGGATTTCCTGTAATCTACAAGTAATGAACTATATTTTGTATTTTTTTCAAAATTTTAGGCTTAGTAGTTTCGGAGATCAAGGGGGTGGGAATGGTCAATTTTCGTCTTCTTTCATGAATAAAATCAAAACTATTCATTTTATAATAATAACAATATATTTGTGATCGTCATAACGAGCCCTTTCATTTGATATATGACACAGTAAGGTTAGCAAAACTTTTTTTTAAATTTCCTAATTTGTCCCCCCGAAATGACCCTTATTTAAAAAAATAAATGTTTACTTTGTACATCTGTGTTTGGGTCAAAGGATTACAACATTCTACCAAATTTTACCTGATTCGGTCCAGTAGATTCGGAGCAAATTGGCGGACAAACAGACGGACGGACAGACATACGCACGAGTGATCCTTTATGGGTTCCGTTTTTTCATTTTTGTACGGAACCCTAAAAAACGCCGTTTAGCTTTTATTTTTTTTCTGCTGGTTGCGCGAAAATTAAATTTTAGTGGACTGTATGCGGGAAAATAATAATGGTAAAGGGATTAGGGAACTGACCTTTCAGGATCCGCAGTACTTAGTTAGTTCGTGCTGTGCTAGCGTGGTCGACACGCTTCACAGAAAGTTCTTGAATCTTGAGTTTTCACTGTGACACTGACGCCTAGGGGATCCCCAAATCACTTTCACAATCATAAACCTTCTTCACAGAAAACCATGCGAACAATCAGAAATCCAAATTTTGACCTTTTGGCGGGATGCGCGGGCGCGCGGGTGACACGTATTGTCTTGCGGAAGCTTCGTTCGGAACTAGGTCACGGTCACGATTTTTCTTTGCGGGTGTATGTTCAGAGGAAGGGGTGAGGTGTGAGCGAGATGCACTCATTAGTGCAAATCTAATTAGAAAGGGATAGAATTGGTAATGCGGCGCAACCATTCCCCCCGGGTTTGAAGGGATCTGAGATGCCTTCGAAAGGATAAACAAAAAAAAGAAAATTAAACTAAATAACCTAAACCTAAGCAAGCTAACTGAAGATAAAGTTATTGCTGAGGTAAAGGACATAGACGTACAACTGGGCGCAGGTAAGACCCAGTAGCAGTCCGTACGCGAGCGACGCGAACTATGCCATCATTAGCAGGGAAGACTTCCTCAATGACCCCAAGAGGCCAGTGAAGAGGCGGAGCATTTTCTGTAATAAGTATTACGATAGTGCCTGTTGTGATCGGATTACTTGGCGTATTCCACTTGTCGCGGGATTGTAGAGTGTGGAGGTATTCGGACCTCCAACGCTTCCAAAACGACTGGACTAATTTATCCAGTAGATCATGGCGAGAGCGCAAATGAAGCCTATCTTCGTTAATATTGCGTGCGGGTAAATATTTCAAAGGAGTCAAAGTTAAAAAGTGTGCGGGCGTTAAAGCTAGAGACTCAGAGGGATCACTCGAAAGTGTTCTACAGAGAGGTCGCGTATTCATTATAGCCTCTATCTGAGCAAGCACTGTTGTCATTTCCTCAAATGATAAAATTTGTTCACCTACGACGCGATACAAATGCATTTTAAGCGTTTTTACATTTGTCTCCCAGCTGCCACCGAAATGACTTGCAGCGGGTGTATTAAGCACCCATTTTATGCGGTTTTCACTCAACATGTGAGCGAACTCAGAGTTTAAGTGTTTGGACTTTAAAAATGCGTGTAATTCCGATAATATGCGCTTGGCTCCAACAAAATTCGTTCCGTTGTCGGAGTAAACGCATCCAACAGGACCGCGCCGCGATAGAAATCGCTTAAAAGCTGACATAAAGCTAGCAGTACTTAAATCACCCGCCAACTCTATATGGACAGCGCGAGTTGCCATACAGACAAACAAACAGACATAAGCTTTGACAGCGCGTATGCCACGACCACGTGTAACAGTTACTTTGAAGGGGCCCGCGAAGTCACAGCCCGAATTTAAAAATGGTTTAGCGGATTGTATGACCCGAAATGATTTGTGGTCTGACATTTCCGGGAAAGTCGGCTTAGGACGAAGCCGAAAACAAGGAATACACCGATGTACTCTATTGCGTATTAAGTTACGTGCGGCTAAAATCCAATATCTATGGCGCAAGATTGCCAGTAGCAAATCTGGGCCAGCGTGACAATTAACTTTATGATGATAATCTACGAGTAAATTTAAAATATGATGTTTACGCGGTAAAACTATCGGGTGTTTCTGATCGAAACTCAAATCGGAGTTCGACAAACGACCACCGACTCTAATAAGGTTATCCTTTAAAAATGGTTTCAATCTTTGGAACGTGCGGCTACAAGGCTTGCCAGCCTGTAGTTTTGAAAACTCGTCAGAAAAGAATAAAACTTGTAATTCACGGATGATCTTATGTTCCGCGAAATTTAAGTCCGAAGCGGATACAAACTCCCTTTGAGGTAATAATTTTAAAAATCTTTAAGTGTAAACCACACAACGGAGCAACTTAGACCAAGAAGAGCACCGGTTTGCGAGCGCGATGATAGGAGATTCCTCTTGCGGACTACTAGAAACTAAAGCGTGTTTCTTTTCTTCCGGCGGATTAAAAACCGCGGAAGGGTCGAAATTGACTACTGGCCACTCCGACGGATCAGACACGATCCAAGGCGGACCATTAAACCAAAGCGGATGATCAATGATCTGAGCAGGACTGAGTCCACGCGATAGACAATCAGCCGGGTTCTCTATGCCGGATACGTGATAAAAGGATTGAGAAGTCAGTAAAGACTGAATCTTAGAGACCCGATTAGCGACAAACGTATTCCATCTATGTGGAGATCCGTGTATCCAACATAGAGCGACTGTCGAGTCTGAAAATGCATAAACGCTCCTGATTGGTATGCGATTATTGCAAGCGGCGATTACATTTTGTAACAACTTTGCGAGCAAAAGTGCTGCGCAGTGTTCGAGTCTAGCCAGTGAGACCACCTTCCGAGGCGCGACCTTTGATTTAGCGCTTATCAGGTAAACTTTGTAAACGTCATCTATTTTGACGTGAAAATATATTACGCCTCCGTAGGCTTTCTGGCTAGCATCGGCGAAGCCAACGATGTTTATTTCAATACCATTTGTGATACCAACATGGCGCGGTATTTCAATTTTCTCTAGCAAGGATAGCTCTCCTCTGAAGCGTTCCCAAGAGGAAACAATATTTTCAGGCGGAATGTCATCCCAACCACAATTGATAAGCCAAAGCTCTTTAATAAGGAGTTTTGCGAACAAAACAACTGGAGCCACGAAACCTATCAAGTCCCAAATTCTAGCCACGCAGGACAGAATGGCACGTTTTGTACATTTTTCTGCGGGTGTACTTATTTTAATTCTAAAGGAATCTGAACCTGGTGACCAGTTCAGACCAAGAATCTTGTGTGCCTCGGACTCGTCGAACTCTTTAACCGAAGAAAGCCTGTGGGAAGGAGGCACAGAGTTTAAGACAGCTTGCGAGTTGCTAGTCCATTTCACAAGGTCAAATTGACCAGCCTTCATGAGAGAGATGACTTCAGCGGCGGTGGCAATAGCCTCATCCTCGTCATCTATGGAATAGGCGTAATCATCCATATACAAACCTGTTTGGATGGTTTCCTTCGCCTTAGGGAAGGACTCACCCTCATCAGAAACTAACTGTCTCATAGTGCGGAGAGCGTGAAATGGGCTTGACTTAAGGCCGAAACAAACGCGGTTAAACTGATAAACCTGAAGAGGCTCGTCAGGTGAAAAGCGGTATAATATACGCTGGTATCTACGATCACATTCGCGGACACCAATGCAGAGAAACATCTGACGAATGTCAGCCGAGAGTGCGATACGAAACAATCTAAAATTAACGATAATATTGAATAAATTACCTTGTAAGTTTTGACCATTATACAAAATATCGTTAAGCGATACAGATGTGCTAGTTTTAGCACTTGCGTTTAACACAATGCGAAGTTTCGAAGTGAGTTTATCCTCACGGATAACCCCGTGGTGCGGAATTATATAAGAAGACTCATCACTATTATCCTCCTTTCCTGAAGGGACGAGTGAGAGGTAATCCTTATCCAAATATTCGCGAATGACGTCATCATACGCTTGTTTTAGACGAGGCGACGAAAGCATTTTTCGTTCGAGGCATAAAAAACACTTTTCAGCCAAGCGACGCGAGTCACCGAGAGTCGATGGGTCTCTCTGAAATGGAAGCGCGACAGTATAACGACCATCGACATCACGTGACGTAGTGCGGAGATAAACATCCTCACACTCCTTATCTTCTGGGCTCATAATCGGCGGCACATCCACCTCTTCGAGTTCCCAAAATTTGCGGACGGTAGCTTCTAAAGGCTCACCAAAACAACAATTTGAGACCGTCGGAACCGATTTCAACTTGGCGGGAGCGGTACCTAAAATTACATAACCTAACACGGTTGCTATCGCGGAAGGCGCGACAGACGCGGATTCACAATTAACCTTTTGAGATAACAAGAGGTGCGGGAAAATTGAAGCGCCAACCAAGATGTCTATATCCCCGGGTATGTGGTACGTATCATCGGCCAAAGGCAAGCCCTTAAAGTTTTCTAACATAGACACATCAACATTGACCGTCGGCAAACGCTCGGTAACTTTATCGACTACTAACGATTCCATGCTAAACTTTATGGCTTTGTTTACGCGTGAATAAAACTCAACTTGTACCGAACCCTGAATAGCCTTGGTGGTACCTCCTATACCTCTGACAACAGTACCAGTCGCCCCTTGAGAGGCTGACAATCCCAGGCGTTCACAACACTGTTTAGAAATAAAATTACTTTGGGACGCACTGTCCAATAAAACGCGAACATAATGTTCTCGTCCTTGTGTGTCAATCATTAAAACACGCGCGGTAGCTAACAATACGGTAGTAGGCACACCCCGATTATTTCCCGAAAACGTACATAAGGTGACATCTTCAGTACGAGTATTGTTAGACGAAGTCACAGGGATCGAACCCGGACCGTTCACATGTGGCGGGGGCGCCGCGACCGCTGGGCTGTTACTGCTAATACTACTACTCGCGCTGACCGTAGATGTAGCGGGTTTATTATCAAAGTGTAACATCGTATGATGTTTGAGTTGACATTTACGGCAATGCGAATCAGACTTACAGTCAGATATGCGGTGCTTCGCGCTTAAACAATTCACACAATACAATAGCGATTTAACAAATTTAAAACGTTCATTAGGTGTCAATTTTTGAAACCCAGAACATTTATACAAGTGTTCATGTTGCGAATTACATAAGGAGCAATGAGACTGAGACGGAGCGCTCGTTGTATTAACATAGCTGTGTGTAGGTTTGTGCGATTTTGACGTCGCGTCCAAAGGGCGATCGACATTTTTCTTAACTTCCTTGGAAGTGCGTTGTAAAATCTTTATCTGATCACGGACGAATAAGACTAAGCTGTCATAAGTGGGAATATTAGATCCACGATTATCTAATTCAAAAGAGCGAGCGGTTTCAGGATCTAACTTCTTTAAAGCGATATACAAAAATACTAAGTCTGAGAGGTCATCGACCTTCAGGTTCTTAAGTGCTGAAACTGAAGTAACTAATTTATCGAGAAATATTTGTAAATTATTGACGTTAGCGGTATTAGAAGGTTTTAAATCGAAAATTTGATCCAAATACGAAGTAGCAAGAAGACGTTTATCTTCGTACCTACTTATAAGAGCGTCTATAATAATATTATAATTTTCAGGGCGCGGGGTTATGCCTGCGAAAACCGACTGAGCCTTATTTGTTAGTTTACCTATTAAATAATGCAATTTTTCCGAGTCCGACAGTGTCTGGTTATCATGAACCACAGTCTTAAACGAAGAGTAAAATAGCGGCCATGACTTAATATCTCCATTAAACTCGGGCAACTGAATAGGCGGCAACTTAGGCCGGTCGCGCTTGAAGCTGCGTAGGTCAGAAGACTCGCATTCAAACACTTTCGCGGCACGCTTAATGCGACAATATAAGTCATCAAATGTAAGAAGAGGTTGGTAATTAATTATGTATTTAGGATTCAAATATAATTCAGTGGAATTAATTTTATCTAAAATATTTTCGAAATCCGTACGTAACTTGTCTACAGACTCAATTTCACACAAAAATGATTCCTTTATACGCGGATCAGATAAATCCTTTACTCTGTTCGCGATGCTTTGTATACGCGCGAATATAGTATCACGTTTCGCATGTAGTATTAACAGCTTACCCTCTTCCGTCATGATCAACTGAGTAACGAAACGAAAATTCAATAAATAATTCACTATACGGTTTACTTTGTATAGACGCGGTGCGATTAATAAAGTACAAGACTTGGGACCCAGAACCGGTCCGCGCGGTGAGCGATTACTGATGACAGTATCACTGATAACGAGCGTGTCCTACGCTACGCTACGTAGGGAAGCGTGGACAACAACTAATTCGATCACAACAGGGTTCCGAACTTGTTTGTAAACAAATAGATGCGGGTTTAGATATTAGTAAATCTAAGTAAATATTTATCTACTAAATATAAATTAAGTTTAGCGTCGCGGTATTTTCGATCACAGCAACTATACAACCTATGTAAATACCTAGGTATGCATAGGGCGGGCGGGAGTAATTATAAGCGCTGTTCGAAATGAAATTATAATTAAGTACCTATAGACACTACCTAGGCTACCTAGCAATAACTTTGACTTTAAGCGGAGCGGGGTGCGAAATATTATTAAATATTCAAAGCTATCACTAAACCAAGTGATGTCCAGGAAATCGTATAGTACGATTTGGGAGAAATTAATATTAAATCAGAGGGTAGGGAATTAATAACTACGCCTCGTCGATTAGAATGCGGAGAACGAATATGCAATATTGTATTGCATTATTCAGATAATTTAGTAGTTGAAGAAAGAAGTAAGTATGTAAGTTTGAATTTGGAACACTGAAAATGATTCTCAAATTTTTCAGGAAGAAATGGAATATGATACGTAATGGAATCAAGATGGCGGATCAATTTCTCGAAGGAAATTATTGAATCCGGCTCGAAGGACCAAAAATAATGGTTGCGCGAAAATTAAATTTTAGTGGACTGTATGCGGGAAAATGATAATGGTAAAGGGATTAGGGAACTGACCTTTCAGGATCCGCAGTACTTAGTTAGTTCGTGCTGTGCTAGCGTGGTCGACACGCTTCACAGAAAGTTCTTGAATCTTGAGTTTTCACTGTGACACTGACGCCTAGGGGATCCCCAAATCACTTTCACAATCATAAACCTTCTTCACAGAAAACCATGCGAACAATCAGAAATCCAAATTTTGACCTTTTGGCGGGATGCGCGGGCGCGCGGGTGACACGTATTGTCTTGCGGAAGCTTCGTTCGGAACTAGGTCACGGTCACGATTTTTCTTTGCGGGTGTATGTTCAGAGGAAGGGGTGAGGTGTGAGCGAGATGCACTCATTAGTGCAAATCTAATTAGAAAGGGATAGAATTGATAATGCGGCGCAACCATCTGCCGTGATTGGGCATTTATGGATTTATGCCCAAAATTCCGGGAATATTACCAATATGCCCGTTTGGGCATAAACACTGCCCATCTCTTGTCATGTCTTCACATCACGCAGGCTTGAATGTACACCAATATCTCTGACCGTAGACCCCGCCATGACAAACGAGTCCTAGCCATGGTCCCATTTCAATTCTCGGAATCGGCTCTCCTTATCTTCGCGCGCCACTAGTAACCAATAAAAAAAAATTTGATATATATATCACATTTTTATTGTTTTTTACAAGAAAATACATTTAAAAGCATGTATTAAAAAAAAATAATTAAAATTACTCACTTAATTATATTCTTATGTTAAACATTATTTAGAATAAAAATCAGTGAATTAAACTACTTTAAAATATTGTTTGCTTTGTGATTATTGATAAGGCAGAAAAGAACATAAAAAAAATATTTATCAGAAACCTATGACCCGCAGCTCAAACATTCATCCTTGTTTTGCAAAGAACAAGTTATTGCCGCCATATTAGCGTCATCTGCTTCAGACTTGCCATTTGTTACTTTGCCCCGAACCTTACTCTTATCGACAGTAAATTGGATCGCATTCGCAGCGGGCTTTGTACGTAAATAATACATTCCTGTTTTCAAACCCATTTTCCATGCATAGAAGTGTATAGATGTTAATTTTCCATAATTAGGTTCAGCTACATGAATGTTGAATGACTGGCTTTGATCTATGAAGGCGCCTCTATCTGCAGCCATTTGAATGGTAGTTTTGACTGAAATCTCCCAAACAGTTTTGTATAAATCCCTGATTTCTTTAGGAATAGTCTCAATGTTCTGAATTGATCCATTATGGTGAATAATAAGATTTTTCATGTCTTCGTCCCACAGCTCTGCTTCTGTTAAGTCATGCAGCAGGTGATGATTGACAACTTGGAACTCGCCGGACAGTACACGTCTTTGGTAAATATTTGAAGTAAAAGGTTCAAAGGATTCATTGTTGCCAAGTATTTGTGCAGTAGATGCAGTTGGCATAGGCGCTATAAGAAGGGAATTGCGCAATCCATGCTTAGAAATTTTGTCCTTCAAAAGTTGCCAGTCCCAAAGATCAGTTGGTGTTTTATTCCACATTTCATACTGCAATATCCCTTCACTTGCTGGACTTCCTTTGTAAGTCTCATATACACCTAATTTTTCTGCCAATTCACAACTAGCCTCTAGAGCACCATAGTAAATAGTTTCGAATATTTGTTGATTCAGTTTCAAAGCAGCTTCACTTTCATAGGGAATGCGCATGACTACGAAAGTGTCAGCTAGACCTTGAACACCAATTCCAATAGGTCTGTGCCTCATGTTTGAATTTTTAGCTTCTGGTACTGGGTAAAAATTGACATCAATAATTTTATTTAGATTCTGAGTGACTATTTTAGTGACCTCTTTAAGTTTTGTAAAATTATAAGTTTTATCTTCATTCACAAACATATTCAAAGCTATTGAAGCTAAGTTGCATACTGCTATTTCGTCAGGTGATGTATACTCAACAATTTCTGTGCATAAGTTGCTGCATTTAATAGTACCTAAGTTTTTCTGATTACTTTTTCTATTACAGGCATCTTTGTATAACATATATGGTGTTCCAGTTTCCACTTGAGCTTCTATTATAGCTTTCCATAAGATTTGTGCCTTCACTTGTTTTACATAACGTTTTTCCTGTTCATATTTTTCATATAGTGCCTCAAATTCTTCACCCCAACAATCAGCCAATCCAGGACAATCATGAGGGCACATAATACTCCAGTCCTCATTCTTTTCAACGCGCTTCATGAATAAATCGGGAATCCACAATGCATAAAACAGTTCTCTTGCTCGCACTTCTTCTTTTCCATGGTTCTTCTTCAAATCTAAAAATTCAAATATATCTGCATGCCAGGGCTCTAAATAAATGGCGAAAGCACCCGGTCGTTTGTTACCGCCTTGATCGACATATCTTGCAGTATTGTTATAAACACGTAACATGGGCACAACTCCATTCGAAACGCCATTCGTTCCTGCGATATAGGTGCCTTTAGCTCTAATGCAGTGCACATGGAGACCAATACCTCCAGCTGATTTAGAGATTAGTGCACATTGCTTTAAAGTATCATAGATTCCCTCAATACTATCATCTTTCATAGCAACAAGAAAACAAGACGATAGCTGAGGCCGTGGAGTTGCAGCAGAAAAGAGTGTGGGACTTGCATGGGTGAAATACTTTTCAGATAGCAAATTGTATGTCTGGATGGCCGCATCAATATCGTCGCCATGTATTCCAATAGATACTCTCATCAACATGTGCTGTGGCCTTTCTGCAACCTAAAATCATACCGATACAAATTATTTTAAGACTAACATTGTTGCCTCTACAGAGACATGTGTAAACACTAAAGGTTTGGAGCACAGTTGGAGCTTTATATTGATGTTCAGCAGTGCAATTGACAACTGACACACAAATATTAGCAACAGTCTATGATAGATAACAAAATATTTAAAATTAATTAGTTAAATATAATAATACCTTGTTATTTATTTTCAACAGATACGATCTTTCCAGAGTTTTGAAGCCAAAGTAGTTGTACTTGAAATCTCTGTCATAAACAATAGCAGAATCCAATCTCTCCTTATACTTTATAACTACATTGTAATGGTATTCAGAAATCATTGGGGATCTTTTCTTAGTGTATGGGTTTACTATATTGAACAAATCAGTTATTACATCTGAAAATATAAAATAATTGTTTTATTAACATATTAGTACTAATAAATACTGCGGCATTTGTGGCAGTGGCATACCTAGCTAATTGCTGAAACAACATCTTACACAGTGCATTTCAATTCATAAATACATCTACATCGATGTATTTATGAAATGCACTATCGAGGGTGAATAGGTGTTGTTTCAGCAATTAGCTATGCCACTGCCACAGTAATTATACCAGGGTTAGCACATAAAATAAATGTTTGTGTTGTGTGAGAATGCAATCTTTTTGTAAATTAAGAGCTTACTCAAGTCAGTGGTGTGAGAGTAAAAGTGGAGTGGAGAAGCCTCCATTCTTCTCTTCTTTTAATCATCTCATTTTATTTCTTAGTAGTACATATAAATTTAATTTGTAAAATTAATAACTTTTTTAAAATAACCCACCTGAGAAATGTTTTTTAGTCTCTTTATGCAAGTTTGAGATAGCTAATCTAGCCGCTAATATAGCATAGTCTGGATGATCGGTCGTCATTGTTGCTGCAGTTTCAGCAGCTAAATTATCCAGCTCCACTGTTGTTACACCAGAATAAATTCCACTTATTACTTTCAGGGTTATTGACACCTGAAATCATACATGTAGGTACTTACTGAACAACACAGACCATAGATCAAGATAGACACAGCCTCTGTATGAGCGTGTCGCACTGACGTCAAATTGAATACATTTAGGATTGTCACTTATAGTCCGTGTACCTATATCAATTTCATTAGATCCGACATTTATTCTGTACTTTAAAATACCTAAATCTGCCGTTTTGAGCCGTAGAAAGTCGGAAAACGTTGAAGGAAGTAATAAAAAAGTTTCCTTCCGTTCGTAAGTGAATTTCTTATTAAATATTTGTATGAAAATTGGCAGTCCAGGTTTTCATACAAATTGAAGGACTTTTTTTATCTAGTAGTATATACAGATCTGTGCTAAACAACAAGAAGCCCATATTGTGGGTACTCCTCACTTTCAGGACAGTTTCAAAATATATACATATATTATCTAGAGATAGTTCTTATTAATAATATGCAAATATATTATAAATAGCAGTCTGTGACAAGCTGAAGATGTCATCCTCAGCCCAAACTTAGACATATCAGATAACTTAGGGAAGCTAGATGTCCTCTAACCATTGTGCTAAGTATCACAACTAGAGATGGGCAAATGCCCGGGCATTTCAGGCACATTGGGAATATTCCCAATAGATTCCCGATAAATTCCTTCCCTTGGGCATTTATCTGGGCATTTATTTTTTTATGTCGATATTATTTTTTTATTCTATTTTGACATTGAAAATAAATGGTTAATGGAGCTAATAGTTATATGTAGTTAAACAATTTTCACGAAGTTAAGTAAGTTTAAAACCCCTCATTTTAAAAAAACTTTGCAAATTATATGCATTACCCATCAGTGTGGTAAAATTACCGTACAGATTTAATTATATTTAATGTCTGATTTATCATATCCATTTTCCAGTAAAAAATGTGAACATATTTATAACCTGTCAATTTGTTTGTTGCCATTGACGGGCGTAAATACCCGGCATGCTATTTTAGGGAAAATGTTATAACAAGTTGATGGGGTATCGAAGAACTTGTCAATACGAATATCTCCTGTTCCGGGGCCAACTCCCAAATCAGTACCTAGTTTAGGGTCTTCGATGAGCAGTCAAAGAAGACTACTCTCGACTAATGTATGAGTGTGCTCATATGTTGACATCACATTTAATTTCTGTTTGCATATTTTAACATATAAAACGCTAAAGAAACACGTATCTTGTATGACGACCCCCTTTAATTTTTAACTTTATCTTATTTTTAGTATTTGTTGTTATAGTGGTCATTGTAATACATAATCGGTGAAAATTTCAAGTATCTAGTTAAGGTGAAGATATAGGCAAATGGCCTTGAAGTGTGAAATAAATTGTTAACTCGTAAATATGGTGATAATTTCCATATTGCTCTACGTCATGCACTAGATAGCCCTTTAAAATATTTAATGAACTGCCGTTGAAACTATTATTGGTGATCCGTCTAGCTTTAAAACTTGCCGTGGCCACTTTTGGTGGAGGCAAGTTTTAAAGCTAGACGGACTAATGTAAATACTTTCAACGGTGGTTCATAAAATAATTTAAAGGGCTATCTAGTGCATGACGAAGAGCAATATGGAAATTATCACCATATTTACGAGTTAACAATTCATTTCAAATGAGGGCGCCACTTCAAGGTCATTTGCCTATATCTTCACCTTAATGCCATTATAAAGATGACGCTGAAAAAAACACGTTTCTTGTATGACGACCCCTTTTAATTTTTAACTTTTGTTTATTTTTAGTATTTGTTGTTATAGCGGCTACAGTAATACATAATCGGTGAAAATTTCAAGCGTCTAGCTATTACGGTTCAAGAGATAGAGCCCTGTGACAGACGGACAGACAGCGGAGTCTCAGTAATAGGGTCCCGTTTGCATCCTTTGGGTACGGAATGCTAAAAATTAACTAAGACCTGTCAATTCATATGTCAATCCCCTTCCAACGACGGGTAAATTGGGGTAAATATTATGCCAGAGCATTACCTACCTATTTTTGGGAAATGTTATAACAAGTTGATAGGGAATCGAAGAACTCGTCAAAACGAATATATTTTGTTCCGTTGATATAATAGCGGTTTTATTCAGTCTAAATGATGCTTGTAGCGTCAAAATCTGTCTGTGTTAAGTCCATACTACATCTTAAATGTATGGGACTGTCAAAAAAATTTTCTACAAATATCGAGGGTGCTCATTTGTTGACATCGCATTTGATGTCCGTTTGCTTATTTATACGTATGTTTACGTCTTTTCACACCTCCCAGCAAAGAAAAAGATAATAATTCAACGATTTCCATCATTTTTAGGGTTCCGTACAAAAAATGAAAAAACGGAACCCTTATAGGATCACTCGTGCGTCTGTGTCCGTCCGTCTGTCACAGCCAATTTTTTCCGAATCTACTGGTCCGAATCAGGTGAAATTTGGTAGAATATTGTAATCCTATAACCCAAACACATATGTGCAAAGTAAATATATATTTTTTTTAAATAAGGGTCATTTTCGGGGGAAAAATTAGGAAATAAAAAAAAAAAGTTTTGCAAACCTTACTGTCATATATCAAATAAAAGGGCTCGTTATGAGGATCTCAAATATTTTTTTTTTATTATTGTAAAATTAATAGTTTTGATTTTAGTCATGAAAGAAGACGAAAATTGACCATCCCCCCTGATCTCCGAAACTACTGAGCCTTAAATTTTGAATAAAATACAAAATATAGTTCATTGCTTGTAGATTACAGGAAAACCTATAACAATTCAATCAATTGTACGGAACCCTCTCCACGCGAGTTTAACTCGCACTTGGCCGGTTTATTTTCTATATAAACGAGGTTGCCTGGAAGAAATTGCTTAGCGATAAGGCCGCCTTTTGCGCATTTCCAAATTTTTAAGATAATTATGTTCTGTTATTTACTTTTGTGCAATAAAGGGAATTGTATTGTATTGAAGCCTACTTTCAATGTATGATTAGTAGGTATGTGTGCAACGTTAAAGTTTATGAAAACATTATTGTTTTCATAAACTTATAACGTTTCACCTGTCGTATACCTGCATTTTATGCATATCATAGCGTTTGCACACACTTTGTGACAAGTAATATCAAGTCATTATTCATATAATTTACGCAATGTCGCACCACCTAAATTTATTTCTCTATGTACATAGATAACATCATCATCATCATCCAAGCGTATTCCTGGTTGCATTCTCAGTGGTAACGCTTCAAAGCCTAGGCTTCCGTCCGCTACCTACCTAGGTGATTTGACGAGGTTACTGGTTTTTACACAGAGTGACTGCTGTTTGACCTCTGCAACCCAAAGGGTATATCAATCCGAGGATAGGTTTAAACAAACACCAGATGGCGTCCAGGACCCGCAGCTTTACGTGCTTTCCCAAGCACTGAATCATCATTCTTTTCCAATATTCAGGTGATTCAAGCCTGCAATATCCTAACCAGACTGGAAACAACTTTTAACAAAGTACCTATGCTTATTTTTTTATTTATAAAAACTTTATTGTTCCACAATAAAAAATTGGTACAATTGGCGGACTTAACGCTAAAAGCGTCCTCTCCCAGTCAACCATAAGGATAAACAGATACGAATCATGTTGCGTTGCAAAAAACTAGATACAAAATAAAGTATTAAAATATGTGCATAATATATATGCCTACTTAACACTATATAATATAATACAATATATAATATACAATGAATAAAATATACCTCATAGAATATTCTATTAAAAATAGTCTTATGTACGTATGTAGGTATATACCTAAATACGTACATAAGACTATTTTTAATACCCTAAATACATATAACAAATAAATATATACAAACATGCAATATATATAAATAATGAATGATGATGGTGAAAAATAAAGAATATAATAACATCAATCAAAAAGATAAGAGTGCACTCTTCTCTAAAAAGAAAAAAATTTAGAAAGAGCCCTATAGCTTGTAAGGTAAAAGAGCTTGTCATAAAATTTGTGCGATAAGGAGGAACAGAAAAGAGGAGATTATCAGTAGAACGAAGTTGCATGAGTGTCAGAAAGAAATTAAAATTTACATTTAGGTACTCAAAAGAATTGAAAAGAGAGTGCAAAGAATTCACATTAGTGTGCGTTCACGGATAGGTACCATTTAATCTCAGAACGAAAAGATGATATATGATCATATTTGCGAAGGCAAAAAATGAAACATATACAATTATTAACGAGACAGTCAAGCTTCCCAGTGGAATTTGAACCTACGACCTCTGGATCACAAGGAAAACGCCTTTAAACCACTAAGGTAGTTAATTCTCTATAAGTATAGATAACCTTTCTACAAATTGTTTAATAAGGAGAAAATAATGGCCTTGTTATAGACCCTCTAAAGACTCAGGCAATCATTATCGGTAGCTCTAGACAAACCTGCAAACTAAAAGATATAGCAATCCCTAGCCTTATTTTTAATAATACAATAGTTCCATTTAGTGAGCAGGTGAAAAACCTACGAGTAGATATCCAAATAGACAGTACTCTGTCGTGGTCTCCGCAGGTGTCAGAGGTCAGTAGGAAGATATTTGCGGCGACTGGATCTCTTCGAAGACTCGGTAAATTCCTACCAATTGATACCAAGGTTACGCTTGCACAAACTCTTCTCTTTCCAATCCTAGACTATGCTGACGTCTCTTATCTTGACCTAACACAGGAGCAATTAAACAAACTTGAACGTCTTTAAAATCTCTTCATCAAATATATATTTGGTCTGCGCAAATATGATCATGTGTCTGAATTTCTTGCACAACTCAAGTGGCTCCCAATTCGATTTCGACGTGATTGGCATATCCTTTCCTTACTGTATTCCATCCTATTCAATCCTGCTTATCCTAGATATCTTAGAGATCAATTTGTTTTTTTTTTGTGAAATCCAGAACAAAAACCTGCGCAGCACATTTAACCTTCGTCTTATAATGCCACCCCACAATACTTCATTCTTTTCTAACTCATTCTCAGTTCAAGCTGTTCGTCTGTGGTACTCGTTGCCGGTGTTGATTCGAAAAGCACGAACTCTCCCTAGTTTCAAAAGTCAAGTAAAGTCTCACTTTCTTTCTTTGTACTGAATTTAGTATTTTCTTCGTTTTGTGTATTGTGTACCAAGTTATTTTGTGTATATGTCACTACACTTTCATAAGATACGAGTACATGTTATGTATGTAAGGATATATAGGTATGTATAAATATATAAATGTATATATGTAAGTTTATTGCATGTATTTATGTACTTCTGCGCCATACCCACTTTACAACTTGAAGTCCTACTAGCGTGGTTGCCTGTAAGAAATTGCTTTTGCGATAAGGCCGCCATTGTACATAACATATTGTTATCATTATTTACTCTAATGTATTCTTGGTGCAATAAAGAGTTTTTATTATTATTATTAATAAATAATTACAATTGAAATTAAACTACATTACTACAAACTAGACCTAATCTGATCTAGTGCGGCATGGTGTCAAGATCGTTTCTACTATATTTTAAAGCATAGATACCCTTCAGAATACTAAAAAACGCCTTTTAGCTTTTATTTTTTTTTTGCCGTGATTGGGCATTTATTTGGGCATTTATGGATTTATGCCCAAAATGCCAGGAATATTCCCAATATGCCCGTTTGGGCATAAACACTTTGCCCATCTCTAATTACAACACAACTGCTTAATTTACTATCAAATAAAAACCATACATAAATCCATCTATCTGCTTGAAGGATATAGAACACAAAAACATAGTCATAAAACTGATAGCAACTGTTAATCATAAAAATAGTTTGAGAAAAATGCAACTGAAAAAAACTTTCAGGAACTTACAGGATCAACAAAGTCCATATTCAATCCATAACAAAGTTTTTTTATTCTTGATGTAATTTTATCTATATGTACCTCTTCCATTCTCCCTCCTGAAATAAATAAAATATTGATGACTGCCAAAAATCTCATTTTTAGAGTTCCTAGATGGAACTCTTATAGTTTTGGTATGTCTGTTTGTCCATCCACAGCTTTGCTCAGACACTATACATATAGGTATATTATGTACGCTGACAAAGTTGTAAAGATGACGAATAAAAATTTTTTTTTTTCGGATGGCCCTAATTGGCACTTTTCAATCAGTGAGTTTCACGGTGCGTACGCTGCGTTGCAGCTGCAACTTCCTAAAATATGACCCTTTGGCAAATGTCGAGTATTTAGCTAAATCAGGGCAAGGTTGAAGAAAATAATAAATATTATAATAATACTTACATTGCATAATTATTTTCCTCAAAAAGACCTTACTGTAACTTAAAATAAATAAATAAACATAAATATATAGGGACAAATCACACTGATTAAGCTAGCCCCAAAGTAAGTTTTAAACTTGTGTTATGGGATACTTGTGTTATGGGATACTAACTCAACGATACTATATTTTATGATAAATAAACACCCTAGGACCCAGGAGAGTTTGAAAAAAGGTATTCATAATAAAAATATTTGTATTTAAATAAACAATAAAAGATGTGTTTCCATCCAGTAGTCAGGCACTTTTCTTGAGTCCCATGACGACTGAATAAAAATTTTATGTTGTTTGCAACTATCTTAGTAATACTTAGAAATCATCATTTACACTATACAATTAACTTTCTTTGATACTTCTGACACTAGTTACCACACCTTGCAGGTGTGTAACAAATCTGATAGATCATGTCAAGTTTTTTAGCAGGGTAATTAGTTTGGCAAACATTACATACGCATCTCCTCACTTACCTACGCATTTATAATATTAGTAGGATAAAAATCTCGCAAGAGCTGACTAGTATACCTACCACATATATAATAGACATGATAGTATAGCATGTTATAGTTTCAAATAGGTCTAAAATACCTACGAACGAGAATGAGCTAGATCTGTCGCTGCATGCAACGCCATGAATGCCATGCAATGACGCATAATGTGCGTTACACCATGATTACCTACACCACTTCTGCTTAAATGTTCCCTCATATCGCCACAAATCTTAGATAATAGCGACTTACACTGTTTCCAATTTAATAGAACCCTAACCTGGTGTTTTAGTGGATTAACCACGAGCAACGTAAACTTTATTACAGCCTAATCGGCATCGGAAATTATGTAGGTACTCACCTCTCTTATGAACAAATAACTTGTTCATTTTCCCGACCATTATAAACTTATTTGGATCCAAGACTTTTAGATGTTATATTTTGTGATAATCGATGATATTGGGAAGAGTAGGGCAGTTTTAATTAAAAAAAACTCGTGAAATAACGCGTTGAACAATGCTGGATTCGGTTCGTTAAAGCAAGCAACACAATTAATGACATTGACTCTCAAAATACGCGGGAAAGTAAGTTTGACATTTGACGATTCAGTGTTACCATCAACTGACCATGAAGAAGAACCATAGAATTTATAATACTATCTAGAATAACTACGTATAATAATCTCACAAAAACGACATTGAAAATTAAAAACTTAATTCCACGTACATAAAGCTCATATTTTCATAATGCTTATATTTAAATACCTAACGTTCCCAAAAATATACCTAAAGTGCGCGTCCCTTTCCCGCAAACTGTCAGTGCAATAAAGTAGAACAGGAGAGCTACAACTTTAGGTATAATTTTTGGGAACGGCTTTTTCATTTCGTGCGCATTCTAGATTTGTATAGAATTTCTTTGAGAAGAAGCAAGCGTACAAGGACAGATCTGTATAAACTAGATAAATAAAATCTTTCAATTTGTATGGGAACTTACAGTGCCAAATTTAAACTGTCAAATGTAATGTCAGTAGTGACATTTAGTGATGCGAACATTCTGTTCGTGCTAAATCGATTCAAATACACCTACCAAGTGAATGAAAATGAATTATAATTCGATTTTCGGTCGATTAAACAATAACGATTATTAGAACCTATACTATACTATACGTATGAGCACTTAGAAGTAACTACGCAATGGATTTTAATGCTATTTACATTCAGAGATGGACAGACCGAGCGCACGAATACCAAATTAAAATAGTTCAGGGGCAGTTACATATTTTGTCGTGTTGCTGTGCCTTAAACCGGTTGACTGGTAAATTACGTATCACGTATCATCATACTTATTGACATCATAAATCATGATTACTACGTAACGTCAAAAATATAACAGGTGTGCGGGCTTTCGCTTTTCGGCACGCGCTAAAGGGTACCAAAGGTACCGCTGCCTTATTGGCTCGTTATTTGTAACCGCTTAAGGACAGTATGCACAAAGCCACGTGGTCGGATTTGGCTCTGAAATATGCAAAATTTTCCCGCTAGGGGGATAAAAATGTCAAGATGAAGTTGCGTAGAGTTAATAATGTGTAAACGGGACAATAGATGTAGGTAATCATAAATTGTAACGTAGAATTAGTATACAGCTTACTTTTTTCTTTTCGTCAAGACTTCCAGTCCTTGATACTTATTAAAATTTTCAAATCAATCAAATCAAAAAATTATTTTGTTTGAATTATTATTTCTGAATTAAGGCCTTGGCAGACGTCATTATAATGTACTTAACACTTTAGTAGACAGGCTATCAGTAGAAAAAGTAAAGTCGAAAATACAGTAGTGTGCTTGAATGCAAGACGTTTATTTAAAAAGCGAGTTTAAATATATGTAAAATTCATATAGCACTTTCTAAAAAATCCAAGTTATAGTTATTCGAATCTTGCGTAAAATTTATTACTTTTTCAATTTATTAGTCGACCTCTGTCGCGATTCCTTAACACGCTAGTCCGTCACTCGGAGGTTCTGGGTTCGATTCCCAGCTAGGGTAAGTTGGTAAATGGCCTTTTTTAATTTATCCTGGTTCTTGGGTGTTTATTTTATCCCATCAAAATATAAATGTAAAAATGCCAAGTTCAAATTCCGACAAAACAATTGAAATTTAAATAGCTCCCAAGTTATGTAGGTAGAGAAAACTGAAATTTATTCATAAGAATCTCAACATTTGACTTGGACAACATTAAAATTGAAAGCACGGTCACCCATCCTAACTGTGACCAAGCTAGAAGTTGCTTAACCTGTAAAAGCACGGTCATTCATCCATCATATTTTGAATTTATCGTATGCGAAGTGGAGCGAAATATTTGCACAAGTGGTTTTGATTACTCGTATTTTGAAATTTGTTAAAGCGCAAATGACAAAGACCCCTTAGAATAGAGAATCTGTTTAGTTTCACGCAGCTTTTTAGGGTTCCGTAGTAAACAAGAAACCCTTATAGTTTCGTCATGTCTGTCTGTCTGTCCCCAGTTTTACTCATAGACTATTAGTACTAGAAAGCTGTAATTGGGCATGGGCATGGATATGTGGTAATAAAAACTTGAAAAAAAAAAGTGTGGTGTGAGACGTCGTTGAATAGGTCTTACAAAAATATTGTAAGATTATGAACACCCTTTTTCGTTTTAGCAATCCGTTTGTAAAATATTTGGTTTTTGATTGCAAATTTTTGTTAGAATCATGTGTCTCCCCTCTCTGACAGTTAAACGGTTGTATATGGACACTTAAAAAAATTCACGGCAGTAGTATATAACGTCTCCCTGTACTAAAACTAATTTAAGGTGGATTCAGTTCATGATACTGAACAACTTTTTCTAAGGAACACATAATTAAATATGAAAAGAAAATGTTTGCTTTCCATTCGACCTCCGTGGCGTAATTGTTAACACGCTAGACCGCTAATCCGGAGGTTCTGGTTTCGAGCCCCAGCCAGGGCAAGTTAGAAAATGGTCTTTTTAAAATTTTCCTGGGTCTTGGGTGTTTATCTATGTATGTATTTATCATAAAATATAGTATCATTGAGTTAGTATCCCATAATACAAGTTTAAAACTTACTTTGGGGCTAGCTTAATTAGTGTGATTTGTCCTTACGTATTCCATACATATATTACATAAATATTACATTTTGCCAAATCTTGTGTGTAAGAGATCAAAAATAATTTTTGTATTTCGTTTGTTCCTTGGTGAAAGTTGTTCAGTATCATGGACTGAATTCAGACCTAAAGTTAGGCAGTTGTTAGTTACATAAAACAAGTAGGTACTGACTACGGAACCCTACACTGCACGTGGCCCGTCACGGCACGTGGCCGGTTTATTTTGGTTAAGTTTAAATTTTAGGGAACCATAGACAAATTTATGATATTGCTGCGTAAATCAATATTACTTATCGCTGACAGGACGTTCTCAAAAATACAATCAAATAGTATTTTACGCGAGCGGTGACTTGGAAAACTACACGTTTTGTGTTCCACTGACAGAAAAATATATGTTTAAAAATGTCATAAAAAGTTCTTTCATTTGATATGTCACACGATTTTGTTATCAAAACTTTTTTAATGTCTAATTTACCCACCATAAGTGGCCCCCTTTTTTAAATTTCATTTATTTACGTTATACGTCTATCTTTGGGTCACTAAGTTACATAAGTGTAGGTACTAAATCTCAACTAAATCATTCTAATAGTTTCGTAGCAAATTGGCTGTGACTTACGGACAGACAGACAAGCGAAACCCTAAAAACAGTAAAAAACCAAAAAAATCGGTTCATATACAAATTTCCCGGGCGGCTGCACACTTTTGTATGAAAACGCAGATTTTTTTTGTTTTTTGACTGTTATTTTAATATCATTATACTATACTAGCACTCCACCCCGGCTTCGCCCTTGGTACACACAAAGCCTATGTCACTCGGGGATAGTGTACATTTCCAACGGTGAAAGTTTTTTTTAAATCGGTCCAGTAGTTTCGGAGCCATGCAATGCAAACAAACAAACAACCAAATCTTTCCTCTTTATAATATTAGTATAGATAAATAGCCTATTATGGCCTGCCTGCCTAGCCAAGTATAGATCTAGTATAGCCTGTGGTTCGATATATTACGCATAATGTCAATTCGTATTTTGATATATGTGACGTTCCACGCGTAAAGGTACCTTGTGGACGCTGGCGCTTAAGACGTTTAGAAAAACAATTCGTAAAATTAACTTAGCTCAAATGAACACAATGTCGTAAGTGCCAGCGTCCATAAGGTACCTTTATCCATGGAACGTCACATATATTCATGGGGAAAAGTTGTTCAAAATTTGAGACTGAATCACCCCTCAAAATAATTGTAAAACCCTAATTAAACAGCACCATTTATTACAAAAACAGTTAATATGATTCCGCGACCCTAAAAAGTTCCAATCCGATTTTCACCCTAATCGCCAATTAAAAGATATAGGTAATAAATCAAACCAAATTATTTTTTTCATTGACTTAATTTTCAATAAAATTTAAAAAAAAAATGTGCGATGCCGTATCTGCGATAGCATTACATCTTTGCTTGAACGTCAACAAAATGTCAAAACTGTACCATAGTGTAGCAACAGTATGACATAATTTGGCAGTTTGTACATAGTTTTTTATTGAAATATTTTAGACTGTAATGCAATTTTACGTAATTCGAAAATGGATTTTTTTGAAAAATTCGACACGGCCTCCTTCCTGAACGCCCGGCGGGCAACTGAATTTGTATGAAAGGAACATGGCCGCCATTTCAGAGAATTCTGTCAAAAACGTTGCAAAACATCCAATTTTTAAAATTATTTTTTTTATTATTGCGTGATTGCATTGTAAGCAAATATTAAGAATAATGTTTCAAAATAGCCTTTATTTTTATAAAATATATGCAATCCCTTGTTAGAATATTTCTTTACGCAGAAAAACAAGCCAGTTTGTAGCAATATTTTCTAAAATATTTCTATCAGGTTTCTTTACAATTATCTTACTTTTTCTGAATGAAAATTAAAAAAATACGGTTTTCGTCTACTGGCTAGTCTATTCACCTATAACTAGGTATGTAATTTTCTTAGTGGTCTTCTCTACTTAAGCCATAACTATTGCCCGCGCAAAGTGCGTTTTGCATGTTTTTGGGTAAATTCAATGCTTGTTTTTAGGAAAACTACAAAATATTTTAAAAAATCCTTTTTTTCGTCTACTGTCCCAACTCTTCCTCTATCTATGTGTATACATTATTTGACTTAAATCAAATGCTTTCTGTACAAACTTGTTGCCCGCGCAAACCCAGTTTACATGGTGCCGACCCTTAAAATCGCGCTCAGCGCGAGTGTCCACACTTCTTATTTTTATTGGATAATTTGGTCAACTTTGAAGCACCTATTTTTTATACAGGCTGACTTTTAAACCACCAGCGTCCAGCCAAATTTTTGGAGCAAGTTCAGTCCATGATACTGAACTACTTTCCATAAAAACAACGAAAAACTAAAATAAAAATTTGCCTTTTCATACAAATCAGCGCTCAGTCAAACGGATTTTCTATGGGAGAGGAGGAGGAGAGGACGAAAAATTTTCATGGATTCTTAAAAACTTTTTTATACAAAGTAGTTTAGTATCATGGACTGAACTTGCTCCAAAAATTTGGCTGGTAAAAGTTTTTCTTTTTTTTACAGTTTAGTTAGTTAGCGTTAAGTTAGTCTGTATACATATATTGGGAACGAAAATCGAGTACTGAGTGCACTGACTGTACAAAATTAATGAAAAAAGTACAGTGCTCGATTTTTTCAATATATATTATATTATATAACTACGTGAGTACTGGTTCTTATTCTGTGGTATAACCTTAGACTTTTGAGCAAAATGGGGGTATAAGTTTCAGCAATTACTTTCGTTCCCTTCATCCTAGGAGGTCTGGGAATCTGATGTCTACGTGTTCGTCTTGTGAAGGCGTAGTTTAATTGGTATAGTTAAGTCATGAAATACTCTGTCTTCCTTCTGTGATTTTGTGAATTTTTAAGAATCTAAGTCCGTCCATGTATAACGCTAAAGCAAACTTTTCCCTGTTTTCCCTGCTCCACTCCCCCTTTTTTGCAACATTTTGTATAGAATTAAGTCCTTACGCTCGACCACGAATATACGCGACAGCGACGTCGCTGTCGCGTATATTTGTGGCCGAGTGGTTAGTATGCCTCTCAAGACCGAAATCCGTCGATAAATAATGCTATTGCAAACTTCCCCCACTTCTTCCCCTTTTTTTCCCCCAACCAAAAATCGCGATTGTCTTAATAGTTTAAATAAATCAAGGAACTTGCGTGCCAATTTTCGTCAAAATCGGTTGAAAAATGCGATCTGTAGACGAGAACAGACAGACAAAATAATTTTTTCGACTTATCTCGAAACTGAGACGCTTCGCTCGCTCGGTCAATAAATGTTAGGTACCGCTCAAATCAATGTTTCCCTAATCGATTTAGAGTCATAACATAACACTGTACAACACTATCGTTAAAATAACGCTTCATTTGAACGACTAATGACAAGTGTATGACAACGAATGAATGAGAAAGTATCTAATCGTTTTATTGTCATTGCGTGTTATAAATACTAGGCCATCAAATTTTGTTACTAATGTAAGCAATGGATTATGAATATACGATATTCACTCAGTCAGCAGTTTTCAGTATAAAAGTTAAACAAAACATGAAATAATTGATTTTAAAATAAATTGAATACTATTTAATAAGAAATTTACTTACGGATGAAAGGAAACTTTTTCTTAATGTCCTCCAACATTTGTTGACTTGTTTCTGCAGCTCAAAACTGTACAAATAGGCATTTTTCTGCAGAGCGTTTTAGGTTAGGTTCAATAAGCTGTCATACACGGACTAAAGAAGAAAATTTTGAATGAAGTCGATTTTACTTCAGTTGGACACGCAAGTACATTCATAGGCTGTGTCTATCTAGGTCTGTGCGCACAAGGTAGGTACAAGCGTACTCTGAACGGTAATGTACCTAGTGTTGCATGCAATGAATAACGTTGCATGCAAGTTGCCGATTTTTGTCTGTCACTGTCAACCGTGACATGTAGATATTTGACATTTGTGTAAAACTGACTGTTAGTTAATTGTTTGTACACAAACATTTTTGTGATATGTACAAATTATTAAAAAAATACATTAAAATAAAAACCAGGAAGAAGGAAGTTATATGGATAAAAAGCAAAATAATTTATATAATAGAGGAAGAAGGACCCGATTAAGTATTATCTCTGACCAGTGATCCATCCGTGGCATCCATAACTAAAAATTACTCATTTTTATGTACCTACCTAACCTATTGAAAGAGATAGAAGAACAAGATAAATGAACAACATAATCCTAATATATTAAATTTCCTACTGTAAAATCTTTTGCTAATACTAAAATGAAGAGTTCAGTAGTTATAGATGGCCAAGAATATGACAACCTTTCTTTTACCCTTGGGTTGGGCCTTGCTTTTGCGTCAAGTTTATTCATTGGATCGAGTTTTATAATTAAAAAAATTGCACTAAAAAAACAAGTTTCGTTAGGCAACTTAAGAGCTTCAGCTGGCGGATATGCATACCTGAGGCAATGGATGTGGTGGATGGGGTTAATAACAAGTATGTACCTACTAATTATGTAATACAGGGGTTGTACTGTATGTATTCTGTATTAAATATTTTTGTCATTGCTTTTGTAGAATTATACCTATCTTGAAAGTGGCCGCTGTTCTGCTTAATACAATGGGAGAGTTGAAATCTCAACTTTTGGTCCACTATGTCCAGCATCTATCAAGATGCGTGAATAAACAAAACATCCGATATTGGAGTGACCAAACCCCCAAGATTTTCATGACTATCCAGAATCAGCATTATTGTCCATGGTTATTATAAAGAGTAATAGAGTAAGGCAGTTACAGTCACTCCTGAGCGTTATTTTAAAATGGTGCGACTTTTTCTTCCTGAACTTAAAGAAATAGCTGTAGGAGCAGTGTAGTTCCATCAAGATGCTGCCAAGGCTCACACGGCTTGTATGAACACTTCCAAGGTGTCCATGAAGAGATAAGATCTCTTTACAGATGATCTAGTTGCTAGCACGCTTGCAAGATTTTGCCCCCTGTGATTCTTTCTTATGGAGTTGCCTTAAGTCCTTGGTGTATACCACAGTGTATACCAATCAACTCAAAATCCTGGATGAGCTAATATATTTTGTGGTGTCATTGCCAATGTGGACACAGAATATGCTGTACAAAGTGGACCAAAACTTTAAATTTCCAATATCCCTTGTAGAGGGCAAAATGGTGCCTACTTTTAAGACATCAAACATGTCCAATTCCAAGGTCATGTAAATATTGTAAGGTATTTGTATGTGGTTCTGGTCTGACTATCTAACTTAATATACAATACAAGCTTACTTATTAATGTGAAAAATAAATGGATCAAACTATAGGTGAATTAATTGTTTTTGTATAACTGAATGTTATTTGTTTTACTTTCTAGTGGGCATTGGAGAAGGAGCGAACTTGTTAGCATATGCATTTGCTCCGGCAGCACTAGTTACCCCATTAGGGGCTCTCAGTGTCCTCGTGTCAGCTTTATTGTCTTCTAAATTTCTTAATGAAAAATTAAATTTTATTGGAAAGGTAAGTAAACCTCACATACATACAGAAAATCTGTTTTTATTTTTAATCAGTACCAGTAAATAATACAATTCTTTTTTTTTTAGATTGCATGCTTTCTTTGCATCATTGGATCAGTCATAATTGTTCTACATTCACCGAAATCAGAAGAAATCAAGACATTCAAAGAACTTCTGCAGAAACTTACGGATTATGCATTTGTGACATATGTATCGATAATTATTTTAATAAGTCTTATTATTAAATTTGTGTTTGTTCCTAGGTTTGGTAACACAAACATATTAGTGTATTTGTTCATGTGTTCAGCAATAGGGAGTTTAACTGTTGCACTTTGTAAGGCAGTAGCTTTAGGTATAAAAGAATCTATTGTTAATAAAGTTAATAATTTTTCAAATTATTTATTTTGGATAATTCTATTTTCTTGTATAATTTGTATAATGGTGCAGATGAATTATTTAAACAAGTCTTTGGATATTTTTAATACGACTGTTGTCACTCCAGTGTATTATGTTATGTTTACTATACTGGTTCTTATAGCCTCGGGTATTCTCTTCAGAGAATGGGAACAAATGAGGACTGCGGATATTTTAGGATGTCTATGTGGTTTTCTAGTTGTCATCACTGCAATTTTTATGTTAAATGCTTTTAAAGACTTTCAAGTCTCTTTGAAAGATCTTAATATTAATACAAGAAATGTGATAAATGGTAATAATGACCTAATAATAAGTTTATCAAGGAGCAGGAGCAGGTAAAAGAGTATTAAATGGTTTTGATTGTGGGTTACTTATGTATGTGAAGTTGCCTGTTTTCATATATGTATATGTTGGGGTAGACCATCGACTTATATATACTTAAGTATATAGTCTCAATGAGGTAGATGCTATAGGTATAAGTAATAAATTATAAATAAAAAATCTTCACAAATCTGTAACATTTTACTCTCCCTCTGGCCATTAGTATAAAAACCACATAAGTACAAGTATAAAATGTTAAAAAAATTTACAATGAAATAGCACCTAAATACAATAATATTTTATTCAGATCTTCATTGAAATAATTATTGCTAAACTAATTCTTTATCCCCCAAAATAATGATTCAACTAAATGCTTAAATTTAACAGGAGAATTCTAATCTTGAGCCTTTTCAACTTTCTCATGAATTTTTTAAAACTATAGGTACATATTTGTTTAAATGCTTACTACATTAAAAAATTTTGGTTTCCATTGAAGATGATACAGCAAACAAAAATAAGAAACTTAAAAACACTTTAAATGGCAATATTACCTGTAAATGCTGATAAACATTTGGTTCTGGCTAATAGAGCTACAAATATAATATAAATGTATATAAATAGATACGGATAAATCACACTGATTAAGCTAGCTCCAAAGAAAGTTTTAAACTTGTGTTATGGGATACTAACTCAACGAAACTATATTTTATGATAAATAAATATATAGCTTAACACCCAAGACCCAGGAAAATTTGAAAAAGACCATTTTCCAACTTGCCCAGATTAGCGGTCTAGCGTGTTAAACATTACGCCACGGAGGTCATCATATATGTACAAAATGTATGTAGTATGATGAAACTGATACTGAATATGAAATTTGACTATATCTAATATTATACATAGTTATAGTCAACTTTCATATTCATTTACTTTTAGGCATGCATGCCTAAAAGTAAATCAAATTTGATTTTGATAATCATCAAGTTTAAGATTTACTAGCCAGATTGTAATATATGACTAAACTTATAGTTTCTAATCACAAATATATAGTAACAGCATGATAGATAAATGTTCTACAAATAGGACAAGTGCGCTGATAGCCATACAAGCGTCGACAGCACTCTGTACACAAGCACACGTGTCTGCATGGCAGAGTCAATACACATTTCTGACGTTCTTGGCAAATAACACACAAAGCATCGGCACCATTTCCACTGTCATCAATATCATCTGAATGTAAGGTATCATCCCTTGCAGATATATCTTGTCCGCTGGCCATATGTGTGATCACTTGAACTTCTGGATCAGTGAAGTAATTGTAAAGTGTGTAATACAAATACAACAACTTTCTTACTAAGGACCAATAACAATCTACAACTTGAGACATAACAGCTTCTCTATAATGTATTGTCAATCGGACAATTATAATGGCACTTATTAGTCCTATGAAAGATTCCAAAGGCACATCAGTCAGAAAATTGGTTATCCTTAATAATCTCATATATCCATCAATAACCATGTCTATTACCAACTCTTTCACAGACTGGAATCCTGCTTTTAGTAGTTGTGGTAGATGAATAGGAATAAATGTTATTAATAGCCATATGGTTTGACCAATTAAAATCACACTGCTTTTTAATAAAACTGTGACATCCACAACTATTACAGCTAATCCATTAACTAGATAATTGATGGTAGAAAATAGTGTCTTCATTTTACATTCTAGCCCATGGTAAGTACAGACCAACCCATTTAGCAAACCAGTGATCTGTTCATATAAAACATATGCAATGTTATTTAAAAAGTTTGGAATGTCTTCAGTAAATATAGTTACATTGTCTTCATAAATAATTTGCAGAAACAGGACCACGTAGTGCATAAGATCGTATAGGGCGGCAAATATTCCTGTGATTACGGTAACTATTAGACTTCCGATGAATGAGGCTCCACTCAAAATCTTCTGAAGTGCGATAGCACATAGGTTTATAATTTTTACAATATATGAAATCATTTCTGCTTATCATTGTATCACTTAACCGGATCTATATATATATGTTTTATGCAGTACATATAAATCAGCAACCGTCTCATTTGAATCTTTGAAACAAGATAAAATTATCTGGAATCATCACAAAATTATTTTACTATCAAATCAAATCAACTGCTGGCTGACTGATTTGACTTAGTATTGCCAGCTGTACCAACCCAAAAGGTACCTTAATTCTCAACTTTAGTAGCGTTAAGTAGCCGATTACAAATTAAGAGCCTTTGTGCACTACACCGAACTTGATTCGTATTTAAATCAAATTCAAAACGAGAAAAAATCGAACGAAAAATTCATGATAGCGTTTCTGCACTACACTGAATTCGATTCAAATCGTGAATTCCGAGACCACCGATTTCGATTGTTCACCCACCATCAGATTTTGATAAGAGAGGCCGCATTCACTATGTGTTCTGTTCTGCATTTAACCGCCGTCAATTGCTTGTTTGTGGAACTGGCACATCTCTGTCATGCACATGACTCCTGAAAGAAAGAAGAATATTGTTTCGAATTTATGTATGTCACATTGTCTTCTAGTAAAAATCTCTATCCAAGATGTGTATCCAGTAGCAGCGTTAGGGTAGAGCGCGGTTGGGCGACCGCCCAGGGCGCCGGATACATAGGGGCGACAGGGCGCTTTTTGGCTAAGGGGGGTTACAGGTAATAATAAATATATAAATAGTGGCTGGTTAATGTCGGCAACTCCTAGACTCTTATTTGTATGCACCCCCCCTCCCTGCCTTCGTTTACAATGGGGCAGCAAATTTGAAGAATCTTATATCGTACTTGCACCCCTCTTCCCCCCCCCCCCCCCCCGTCGGCAGAAATCAATCCTATAAGATTGAAGCCTAAGTCAGAGTCTGAATAATTGCAGTTTAGGGAGGGTGGGGCGGTGAAATCTCGCCCGGGGCGCTGGTAGAGCTAAAACCGGCACTGTATGTATCATATGAATGTTCGATGTTCTAAAAGGAAATAAATAATTACCTATACTTACTAAAACGTATTATGTTGATTTTAACCTAACAAAGTGGTAGCGGAGCGTAGTTGACTTTGCAACAAAAACACGTTTTTCAGGAAAGGAAAATGACTTCAACCGTAACTTATAGAAATCTAGAACCGTTGAACAAATAAAATTATGATACTTGGTGTCTACAGGCCCAAGCAGTTCTTATTAAAAATTACTTGTGGGAAATAGTTTGTGGTAATAAAAAACTACAATCCAACGCAACATTAAGTGAATCTGAAGCATTTACAAAGGAAGATGCAAAAGCTAGAGCAGAAATAATATTACTTCTAGCACCATCAGAGATGAGACAAATAAAGAATTGCGTGACATCTAAGAATATATGGGAAAAGTTAAAAAATACATATCAGAGCACAGGCTCGGCCAGAAAGGCCACCCTGTTAAAAAAATTGGTGCTTAAAAGAGAGTCAACAGGGGAAGACATGAAAGACCACATATTCCGAAAGAACTACTGAGACTGAGTATTATGTTACTTTATAGTCTGCCAGAAAAATACGAAAAATTCAGAATAGCAAAAGAATCTAGATACACCTGGAATCCCAGATCCCTAAAATTGAAGAATATGAGGCTAGGAGGAGCTGAAAATTCTGAAGCGTTTCACTCAAATAAAAAGAAAACTACCTAAATCGTATTGTAAAAAGTGTCGAAATAGTGATCGAGCTACATAAAAAAACCCGCAAATCGAAGTACAGTATAGCCATTTGGTACACGGGTACTTTGGGTTTAAAAAATCATTATGAGCTACGTTCTTGAAAATATTCCCATAGGGACAGGGACAGGGGGGGGATGGTAGTAGATTAACCTTCCTTGGGAATATGGAAATTATCACCATATTTACGAGTTAACAATTTATTTCACACTTCAAGGCCATTTGCTTATATATTCACCCTCGTGTACCAAACGGCTATCCTGTACATCGATTTGCGGTTTTTTTGTAAATTTTTGCTTTGTATTGTACACCGTCCACTATAGACTGACCACTACCGCAGTACTGCTCTTGCGGTATGCGAGCGGTGAGACGGGGGCTGTCTATGTCAGACGCACATGTATGAGAAGTATGCAATCCTCCTTAATTTCTTCCGGGCGATCATTTATATAGATGAGCAATAGCATACATCCCAGTACACTTACCTGTGGGAAAGAGCCGGTAGAGACTGCTTTATTTGACCTTGCGAACTCTATCCTACCCGAATCAAAATTAGTATTTTTGATTTCAACACATTGTACACGGTTTTTGAGATATGATTTGAACCAATCATGGGTAATGCCTCTTAGTCCTGTATCAAATAATTTGTTGAGTAGGATATCATGGCTGATTCTATCGTAAGCCTTGCTCATGTCTAGTAGAATATAGCGTATTTTCTATTGTCTATGTTTTCAAATACTTTTTTAACAAATTTATAAATCGCTTAAGTTGTGGAGCAATTTTTTCTGAAACCATTTTGGTTTTTATGGAGCACGTTATATTTTTCGTAAAAATTACACAGGCGTTTAACCATAGCTGTTTCCAAAACTCTTGCTGATGCTGGTAAAAGAGATATTAGTCGATAATTATTAATATCTGTGGTAGAGCCCTTTTTATGAATGGGCTTGATAATAAACATTTTTAATAGTTCCGGGTATACACCTTCAACGAAAGATTGATTTACAAGTATTGTGTAAGGGACTGTCAACACATCAGTACATGTCTTTAATAGCATCAAAGGGATTTCATCAATTCCAAATGAATATTTATTTTTAAGGTTGTTTAATATGCTATTTATTTCTTTGTGGTCTACAGGACTTAGAAATAATGTGTTTGATAGACTTGGTTTAGAAGAATTAATATTGTTCGTTATTGTTTTAGGGCTATTTTGTGATTTTCCAAATTATAAAAAAAAGTTATTAAATTCTTCAGCTACGTTTTTTGGATTTACCATCATTTTATCGTTTAATCGTTTGAGTTTAATATTTTGGTTATTTTTATTGTTTTTATTCGTTTCATTATTTATGATTTTCCACATACACTTTATTTTGTTTTCAGATGCCATAAGCTTGTGTTTGTTTTTTATTTTTTTTTTGCTGTTTTGACAGCCTTTTTAAGTATTTTGCATTTTATTTTTTTCTCTTATAATTTTATTAGTTGTTTGTGTAATTAGTTGTGTTAAAACCTTCATACTTGAAAGTTTTCTTACTGGCTGGCGTAATCATTTGATTTTATTTTTATATTCTTACGTTGCCATGGTGCAAACCTTCACTTCAAAAATTGTAAAATTCTACTGAGATAGAAAATAATACTAATCATTATATTAAATACATTTGGTGAATTTACATTGATTTATTGTTATTTATTTAGTTAATATAATATATTAACATTGGTTATGGGCAAATAATAACAAATAATAGTAAATGTACGTGTTATTTACGTGATTATTTTTTTTGTGAAGTGAAATATAATTTTTTCATCATGGATGGAAATATTTCGTTCGATAATGTTATCGTGAGTACCAGCTCTAATATGTCCATCGGTAAATTGGAAGGTGTCAACAATTATGGAACTTGGAAATTTCAGATGAAATTGGTGTTGATTGACCATGGTTTATGGGAGTTTGTGGATGGATCTGGTGATGCTTCAAAGAATCCCACCAAAGATCAAAAGGCGTATGCAAAAATTTGCCTAAATATTCAACCTTTATGTTACCCACATGTAAAGAATGCTGTGACAGCTTCACAAGCATGGAAGAATTTGAAATGTGCATATGAAAACTGTGGCATAAGCAGAAGGCTTTCTTTAAAAAGGAAATTAGCACAAATCAAATATGCAGACTTTAAATGCATGGATCATTATATAGGAAATATAATTTCTGTTATTCAAGAATTAGCAGATATTGGCTGCAATATTGACGATGAAGAATTGGCACAACTCACGTTAATTGGCTTGCCAACAGAATTTGATCCACTTATTATGGCAATGGAAGCTTGTAATACAAAGCTGACATCAGATTTTGTTAAATGTCAATTAATTCAGAGTGAATTCAAGAAAAAGTCAATAGATTCAAATTTAGAACAATCCGAAAAGATTTTACTAGCAAAGAACAAATTTGTTCCTATCTGTCACAACTGTCATGTCAAAGGACATATCAAGCCAAAATGTCCAAAGTTGAAAAATATCAAGAAAAAACTAAACAATAATTCATCTCAAGATGGTTCATCATCATCATCGAAAAAGGGAATTAATACTTCTTTATTTTCAACTGAGACTGCTTTAATTAGTAGTGTTTGTGATCGTGATAGCTGGATTTTAGATTCAGGTTGCACTAGTCATATGACTAATCGGAAGGATTGGTTATTTAATTATTCTTCTGAAGTTAAAACCCAAATTACTACAGCTAATAGCGATACAATGTATAGTGAAGGCGTAGGAAATGTCAATGTGACATTAAATAATAACAGTGTTAAAGTTATAAGAAATGCTTTATATGTACCAAAGGTAGCAGCAAATCTTTTGTCGGTTAGCAAAGTAGCAGCAAAAGGTTATGTTTAGTATTTGATATTAATAAATGTTATGTTTACAGGAAGGATAATGTATCCATTACTGGATCATGTGATCTGGAAGCAATTAATAGAAACGGTGTTTACAAAATAAATAAAAAAGAGGAATGTTTATTAAATAACCAAGAGCCTAAGATGTCAACCGAAGGTAGAGCTTTTGTATCCAGTACAGATTTGTTGGAGCTATGGCATCGACGCTTAGGACACTTAAGTTTTAAAGGTATGTTAACCCTTCGTGATTCTTTGGCACGCGGTATTACTTTTCCAAATGGAAATCTGAAATCATGTCCTCCTTGCATTGAAGGTAAACAAAAGATTAAATCTTTTCTCCGTGGTCAAGCACATAGAAGCGTGATGAAGTTGGATTTAATCCATACTGATATTTGTGGACCGATGTCCATTAATAGTTGGAGTGGAAGTCGTTATTTTATTAGTTTTGCTGATGATTTTACGCGAAAATCTTTTATTTATTTTTTGGATCGAAAAGATCAATCTACTGTTTTGAATACGTTTATTGAATTCAAAAATGTTGTTGAAAACCAAACCGATCTAAAGATTAAGCGTGTCAGAAGTGATAACGGCACAGAATATTGCAACAAAAGTTTTGAGAGTTATTTTAAGCAATGCGGTATAATATACGAAACTACTGTTCCTTTGACACCTCAGCAAAATGGAGTTGCTGAACGTCTTAATAGAACTTTAATGGAAAAAGCTAGAGCAATGTTGCAAGGCGCTGGCTTAGGAAAAAGTATTGGGCTGAAGCAGTCAATACTGCTTGTTATTTAAAGAATCGTAGTCCAACCGCTGCTCTAAAGAAGGCTACTCCTGAAGAGCTGTGGACTGGTTCTAAAGTTAACCTTAGTCATTTTAAAGTCTTTGGTTGTATAGCATATGCTCTCACTCCACAATGCCAACGTACAAAACTTGATCCTAAATCAAAACCCTACATTATGTTAGGATATTGTGATCATACAAAAGGATATAGACTTAGTGATCCAGCTGATGGCAGCAAAATGATTAAAACTCGTTCAGTAGAATTTATTGAGAATGTTAGAGGTACTGAATACAAGACTAATAAGTCAAATAAATTAAATGATTCTATGAATACTGTCGAAGTTTCGATTTATAATCAGAACAATCCTCAGGCAGACATTATAGAATCTGACGGTGATGAATATGCTGCACCAGATTTATCTATCAATTTTGAAATTCAGAATAATATTAATGAGGAAACTGTTGTAGATCATCCTATTATTGATGAGATTTTCTCTGATGAACAATATGTTATTGAGTCATCATTGAATAATAATCAAACTTTTGAAAATATAGAGCCTGCTTCTTCTGTAAGATTTGATACAGATTCTGAGGTCGCAGAAAACTCTAGACCTGTACGTATCCGTTGTCCTCCTATAAGATTTCAAGATTATGAAATGAACTATTTTAATGAAATAGGCTTAATGGGAAGGAGTGAACCTCGAACGTACAATGAAGCCATAAAGTCTGAGAAAAGCAAACAATGGTTAGAGGCTATGCAAGAAGAATATAATTCTCTTTTATCGCATAACGTATGGGAACTTGTTGATAGACCAAAAGATAGTAACGTTATAAAATGCAAATGGGTTTTTAAAGAAAAAGTTGATCCAAGTGGTAATTTTGAAAAATTAAAAGCTAGATTAGTTGCTAAAGGATTTACTCAACAATACGGCATTGACTTTGAAGAAACCTTTGCACCTGTCGTTAGACATTGTACCTTACGTTTACTTTTGGCAATTGGTATTCAAAATGACATGGACATTGAACATGTTGATGTTAATACAGCTTTTCTTAATGGAGACCTCAATGAGAGAATTTTTATGGAACAACCTACTGGTTTTATGATTGAGGGGCAGAATAAAGTCTGTTTACTTAAAAAGAGTTTATATGGACTTAAACAAGCTAGTAGAGCATGGAATGAAAAAGTTCATAAAGTTTTAGTTACAAATGGTTTTACACAACTAAAAACTGAGAAATGTGTTTATTTCAAAAATAAGGTAATTATAGCCTTATATGTAGATAACTTCTTCATATTTAGTTCTAATGAACATGAAAAGAAATTGCTTAACAATTTACTTAGTTCTAACTTTAAAATTAAACTGCTTGGACCTGTAAAACAAGTATTAGGTATGAAAGTGGAAAGGAACCGAGAGCAAGGCATTTTTAAGTTAAGTCAATCTGAATACGTTAAAAATTTGTTATTAAAGTTTGGCATGAATGAATGTCATAGCATAGCAACTCCAATGGAAGTTAACTTTAATCTTATAAAAGCAGATAAGATAGATCCAAGATTTCCGTATCAGGAACTAATAGGAAGTTTAATGTATCTTGCTGTTTGTACGTGGTCAGATATAGCGTTTGTATGCAGTAAGCTTAGTCAATATAACACCTGTTATAATGAGTCTCACTGGACTGCTGCTAAGTGTGTTTTGCGGTATCTATCGGGTACAACTGAATATGGACTCAATTTTAAAAGAGGAAATAATGAAGTTACAATCTCATCCGACGCAGATTGGGCGGGGGATATCAACGACAGAAAGTCTTATTCTGGTTTTATAACTAGATTAGGCAATTGCATCATAAACTGGCATAGCCACAAGCAACAAAACGTGGCCTGTTCTAGTACAGAGGCTGAATATTACGCTCTTGGCAATGCTGTAAAAGAGGCGAAATTTATCCGTAATTTTTTACAGGAACTTAACTGTACACAATAGTTGAAATCTAAGACAATCACCATTTATAACGACAATCGTAGTACATTGAAAATGGTAGAAAATGAGTGTTTTCGTAGGACTAAACACATAGATGTTCATCATCACTTTATACGAGAATGTGTTGATCGTAAATTAATTAATTTAGATTACAAGCCTTCTTCTGAGCTGGAGGCAGATCTTTTTACGAAAGCTTTACCTAAGGTGAAACACAATTATTTTATTAAGTGCTTAGGTTTAATGTTACATTTGTTTCATGTCCTATAACATGTATTGTGTAACATGTATTTATTTATTTATTTTATTATTTGGTTCAATTTTAATATTGTACTCTCACATTTTGCTGGCTTTGCATAGTTTGTTCGAGTAAGGGGCAGTGTTAAAATATTCATACTTGAAAGTTTTCTTACTGGCTGGCGTAATCATTTCATTTTATTATTATATTCTTACGTTGCATGGTGCAAACCTTCACTTCAAAAATTGTTAAATTCTACTGAGATAGAAAATAATACTAATCATTAGATTAAATACATTTGGTGAACTTACATTGATTTATTGTTATTTATTTAGTTAATATAATATATTAACAAGTTGCTTTAATAATCTTTTATTACGATAAGATATTTTTAGTCCCCGTGTTAAATAGGTTTTTTTACATTTCGTTGGATATTTAATTGTTATTTTAGGCATGCATTTATTCAGAGTATTACACATAATTTCATTAAAGATACCATAGCTTTCGTTAATATTTTTAGTTTGAATTAATGCTTGCTTCCAATTAATTTTTGCTATTTCCTCTTTGAATTTGTTTATATGACTATCATTAAATATTCGTTTCACTACTGAAAAATATTTTAAGTTTTGTGTGATTATTGATGTAGAGAAAATAACTCCCTGTGGTCCGAAAATCCAAATTCATGGACATCAGCTTTACAAGTCTGTTTGTTAAAATTTGTAAAGAATAAATCGATGCATCTAGCTCTAGTTTTTGTAATACGCGTTGCTTCTTTTACTTTTTGGTGAAATTTGTATGATAACATTAAATTAAAAAGCCTACTGCGTTCTTTTTTATTAAAGAAGTCTACATTAAAATCGCCTGTTATTATAATATTTTTCATCTTATCTTTCTTGTCAATTAAGTTTTGGAGGTTTTCGATACATTCATAGAATACTTCGATACTACTGTTTGGCCAGTATACATTTATGATTAAAAGGTTTAGTTTGGGTATTTCGATTGCACATATTTCAAATATCATTTCGACTGACAGTGATGATATATCCAAACGCTGTAGATATTCTAATGTATTTCGAATTAAAATGCAAACGCCGCCGCCGTCATGTTCTTCTCGACTATAATATGCACCCAAAATGTAGTTTTTTATATTTGAAAAGTTTCTCTTTCCTCTCATCCAGCCAGGTTTTAGTTATACCAAGAACATGCGCATCGTAGTCCTCCATTAGAGCTTCAAGAAGATGTTTTTTATTATTAATACTTTGTGTAATTTGAAGAAGTACAGTAAATTCAGTTGCGAAATAAACAATTTTTATCCGAATTGGACTTTGCAGTGTCCCTTCCTGTAGTAGAGTCATTAACGATATAGGACCTTTTGCTCTTTTCGGCTATGCTATTTTGCGATGAATTTGGTATATGTATATCTAGTTGCGATGTATTTTTTTCGAATGATAAGTCTTTGCCGCAGGAAAAAGTATCACGCCTGCTATTCTGCTCAGTTTTTTCCACTTTCTTCCCATTTATAATTAAGTTATTATTCCTTATCGTTGCATGGTGCCCATTACGCCTTGCCTCATTTAGGGCACGCTTTAGCTCCTTGTGCTCTCGAAGAGCAGTAGAGTCTAGGAATTCTGTTACGCTTATTCCTGTCCCTCTGAAATAGATAGAATTTTCCAGTATATATTTTCTCATCTTTTTGCTAATTAGTTCTATTTTTATGGGCCTTAATCGGTTTTTTTCCCTATGAAAGATATTTCCTCTATGTATCCATTTAAATCTAGATTCAAAACTTCTCTAATAACATTGATGATTCTATCTATAATTTGATCTTCCGTTTCCCAGTAGTTTACAGGTAATCCAAGTAGGACCAGTATTTTTTCTCTATTGTCAAAGTTTTTAAGGTTTATGTGATTTCAAGTTTACAAGGTCATTTTGTAGTTGTTTATATTCTTCTTTGATTTTTCGGCATTCCTCTTCCAACAATGTTATTTTACTATTTATTATTTCTATATTTTCTTGAGTTTGTATTTTATTTTTTATATCTTGTTGTAGATCGTGTTTTAATTCTACAATTGCTTTTTTTATTTCCTCTTCAACAGATACGTTTAGAGCCGACAGTATATATTTATTATTCTCTTGTAATATTGACTTGAAATTTTTTAGCGTTAACAATTCGTCATCTTTACCCTGAATTAGAGATTTTTTACTTTCAAGTGTAGAGTCGTCAGTTATGGGTGTAATCGTATTTCCCAGGGGAAGGTTTACCGATGAATCCGAATCGTTGCAGTATGAGATTTTTTTCCTTATGGTAACATTGGAGTCAGAATTAGGACTTATAGGTTTGGTAAGGTTTGTAGTGCTTTGATTTTGCTGTACAGGGGAGGTTTCCCGATTTTTGGGCATAATATGGGTGTTGCTATTACCAACCTTTGGTTCTTTGGATCTGCAATAGTGGCATATCTATTGTTTTTTATTCTCTACTGACATAGTATTATAGAAACGTCCCTCGCTGAAATTGGCACAAACCAGGTCAAAGTCTAAGTGGCATTGTTGACAAGTTAAAAATTGCCTATCAGGTATAGATTGTTTACAACCTGCGCATTGTAACGCCATCTCTCGAGGAGTAGTAGAATGTCTGGGGTTTATATCTCAGTTGGGTAGTTTTTGTTTTGATGTTTGCCACTAGATGGCGTGGTGTAAATTATCAATCTATTCCTTTTAGTATCCACGTGTGTCGCTAGATGGAAGTAGGATAACACTTCTGTCTATTGATTCTGCTTCGTCATCTTAGCGTTGAGGTTATAATTAACGTCGAAATTTGTACATTGAAGCGATAAGATAGTTTCTTCTTGTGAACAGCCTAGGCACCTTCTTTGTTTTCAACTTCAGCTATTCAAATTTATTTTGTAGGTACAAAGCACTGATTTTCTTGGTTTGTATATTCACGAAAGAAATTTTGATTTTTAATACAAATTATGAGTTTATTTTTATAAATAACACTTCCACATCAGCTTTATCCTAATAACTTCGATTTGAGTTTATAAAAGCAGCAAGAAACTATTGTAAACTAATTTAAGAATATTTAATTGTGCAGTCAATGTTTACCAGGCAACTAGCGCCACCTATATCAAGATGGGTCGTGCGTGCTTTATCATGCCTATGAAACTTAGAACATTGCAAAATTTTGATAAAAAAATTCAATAAAACGCCATCTAGTCACGAATCAGCTGACCTAACTCCTAATGAAAAAAAAAATGCGTGTTATAGAATAGTAATATCAAATGCTATAGCTAATCAAATGAGATAGCTCAGTTGTAAGAGCATGGTTAAAATAAGAGCAACGTTGCGAGTTCAAGTCCCACTCACACAGCATATTTTTACACCATTTGTTATTTGATAGTAATATTATATGATGGATAAATTCGACATGCGCGGTTAATCACTCAATAGCTCAGTTGTTTAGGCTATTGAACATAGTCATATTTGAACCGAGATCGCGGGTTCAAGTCCCAGCTCACGGAGTAATTTTTTCACCGTTTTATTTCATCTTTTAGTCCTTTGGTGTTGCGAAAGCATGTTACCAGATGGCGCCACTGGTTTGATCGAATGTTAAAGCTACAGTTTCTTGTCTATTTCAGTATATACAATATTAATCTATGTGCTTTATCTCGAGATGTCAAGGCTGTCGTTTTCATAGTGGCTGAATATTTTAGGAAAAGAATAACAGACAAAGATAGTTTCGAATATAAAAGTGATTTTCGAAATGTTATATTTTTCCAATAATTACACATTAACTTCACTTATATTGTTTTTTTTATTTGTGCTTAAAAAATCGTATTGAACCATAATAAGAATTGGATTTAATACGAGTATGTATACAGCGTTAAAATATTGTACTTCGATATCTTAAGATCTAACCGACAGTATGAATCTCTTGTGAGTCCATGATCCCCCCAACCTCCCCGCGCAACCTCAGGCGCGGTTCAGCGGTCGTGGTCAGACTAAAAAAGAGAGGTCATACATACATAACTCATACCTCACACAAGCAGACTAATATTCCATGGATGGTCACAAGCAAGCAAGACACAAGTGAAGTAGCCTAAATGGCAACAAATTTCCTAACCTAGCAATACTTATTTTGCTACATATTCCTTATTTTCACTTTAAGATATTGAATGAAAGTGACATTTTCAGTTTTTTTTTCTGAGCGAGAGATCTTTGGCACGCGAGTTCGAGACGGCGAGAGTATTGATGATGCCGCGCCGCGGCGCGGACGCTGTAAATCCTACCATGACGTCGTTATAGCTAAACGTTTTCTGAATGGTTATTCCTGGATGGTGAACTGTTGTGGTCATTGTAACTAAAAAGCAACAAAACTAAAGATAAGCTCTAAAGGACTTGTATCCAGAGCCGTACAATTATTCTCAAAAAAAAACTGTTTGTCAATTCAATGACACAAGATTGACAATGTTGACATTTCTGTCTGCGACATACATATATAGGTAATGGCAACTTGCAAGCCGTGATAGTGTGCGTCTGTTTTGTAATTCGTAAACTGGTTCAAATTGATAAAAAATCCGTTTTAATAAAGTACCGGCCTGTGTTTGTAAAATATCTTTACATTTTGTGTATTATTTGAAAGGGAACTTTATCAGGATTCTAGTACATCTGTATTCATTACAATATCCCAAATATGTCGAGCACATCACAAAAGCACAGAAACTTTGTCGCCGAGCCGATGGGTGAGAAGCCAGTAACAGACCTCGCTGGAGTTGGAGAAGTCCTTGGTAAAAGACTGGAAGTAGCTGGTTTTGACAAGGTGAAGTTAATATTTTCTCAGCTATAAACTTCTAATAAATGAAAATAAAAACTTAAAATTTTAACTAATATGTGTTTGTGTATTGTATAGGTTAGAGGCTGCAAAGCATTTATAGGTAGGGTAAAAAATAAAATAAGTTTAGAATTGTTGGGAAATTATTAAATTACTTATAACTATAATTTATATAAGTAAATTATACTGCAAGAGTATTATTTTTGAAGATATGCAGCTTCCGAAGAAAAACAGACATGCTTATGATAGTACATACAACATGAACCCTGATAGGGAATTGCAATATGAAAAAATAGAACGGCATGCGTAAAATGTTAAAAAGATAGGTTGGCCACATTTGTCATATGTTACTGGAAAATGGGGCTCTTAGCTGCTCGTCTATAATAAATAAATATTGCCAGTGCCTAGAATCAGATGGTTTGATGAGTTGTGAAATTCTGAAAAGGAGTAGAAAAGAAACAAGAGTGTTTGGTAGCATAGATATGTGACTTTTGCCCAGTAGTTGGGTAAAAAAGTAGATATTGAGCAAAATTTGGAGGTCTAGGATTTGGTCTGAACGAACTGAATGGACAATAATCTGCCTGTTGCTAACCGCTACTAGGTATGGGTAGTGCCTAAATACTTATCGTAACAGTAGAAACTTCCTGCTGTTTATGTAGCCTTTAATCTAAAATACCTACTATGATGACCAAGCTTCCTTAATTACACATGATGACTCATAATTGGGTACTTGACTGTGTTTGATTTTGTACAATATTTTTTACGAAAACTAAAAAGAAATCTTTTTCTTCACCTCAAGTGAGATTCAAACTCACGCTCCTCACATTTGTTAGTAGGGAGGCTAAGTACAAAAAGTCGTCAAATAACAATTTTCGTTGGACTGAGTAGTATCAGGCCTGTCACTCCCCGTTTAGGTATCGAAAAAGTACCTAAATTACATGGCCCCTCCAGGTGGTAAATTCAGTTATATGAATCGTTTGTCCAGAGTAATAAGAATGAAATTGGCTTGCAATGGATGTAGGTATCTAAACGAAAAGGTGCTGAGTTCTGACGTGAGCTAAATGAAACCATAACGCTAGCCACATTGAGTAGATATTTCTTTGCTGAGTGAGACTTCTGTACGAGTACGTTAGTTTTATTTATTTGGTGGTAGTATTATATAACAACAAGTGGTATCATTGGATTCAGTGATGTTTCCTGAGTAGGAAAAGTGACGTTGTCACTTTATAAATTGGTGGAGTGACGTAATATGACGTCATGTAAGCAATTTTGAAAATTTTTACATTTACTATATTTTTTTGGTCCCCAGTTCCATGAGTTAGTATTCTTTCTTAGAAACTAAGTATATTGTATAATCGCAGTTAAAATTCCCGAAATTGCTTCCATAACATTAGATATGAGTATATCAAAACTCAAAAAAGGTTTTATAAAAATTCATTCAGCCGTTTTCTACCTGCAGGAGCCCAAACTTGGTATGTTTTGAACATGCTTTTTAATTTTTTTCACAAAACAGGTGACTGAAATGTAATGATGTAGTATGTTTCTAGAACCAGCCAAAAAGCCCTTTCATTTCATACCCCACACAATTGGTTTTAGAAAAAAAAAACCACATGCCATTGACGTAAGTACAGAGATCTCGATGCCACATGCCATACAAAATCTATGACGTCATATTACGTCAATCCACCAATTTAGAAAGCGACAACGTTACTTTTCCTATTCAGGAAACATTACTGAATCCAATGATACCACTTGTTGGTATAGTACCTACTACTCAGCCCAACGAAAATATATTTTTTAATACTTAGCCACCCTACTACTTATGTACTGTGAGTGCACTTCCAATTGTGCTACAGTGACTTCGAATCACCCCGACGAAATCCTTAAATAATGGTACAGAACCCTTTGTGCGTAAGTCCCAGGCCGGTTTTTTTATAAAATTTCGCAGTAGAAATCTTTTCTTAAATGCTCATTCCATACCAAAGATAACATACACCAATTTCCATATTAATGTTTTATTTGTGTTGTTTCAGGCTTATGTCGTCCTAGGCCAATTTTTGGTCTTGAAGAAAGATAAAGAACTTTTCCAAGAATGGATGAAAGAAACATGCAGTGCCAACTCCAAGCAGTCTGCAGATTGTTTTCAGTGTTTGAAAGACTGGTGTGATGAATTTTTGTAAATTTCACACCTTTTTTACTGTAATGTAAACTATAATTAAGTGTAATAAGTACATACATAAGTCAGAAATTTTGTATTTTTTGTGCTTTTTTTTTGTACTCCAAAATTTTTTATGTTCTACTACATTTACTGAATGTTTCTAATGAGGATAACTGATATTTCATATGAAAACAGAATATAAATAAAATATTCCTTTTACCAATAGTTTTATTATCGGCTCCTCTTAGGGTTGGGACACGGCTCCTCTTAGAATATACCAGCTGTTTCTCTTCCCGCGCAGATCGTAAAAGCCGATCTTGGGAATGGGCGAAAAGCATCTTTGCATCTAAGCGCGTTCCCGGTTGCATCCTCAGCTGCTGTGTTGCTTCGGAGCGCGGAGCCCGCTTTTATGCTTGTTAATGGTCACCCAAGAATGTCAAAGACCTTGTAAAATGGACAAGAAATAGCCAGAACAGTTAATAAATAAGGGGTAATAAAATCCTGTATTTTTAACTTTTTAAACACCAGCCAAATATTTGGAGTAAGTTTAGTCCATGATACTGAACTACTTTCTGTAAAAAAGTTATTAAAAATCGAAAAAAAATGTCCTCCCATACAAAATCCGTTTGGCTGAGCGCTGATTTGTATGGGAAGCCAAATTTATTTTTTTTGTTTTTTGACGATTTTTTTTAAGGAAAGTGGTTCAGTATCATGGACTGAACTTGCTCCAAAAATTTGGCTGGTGGTTAAGAGTCAGCCTGTATTTATTTATTTATTAGCACACTTAACAGATTACAAACAAATTAATAATACTGATGGGTTGCTAACCGCATCGCCTACTGATATGATTCAGATTCTGGCCCATTCCCTCGATCGGCTTCTACGATCTGCGCCGGAAGAGCAGCTGGTACATTCTTTTTTTTTTCTCCCATACCATCAAAGAAGAATATCTAGTTACTGCCATTTCATAGATCGAGTTAAAACTAACAACGTTTTGTATGATGACCCCTTGTTAATTTTTTTTGACTATCTAATTTATATTATGGCGGCACAGTCATACATAATCGGTGAAAATTTCAAGTGTCTAGCTATTACTGTTTAAGAGCTAGAGCCTAGATAGCTCGATAAGCGCTGTCGTCCATCGGTGCTATGCTACGGGCGTTCTTATTTCCACCAGATAGCAGTCAGAGGATTTGGCCTACACTCTCCACGCTGGCCAGACGGGTTGGAGAGGTCTCATTGATGTTTATAAGCTTTGTTTAGCTTGTTTCCTAAGTCGCCTTCTACGACATCCACGGGAAGACTTGGAGCGGTCCTATTTTACTCTGCCAGGAACCACGCGGCTATTTACTTAAATGTTACATACCTATAAGTTAAATAAATGATAAATATTATTTGAAAAATATTTGTATTCTATTTACATGTTATATTAGGTACACTATTAGGGTGTACACATACATAGGTATATATTATTGAATATTTTATTTATTTATAACAAATATTGAATCTTAATAAAAAGTTATTCTAATTTTTGAAGTTGAAGGATCAACTTGTGACCACCATAAGTGTTTCTATGTGTGTTAAGTCCGCCACGAATGCATGTGTGCTCGCCTTATGCCCCAACTGTTAAGCCATTACGACAACAAAAAATATAAAGAAGAATATCAATACCCCAAAAACTTTAAACATTAGTGCTCTATTGCCAGTAACACTTTGAAAGTACTTCATAATTTCTCTATGTCCAGCTTCTACATTCATTTCGGCTTCTTGGATGTTTGCATCAATTCTACCGATAGCTTCGTCTTGTTCCTTAACCATATGTGCCAGTTGCTGGAAAATGCCACCGAGTTCCACTATGGTGCTCTCAATGTTATGCATAGTCTCTGCTCTTTGCTGCACATACGAATCTGAATCATCTCTCAGGGCAAACTGCTGTACTTGAAGACTACTTGAGGACTCTCCAAAGTCTATGCTCACATCATCTTGTTGCAACAGCGATGGTACTTCTGTTACTATTGGTGTAACTCTTGAGAACTGCTCTCTTCTACTATTCTGTTGTTTCAAGTTTTCGGATCTCACTTCTAGAACCTGTAAACATGGTTCAATTTATTCAAAGAACAATATCATCATCATCCGAGCGTATTCCCGGTTGTGTCGACAGCGGTTACACTTCAGAGCCCAGGGTCTGCTACCTTACCTAGGTGATTGGTTTTTACACAGAGCGACTGCTGTCTAACCTCCGCAACCCAAAGGGTAGACCAGAAGCAATCCTAGGATAGGTACAAACTACAAACGCTAGATGGCATTTGAGACCAACAGCTTTACGTGCCTTCCGAAGCACGGAATCATCTTTCTTTTCGGATAATCAGGTGATTCAAGCCTGCAATATCCTAACTAGACTGGAAACAACTTTCCACAAAGTATACTTCCCTGTGGGATTTGAACCCACGACCTCTGATCGATCACAAGGCAAACGCCTTGACCACTAGACCATGGAGGCAGTCATTCATAGAACAATATATTGTCTGAAAATAAGCTGTGGAAAAATTACTACAAAAAATTTTGTAATACAAAAACTAAGTAAGTCGACCTGAAATGATGGTCGTTTTGTGTGTTAGTGGCCAACACTTGACAAGACATTTGTCATACCTAGCTTGATAACTACCATACAATGATGACAGCTGGGACCAGCGCCTTTTCGTGCCTTCCGAATCACGGAGGTGCTCAAGCACGTTTTTTTATGCTACACTTGCTGTAGCCAAGTCACAGAATACAGTAAGAGTAAACAGAACGGAATCTCCTAAGGTACGCGCAATATGCGTCCCCGTTCCCCGTCCCCGCACCTCTCCTCCGTTTTCGTCTTGATGACACAAGTTGGCCCACAAGAACCGGGGGAGAGGTGCGGGTGCGGGGAACAGGGACGCATATTGCGCGTACCTTAGGAGATTCCGTTCTGTTTACTCTTACTGTATTCTGTGGCCAAGTGTAACTTGCGAATGCGCACTCCCACCAGGCTTAACTACCAAGAAGTAGGTTACGAGATAATTTTGTAGGTGGAATCCTGGAATTTGTAGTAAAATGTATCAAAACATGGACATGAATGTGAATAGCAAAGGTCTGCCTTTGGTTTCCAGCATCCACCCTGTGGATGTTGTAATGTAATGGCCATGGGTGACTAAAGTTTATCTAGTCTTAGCACTTTCCTGGTTATATCCATCCACAGCGACATAACCTTGACTGGGCTTCAAGGTTCAAGGTTAGCTGGTAGTCATTCAGACTTCTCCATCCTTGGAAAACAACTAAATATGCAACCAGGAGTATGTATATGTACATAGAAGGAAGGGATGTATTATTCATATCACACTTATTCCTTGACTGATAGATCAATTTGATCAAATTTCTATTAAAATTTTAAATTTCCATTCCAAGAAAATTCATGACTCCGCCTCAAAATAGTAAGTTAACTAATGAATTTACCTGTTTGAATTGATTACTCATTGATGCTAGACGGGACTGTAAGGCCACAACAACGCTAGATGAATGACTGTGCATACTTTTACGCCCTCTTGGCATTTCTCCGAGTTTAGCTATCTGCTGATTAAGGGAACTCAAATCTCCCTTAATAATATATGTTAGCTCTTGAATTTCTGTAGGTCTGTCATCAAATAACGACTTCTTTTTAGCCACTGAAACCAAAAGAAAATTATATTAATCACATATAAAAATGTATATCTGGAGCATAGCACTTTATGGATGCGAAACGTGGATACTGAATAAAAAAGATGGTGACAGGCTGGCAGCTTTCGAGATGTGGTGCTGGAGGAGAATGGAAAAGATCAGTTGGATGGAAAGGAAAACCAATGAGGAAGTATTAGAAATAGTAGGAGAGAAAAGAAGACTGCTGGGCGAAATAGAAAATAGGAGGGAAAATGATTGGTCACTTAATACGACATGACTCCTTATTTGAAAACATACTAGAAGGAAAGATAAAAGGATGAAGAGGTCCAGGACGACCAAGAAAGAGCTATGTAGACCAACTGAAAGAAAAAGCAGGGGTCATGTCGTATCAAGCACTAAAAAGTAAGGCAGAAAACCGAGAAGTTTGGCGCATACTCCACCGACAAGAGCCACTAAGCTCTTAAATAAGAAGAAGAAGAATAATATTTTGGCACACCAATCAATTATTAATTGTGATAAATATTAAAGCTTCTAAAATATCATTATTCCATGAACAGTCTTCTGCCTCTAAATATCATTCTACAATGTTATATTAGGTAGAATAATGCAGTATTCCCAAATAATTATACTCCCAGTTCCCAAATAATTATATTTGTAAAGTTATTATGATAATAATACATTCTCTAAAGCTGTGGGTCCCGAGCGCCATCTATTGTTTGTTTAATCCTATCCTAGAATTGGTTTTGGTCTACCCTTTGTGTTGCGGAGGTACGTTGGCAGTCGCTCTGTGTTAAACCAGTAACCTCGTCAAATCACCTAGGTTAGGTAGGTAGCGGACCCCGGGCTCTGAAGAGTTACTGCTGAGGATGCAACCGGGAATATGCTTGGATGATGACACAACAATAGATGATTCTGATATTCATTACCTGTTCATCAATAAAATAATAAATCAATAAAATGAACTGTGAAAAGACTATGGACTCTCAGCACTGTGAGAAATAGACATATCAGCACTTAGCTGCTCGTCTATAATAAATAAAATAAATAGTAAGAATTATAATTGAATACTTTTTTTTCATAAATAAAGATGTAACTGCAAATCAATCGCCAGTGTGTAGTTGATTATTGAACGAGCTAGTGAAACGAGCAAATTTCTCTGAGTCTACTTGAACAATACAGCGTTTGTATGTTTGTTCGACAATAACTTGAGTAGTTTTTAATGAAGCTTGATGAAATTTGGCAGGCGTGAAGTGTCAATAGAATTTTTAAGTTAAAAAATCAGCCATTTTAATCAAGGGGTTGCCGTGTTCAGTTTAGGGTGAACTAGTATATAGGTAGCCTAGCCCTAAATATAGGTACTTACACATAGCCAATTTCTCCAGTTTAGTATAAGTACTTGTAATATTTTTGCTTATGACTTTCGCCATACTCATGAACTGGGAATATGTTTCCAAAACAGCAGCTCTCCTTTCATCTCTGACCACAGGCCTTGCTAAGGTTCGACCCTGAAGACTCCGAACAGCTGTTATAAATTCATTTGTTCTATCTCGCGCAGCCATCACTGATTCAAACACGAAATCTTCAAGAAAATCAAACTGTATATCTTCTTCTATAAACCTCTTATTCGATTGTATATTAGTAAACTGATTTTCAACTGGTTTGTATGGTTTAGGATGCGGGGCTCCCTTTTTGTCCAATTTATCGTAATGATCAAATTCTGTCTCCGGCACAGAAGTACGATCTGTCACACTCCCGCTTATAATGTTCCGACGGCGAGGTAGCATCGCATTCTAGTTGGTAACGATGAGAAATAGAATTATTATTATTACATTACTTGTGATTAAAGTAAATGGTCTAAAACAATTTGGAAATAAAGAAGTAGGTACATTTATTATATTCGCTACTAATGACAGTTTGCTTGATGAATTTGACTGACTTTTGATTTGACACGTACACGTCGATCGACAGTTTTTTTTTTTATATTCCAGCCCTATGCGTCTCGCAGAGTGCTATTTTTATTCAACGATGGGAATCAGCTAAACAAAACGTGTAGATCTGTCGCGTCGCGTCGCGTGTCGTGTAGTTTTCCATCATATTTTTAAAACCGTCGCGCGTCGTGTGATCTCGTGATCTAATCGCAAGACGCTGCGCCGCGGTCTTAGGATTAGGAATAAAGAAGCAAATAATTATATAAGGTCTTAGATCATTTAATACAGGATAAGTTACGCAGACAAATCTTCTTACAAAACTTTCTGCCGTTTTTGGTGCGGGGGGAGAGTACTACTACATCAAAAAAACACACACAGTCACAAAAATAATTTGTGTCGTTATAAACGCACACTTACGTAAAATTGACACACTAGTTTATTTTCTGCACACTAGCAAGACTCACACTAAAACAAATGTGTATGTACACGTAATAATACACCCTAGTGCAAAAGGATTAACACTAAAAAAAAAATATCGACATCGATATTTCGGAAAAAAAAAATTACGTTCGTTTTAACTCTGGAATGTTTTACTACTACTTACTACTCTGGAAGTTAATACATCACGTGAGGCACCACGTGAGCAGTTTAAATATTAGAACTTGTTTAGTATCTATTTAGTTTTATTATTTATACTGCCCACGTGGCGCTTCACGAATACTATAAAACTTGTTAATTAGTTTAACAAGTTTTATTATTTAAACTGCCTACGTGGCGCTTCAAGCATACTACAATATAATACAAGTTTTTGAGTATTTAAACTTGTATTATGGGACACTAACTCAACAATATATATTTTATCATCTTCTTCTTCTAAGCGCGTTCTCGGTTGCATCCTTAGCTGTGACGCTTCCTAGCTTTTTATTCTTCAAATATAATATGGTCACCCAAGTAGGCCAAAGTCCTTGCGAAGTGGAGAAGAAATAGCCGAAACAGAAAACTTACGAAATATATATTAAAAATAATATATATATGGGGTCTTAAACTTACTTAACTTCGTGAAAATTACTTAACTACCTATAACTATTAGCTCTAATAACAATATTGTTTATTTTCAATGTAAAAATAAAATAAAAAATAATATCGACATAAAAAAATAAATGCCCAGATAAATGCCCAAGAGAAGGAATTTATCGGGCATCTATTGGGAATATTCCCAATGTTTCCAAAATGCCCGGGCATTTGCACATCTCTACTGGTCAGAGATATGGTTTTATTGTTCAGAGCTCTCTGTCCAGCAGTGTGACCGGATTCAGTATTTTAATACTTTTTCAGTATATTTCATCGATTTTTCCGAACATCAGTATATTTTCAGGTATATTGCTGGCAGTCAGTATTTTTAGGTATATTTTGGTAGAAGTTATGGCAACACCGTAGTGAGTGATCGTCTTTGCGACAATGTTTGCGGAATTCCCCGGAACGCGAACATTGGGGACTTTCCCGGATTTAGTTTATACTTATACATATTATCTATGAGCAAAGATGAGTAAGTTACAGATATGACAAGAAAGACGGCCGTTGTCGGCGTTGTAGTATTGTAATACTACATATACAATTATCAATCAATACATAGTATTAATCAGACTTGCAGAATGTATGTTCGCCTAAAACTTTACAACTGTTGGACCGATTTTAATGCGGTTTGCACTATTAGATAGAGCGTAATTTCCAGATTGCATATCGAAGGATGTTAAAATATAACTCTAACATTTATTGTGAGTATGGATAAATAAAACGTGTTAAGAAAATCAGTATTTTTATTGGTATATCTGTCCTATGTAAGTCGGTATATTTCAGTATTTTTTTGAGGTGCATCGGTGTTTTCGTAAAATTTAATCTGGTCACACTGCTGTCCAGTGCAGAGATATGGGATTTTATTGTTCTGAGGTCCAGTGATTACCTATATACTCTTTGCTCTCTGTCAATAAAAGTGTCAAAATTGTCAATAAAATAAAATAATTGTTGCGTCCTTGTGTAAAATGTTTTGTTGATTATATTTTAGAATATTTCGGAAAGTTTTTAAACAGGTCAAACCACAGATTTGTATTCCTATAATTGTAATTTAGTGGACATTTTTGATGCCTTTCTGTGGTTCTCATGTATTTTGAACATTTTTCGGTGTATAACCTATACATTGTAATTTGTTGTATCGGGTTTTGTTAGTTGTGTTGGACATGGTAAGTAAGTTTTTAGTTGCCGTCCAAACGTAGTGATTATATTCTCTTTGCCGTTTATCGTCACATAATGACCGTACCTGACCTTTACCAATTACCATATCTTTTTGACTTAGGACTGAATCGATAGAGTAAGTAACTATGTGGTACTAGAAAGAGTAGAAGAAATATTTTAAAACTTAAAAAAATAGAAGAGTGATGATAATTGGATTAATAATACATTACAATCTCTTCAGAATAATAGTAGAAGGAAAATAAAAAGGGAGACAAGAAAATGATGACGGAGGATAAAGATTTTCCAACAAATTAAAGAAAATTTGAGACTAAGGTCCAGCCAGGACATTAAAAAGATGGCAGAGAGTAGAGAGGAGTGGCGGCATATCCTCTTAACTCCACCGACAAAAGCAATCTCTCAAATTACAAGATAGATATTATAATATTTTTTTGTTATAATCATTGACCCCATGTGGTTACATCTAGCTGTGTGGGATCTGAGGGGTTAATAAAATGTATTAATCTTTATTTTTTTTTAGGAACCAAATGCTGGATCACCTGGCCTGATAAATGCAGGACCTCTTTTGCCACCGCCCATGATGGGTGGCTTGCCTCCAAATTTACCACCAGCTGTGGCCATGCCTCCTGTTCCTGGCATGCCACCAAATTTGGCAACATTGCCACCACCAATGGGCTTTCCCCCAATGTTGCCACCATTTACTATGCCACCCCCAGGATTTCCTTCATTTAAACCGGTATAAATACTATACCTACTTACTTTATTAAAAAAAAATATTAGAAAGTTACGCTTTTATTGTAAGACCAAAGTTCTTGTCAAGACAAATCAAACAAGCCCAAACTGCTTGCGTCTTTACAGATGTTCACACTAATACATAGACTTCAAGGATTGGCGAAACTAAATAATATAAAATCTTCTAGTACCTATTACTTTAGTAACTAATAATTTAGACTGTTTTACTTTAGGCACTGGCTGTGCGACTGTGAGGTATAAATTCAAGTCTCACTACGCACAACTTGTACCTCGTAAGTTAATTTATACTCTTGTATGTAGTTTTCAACTATCACCACTTGCTTTTGGTGAAAGAAAACATCATGAGGAAACCTGCACACTAGTTCACTAATCGGTAATGATGATTGTTGTCACTTGTTCACGTCAGATGCTTTGAGGAAGCTCCAAAAATCTGACACCTCTGTCGGGTATTAATGAACTTTATAAAAAAGAAAGAAAAAAAAAATTCAAGAACGACATACAAAACTATAAAACAATCAACATTGTGAACATGTAATGTAGGGACTTACATATATGAGTTTTTTTAGGATTTGAATGCACCAGCACCTGATATTGCACCAATAGCCAATCAGAGTAGTCCTTGGTCAGAGCATAAGGCTCCTGATGGACGAATATACTACTATAATTCGGTTACGAAACAAAGCCTTTGGGAGAAACCTGATGATTTGAAGACACCAGCTGAGGTAAAATAGGTTGAGATGATCATCATATTATAACAATTATTTTACTAAAACTAATGTGAGATAACTCCATACTTAATTAATTTAAACGGTTGACTCACGTAATGTAATCGTAAAAGGTTTCGACCAGCTTTCGATTGTTTAAGACCTGTTGACACGTGACTCAAACGGTTTGAAAATTATATAAATCTTAATCAGTGAATGACAGAAAAGTATGAAAAGATAGTAATAGCCTATCTTATCTGCTAACCATTTACAAACTATAACACTTATATTACAGAAGCTATTGTCTTCCTGTGTGTGGAAGGAGTACACGACTGACGCAGGGCGGGTGTATTTTCACAACATAGAAACCAAAGAGTCCAGTTGGGTGATACCCAAAGAACTGCAGGAAATCAAGGATAATATAGCAGCGGAGGAAGCAGCCCAGTGAGTTGATAAGCTTTAAAGTAAGAGTAATGAAAAAAACCGGCCAAGTGCGAGTTGGACTCGCGTACCGAGGGTTAACTGGAAGTACCCTGTAGGTTTTGATTCCCTTGCAAGTGTCGAAAATTTGCGGCATAAACGGCTGTATCTTTTGATTGAATTGGCTTAGAAGATTGATTTTTTCACACCTCCAAGGGGCAGTAGACTTAAGTATTTGATATGAATTTCACCTTGATACCTCTACGCGTTCCTGATAAAAAGAGTATTGACAGAAAGCGGGACAAACAGTAATACAATAAGGGTTCCGTTTTTTCTTTTGAGGTACGGAACCCTAAAAAGAGTTATGGCATGACCTTATGTGTTCTTTTTTTTTCAAGAGCTGGTTTAGTTGTCGACGTGCTGCCACCGGGGGAAGTCCCTCTCCCGGGTTCACCAGCTGTCGCGTCCTCCGCAATGGATGAAGCCATGGCCAAAACTCTTGCGTCTATTGACCCCAACCTAGCCAATTCTATTCCTATACCGGAAGATAGTAAGTGATCAACTGTTTTTAATTGCTGGATATATTTTTATTGATCTTGTGTCTTTTAAGTAAAAAAAAAAGGTCTGGCTTGAGCTTGGCGCGGGTCCCTCTTAAAGGTTTGTATACTTAGACATGTCATAATTTAGGTACATTGGTACATACTAAATTTACAAATTGACATTATTTTAAATTTCGTAATTCTTATAATTCAATTTAATTATGACATAATAAACAATGTAATCTCTGTCCATCTATATAACTAATTTTAAGTTTTTAGTTTGTTAGTTGACGTCTTTGGAGAAAACGTGCAGTGCAGTTTGTTGCCGCTTCTTCTGCACTTGCGCCTAGGAAGCGGCGTAAACTTAGCTTTAAGTAACGATTTGACGTCAACATTTGTGCAAAACAAAACAAAGTGACTATTATTAAGAGATATTATAAATATCCTATGATAATAAAGATATTTTGAATTGAATTTAAGTTAAAATTTTCTTAGCATTTTGCGGAAAACTGCCACTTTTGACAAAAATGCAAAGTTCATAAAACAATGTGAAGGGTTATCTAGGGCTTCACAAAGACAAAATTTTAAATGGTATCTCCATATACTTTTAAATAATTTATTTCAAATGAGGGCGGCACTGGACCCCGAAAAATTCATGTATCCCCTTTTTCCATTAAGAGTACTTTTGTATGCCGGCCACCCGCGCTACAGCTGAGCGAAACAAGTTGTAGGTATAGTTCCGGGCAATCAACTTAAACACCGATTGATATACCCTTTTCGCTCTCTCGCATTGGCGGTAGTAACACAAGAGCGAGAAGGGTATATCAATCGGTGTTCAAGTTGTTTGCCGAGAACTATACCTACAACAGCGGGGGCAATAGCACTCAGCGCGGCGATCGGGCTCGATACTTTTTCGATGCTTTTTAATTATGTTACCATACAAAATATCCTATATGTGAGAATGTTAGTGGTAGTAAGTGGAGGTACATAGTCGCCTGATAGTCGCCAGGCGTGATAGTATGTATGATGTTAACAAGTTAAATTGATGCCAATGATTTCACTTTCAATTTATTTTATTGCTTTTCACTTCTTCTTCGTCTTTCCCTTTTCCCACTTTAGGTGGGGTCGGTTCTCCTAATTCTTCTTCGCCAGATTGTTCTATTCAGGGTGGTCAGTGCATCAAGATTTTCCTTTTTCATTGCTCGGGCCATGCTCGCCCACGACGTGTCAGAGGGGAGCACTTTACCACGCTTTTGCTCTGGCAGCTCCAGCGCCTTGTGAACGACATAGTCGCGGTCCCTTCGCATCACATGCCTGTACCATCTTAGACGAGTCTCTGTTAGTTTTTTATTGCTTTTTACATTGTACATATATTACACTAGTTACACTACATAGTTAGGTACTTCATAATTTCAAATGTCCCTGTATATAATTGGTTTGGTAAAGCACTTTTCGTTTACAGTAAAACCAGAAGAAATAACAGCTCCGCCACAAATAGTGGGGGGCGAGGACGACAAGGCCCCGGAGACCCAGTATAAGGATAAAAAGGAAGCCATTGAGGCTTTCAAGGAGCTTCTTAAGGATAGAGTAAGTACTGTCATGATTTTTTTAAATGGCTAACTTATTCTGTCTATTTTAATTTATTATGGTTAATACTATATATAAAGTCCAACAAAATATACTGAAATTTTAAGAGTGACTTTAGTCTATGATACTAAACAACTTTTCCCAAGGAACGTAATATGTTCCTTATATTTCCATTTTGGACACTGGACTGCCTATGTGGTCCAATGATCAAGGCGTGTGCTTTGTGATCTGAAGGTTTTAAATCCCACTGGGAAGCATACTTTGTAAAAAAGTTATTTCCAGTCTGGTTAGGATATTGCAGGCTTGAATCACCTGATTATCTGAAAAGAAAGATGATTCCGGCTTTGGAAGTCACGTAAAGCTGTGGGTCTCGAACGCGATGGCGTTTCTGAAACGCTAGATGTAGCGTTTGTAACCTATCCTAGGATTGGTTTTGGTCTACCCTTTGGGTTGCGGAGGTCAGACGGCAGTCGCTCTGTGTAAAAACCAGTAACCTCGTAAAATCACCTAGGGTAGGTAGCGAACGCCGGGCTCTGAAACGTGACCGCTAAGGATGCAACCGGTGACATAGTATATTTCAATGTTGTACTTGTTTTATCCAGAACGTGTCGTCAAACGCGTCATGGGAGCAGTGTGTCAAAATTATATCGAAGGACCCTCGCTATGCTACGTTCAAGAAGCTAAATGAAAAGAAACAAGCATTTAATGCTTATAAAACGCAAAAACTGAAGGATGAACGAGAGGAACAAAGGTATGATATTGTATTTTTTATTACATAGGGCGCACTGTAAGTTTCCGGAACTGGCCACTTACATAAACAATATTTAAAAATTTATTGCAACATTTGAAAATAGAACTCTTTGGCTGTAGAATGCAGTTTGTTTCATCTGACTGTCTTTTGTTTTTACCTTGTGGCGCCATTTAAAAAATTGTGTGTCTGCATCAACATGGACTTAACTCGGGAAAATTTTTGTAGTATGATTTTCTACGATTTTAAGTGTAATTTGACAGCTCAACAGAGCATCGCTCGGCTTGAAACAGCTTTTGGCAATGAAGCACCATGCAAGACAACTGTTTATAGCTGGTTTGCAGAATTCAAGCGTGGTCGTATTAATCTCAGTGACGAATCTCGCGATGGTCGGCCGTCCACCGCTGTGACCAACAAAAACATCAATGCTGTGCGCCGTATGATTGAAACAGACAGGCATGTGACCTACCATGAAATTCGCGCATCCTTAGAAATAGGCATGAGTCAAATACAATTAATCCTACACAAACATTTGGGTGTGAGAAAGCTGTACTCGCGGTGGATCCCACACAACTTGACCGAGGCTCAAAAAACGGACCGCGTCACTTGGTGCAGTGCCATGCTTACCAGATTCAAGGAAGGTGCGTCAAATTTGGTGTGGGACATAGTAACAGGTGACGAAACATGGATTTATTGCTACGATCCCAAAACAAAGCAGCAATCGAGCGTATGGGTCTTTCAAGATGAGCCGAAACCAACCAAAGTGGAGCGCGTGAAAAGTGCATCTAAGCGGATGATTGCTTCTTTTTTTAATAAAACTGGACACGTGGCTACTGTTGCTTTAGAGAATCGTCGTACAGTGAATAGTGACTGGTACACGACCATTTGTTTGCCGGAAGTTATTGACGAACTCCGTAAAAATAACCGTAAACGCCGTATCATCCTGCACCACGACAATGCTAGTTCTCACACGGCCAGACAGACAAACGACTTTTTGAAGGCGAAAAATGTAGAACTCATGAGTCATCCTGCATACAGTCCCGACCTGGCACCTTGTGACTTTTTTCTGTTCCCAAAAATTAAGAACCAATTACGCGGTCAACGATTTTCATCACCAGAAGAGGCTGTCGAGGAGTATGAAAAACACGTTTCAGAGGTCACCACAGAGGAGTGGCACAAAAGTTTTCAAAACTGGTTTCATCGAATGAAAAAGTGCATAGACGCCAAGGGAGATTATTTTGAAAAACAATAAATTAATTTTGTACCTTTAATAGTATTTTTTCATATTCATTCCGGAAACTTATAGTGCGCCCCACGTATATATTTTCGTTTTTATTATATATTCATGATTTTAAAAATAGTCACATTATTCTGCTTATACACTGTATTTAATTATGGCAATTTTGAATTAAGTATCTAAAAAGTGGTGCAATTATAATAAAAAAATAAAAATAAACGAATGACATAAGGGCGAGATGGGACACGGCTCCAGGCCTTTCTTCGCTCTCGACGAATATTTCACTGTGTTTTATTTATTATTTTTTTTGTATTATATTTATATTTTGTTTTGTAGCCAAAACGGATAGATATTTAGATAATACATTTTTTGGTATAATTTTCATATAAAAAGGTGATTGTATAAAATAGTAATATGTATTATAAAGGCAAATTTAGAGGTATGTTTGTGGTCTGGCGATTCTCTTGGTGGCATCGGCGCAGGACAGACGACTAGTTGGGACTACGAGAGGGCAAAAGGAATAAATCACCACATTTTAAGCGATGCAACTTTTGGAGAACAAATTAGCTACGCAAAAGGTCTTGTTCAACGAAAGTCAGATATAGCCTCAAGCGAAATGTGTTAAATTTTTTCAAAGGTTTACTTTGTTCGAAGTCACATACTTTTAGAGCGGCGGCAGCGGCGCGGCGTGTCAAGGTGCATCCACACTGATGTTACTCTTTGTGGAGTAACATTTAACAACATGAAAATTTAGTTCAGTTACATTGAAAATGTAAGATGAAGATAGTGAAGAAAATCAATAATCAATAAAATAATGAGTTTCTTTACTAAAACATACATTTCTGTAAGTTGCTAAATGTTGCTCCGCAAAGAGTAACATTAGTGTGGATGCATCATAAGGGTCAAATAAAAACAAAATCAAAGCGCGACGGCGGTGCCGCGTTTGAAAACTTTCCTATTGTATTCATTACCACATTTACAGGTTAAAAACAAAGAAAAATCGAGAAAATCTGGAGGAATTTTTGTTAAGCTGCGATCGGGTGACATCAATTACGAAGTACTATAAATGTGAGGAAATGTTTAGCAATCTTGAGGTAAGGCCTAACTACTTACTATACAACGAGTAACAAAAAGGGGGTATCAACCCGAAAGGGAGTTAACATACTAACAAATGTAAACAACTTTTACTATGGGACCAACCGTAAAAAAATTTAACTATTATTGTAGATATGGCGGTGTGTTCCTGACTCAGATCGCAGGGATATATTTGAAGACTGTATTTTCACAATCACCAAGCGGGAAAAAGAGGAGGCCAAGGCGTTGAAAAAGCGAAACATGAAGATGTTAGCCCAAGTAAGTCATCGTATTTTGCGGGGCTTCATTATTTTTTAGCCCAAGTAAGTCATCGTATTTTGTGGGGCTGCATTATTTATTAGCCTAAGTAAGTCATCGTATTTTGTGGGGCTTCGTTATTTATTAGCCTAAGTTATCGTATTTTGCGAGGCTTCATTATTTATTAGCCCAAGTAAGTTATCGTATTTTGCGGGGCTTCATTATTTATTAGCCTAAGTCATCGTATTTTGCGAGGCTTCATTATTAGCCCAAGTAAGTCATCGTATTTTGCGGGGCTTCATTATTCATTAGCCTAAGTCATCGTATTTTGCGAGGCTTCATTATTAGCCCAAGTAAGTCATCGTATTTTGCGGGGCTTCATTTTTTATTCTAGACTAGTGGATCGCCTCGGTTTTGCTCTGGTTGTCTGCATTTATAAAACCAAATTACTACTATTCTCAAAAAACTCCAAGTCTTCCCGTGGATGTCGTAGAAAACTACTTAAGAAATGCAAGCTAAACAAAGCTCATAAACATCAATGAGACCTCTCCAACCCGTAGGGCCAGCGTGGAGAGTGTAGGCTAAGTCCTTTGACTGCTCTAGCTAATACATATATGGCCCTGGTAGTACAGAGAGGGTCGGTTCGTTTGTTGACCGAGCGAGCGGAGCTTCTCAGTTTCGACTGGCCGAAAATTCTTGTGAAAATAATGGCACATTATTTTTGTGTAATAAGGTTGACTTTTGACAGAAGTATGAGTATTTAGCGCCATTTGATAATCAGCATTTAAGGTGAAGATATAGGCAAATGACCTTGAAGTGGCGCCCTCATTTGAAATAAATTGTTAACTCGTAAATATGGAGATAATTTCCATAATGCTCTTCGTCATGCACTAGATAGCTCTTTCAATTATTTTATGAACCACCGTTGAAAGTATTTACATTAGTCCGTCTAGCTTTAAAACTTGCCTCCGCCAAAAGTGGCCACGGCAAGTTTTTAAGGTATACGGATCACCAATAATAGTTTCAACGGCAGTTCATAAAATAATTTAAAGGGCTATCTAGTGCATGACGAAGAGCAATATGGAAATAATCACCATATTTACGAGTTAACAATTTATTTCACACTTCAAAGCCATTTGCCTATATCTTCATCTTAAGTTTAGTGCATCATCTTGAGATAGCTTTTTTTATTAAATATTTTTTTCGTTTTTCAGGTGCTAGAAAATATGAGTGAAATTACATACAGCAGCACGTGGAGCGAAGCGCAGGTTCTGCTTTTGGAAAATTCAGCGTTCAAAAACGACGTCAGCCTTCTGGGAATGGACAAAGAGGATGCATTGATAGGTAATTTTTGTTAATGGCTTTACGCGTTAGGCTTGAAATTACGTGAAGCGGACGCTCCGGATGGATTTAGTACGTCTCTGTCACAAACCCTACATGCGATAGAGATAGCTGACACCGTCGCGGGTCGTGTGTCTCTGTATATATATGTCATAGAGCTTGTGACAGAGATGGACTGAACCCGTCGCGGGTCTTTGCTTAACACAGTTTCAAGCCTTGGGGATAAAGTTGCGTCGCGTCTGTATCCTTTTAACCCTTTCCATGCGGCTGGCGTAATATTACGTTCCAACTTAAACCGTTCACCACACGTTGGGCGTATTTTTACGTTATCATCAAATCTTCTTTATATACGGCTAGACCAATAAGAAACGTAGTGCTCCTGTACGGTCAATGAAAACACAGCGAACTTGCATGAAACGATGGAAAAATACTCACTTATTATGATGTATATGGTTGTTGTACCTGGGTTGTACGCTTCACATTATTCAGTTTCAGTGTTATAAATAATGGAAAACAAAGGTAAGAAATTGATCAAAAAGTAATCAAAAGTTCTAAATATTTTTTATTTTTAGATGTTAATATTTATTAAATAACAATGAAAAAAAGTACAACGGCATTCGGATGTATAAAATATCTATTACAAGTATGGCAACACCAAATTTGTCTATATAATTTTGAAAACGTAATATTACGCCAACCGCGTCTGGTGACGGAATTGCCATAGACGCAATGATACGCCCTCCGTACAGAAATAGCATCTTGTTAGGACGTAATATCTCGCCCACCGTTATGTAGAAGAAACCTCATACAAAACCGCCCGTACAGAGTCAGCGCAATTGAATTGATAGTCCCGCATGGATAAAGTTAATTGGGGAGACGGAGCATTTGGGTGTCTAAGCAGAGAAGAACCCAGGGCCACAAGACTTAAAGGCCACTTTTAGCGTGATGGTGGACGAGATAGGAATCCAAATAGTGATATATTGCTAGCCTCATCGCCTATTATCATGATTAATATTTTCGCCCATTCCCTCGATCGGCTTTGACGATCTGCGCGAGAAGAGAATCAGCTGGTGCATTCTAAGTTTTTTTCTTTTCTCCCAGCATCATCATCAGGTCTTTTTTAGTCTCCACTGCAGGAGCACGACCCTCTCTGTACTGCCAGAGCCATATACAGGTTGACTTTTTATCCACCTGCTAAATTTTTGGAGCAAGTTCAGTCCATGATACTGAACTACTTTCTATAAAAAAGTTATTAAAAATCAATAAAAAATTTTCGTTCTTCCATACAAAATCCGTTTGGCTGAGCGCTGATTTGTATGGAAGGACGAAATTTTTTTTTTTATAGAAAGTAGTTCAGTATCATGGACTGAACTTGCTCCAAAGCTGGTGGATAAAAAGTCAGCCTGTATTAGCCAGAGCTGTCAGAGGATTTGGCCTACACTCTCCACGCTGGCCAAAAAGGTTGGAGAGGTCTCATTGCTGGTTGTAACCTTTGTTTAGCTTGTGTTTCCTAAGTCGCTTACTACGACATCCATGGGAAGACTAGGAGTGGTCCTATTCTACTCTGCCGGGAACATCACGATTTACCACCAGGCCAGCATGGAATAGTATAAATAATATATAAAAAAATAGAATAAATATGCACACGTTAAAACCTTGTTACAGTTTTTGAACAACATATCAGGAATTTGGAGACAGAGTACGTGCAGGAGCGAGAACAGGTCAAAAAGAAGAATAAACGTCAGCAAAGGAAGAATAGGGATAACTTCCTGGTATGTATCTCTGATATTTAGATAAACCGGTCAAGTGCGAGTTAAACTCACGTGAAGAGGGTTCCGTACTTCACATAGGTTTTCCTGAATAGGTACAGAACTATTTTCTGTATTTTTTCATATTTTTTTTAGACCCAGTAGTTTTGAAGAACAATCAACAAAAATAATCTTAAAATTATAAAAGAAAAAATATATATTTGAGATTGATACAACAAGCCCTTTCTTTTGATATGTTACACGTATAGTTCACAAAACTTTTTTTTATGTCTAATTTAACCACCATAATTGGCCCCCATATTGAAACTTCTTTATTCACGTTATACGTCCGTCTATGGGCCACTGACTTGACTGATAAATGTTTACCAAATTTAAACTCAATCGGTCCAGTAGTTTCGTAGCAAATTGTCTGTGAGAGACGGACGGACAGACAAGTGTGTGATTATATAAGGGTTCCGTTTTTACCTTTTGTGGTACGGACCCCTAAAAACCTCTACTCGGTGGTTAACTTAATATAACGTAAGCGTCGTTTCAGGCATTGCTCGACGGTCTTCACGAAGAAGGAAAGCTCACGTCTATGTCCTTGTGGGTTGAGTTGTATCCTGTGATATCAGCCGACACCAGATTTTCTGCTATGCTTGGTATGTATGCAATTACTATTCTTCTTCTGCCTTATCCTTATCCACTTTTTATGTGGGGTCGGCACAGCATGTCAGTTTTTTCCATCTTGCTCAATCTCCAGTCAATTTGACCGTCACTCCCTTCCTACCCATATCCTCCTTTACACATTCCATCCAACGTTTCTTTGGTCTTCTTCTGTTTATATGTCCCTTTACTTGCATTTTCAAAACCTGCCTGGTTATGGCTTTCCTCCCTTCTCTGAACATGTCCATACCAGCCTAGCCTATTACTCTTTAATTTTTCTGTTATAGGTGCCACTTTCACACTGTTTTCTCTTATATACTCATTCCTAATTTTGTCTTTCCGTTCATACTGATTTTTATTTATCAGAATGTATGCAATTACTATTACGACTATTAAATACGTTTTTTCAACACAGTTTCTCGTAAAGTGGATCTAATTTCATCGATTTTGTAGATATATAAAGCAGCTCATAAAACAACGCGTGTGTACGTGTACGTCCTCGCCTTCGGTTCGGGCTGAAATTCCGCCTCGTGTGTTATAACCACCATAACGCACTTATATCGTTATGCACTATAACCATACACTACAAGTTTTGAATACAGATATAATTTCATAGATAGTTACCTATTACTATGAAAATATTTTGATATAATTTTTGCCTTCGGTCTTGTCCTCGCGCTACTATTAATGAATTTATCACTCGGGAACTTGTATGGATTAATTTAATAAGACGTAAGCTTAGTGCGGCTTTTGAAAAGAGGCAAATTTGAGGCCGATTTGCATTTTTCCCCGCGCCATTAGAATGGCGGTCCAGTGTACCCGGGTTGTAGCAAAAGTGTAAATCCGCCACTGAATCCCGAAAATCCCGTGGGCGATATTGAAGTTGCGTCACGTTAGATAGAAGAAGAAGCACAGTACTTACATTATTTATGTGCTGGAAGCAAAGAGCTATTATTTAAAACTAAAGGAGATACCACATATCCGTGTTTTGTCCCGTTCAATTGTAGCTATCTTTATAAACTTCTCTTAGTCGCTTGCTAGCTCATATACGTCTAGCACTTTCGACAGTTTACAAGCGAAAACCATACGAAAACACGGTAAACAAAATTAAAAATGCCTTATTTTTCTTCGTCTAAGTGCATTCCCGGTTGCATCCTCAGCTGTGCTGCTTTGGAGCCCAGGGTGCGCTTTCCCGCTTTTTCTTCTCCAAATATAAGATGCATGTCAATGGTCACCCAAGGATGCCAAAGACCTTGCAAAATGGAGAAGAAATAGCCGGAAATATTATAAATGATAGTTGACCGGGAGTGAATGCCATATGTCATTAGGTCCGCCACTTGTACATTTATTTTATTGTGCAATAAAGATTAAATAAATAAATTATTTGGCTATAGTTTTACGACCGGCCGCCTGCCTAACGTCAACCCTCTTTGGGAATGTATTTGTGCGAAAAGTTTTACAACCGGCCGCCGCCCGACGTTAATGGGAATGGAATTGTAGCATGAGATGTTTGTGCTTAATCCTTTAGTCGCCTCTTACGACATCCACAGGAAGAGATGGAGTGGTCCTATTCTCACCCAGAACTAGACGGATACAAAAATGCCTTATTGTGTGTTACAATACAGTAAGAATAATCTATGTCAATGGCCGGAGGTCGAAAAATATCAGCCTTTTTATTTGTACAGGCCAAAGTGGATCGACTCCGTTGGACTTATTTAAATTCTATGTGGAGAACTTGAAGGCGCGATTCCACGACGAAAAGAAGGTCATAAAGGAGATCCTAAGGGAGAAGGAGTTCGAGGTGAAGCCGGACACGAGTTTCGAGGAATTCGCGACCGTGGTGTGCGAGGACAGCAAGTCGGCCTCGCTGGACGCGGGCAACGTCAAGCTCACCTACAACTCGCTGCTGGAGAAGGTAATATCTATCTTTATTTAAGAGCTTTGCTCTTATTGGTGGAGTATGATTCTCTTCCATTTGTCTCTCTCATCTGATAGCTGTTTTAGTTCGCTACGACATTCACTTTCTCCTTTATCTGTTTCATGTAGCTATGCCTTGGTCTTCCTGGTCTTCCTTTCCCTTCTTTCTCTCCTTCAATGATAGTTTATGAAGTCGTCGTGTCGTAGCAGATGACCCAACATTTTTCCTTGTCTATTCTCTATTATATCCAGAATACACCTTTTCCCTCCTACTCTTTTCAAGACCTCCTCATTTGTAATAGAAGGTAAGATAAGATAATAAGATATGGTGAGAATATACAACGTGAGCGGGACTTACTCGCGACCTTGGTCTAAATACGACCATGCTCTAATCACTGAACTATCACGTGTTCAACCCCGCACGCCGAATTTCTCCACTATTTGATAATCCTTTAACATGCATTAGACTCTGATTAACGAAAGATGAGACTGGAAAAGGGGGCAAATAAAAAAAAATCTTTATTATTTAGAACATCCTTTTTAGGATGGTCTAAATAATAAATGGTTTAAAAAAAATCAAATATCTTTACTTTAATTTAACTAAATAATAAAGTTCTTTTGATGTTTTTTAATTTGCCGCCTTTTTTCAGTCTCATCTTTCGTTAGCCAGACCCTAGGCATGCGTCACCTTACACTAATACCCACTGTTACAAGTGAGGTACAGGTCGCGCCAAACTTCTAGATCGCTCTGAAGTTGTCTCACTCAGGTTACAAACAGGGACAGAATATTCACCACAATAATATTTTTTTCAGAATGATTGCAAGAATGTAGATATGATATATATACACAATAAACAAAAATAAAGCAAATTCTATCTGCTATGGGTATCTGTATTTTACTACTGCGACGCGAATCGCCTCAACTTTAGACCGATCTAGAAGTTCGGCGCGACCTGTATTTGATATAACCCATGTTACAATAAAGTTGAAAATCAAAGGTTTAGGAAGGGAAAGTGTTTAACGCATAATATTTTTTTTTGTTATTAGGCGGAAGTTAGGAACAAAGAGAAAATGAAAGAGGAATCGAAGGCTCAAAAGAAGGTCGAAAGCGCGTTCAAATGGGCGTTGAGTGACGCGAATGTGGACCACCAGCTGTCCTGGAGCGAGGTGAAGGAGAAACTGGATCTCAGCGCGCCCGAGTTCGAAGCTGTGCCTGATGAAGAAGACCGGATCAGAATTTATAAGGTTTGTTGTTGAAATTTGTAAGGTTTTGGTATATTTCGATAATTTTAAATAGGTATATCATACTTTGTTTATAGTATTTTTTTGCGTTAAGGTTAAGATATAGGCAAATGGCCTTGAAGTGCGAAATAAATTGTTAACTCGTAAATATGGTGATACATAATTTTCATATTGCTCTTCGTCATGCACTAGATATCCTTTTAAATTATTTTATGAACTGCCGTTGAAACTATTATTGGTGGTCTGTCTAGCTTTAAAACTTGCCGTGGCCACTTTTGGCGGAGGCAAGTTTTAAAGCTAGACGGACTAATGTAAATACTTTCAATGGTGGTTCATAAAATAATTTAAAGGGCTATCTAGTGCATGACGAAGAGCAATATGGAAATTATCTCCATATTTACGAGTTAACAATTTATTTCAAATGTGGGCGCCACTTCAAGGCCATTTGCCTATACCTTCACCTTAACCGCCTTTTTACTTGCTAGTGCAAAATTTTATTTTGTGTCGATTTCACATCGTTTCCAAGCATTTCTTTTCAATGTAACATATATACGAGTGAGCGATGAGTATTGTAACGGAACACTAGTAAACATTATTAAGTTAACTAGGCAGCTGGCTCTGATGGAAAAAAATCCTCGCAGGTGCCAAGCTGATTTCTGCGGGTTGTAATTTGTATTAAAATGTAAATTGAATGTTATTTTAACTAATCTTTATAATAAGGAATGTTTTGGTATTAGAGCGTGGTGCCTAGTTAACTTCTGCGGGTTGTAATTGTACATGTTTGTATCAATTGTATGCATAGTTTTAGTGTACTTATGTACTTTATCTCTCCTATAATAGTTTTTGATAAGGCTGTTACAGAATTATGTCTATTTTCAGGACTACCAACACGAACAAGAGGAAAGTTGCATGCACTACCACCACCCAAAGCCACGCAAGTCTAAACGTTCCAAAAAGAAGAAGCGATCGCACTCGGCCTCATTGGTTAGAACACATTTTTATAGGAAACATTTAATCATGTTGCTTATTTACATACGTAAGGAATGAAAAAGGACCGTAGGAAAAGGCACGATACATAAGGAGGGAGGGATATGCCCAGCAGTGGGTTGAAAATGATGATGGTGTATGCTATAGTAGATTGTGCTACAAGGTGTAAAGGTAATAATATTTTAAAGGCTTTAGGCTTCATGTATATCGCCCAAGTAAAAATATTACAGTACACCGAGTGCCACTCTACTAGATATTTCTTTTTCTCAACATTGTTGTTCACGAGTTATTCTGGGTTACAATATTCTTTCGATAGGTATTTGATACTTTTGATACTTTCTACTGCGCAAAACTTACCTACTGTATTTTCTGTTTTGTTATCACTTAGGTAGTTTAGTTATCCATAGTCTCTGTCTACTCATGTGGGAGACAGATAATAAGTAATAATAATGGTATGTATGTTATCACTTAAAACTTAAAAAATCAGAGAGCATTTCTTTGTTTGAGTGCGATTGGCAGTAACATAGTTGTGTTGTGTCCGTCGCAGTCGCGGTCGCGGTCGCCGTCGGCGCCGCCGGCCGCGTCGCCGTCGCCGCCGCCCAGCCACCACTCGTGGTCCTCCGACGAGGCCCGCAAGCACAAGAAGTCCAAGAAGAAGCATCGCAAGCACTCGCCACAGCCAGTAAGTACACCACCCCCGTAGCACCGTAGATAAGCCGTCGTTTATTTACAAATATCATACTAGACTATAGCACAGAATACATAAGAGTCAACCAAAATGGAATCTCACAGCGTCTCCCGCAAATTGGCGTCCCCGCACTTTCTGTGCTCTAAACTAAGGTTTAGTTACTAGCCGCACGCAATACACGACGTGTCTTGGTTTGAGAACTGTCAGTTAATAGTAACCATCATGGTGAGAAGATGCGCATACAATAATTGTTTATCCACCGATTACAACAAAGAACACATATTTAATAGATTTCCAAATGATAAAAACAGGTAGCAAAGCAAAAATATAATTTTACGTTATTACCCAGCAACCATCTTGATATATATACCCTTCTCGCTCTCTCGCATTGGCGGTAGTATAATCCGGTAATGTTACATAGGCTCCTCGCTCACAGGTAATCACATACACGCAGATGCCAACTAGATTTCCGCGGGTTATAGTGCTATAATGCCATTGTTGACAATGACAACTTGACAAGCCGTGCGTGGAAGCGTGATAAGATAAACATTTGTTTATTTTTATTGAATTTATTCAAATAATTACCGTAAAGTTTTGCACCGAATATGCAAATTACTATATTACAATAGTGAATTAGTGCGTTACATTATAAATGACTCAATAATAATCAGTAAAGTGAACTAATGGTGAAATGGACAATGGACATAATAAAAAATATTTGTGAAGTGATATTATGCAGCTGTTTTCGACTTTTCTGTAACATTTAATACATATAAAACAGAATATTTTTGACGTCATAGTGTTCGCAAATCTCCTGGTATGGAAAGATATAATCGTAAATATGTCGAAGTCGTTAGTAGGTAAGTATTAAATTAATTCTGCGGTGCGACCCTAAGTATAAAACTCACACATCGACGTGTGTACAGATAAATTGTTTCGTTTGTAGTAGTAGTAGGTATATATGTTACTCTGAATCAATGAAGAGTCATATCAGTGACTATAGTATTCAGTAGTTTTATTACGTGTTTTTGGTGACAGTGGCGGATGATTACGCTCTTGCATGAACTAAATATAAGATGCAGAATTTCCACACTTAATTGGGACATTCACTTAGAACTGGCGTGCCACTGACTCGGTTCTCTCTTTATATGCGCCGGTACGGATTCTCGAAAATTCTCCATAGTTGACATATGTGTTTCGATAGCGAGAAACATGAAAGCGCTGTATATGCGTGTGTGAGTGCAACGAAGTGAAAAGCCGGATTAACAACTCTATACTTTATAATATAAGACATAAGGCCTAGTTTCGCTGGTTGGTCCTATCGTAATTGTCTTGACTCCTGTTCGCTAAAGTTCTGCGTATATCGCGTTCACGACAATACTATTTTCTTCACAAGACCTGATGAATGTTTTTAATTTTTGTAGAAATCTCCGACGCCGGAAGAAGGTGGCATATCGGATGACGAGCCGGAGCCAGCGCGGCACAAGAGCAAGAAATCCAAGCGCAGCGCGCCCAGCAGCCCGGAAGAGGAGCCCATGGATGCGCACAAGCCCAAGAAGAAGAAAGACAAAAAAGATAAGAAGGAGAGGTTAGTCGAACTGTCTTTATTCTTACTTTTTCTTTGTCTTAGCACTTTTCTGCTTTATGTGGGGTCTGCTCTCCTAGTTAATGATCGCCAGGACAATCTGTCCTGAGTTGTCGGGTCGGGATGGTTCTCCACTTTTAACAGCTTCGTCATGCTGGTCCACCAGGTAGCAGGGGGCGACCTGGACCTCTCTTACTTTCAGGCACGTCTTAACTGTCTCTATTTTTTATTTATTTTTTCCTAGTTTGTTGGTTATGTCCCACTGCTGAGCAAAGCCCCTCCCCCTTCCTCTTCCACTCGTCTCTATCCTCTGCTATTTCTTGCCAATTATTGGCATAACTATCGAGGTCATCCCTCCATCTCTTCCGCGGTCTGCCTCTACTCCGACGGCTATCCGGCATGGGCGAAATTAGCTACATAAGCTATTCTTACAGAACTCGTATTATAAAATGATGTCGCTTTGTGCGTTCGTCTGTTTAGGTTTTGTTTTTCAGGTAAGTATCAAATACGGATGTGGACTAAATGTTTGTGTTTCTTTATTCCGCCATAACTTCGTATACTTATGCCTGAACGAATGTAACATACAAAAGGTGAAATAGAAAAAAAAGTATGAGTGGGAAGTGGAGTTATTATGAAAGCATCGAAATAAAATCTCTAGAAATCTAACGCTACTACATTCACCGCTTCGATTCTGATTCCATTTAAGCAAACAAACTAACAGTAATTACAACGAAACATTCAAACACACACATAGACAAAGATGCATGCGATTGGTCGCGACAAGGTCACGCACGCGTCATCGCCCCATCGGTCGGGTCAGGAGGTCGCTCAGGGGCCGACTATTAAAATGTTTATTTACTTACATATAAAAGGCGAGTCCTGTGTTTTTCATGTATGTATGGCTTCTACACCACTTCACAGCACATGACGGCATTTTTAATGAATCGATTATCGCAAAAACACAGCAATATTCTCAAAGTAAACTTTTTGCGACGCAACCGCACGTCTCGAGTGTCATGGCGAACAGTCGCGCTGCGCGGTTCATATTTTAAGGTGAAGATATAGGCAAATGGCCTTGAAGTGTGAAATAAATTGTTAACTCGTAAATATGGTGATAATTTCCATATTGCTCTTCGTCATGCACTAGATAGCCCTTTAAATTATTTTATGAACTGCCGAAAAGTATTTACATTAGTCCGTCTAGCTTTAAAACTTGCCGTGGCCACTTTTGGCGGAGGCAAGTTTTAAAGCTAGACGGACTAATGTAAATACTTTTCGGCAGTGGTTCATTAAATAATTTAAAGGGCTATCTAGTGCATGACGAAGAGCAATATCGAAATTATCTCCATATTTACGAGTTAACAATTTGTTTCAAATGAGGGCGCCACTTCAAGGCCATTTGTCTATACCTTCACCTTAAGCCCCGCCCGCCGCGGTACATATCGCGTGGAATTATTTTTCGGGATTATTTACGCTTCTAGGGATTATTATTCGTAGTATGAAAGAGAAAAATGACGATTTAAAAAAAAATTACTTAATGTAAATATAGATAAATTTAGATACACAAAAAATAATTAAAATTTTTTAGGAACAATTTTCTCAGCCGGGTTTCAGTTTTTCTAATATTACATCTTGTTTACGTATCCGTTCATTAGGTTTATGAACTTTATTCATTCTCATAAAGAAATATAACATTTCACTTACTGAGAATAATCCTTATACAATAATGTACTTACAAAACGATCTTCTGTGAGCATTTATTGTATGCGTTACTGTTGCCAGGTCAGCCGTGTGGACGGACGCCGAGCTGGAGTCGCGGCGCGCGGCGCTGCTGGCGCAGCTGCACGAGCACGAGGCTGATTGACGCTGCCGCACCCACGTGCACATCTACAACCACTACCCGCGCTCCCAGCTAACAAGGTCTTCTCCAACACCCATGACTTCTACCGACTCGTCTTTACAAGTAGAAAGTGACAATGAATCTCACTCCACTGTAAAGTCATGTGGCGAGTCACGTAATGATTAATGTATGTATCATGTATCTTTTTCTCACATGTTGACCGTGTAATTTAAACAACTAAGGGTTGACGCTGCTTCTTTCGGTGAACGCGCGCGGTTGTGTTTCAGTGGGAATAGAAGATTGGTGACCATTTTACGTTTTATTCGCAAGCGCTGCGTAAAAAAAGGAGAGCCACGTCGAAAACAAAAAGATTGCTTTCTCAGCATCAACTGTTGGTTGATTTACTGGTAGAAAAGGCACCCTGGCCTTAAATCCGCCATTTACATGTATTGTAATAAAGTTCAATAAATAAACACGCGCCCCTTCGCAGCGTTGACCCTCCAAACGTTTTTGAATATGTACATTTGTACAATACACAACTATATTATATAAGCATATTTATAAGTAGAATCTTGATTTTTACTTCTTACGAATTACAATTCTATTAAAGAGACAGTAGCTGATAATACTCGTTTCTTTTTAGTATACCCAAACCACGTATATATAATAAATCAAGATAAATAAATTTTAAATCAATATAAATAGATATAATTGGCCAAAGGTTGGCTGTCAGATAATGCTTTTAGCATTAAGTCCGCCTATTGTGCTATACAAATTGTATTTTGTACAATAAAGTTTAAATAAATAAATAAATATAATTTATTTACGTCGTACTTGGCCAAAAATTGGCATTTTATTTTCGCTACACGTGCAGAAAATTCATATGTATATAGCATGGATACATACTAATTAATAGTCCATATCTTTATCTTTTGAAAATATAGTAAGTCTAGAATCTTAGTAGGGTTACTCCAAAAGCGGCACACAAGACGTAGGAAACTGCGTATCCTGCATATGTTACAATGTCAAACAATATTGAGCGTTAAGACATGATGATAAAGTCTAATTTGGTTTGACATAGAAATAGGACGTCACTATATTATGACTTTCGTATTATTTTATGGAGTAACCCCTCTAAACTATATATTCGTAATAAAAGGTAATACTTACCTAATTTGTTTTTTTACTCGACTATGGCGAAGCCAAAAGGAGGGTTATGTGTTTTGCCGCTATGTATGTGTATGTTCGTTCATCTGTTCCCTCGTATTTTCAAAGATATCAATGACACCTTGACAAATGACGTATCGTCGGATTGTCAGCTGTCCGCTGGTAATAGGCTATGTGACTTCATAGTAAATCCACTGTGGCGCCTTCTATAGGCCATGAAGTAATGAACAAAAAATAAAATAAATCGATCATATCGAGTGGGGTATCAAAGCTGCTGCTGTGCTTGAATTAACTGGACAAACATACTGAGTATGAACTTTTCTGCAGTGTGATTGTATTTTCCAATTTCTTTTAAGGGTCAGTTCAGACAGAGGAAAAATGCTCGCGCGGGCTTCTTCTAGCCGCAATTCACACCGAGAGCAAAAATGCGCTTCGAGACGGTGCGTCATCGAAAGAATGCTCGAGACCGCGCGCGCCAACGCGAGCCGACGCGGGGAAATTCACCGGGGTTGCGAATACATAGGAATATTCCCGTCAATACACACAAAGTTTCCGCGAGCACGTCAGAAGGCCTGAGGCCTCCCGGGCGGGCGCGAGGACGCGCGCGACCGAATCGCGAGCATGCGCCAGACGACGCTTGAAGTCTTCGCCGATATTCATACAATTTTATACCTTAAGCAATGGTAATACGGTTGTAATTTTAATGGAATTAGTGAATTCCGCGAGCATTTTTCCTCTGTCTGAACTGACCCTAAAGCCCTCATGGAGATACATATTTTTAAATAGATACTTCTAGATGATTTAAATTTTTTTACATACATATAAAGAGCCCTTGATAAGTAAAGAGCATACATATGGCATTTTGCAGTAGTCTGTGTATTTCATGGGGATATGCATGCACAAGTTTTAAAACAAAGAATACTTAAGATTGTATTTGTACAAACTTTTATTGATGTTACATAATAATATAATTAATTAAAAAAAATAAAAATTACATAATTATTATTATATAAATAATAATAATAATACCAAAACCTAGCCTAAGTTTTAAATTAAATTAAGAGAATAATAATAATTACTTCGAAATAAAAAACAATAGGTACTTACAATATCATTTTTGATTTAGTTATATGTTAATTACACACTACAAAAACATTGATTTCACATAGAATTTATCTAGACGACATGATATTGGACTATAGCCGGCAATCGTTGGGTTGGATCTCATCTATCAGCACTGAACAGCACTTTCCTATGCTGCTATCCTTTTCTGTCGCTCAGAAGCGTCATTTGCTAGAGCGAGGAAGAGCGACACGCTTCAGCACCGGCCGTGCTGCAGCGTTCCGTCGCTCGCTCTTGCTCTAGCAAATAACTGCTCTGAGCGACAGAATAGGATAGCAGCATAGGAAATTGATTTTCCGTGCTGATGATGAGATGAGATCCAACCTTTTTGATTCAAGGCCAAGTACACAGGTCATCAGAGAAAATAATTTTAGACAGATGCGATTTTAATTTTTACAAATGCGAATGCTTGATTTACTGACAAAAACATCAACATCACTAAATGTGTGCCTGGAATATTTGAAGTTCCCTCGATTTCTCGAGGTCATCATCAGATCGTGACGGTAAGACCAAATTGCATGTATTGCAATTTCAAATAAAAATGTTTTTTCTTAATCGTTCAAAAACGGAGAAGGTATTAGCGAACATACAAAACAATATACATTCGTATTGAGCTCCTTTTTTTTAGACGCTTAAAAAGAAGAGCCACAGATCAAAGAACCCACTGTGTCAACGATTGGCTTGAATTTATGCTGATTATAACAAGCTTTTAATGTATAATATGTATGTATGTACATAAATAACTAATGTATGTAACTAAATGGTTCGGCTTTTAATTTGCAAACCATTTTCCTTTTTTACTTGCTAAAATCTGATATAGGCGAGATATAGCTGAAAGGCATATCTAAGTAAATTCTGTACAATATTTTATCATGAAATTTTTGATTTCGAGTGCAATGCAAAGAGTTGTGTTTGGGTTCGATTGTTTTGTCTTGTGTACTTTTTCTATTACACACATGACGACGAGGGTCATAAAAACTAATGCACTCACATTGAAAGGTTGTACAAACTTTATGGAAAAAAATCTACATTGTCTAAAAACTGGTTCTTTCTGAAAACCCTTTACTTGACATATGTTTTAAAAAGAATTAACAAATGATGCTTTGCATATGCCCTATCTATATCGTAATTCGTATTATAACGAAATAAAGAAATATTACTATACAAAACGTTGAAAATATATACTTCTCTTAATTACCTAAAGAATATTCTTGCACTTGTTAGGCTAAAATACAAAAGTTTGAATTCCTCTTCCACAATTTTAATTTTTTTCTCTGTAAGTGCTAATGCCTGTTGCAACTGTAACGAGCCTTTGCTCTTTTGTTCTTCAACAGATTTCCTCTCTTCTTCTATGTGTTTCCAGATGGAATCAAACCAGTGCAGTGATTCAAAATCAGAATCCTGAAATCAGAAAATTGTGACACATAAAATAGAGGTTGAAATTGATTTTATATGGATAGCAGACAAACGAAATTTTTGGAGCATACCTGTTCAAGTAATTTCAATATGTATGCGACACCCATTGCAAACCCATCGTCAGTGAATGCAGCTCCTGCCTTGTTCTTCTTTGTCATTTTATCTTTGGATAAAATCATGTGCTCAACAAAATTTAACGTCAGCGGTGGCACGATGATGTAAAAGTTCTTGAGGTGCACATTTTTAGGGTTTCTAAACACTGGAGCAAATACATCTACAAGTAGCTTGAAATACTCTGTTCCTTGTATGAAATTAGATAACAAAAGGTCAATGTTGTGATCTAAGTTTTCTGCTGCATTCATAGTTTTAGACCCCAATTTGCTTTCTGTGGCCATGTCTTTGAAAGATTCATTTATGACCAGGGTGGGCAAAAATACAGTTGCATCAGAACAGCAGTGTCTGCCTCCAGAGCGGATCATCCTCACGTATCCCATCGCATTCCCGATTTGACTTATTAGTTCTCTAAATAAATCCAAGTAACTCTGTCCATCTTCAGACAGTCCCAAAACTTTAATGCCTTTGTTAAATTTTTCAGCATTTTTGTATGCATACATATTGTTATTTGTTTGAGAATTTTCTTTAAAATATCTTAGATCTTTAACAAGTCTCGATTTTATATGTTCATCATACATAAACTGTGAGAAAGTGAAAAATTTCTTTTTCAAAAACTGATATGTGAAATTTACTGTCGTGTTCATAATGCCTGTGCCATGAGTTCTTATGGAATTTGCAATGTGTTGAATATTTATCGAGTTCAGATGCTTGTTGTTACTGCTTTTTTCAATAAAAATTTGATTGTTCAGATTATACAGATATTTTGATACAAAAATGTGAATATTTCTCATAATTTCTAAAACATCTAATCCCTGTTCCAAAGTTTGTGTAGGAAGATTATCTTGTACAGTTTTTAGATTAAATTTGAATTTTGCCATTTGGCGCATCTCTCCGTATGTTTTCCAATCAGACAAGACAACTGTTGTTAAATTATAGTACATTGTAGAAAGGTAGTGTTCTACTGATGGCACTACAGATATGTATACAGACAAAATTCGAAATTTATCTGCAGTAAGTAGAATTTTTTTTGTCATATCAAATGAAAATGGATTAGTTGCATCTAGTTGAAGATGAGAATGTATATGGAGTCGCAAATTCGTTTCAATATTCTGGCTACTAGACTGGATTATTTTGTCATCAATTAGTTTTTTAATTGTATTGAAAAAATCCTGAGATTTCTGTGTGCCATACTGCTTATCTGTGTTATGCAAAAGCACTGCACAATCTTCCAAGACCATTAGGAAGTATTTTAGTTTTAGTGCATGTAACTGTGTGTTGAAATTCTGTTCAAAATAAATGGGTATTACATTTTGATGCCACAGCATCCATGAACAATTACAATAGGATTCAAAAGTTGGCATAAAATTTGAAAGTGTTTGTATCTTTTCAAGTATAGTTGCCAATCTAGCATAGCCATCCTCCAGGTATGTTGTATTGGGGACCAAACTGAGAGCCATATAAGCGGCCACATTCCTCTGCATCGTTGCAGCTCCCTTCAGAGCTTGTTCTGCTATCACGATGCATGTCAGTTCATCTAAGCGCTTACTGGCAAAGTTTTTGTCTGTCATGACAGTTTTCTTCAAATCTTGCACACTTGCTGTTGCTTGAAATACTAGATGCTGTATAATCATGTTTATTGAGTTCATCACTTCTGTGTAATTACGAGAAATAGCATTTTGTAGTGATTTTAACATGTTTATGATTTCAAATAGACTCAAGAGTATGCTTTTTGTTAAAGGCATCCCGAGGGATAAATGCAAATTTATCATAGTTAGTACTGTGAAATTTATACTGGATGCAAGATTTAGCCCATCTAACAGGGTTTTGGCATGCAAACTCATCTCTGCTGCACTGAGTTTGCTATGGTTGAATGCAAAAATGTCTTCCATATTCAGAATCCATTGAGTGCACATTGCTTGAAGGCTGACAATATCTCTTGCAAGGGATGCTTTCTTACTACTGATAAAAGTTTGACGAGCCTTGAGCATTGTTTGTGACAGTTTGCCATAGGTGGCACACAAAGAAGGCACATGTCTTTGCAGAAATTGCTCCGGGAACCATATTGTTGTGCCTGTTAAATTGATACTGTGAGCCTGAAACAAGTGAAGCAAGGTTAAAAAATCTAAATCCTAGATTTAAATATTAATTGTTTATCAGAGTAGCAAGGGAATAAGTCACATACCTTTGTGTTTAATTCCATTAAACTCTTAAATATTTTTTTGTCTGTGATTCCAAACAAATGGCAGGTCAGGACAAACAGAGTGTTAACCTTAATACATTTGTACATATTATTGACAGTTTGCTTCTCCAAGGTTAGTCTCTCGAGATTGCTAATAGCTTGTTTTACATATTGAATAAGTTCTGTCGTAAATAATGTACAGTTTTTGTCAACTAATTTTCCTCTCAAAGTAAGTATATTTTGTAGAGATGTTTGAACAATGTCATCATTCATTAATTTGTTTGTGATATTATCAACAGCTACAATCATAGAGCCCAGTCTTTCCTCAAACATGTTAAGTTTGTCTGGTGCACTGCTGAATGATTTCAAAGCTTGCTGATAATTTCTCCACTTTGTAGGCAATGAAGTGTTTGATATTAACAATTCAACAAGAACCAGAACAGTAAAAATCTCTCCAATGTATTTAATTACGAAGTCCATATGAATGCCATCTGTAATTTGAAAAAAAGTTGATTAGATATCAAAAAAAGTGATGAAAACGTAACTTTGTAATAAGATAACTTTTACTAACAAACATTAGAAAATCCAAAATATTTCTTACTCAAATTAATAAATCCTTCTGCACATAAGGCAAACATTTGGTTGCAGAGATTACGGAGTGTGTCATCACAGCGAGTAACAAATGAACTCAATGTACATATTTCTGTCATGTGGGAGCTGACTGAACTTTCATAACATTCATCATAAACAGCTAAAAATGGAAAATATCTGAAATCACATCACAGCAGTTTATCAAATTAGAAACCAGACAAAAGCTAGGTACAAACTAATAGTAGGTACGATTACCGTTCAATCGCCTCTTCCTTCAACTTTGTAATTTCAATACAGAGGGACGACAGGACACTCAATATTTTCGTCATCATCGAATTATCTGATGACACCAACTCTGTAACTGAGACATTTTCTTCAGGATTCATATGTATCTTCACAGCCAAAAATGTTTTGTTTTCTCCCCATTTGTAATCATCGGTTAATGATAAAAGATCTTGATGTTGTTTTTTGAAAAATTGACCATAACTTTTAAGAACATGAGTTCCAACTTGTTTTTCTGTGTCAGTTTTCATGTTTATTTTCAAGGGATATAATGAATTTACGAAACTTTATTGCATGATAAATAACAGTGGTATTTAAGTAAAAAATCTAATTAAAATTGAACATGAATAACATCACAAAATAGTCGCAATCAAATCACAATAATGAAAATGCAGAGCAAAACAAAAATGTCGTTTTATTTATTGTCATGTTGACGTAGGTATATGATATGACAAAATGACATTGACATCATCACCAATAGTTTTTTTATTGTCAGTTCCGTTCGAACAAGCTGCGTTATGCCATGGCCCGAGGCTAGTAGGCGGCATGTATAAGCGTAATCTGAATGTGGCTTACTGGCAAATGGCAACATTAATGGTCCGCTGTCAAAAATATACTGAGAAATCTGTCAAATCTATTATGTCAAATGTTGGTTGAAGAAAGATCTTTTCATTCTGGACACAAGTGTGTTTGGTTTTGATTTATTTTGTGATTGTGCACTGTGTATTACATTTATTTAATATTTACATTTAACAGCAACCAATATGTCTTCAGTATGTTGTGGAACTAAAAAACAAAAATTGAATAACTCGTATAGTAACGGCATAGAGCGACCTTTAAACGGTTACCAAGAATCTGTAGCTATACCTGATATGTGTTACTTTTGTTTCGATGTTTTGTATTGTCAGCTGCATAGTATGGACCCTCCACAGACGCCAAATTTTACCAACGATGCCTAGTAAGTTTCAACGATCATAATATTCACTTTGATGTTATGTTACTTAAGTTTACCCCAAGGGAAAGTGCTTTGTCAGACTACCTACAGTTCCTTTGTTTCAAAAGAAATCGGTCATGCCATGCTTTTAAAATCTTTAGTTTCCTAATTAGAATTGTATATATTATGTAGTTGACATAAGAGTGAATGAAAGTATGACTTGTAATAGAGAAAATTGAAAAAACATTTTGAGCCAACCCCATACAAATAAATGGTAAATGGTGAGGAAGAAGAAGATGAAATTTGGGTTACTATTATAAGACAATGATTGTTATTTATGGCACTTGATTTGTTGAATTGGAAAAAAACAGTACCTATTATTACTAAGGTACCCCATTTAATATAATTAAATTCTGCTAACACTAAGAACCTTATTTACCGATTTTTTTATTATAATTATCAATGGCCCTCAATCTTCAATTTAAATTTTTAATGAAAATAAAATAACAGCACAAAATAAATGAAGAATAATATTACAAATATTAATTAACAATAGATATTGTAGCTAGCTTTTGCCATAAAATTTGTGTGATATGTGTAATTGCAAGGAAATACTTTCTTTGGAGCAATAATATCTTAACAATCACTTTGTTTATGAATTAGGTAGATTCATAACTCAATTCATTACAAGTCAATGAATTTATGTTTCTATGACCAGGTAAAACCATGTCTAGAATGTCAGGGCATGTCTGAAGAGAGTGACGAGTGTAGATGACCGGAAAGAGGCCTATCGTCCACCTGTTGAAAGCTACAACATATGTATTTTATGTGATGTTTTAATTTCCAGTCCATTGTTCGTGACATGGAAAATCGGAAAAGAACATCGTCTTAGAGGCTGCATTGGAACTTTTAATGCAATGCATCTGCATTCAGGTAAAGATTAAACAGTATACAAAAATTATTGATTTCTCTGTGGCTTACCCTGGGATCCTGTCTCCTTCCAATATATTGGCATACTGGTAGTTGTTTTAACTATTCCTGAAATCCTGACATGAAAAGTATACTATGTGTTTCATGATATATGTTTTTTCTTTATCTATTTTTTTTCCAAGGCTTCAGTTCACTTGGTGTGACTATGCCAGCCTCATGGGGGATTTCGATTAGATAATTTCCAGGATATCAATTTATAGGATAAAATAATAAATATACAAATAAATAATGAAGATGTATGCAGTATTTTTTACTAATTTATCAAAATCTTTTATAGATATTTATTGTAACAATTGAACAGTAACTAATAACTAAGGAAACACAACAAAGCTTATAAACATCAGTGAGACCTCTTCAACCCGTCTGGCCAGCGTGGAGAGTGTAAGCCAAATCCTCTGGCTGCTCTGGCTAATATAAGGCTCTGGTAGTACAGAGAGGGTTGTGCTCCTGCAGTGGAGACATAAAAAGACCTGATGATAATGATGAACAACACACATTTTTGCAGCTCATTTATTCAAAATTTTATTGCTATTTTAACATCATTGTCTGTAAAATTAAATAGCATAAACGGGCAGGGCAGGTAGACATTAGTGCAAACTGTAAGAGTTCCTTGTTGAATTATGAAACCCTGGAAATGCAGTATCGAGTTAAAGTCTACATAAATAAAATTCAAATCCTATAGTACAATATACTTTCTTGTAGTATATTTTCTGATGTTACCATGTTGTATCTTGTATCTCAGCCGCTACTTGCAGTTGAAAACTGTTTGGCAGGTCTTCGTGAGTATGCAATCACAAGCGCGTTGAAGGACTCTCGCTTCTCACCCATCACTCGAGAAGAAGTGCCACGCCTCACCGTGTCTGTGTCGATCCTGCAGCACTTCGAGGAGGCTGAGCACTACTTAGATTGGAAGCTCGGCAAGCACGGTATCCGCATCGAGTTTATCAGTGAAAGAGGCACTAAACGTACTGCAACCTACTTACCTCAAGTTGCTACTGAGCAAGGTATATTGTTATTTAAAGATATTGGCTCTAATCTGACAAGTAACTAAACCGCGTTACGCGTGGCGACGTTCGTATTCTCTGTGGAACGACAATACCGTTTTAATTTTCTATATCATAATATTGCTAAATAGAAAGATGTGGCTGATACTCCAGGGCCTAGGGCAGCCTCCCCGCAAATTCGCCACTGCTTAAGAGCGCTTGTGTTGTGTACCACACCGAATCCGATTCAAATTCAATTCTGATTCAATTTGGCCTTCCTAGTGATTGTATAGACGCTTGTGCACTCAGTCGTAAAAGTTTCAAATTCGATTCGTATTCAAACCAAGAATTCTCACTTTGGGTATTTGTTTTTCGGATCAAAACCGACTCGAAGTGGACTGCACTCGATTCGTATTCGAATTTCGGTTTCAAGGATGAAGAATGAGGTACGGGGACCTACATATTTTACATCAAACCGTTGTATTTAGTCATGTGTTAGACGTTCACATTGCTGTAGTTAGTATTACTTGTATTTGTTTATTTATAATTATTAAAAAAGGTTAATAATGAAAAAGGGAAGAAAATTCTTAGTACCATTAGAAGAACAAAAAAAAGCCTTTTCGCAATTTAAACATGTTTTCCAAAGTGTTCATGAACTTCCTCCAGCAAGTGATCCAGTATTTTCAGAAATAAAAAGTATGTTACCGAGTTCTATTAGCGAAAAAGGACTTTAACTCTCTGTAAAGAAGAATTTTATAAATTTTTTCGATGTGACGGAAATTTATGAACGCAGTGAGGTTGCTTTCAGCCCCGATATAGTACGAAATGAAGAAAGATATGAAGTGAGTCAATTAAATTTGATTTCATGGTTGATATATATGAATGGGAGAAAATACAACCAGTAAGTAAACGAGTTAAAGTTACCCAAAATGCAAAATTTGTTACTAAAAACAGGTATCGTCTGCCAAAACATACGTGGGCTCATCTATTGCGGGAGAAAATATGTCAAGCAATTAAAACTCCTTGTTCTTGGATTTTCAACCATTGACTTACTTGGTAGCTTTTCTTCATTTCGTACTATATCGGGGCTACAAGCAATCTCACTGCGTTCACGAATTTCTGTCACATCGAAAAAATAGTTAAAATTCTTCTTTACAGAGCGTAAGTCCTTTCCGCTAATAGAACTCGGTAACATACTTTTTATTTCTGAAAATAATGGATCACTTGCTGGAGGAAGTTCATGAACACTTTGGAAAACATGTTTAAATTGCAAAAAGGCTTTTTTGTTATTCTAACAACGGTACTAAGAATTTTCTTTCCTTTTTCATTATTAACCTTTTTATAATTATTATAAATAAACAAATACAAGTAATACTAACTACAGCAATGTTAACGTCTAACACATGACTAAATACAACGGTTTTGATGTAAAATATATATCTACCCTCCCTTAAATATAAATACGAGTACTTTACCTACTAACAAGAAATAAATTAATACAAACATACCTCGTTGCATTATATAATGTCAAAAAACTGCTTGTTTAAATAATTAAATAAGTACATATTTAATTATTTCGTATCATAACTGTACGAAACAATAAATAACGCTACTTCTTTTTCAAAACCAGCAATGTGGAACTTAAGCGTTATTGGTCTTATAATTTTGCCAGGAACGGGAGGCGTAATATTTTTTTTTTGTTTCCCGTTATAACTTCAAAATCACGTAGACTACGTTTGAAGGAAGCAAATGGGCAGCAATTACTGGCTTATGAAGATTTTATAAATTCCACGTAGCAAAGACATTACGGCTAGGTGACCGGCCATTCAGATGTCAGGATGAACAGTCACCCAAAAATGCAATAAGGAAGCAATGTTTAGGCATACGTTAAATCTAAATATATATAACTCAAAGGTGACTGATTGACTGACTGACATAGTGATCTATCAACGCACAGCCCAAACCACTGGACGGATCGGGCTGAAATTTGGCATGTAGGTAGATGTTATGACGTAGGCATCCGCTAAGAAAGGACGCGAGCGAAGCCTCGGGCAAAAGCTAGTGCAATATACGTTTAGTGACCGGTCATCCTGACGGACACATCTTCGCATTCCTTCGTCTAAGCGCATTCCCGGTTGCATCCCCATCTGTGCTGCTTTAGAGCCCCGGGGTGCGCTTTCCCGCTTTCTCTTATCCATAGATAATATGCATGTCAATGGTCACCTAAGGATGCCAAAGACTTTGCGAAGTGGAGAAGAAATAGCCGGAACAATTTGAACGAATTGGCTAGTTTTACGACCGGCCGCCTGCCTGACGTCAACCCTCTTTGGGAATGTAGTTGTAGCACAAGGTGTTTGTGCTAAGTCCCTTAGTCGCCTCTTACGACATCCACAGGAAGAGATGGAGTGGTCCTATTTACGCCCGAAACCACAAGGCTCAAAACATACATACATTACTATCTTGTTTCCCACAGGGGTAGGCTAGGCAGAGACTATGGGGTGCTATGGGCGTACACTTGCTACGATCCTGACAGACCGCTTTTACTTCATATAAAGGTATTTATTGATATATTTATAGGTTGGGACCAAATCCAGACAATCGACTCGCTCCTGAGAAAGGGCGGGTACAAGGCGGCCATAACGGCGGAACTGCGGAGGAGCATCAAGCTGACGCGCTACCAGAGCGAGGAGATCTCCGCCACCTACAACGACTACGTCAACCAGCGCTGCTAGCGGCCGGCCGCCGCGTCTCACCGTCCAACTAAACTGTACGAGGAAGTACACCTCAGTTTGGATGTCTGTGAGCAAAGTGGTCACAAATATTGTGCTAGTAATAACTTAGATTCTAAGTGTAAGAATAGTGACCAGAATCGTTCTATATGTACAAGTCGATTAGATAACCCTACAGCTTACTTAACGCTCGGAAGTACAATGGAAAGTCATCATAATGCTCAAAGTGAATTCACAGGCCCGCATCGATGCGAAACATGTTTTGTTCAATTAATTTAAGGATACTGAACACTGCCAACTACATTCCCTCTAGACAAAAATGGTGCCATCGAAATATTTAATTGAGACAAAACATGAATTTTATGAGATATGCTAGAAAGGAAAGATTAATATGTAAATTTTTTTTTTTAGATTATATAGCGTTAAGAATTTTACATGAGAATAAATTCACTTTGATCAAAATTTTGACTGTTAAAAAATTTCAATCTTCAATACTTTTATTGATCAAGGAAAGGTATATTATGTACAATCTATGAAGCAATATATATGTCGCAGTTGGATTATTTACTTAGTATATTATACCATGTCTTTATTACTAACAGGGAAGAGCCAAGGGCCGTAAGATCCAAAGGCCATGTTTATCTTGTAAAAAGAACTTAATTTACAAATATTAATTACCGACAGAGAAATAGATAATGCTACTCATAGGCTTGCCATCCAAATAATGCCCAAATTGGCCGTTATTATTCATGTACTGTGTCCTCCAAGCAATTATTTATTACTGATTGTAATGGATGACTGGTAATATAAAGCTAATAACCCGCCATGTCTTGTAGCAATGCTAGGTAGGTATCCGAATCGCGACGATGTGATTGCATGTTTGACGCATGTACAAATTCCAATTATATGTGGAAAATTTGCGCGATTTGTCAACCAAGAATAAAGTTGTCTACATGTTCGGCCAATGCATGAACCATGCATGTACTGGAGCCTATACAAATAGCACTTACATATTTGATACCTATTATTGAGTCAAAGCAGATATTGACTATCATGTCGACCAATTTGTAAGCTACAATTACAAATATCTATTACTCGAGCCTATGTAAGTCTTTTGAGTACAGCTTTTCTCATTCAGGAATTTCAGGTAAGATATAATAGTGTGCTTACGCGAGCGACAGAAATGTGTAGATATTATATTTTTTTAAATACTAGAGCATAATACTTCCTTAATTTATGAAACTTCACATAAGTATGGTCCTTCGCGGATATTGTCATCTCTACTTAATACTTATTGGGGAATTATAAGAAAAGACAATTTATTGTTGAGCTTGATTTGAACGTACCAACTTCGACTATAAACAGGTACACAAAAAAAAGAATACCATTAGATTTAGAATCCTATCCTAGTATGGTCAATAATATCGGTCTATCGATTAAATTTGAAAATCCTAAAAAAAATACATAACATTAAATAAAATAAAAAAATTGTTCATTTGTTATTAAGTACTTATTAGATCATCTTAGATTATATTTTTAAATTATAATAAGAAATTGTTATTAATATGCGGTTCTCCGATTGGCGTCTGGTGTTTCTCAAGAGTGTTCGGAGTGTGTAGTTTATATTCTGTCCAATAAGTTATTTGCTGCGAATTGCGAAAAAGATATGATCGAAGATTGAGTAGAATAAATAATTATGGCCAAGTGCGTGTCGAGCCACGCTCAGAGTAGAGTTCCGAAGTTACACGTTACAACATGGGGAATTTATAACTAACTTGGTCGTGATAGCTTTCCTTTAAAGCAAGCAAAAATCATGATTTTTTAAAGATTTTTCATGCAAACAGTAGCTTTTAGAGGGGGCGCTTAAATTGAACAAGAACTAGTAACATTTCGCAATCTGGTCACTGAACTGAAAAGTTGTCTTTAAACCCTCAAATGTTTTTTAATGATCACCTATCTAACGATATCACTCGTGAAAAAAATATCATCCCCACTTTATAATATAAGGGAGCACTTACATTTTATTTTACCACTTTGCCAGCGTACGTTATTAAATATACTGTTTTTTTATCCACCAGCCAAATTTATTGAGCAAGTTCAGTCCATGATACTGAACTACTTTCTATAAAAACAATTAACGAAAAACTAAAATAAAAAGTCGCCTTCCCATACAGATCAGCGCTCAGCCAAACGGATTTTGTCGGACGAAAAATTGACTGAACTTGCTCAAAAAATTTCGCTGGTGTTTAAAAAGTCACCCTGTATACAGAGTTTGTCTAGTACTAAATCTCTGAGCCAAGCCGCGGACAGACATACCAAAACTAAGAGTTCCTTGTAAGGACTTCGGAACTCTAAAATGGGTAAATATGTTCGTGATTACGTCTTAATCTTATGAGATCGTCCATATTTTAATTATATATTTTTTTAAGTTCATATGACTATTTGGAAAAAGGCATTTCAAACAAGTGAAATTATGTTTGAAATGCCTTTTTCTATATTATTATACAAATTGGAAGGGACATACCCGTAATAAATCGAACCACGGACTATACTAGATCACTAAAGTATGATGAAATTAAAATAACAGTCGAAAGAACAAAAAACTTTTGACATTCCCATACAAATCGCCCGAGCGGCTGCACACTTTTGTATGGAAAGGCCAAAAATTTGTTTGTTTGTATTAACTTTATTGTACCAAAAATTTAAGTATAAAAGACAACATAATACGAAAGAGCAAATACATATACAAAGGCGGACTTATCCCATGTAGGGATCTCTTCCAGTCAACCTGCGATAGATTGAGAGGATATTTACTCTGTTATATATAAGGTAGAAGCCGGTAAGTATAAATTTTACTTCAAGATACTTACATATCTTCACACATAAATATATACGAACATACTTACATAAATACATATAGCAATACACATAAACAACTATACATAAAGTATATATCTTACATACATAGGTATACAATTTTAAAATTCATAATTTTTTGTTATTACGGGTATGTCCCTTCCACGTTGTATACATATTTCTTTTGAATTAATTTCAATTTGTAACAGTAAGGGTGGGCTACATTTGGCGTCACGGAACAGCACTTTCAGTATCACTGCTATCCTTTTCTGTAGCTCAAAAACGTCATTTGCTGCAAGAAACAGAGTGGGAATGCGGCTGCATCGCCGATTCCGCCGCATATCCGCTCTCTTTCTCGCTCTAGCAAACGACGGTTCTGAGCGACAGAAACTGATAGCAACATAGGAAAGTGCTGTTCCGAGCGGGCAGACGTAGCCAAATCCTAAGGCCATTGGCGCTATCGTTTGATTACAGATATTAATCTAAAGCTTCATAAATAGATGATAAGATAACCATATTACTTTTTGAACTGATACATTAATGTCAAGTAAATGAGGATCTAGCTTTAAAATCAGAAATGGATTTGTAAGCTGGATGACTTCACCAATATACAATACCTAGTTCATTTTTTTTGTATCATGCACAAAAGCTTTAGATTTTTGTTTTTAAGAATAATTTATTCCTAATGCGGGCGTGGGCGGCACTGGCGTAATAATAATAGGGGTTTCATTTAAAAATACACCACTTGCACTGAGTGTCTGTCGTGCGTGGCGGGAGACACATAATATACGAAGCTTTAGCCTTTTTTACAATGGTAACCAAGGATATTGTTGAGTCTTAATCTTTTTTCTTCTTTTGTGTTAAATGAAAATATGTGTTAGTACTAACGAGTATATTCCTCGCGGCTTGTGATAAACAAGATGTTAGATAACTTGTAAGAAGACATTGACAATAGGTACATACGTTCCAAGTCTTACAAAGCGGTCTTCTGCTGATTTTATTTTATTTTTACCCGACTACGGCGAATCCGAAAGGAGAGTTATGGTTTTCTTTACTACGTCTGTATATTCGTCTGTTCGCTGGTATCTTCAATAATATCCATGATACCTTGACAAATGAGGTATCGTTGAAAGAGTTGGCTGTCCGCTGCTTATAGGCTATGTCATGGTAAATTAAAACAAGGTATTCTCTCTTCGCCCCCGTAGCATGGTACCGTGGATAACACACAGATAAAGTTTATATCGCGCGACGGACTAGTTCAATCCCGCTCGTTGTTAATACGTAGAGCGAGATAGTAATAGATAATAGCGCTCGATAAACACTGTCGCCGGTGTCATGCTAACGGGACTGCGATGGCATGACTACGTCACGAATATCTCGATAAGTGTTACCAGTACCACTGATTGTTCTTTTCAGTTTTATGGACTTTCTTAATTAGATAATGAATATAAAATATAACTAATTTCGTATATCGTGTGATACATCTGTTTAATTTTTTATAAATTTATATATTGAATTATTGGTTTAAGTTAAAACATGCATTTTGTTCAGGTAATTCAATCACAACAGTGGCAACACTCCTAACTGATGACGTATTCTTGAGCCAATCACGTAACCCAGCTGTCACGGGAAGAGAAATACCTTGTTTTATTATACCATGGGCTATGTGACGTCACAGTGAACTCAACATGGCGCCACCTACAGGCCATATGAACTAAAAGTAAAATAATCCTACTCATATCGTGTAGGGCTACCAAGGATCAAGTGTATACCAAATGAATTGGCTTAATAAGCACATTTCAAAAATGTATATACATATAATTAGCTTTACTCCCTGCTATGTTTGCATTAACTGGATAAACGTACTTTTCAGTGAGTCGGGTTTTAGTTTTTGAAACTTTATCTTGTACCTTTGACAGCACAAATTCTACGAAAATCAACTCTATGTCCATGTATTAAAAGCTCATGTTTCTTGTAACTTTCATTTATAAAACGTGCAGTGTAATATCTACCTTATTTCAATTAGCTAAAGGAGCTTGTAGAGTTAACTGAAAAAATACACATGACGGTAAAAAGCGAGGTACGACGTACAACCGTAAGACTAAATCCACTTTGGCCTCTGGCCTCGTCGTCGCAACGCAGTGTATGACACGAACGCTGCGTCGTCGCTGCTTTAACGCAGCTATCTCCTTTAAATAAAAATTATACTGCGCTGGCGCGCCATCATTTCAACGCAGTTCCCTTCCCCGCCTCGTCTCCCTCCTCTGCTGTCATTTCAACGCATCGTATGGCATGTCGTTCAGATTTATATGTAAACGCACGCAGCGTCACCGCGCACCATGTGGCATCACCCTTTGTCATAAATCTTGCATGAACTACTGGCCTTTCCTCTTACATACAAAACAGTATATTATTATCTAAACGATTATCATAATCATCTCAACGATATACAAATAATATCGATCGAAGAAATTTGGCTTTGTCTCTGCAATTAGGCATGTTCATGAGGAAACGAAAGCTCTATCTTTTGCTGTACTTTTTATCTGGTAAGATAGGTATCTTAAAGTAGGTACTTTCTTAATGCAATGACCTCATCGCGTGGTTTGCGGGTTTACACTGCTATGTCTAAGCAACTCGACCTATGATAATAATATCAATGCCTTGCATGCTATAGAGCTGCCAGATACTCAGATAGCTCAGTGTTTAAGGGGATACATGAATTTTTCGGCATTTTGGCAAAAAAGGCCGTTTTCCGCAAATGTGCGAAGAAAAGCTTTACGTTCTTACTTTAACTACATGAATTTTCCGGGGTCTAGTGTTGCCCTTATTAAAAATAAATTATTTGAAGGGAAACGGAGATATCATTTAAAATTTTGTCTCTAGTAAGCAGTAGATAACCCATAACTATTTTATGTTATATTTTATATTATAAAATAGTTTAAAGGGTTATTATAATGAAAATCCGTTATTGGCTGTAAGTTGTAGCTTAAAGATAAAATGTTATTGTACATAAAGGGCTGTAACAAATAAAAAAAATTACATACTGGAGACAACATTTTAAATGATATCTCCGTTTCCTTTCAAATAATTTATTTTAAAAGGGGGCAGCACTGGTCCCCGAAAAATTCATGTATCTTAAAGAAACAGGGATCCATCTGCCGCCCCAAGTGCTTCGCACATTTACGTCTTTTTGCATCACTTGACGGAGTTATCTTGCCGCGTATAAATAACAAAAGAGCTATAGAACAGAATAAATCTCATAGTTATAAAACATTAGTGATTATTATACAAGCTTATTTTTAAATAAGTACAAATATTTAAAGGGGTGATTCACTCCATTTATTTTGAACAACTCTGACATTTTTTTTTTCGTATTTCGATATTTATTGGGAATAGTTGTTCAAAATTGTAAAGTACTTATTTAAAAATAAGTTTGTATATGTTGCTAGGTATAAGGTAAATAGAAGGTTATTCAATCATGATATTTGTCGCATCATACATAAGGTTTTTATTTTTTGCAGTGCAATCAATTTTCATACAAGATGCAATCAATTTACATACAGGATGTTGATTATTTAATACTTACCACATAATATCATGGAACACAAAAACTAAATCAAAATAACGTAAATGTTTTTTAACTACACCGCGTCTTATCATAACACACATTATGTACCTAATTTTATTTCAGTTACTTTCAGCCTTAAGGGCGCGCCAAGACGCGACGTAGCGCGCACGTGAAAAAAATATAGAACTTGTTTACTAAACAAAAAGAGTGAGAGCCCGCTGCGCCTCGCTATGCATCGCTACGCAGCGCGGCAAAGCGGGGTGGCGCTGAAATTAGTATCTTTTTGGCTTGTAAACAAGTTCTATATTTCTTCCAAAGTGCGCGCTACGTCGCGTCACGTCTCGGTGTGAAGTGACCCTTACTAGTCAATACTACATCAAAATTACTAAAGGTTCTATTAGTTATCAGACAGATATAGGCTGTCTGTCCACAGACAGAATATTCAGATCCTGATTCCAGATGCACAGAATCTCATACAAGTTTTTTAAGACAGTGGATTTTGGTCATGCTAAAAAGTTAGAATCTATGATTTAGCATCCGACTTTCAGTCCATGGACGGCCAGCTATACTTTGGGGACCTTGTACGTTGATGTGTGTCATTGTACTAGCAGTGAGCGAAAAAAAAAAATTATTATTTTGATTAGTATGGAATGGTCCAACCAAGGTATGCTAAGTATTAGACGTTGGCAGTTAAGTGTGTTCAAACAGAAAAGTGTACTTTTAAAAATATGTTGTGTGAATAGTTTGTTGACCGTTTTTGTAATTCGTAATTGATATGATATGAATAATTAATATAGGTTATGTAAAAAGTATGTATTTTTTTTTATTTCATTTAGTATACATATATTTTCCGTCAGAAATAAACAACATCTTGTAATAGCCTCCTGTCTATTTCTCCTTCAAAACTGAAAAACCGTGTGTAATCGGTGGAATTGCACATACTTCAAATGATATATGAATGAACCCATGCACCCTTTACCAGATGGAATATTCAGATACCTATATAGGCTAATATGTGACAAGTAAGTTTGTCAGGGTGATTAGCAGTCATGACAGCACAGTGGAGTGTGCACTCATGGTACAGACATGAGGGGTGGTGGGTTCATAGCTCACTTGTGGTGAAAAATTTTCCCTGTTTTGGGTTGAATCCGTATGTCAACTCAAATAGAAATAGGAATTTATGAAATCCTTGCAAGGTATATATTTATCTATTATGTATCTTACTTTAGGCTGCATTTCCTAGAAATATCATCCCTTAACAAACCTATTGCATAATGAAAATTGGTACATGGTAAACAATGTTAGAAGGTTGTCAAGTCCAAATGAGAAATTAAACAAATGTTACTAAGAACTAAACTATTTTAATATTTACATACCTAGCACTATTGTTCTAGATCTGCCATAGCCTTCTTTTCTATTTCTAGCAATTTTACTCTCAATGAAAAGTTGTTCCTCATCTCAAAATATGTTAAAACAGAAGATGCAACAACCTGGCAGACACTGAGTGTGACTAGTGTTCCACTAAAAGGCTTAGTTAATTTTCTCAAAAATTGAAATACTTTTTTCGGTCCATCAGTTAAATCTGGCATTCTGTATGTTGCAAATCTATTTGCAAACTGAAAAAGAGGATGACTATTATAATTTTTTAAAATACAAATAATATCTAAAAATTAGCTTCATATAAATCTACATACCATCATAGCTGATGTAGGAGCTAGAATCATGGGGTATGCTATCCCCAAACCAAGTTGTATTGCTGCTGACCGCATTTCATAACAAACAGGACACGCATCAGATTTCATTAATAGTAAATTTGATGATACTAACTGTAAATTGTAATCAATGAGTTAGACATAAGACCTGAAAATTAATGCGTTATTAGAAATCCAGTTTTAACAAAGAATTTTTGTACTTACATGTCTATGAAATAGAATTGTAAGAACTCCGGGCAACAAAGTTATAGGGATTACGGATGAGTAGAACCCGTATGTTCCAAGTTTTAATTTAGTTCTGTAGTGGTTGTTAATAAGTATTCCTGCAAATGCATTGACACCTCCAAGTATAGATGGTCCATACTTCAGGGCCCATCTGTTGGTAAAACATTGCCTATAGATAGATAAATGGAACATGAAATTATAGAATTTTACAAATAAAGATCAAGGTGTAAACACGTACGTATCAGAAGGTGAATCCCATTTGGATACGAGATCCCAGGCATAAGCGACGGCTTCAACTTCGTCTAATACAACTGCATCTTTCGGAATCTCTCTGGCTTTCATGAGAGCCATGACTTCTTATTTGATATTACAGCAGCACCATTAATTTCTGTATACAAAATCATTCGGGATGTCAAATAGGTTTATACAGAATATGTTCCCCATAATATATATTACCAATGTTATTGAATTTCTTTCACAAGAAGATAGGTAAAGTATTAATAAACTTTAAAAATAAGTATCACATTTCACTCTGATTGATAATTAACTCCAAATTAGATTTCATTTTGGTATAACCTCAATTTCACATTCCGCACATTCCACACAGCACAGTACTTTTAATATTTAAATGTCAATGTCAATTACGAACTCAGTGTAGCCAGATGACAATCAGAAATTCTCCCCAAATCTTCCCCGAAATCCCACCAAAATTTCGGTATTTTGTTTAAAAAAAAACCCCGCTAATGGAAAAAGATTTTTTAAATGAAATACGATTTTACATAAAATTTCAGCAATAGGCTAGGCTCCCATTTCTTCTCCAAAATCCCCCCAAAAATTCGGTATTTTGAGAAAAAAACCCCCGGTATTGGAAAAGAACATTTATTTTTGGGTCCATATTGGCTCAAATAAAATTCTAAATCCTATTCTTTATCTTACTACCGATTTGTGTTCATAATAATCACTCTTCATAATTTTATTTTTTATACTTTTTTTATTCATACATTTTTATTACTACCAACGGAGCTCATAACAGTTAGTGATCATATATTTTTTTATTAATACTGTTATGTTACTACCAAGAACAAGTTTAAATTTATAATTTGTTTTTCAGAACTTTTTTCTTCATAACATTCAATGATCATATTTGTTTTAATTAATAATGTTGTTTGTTACTAATTATAAACTTTAACTCATAACGTCGTTGTTCAGAATAGTTTACTTTATAACAGACAATTATCATATTTTTTGCAATAAACATTTTAAGCGTTGAGTGTGCGCAGGAATTAAAATTTCCTCCCTGACCCTGCGTCGATGTTTCCCCATACATATGATTTAGGGATTTTCAAGGTAAGAGTGAATAGGCATTTTTTGAGTCTGGATGTTACACCTTAGATCTGATCTTAGCATCAGGCTAGATAGAGGTTAAACGCACTCAAATCTCTAATAAAAAAAAGCAATCAACTACATTTCATTTCATTTTCATTTAATTTTTTGAAAAATCCAGCAGCGGTGGTTTCGCCAAATTATATACATATTCTCATTCAAAAATATTTTCAAAAATATTTTTTCAAAACTTATCGAGTGGGTTACCAAATTAAAGGATTTTATACTTGAAGCAATACAAAAATATAATATACAGCTTATACCTATGTTCAAATGAGGAATGAGAAATGCTAAAAAACAACATTCACATCTGTGCGTTCCTAAGGTGCGTTCAGATAACTTAGAGCGGTTTAATCGCGTTCAGTAATTTTTTTTTTTCTTTTCAAAAAACACATTCAACGAAACCCCCAATTCCCCCTGAGCTGATTTAATTCCCCCGGCAAAACCCCCCATAGGATCCGTCCCCCAAAATTCCCCCCGTGGGTTGAAAATACCCCCAAATTTGGGGGCAATCCCCCCCCATCTGGCATCACTGCACGAACTGTTAATATCGCGTCGCGTGTAAGGCTTATGATTTTGACATTGACATATTGTCATGACAGATGTCAGCCAGCAGGCAGGTAGTATAGTAATTAGCGTGCGAGTCGGTGCGGTGGTGCAGGCCTGGTCGAGTATGTACCCAGGGTTTAGAAACCTACAGGGGCTAAAAAATTAACATATTTCCGGTAAATAATAAAATTACATTTTGTTAAAATCTTTTTGGTCTTTTGGTCTATGCTTTTTATAAATATTTATGCCACTTAAAAAGCAATAAAACCACATTAAAACCAACATCAGGTAAACCGGCATGACGTATTAACCTGATAAATCATAATGATAGTTGTTTGTACATTTTATCTTTCTCACTCTTGTGTGAATCGCAATGATAAAAGATAAAGACAGATATATTATAAGAGGATGCAAATAAAAATTAACTAAAAAAATCGTAATGGCGTTTTTTCGTTTTGAAAAATCACTCGATATTTACGACAAAATTCGCCATTCTCTGCATTTTATCACCAATTTGAATTTTCTTTGTTTATTTACCTCGGTACGACGTTGAGCTTAGCATCGCTTACTTCGTTTGTCTGTGTGTAAAGTGGAGAGATATGAAATTGTGTGTGTGAGACTTTGTGATATAGACTCAGTTTACTTTTTGTTCATTTAATTGTAAATATCACTTCTACAATGGTCGACAGAGAGCAAAAGAACTTGCCGCCAGCTGCTGACGGTGTCAAACTGTTCAGATTCCCTAAGCCTGCTCATCTGCTGTATGTACCTTGTTCGGTAAGTTGATTCCAATTAAAGGTACCTGTACTACATTTATGTTTTCAACTCTCAAAACTGTATAGAACTTAGTGGTTGTATACAAAAAGGTGCGTAGAACTTAGACAAATTATGATTTAAATTTACTAAAATCTTCAAAATCTACAATTGAAAAATATTTTAATAAGTATGTTGATTATATTAAACATTGTCATGCCCGGAATGCCCCACATCCTGCACAATACAAGACCTAAATGAGGGAAATGACCGGGAATATTTTAGTCTAGTTTATTTTTAGCTTTGACTTTATTATGTGTACAATAAGGTAAATTTTTATAGTAAATCTTTGGTAAAATTATGTGTATGATAGATAATGGATGAAAATATAGATGGGTTGCTATATATTTAATAAAATAATTTATTATATAAGTATGTAATGTTATTGGTATTGACAATAAACGGCCGGGGAATCGCTGTGGCCAAATACTGGGCAAGTTTGATTTAATAAATTTAAAAAATAGCCTATCCACCCGAGAAGAAGAACATTGTTAGATATGTATAGAAGTTATATAGATAAAAGTTATCTTCTTTATCAGCCTAATAGCAGTCCACTGCTGGACTTGGCTTCTCCCAGTAAAGGGAGGATTTTTTGCCCATAATTACGACACTGGGCAGGCGGGTTAAAAGTTATATAAGAAAACGCTCCACTTAAATGCCTATTTATTAGTGATGCATGTATTATGCAATCATTTTGTATGCGTAAAGTGAAAACTTTGTTTGGTAGCTACATGCAATATTTCATGTTATAATTAAGGCAGTAAATTCATAACAAAATTACTATAAATTTAGGGGACTATCTTATGGTACGAGTAATATTGGTCTATATAATTTCCGTAATCCAGTTCTGAACAGAAGATAGAAAGAATGTATTTACCATTTATGGTTTCTTTTTTCAGGTGTGAATTATGGCCTCGGTGGAAACCCTTCGTAGGAGTTGCAGAGAAAATTGCACTCTGAACACAGAATGGTCTGTCAAAATCATTTTGAAGATGACTACTTCACTGATCATTTTAAGCAGTTTCTTCTAAGCCAAGCAGTTCCTTCCAATGTAAGTTTACAAGTAAATTCAAGTAAAATTTTGACGACCTCTGTGGCCTAGTGGTCATCATGCCAAGCTGTCACACTGGAGGTCCCGGGTTCGATCCCCGGTCAGGTCAAGATGGAAAATGATCTTTTTCAGATTGACCTGGGTCTTAGATGTTTATCTATTTATTTTTATTTATTTATTTAAATTTCTTACAAAAATTGTAAACGGTATACTTAAAGCCTTAGGCTTTCTCTATGTATCTATATATTATATTTGTTATAAAATATAGTATCGTTGAGTTGGTATCCCATAACATAAGTCTCAAACTTACTTTGGGGCTAGCTCAATCTGTGTGATTGGTCCGTATATATTTATTTATTTATTATTTATAAATTGTTATTTTTGGATGAATTTGGATCAAATTTGGCGCACACCTCAAATTAAAAAACTCAGCATCATTCGAGCGTATTCCCGGTTGCATCATCAGCGGTTTTGCTTCAGAGCCCGGGATCCACTACCTTACCTAAGTGATTTGACAAGGTTACTGGTTTTTACACAGAGCGACTGCCGTCTGACCTCCGCAATCCAAAGGGTAGACCAGAACCAATCCTAGGGATAGGTATAGCTTTACGTGCCTTCCGAAGCACGGAATCATCTTTCTTTTCGGATAACCAGGTGATTCAAGCCTGCAATATTCTAACCAGACTGGATACAACTTTTCTCAAAGTATGCTTCCCAGTGGGATTTGAACCCACAACCTCCGGATCACAAGGCAAACGCCTTGACCACTGGACCACGGAGGCAGTCAAAATCAATATTAATATACTATCTTGTGTATTTCAGGTCTTGTTTCAATGTTTTCAAGCCGGAAAAAACATTGCAGCCATTGTATGCGATATGGATGGCGTGAATCGACGGGCGCTTAGGAGCTTGGGTGCTACCATGCAACGCCCGTGCATAACTGTTCATGGAAAGGACATAATAACATTACTTGATACTCCACATTTATATTTTATTGAAATGTTTTAGAAACTTTTTTTAAAAATATGACATAGTGCACAAGAAATATTTCTACACTGGAAAAATATATTACTGGAAAAGGTAAAATTAAAAACTACTTAGACTATATACCTATTTATAACACATATCATAATTGATAAACAGTATAAGACAACACTTGAGAGAAAAGTGTTCCATACAAACGTTGCTCCATATGACCCTATCTACCCGTGGCATAGAAAGGGAGGGGGGGGGGGGGGGGGGGGGGTTATCATGACATCGCCACCTTCGAAAAAAATTCTATGTCCTGAACACTCTACTACATCGTCGACACTTTTTTTTTTCGACAAATTTTCATCGATTTTTTGATGTCATATTAAGGTTTGCCATAAAGTATCCCACTTTTTTCTCAATCATCCCCTTCATCCCCTAATCGGGCCGATTGAAAAAAAAGTTTCTATAACTCTGTAACTATCACTCACAGGAAAAAACTTCATATGACCTAAAGTAAAGCTGATGATCATCCTTCAAGTGTCGACGGTGGTAGTAGAGTGCTCAGGACAGAATTTTTTTCGAAGGTGGCGATGTCGTGATAACCCCCACTTTTTATGCCACGGGTAGATAGATGGGGTCATATGGAGCAACGTTTGTATGGAACACTTTTCTCTCAAGTGTTGTCTTACTCTAAGAAAGTATAGTTTAGAATTGATAATCGTCATTGACCTTTGAGGTCAAACCCTTTCGTATACCCTACCCGTCTACACTTTGTCTACCCCGTAAGCGATAAAGACGTGATTGATTTAGTCATACTTACAATCACGTCTTTATCGCTTACGGGGTAGACAGAGCTTGAGACGGGTAGGGTATACGACTAAATACTACTTTTTTTAATTTCCGCGCATTAGTTAACCTTTTCACCGCGAGACGTTATGTCAGTTGTCGTGCCCCCAGCGCGAAGCGTAGTGAATCGAAAATAAGTACCTACAAAAAATAGGGATGTGCAATACTTACGTATTAAGATATCGATAATGATTACAATAGGTATAAGTATAGCATAAACTTAAGTCTCCGCGCGTATATCCATTTATCTGGCTGTCTATATAGGCTTAGAAATGACTGGGGCGATCTTGATGACGTTTTTACTATTAAGAACATTTATCCGGATACGTTTTATTTAAGTACTTATAATACATAATACTCCGCGGTCGCAGCTCCCAGGTATAGCTGCGATATTATAGGTTGTAAATTACAATATCTAAGTATGTGCGAGTGTTTCCATCTCAACGATACTACCTAAACATATGACAAACAATCAATGTAGGCAACTTTCAACTGGCAAAAATGGAAATCTATCAAGGCGTGAATGGAAAACGATGATAATATATCATCATAGCGCACTCCAGATTCGCACTCCGGAGGTCGGGGTCGGCTACCTAACTTTTTGATGAAGTTATTAGTATTTAGATATTCAGTTCAGTGGTATTTAGGTACACAGAGCAACTGCCGAGTGACCTCCGCAGTCCAAAGTTTGTGAAAGATTTGTGTTATGTTTTAATTTTTCTTGTTTGTACACTTCACCTAGGTACCTATACCATTCACCATAATTTTTATACAAATAAATGAATTGTCCAGAAGCTGATTGATGGTGTACTTAATTTAAATACCCTTACCCATACTATAATTATGAGGCATTTTTCGTAAGCTATTAAAACAAAAAGCGTTTAAAGGTTTAAAATGATTTATTAATTTGTACTTGACTTAGGTACTTACAATCACATTTAATCGTATCATAATCATGACTCACTAATAAATGACGAAGCTTTCTACTGCTGAAAGAACTTAGTAAACTTGCCATAGGTGCAAATCAGATCATCAAGATGAAAAACTTTTTGCATGGAACTGATGATGGCAACTCGAAAAAGAAAATTGACATCAAAAAGTTCTCCATATTGACGGAGCGAGCCATTCTAAGGCTGCTTTTCCACCAGAGATGAGCGAGGATGCGTTGCATGGGATGTGTTTATGAAGAACCAATAGAATCGTTCGAATCAAAACTTATTGTGATATGTGAGCGTTATTTTGGTGGAGATCACTGCACTGATTCGAAACCACGTGCACAGGGTTCCCACTCGCCGATGTTTAGGTATAGGCGCGAGCGACTAGCGTACCGTAGGTACGAACGAGCTGCTATAACAGCGGCGACATACATACCTACATACTGACAGCGGTAAACGACTTTGTTTTATACTATTTAGTGATAAAGAAATTCGCAAACATACATGTACATTAACTTCTTAAATTACTCTACTTTTATAGCAGTTAGTAACAAAATTATAAGTCCGTAGGTATTTACTACACTCGCAATTGAAATAGGTAAAAAAAACGATGTATTAAAAAACTTACCTCGTTATCAATATCAAATTCATAATCTGTATTGAATTCTTCATTATCGTCGCCTTCAAGAATTCTTATCAATTCCTCCGCAGTAGTCATCACCACCAAAGAGAATTTAACCACACGAACGCAAGCTCAACACTAAAGAAGACGGCGCTCGCCTGTGACGTCACAAGCTGTCGCGTATATGAGACGTTCGCGCTGGGGAACTACCAACATTATGTTCTAAACATCTAGGCTTAGGGATGGGAAAATCAAATCCATTGCTGACATTTCGATAGTTCATTTACTAAGTTTCAAGGACATTAAATAAAATATACACAAATAGTAGTATCAAAATTATTTATTAATAATATATGTGATAATTTTAGATCTTTTTATGGTGATATAGTCGGTATAAGAAAGAATATTTCAATTTACGTTTAATTTTTATCAGTAAATAAATCGTAAATGTCCCATCCCGCGTGTCACGTATATGCGACGTTCGCGGTGGACATTAATACAAAGTTATGAAAAATATATCTGATAATTCGTCAAACTTTTGAAATTATTTTTGAGTCTTCTAATAGGGTATATTCATGTTATTTTTTTATTTTTTTAAACGATTCTATAAGTTATTATATAACCGGAAAAAAATATAACACTTACAGAATATTATTAAATAAGCTTAAAAAAATAATTAAAATTACTATTATTTTTGGACGACTATAAACGCGGTGCCATTTTGCGCTTTTTTCTGTGACGTCACCGTGCATTGTCAATGTCATAGATACACTTATATGTCAGTGTCAGTCAAGTGCAAATTACAAATTCAAAATATTATCAACAAAACAACGAAGATTTGGATTCACAGTTTTATTTTATAAGTAATACTATCTAATTTGTGATTATAAGTGAGTGATTAAAGCTTTTAATATCAATTCATTACAAATGGAAGGGCGCACAAAATCTTATTATAAATATTGTATGGTTCCTATGTGCAAAAATAATATCGTAACTGCACCTGACAAAATATATTTTCATATGCCCAAATATGCAAATGTAAGGAATCATTCCGCGTATTAGGGTTCGCTGTTTTACAAAACCGAGCTGTAATGCCAAACAGCTAGAGGTTTAGTAAATTAGCGGATTATACCATTCAACTGCAACTGTACATACCTATTGTGAACAAAAAATACATATTGTGAGCAAAATGAGTAGTGTCATCCTTTGCAAAACTACACAGTAGTATTGTAAGTACCTACTTCAATTATTTATAATTTAATAGGTAGTAGACTAGCTGCCTGCTACTATAAGCTATAAGATAATGTACTACCTACCGTAATTAATCAAACAAATTTATATTATTTAAGAAAAAAAATACCCAAAATTCTCCAAAAGATTTATTTTTTTTCTCTAAAATTTCCCATTTTTACCCAGAATTGCGAAAAAAATACCCAATCTGGTAACACTGCAAATTACAAATGACTTATTGACAGTGACAGATAGTCTTCTTCTTTTTAATTTGTGATTGACAGCACAGACTATTTAGAAAATTAAGTTTGACAGTGTTTCGTGACGTCACGTGGCGTTTCGGAAATTTGCGAGGGAATTTTAAAAATACAGCTTTTAAATAATTAATTTCTCAATGGAAACACGTTAAATTGAAAAGATATATATATGGGTATTTTTCTTTAGCAATGAAGTATACACATCATTTTTTTTGTTCGTTTCTGAATCACATGCATATTGTCTATTATACGATTATAGTGAATGTTATTGTAAATGATTACTAGACTAATTATATATCTAATATGAATATTTTTTTATCCGAATACAACTAAATGAAACAGAAAATTTGGATTTTACAAGGACTGGTTTTATGTCACGTATATGCGACGCTCGCGGAATGGGCTCGAAAATGTTTGTCACATATACGTGACGTTCGCGGCTAAAGGGTTAAGGAAAGCACTTTACAAGTCATGGCCGCAATCAGGCATTGATGGATTTTCGCTTCGGCCCACATTCTCAAGTTTATCCATCATTGCCCTTTTGCCGTCCGCTGCAGTAATGTACTATAAATATGTGTAAAAAGGAATGCCATGTTATAATATTTCCAGTTCTAGGCAGAAGAATAGGTCAGATCAGCGGTGTTATATTTATTTTTAAATTTAATTTTGTACCAATACATGATATGGTTATATTTGCTTACATGAGCTTTCTCAATATTAAAATACTAGAATCATAAACATAGTTTGGTGGTATTGAATACCTCATACAAACCTAATATGTTTTTATATGTGTAAGCAATTTAATTTAACTACGTTTCATATTGTCTTGAAATACTATGTAAATTATTATGTACTTGTTATTATTGCAAAGATATTCTTCATCAGATCATAGGTGTTTACTCCATAAGCCATTGTGTTCCTTAAGTCGCTATAATTATAAGCTATTTTGTAAACTATTTTGTTATTGAAATAACTATAATCATATCACATTCATATCATATTGATAGTACGTGGAAATGTACATAATAAATATATTTAAGTTATAAGTAAGATCTTTCATTTTAAGTTTCCTTAAATTTATTCTGAATTAGTTATTTTCACTTGTAGGCTCCTAGGCTCCTAGTACAAGTGAAAATACCTAATTCAGAATAAATAAAATATATAGGGTTAGGTTTAAATTTTACCGCCACAACACAAATAATTCCAGTGGCGCACAATAGATGGCTGTAGTATATAATTTCCGGGAATTTCTCTTTTTTTTTTGTATTAAGTTGTCGTTCTTCTCCGCCAGGAGCAATATTGTTCTGTGTTTTTTACTTGTTCTTGTTCTCATTTTCAAATGAAGTTCTTTCTAAATAATTTGTTTTGTTATGAAGTGTTAATAAATTAGTTTATTGAGTAGGTACAGTGGTTAAATAGGTGAATTGTGTATATCTTTATAAAATATATAATTTTTAATGTAAGCAAGTGGGTATACTTTCATGCTTATTCTTAACTGAGATTCCGAAATCATTGTTATTGATTGATATTGTTTGATAACTCATGAGTCGAGTCGCCCAACAGTTGGTTTAAATTTAGTTGTACGTATTGATATAGTTATTGTATGTTAGTTTTGTAAATTTATTTTTTTAACTTTAAAATTTAGGCATTGTGTAAATTTTAGCCCCAAAACTACCGCCTATGTACGGTATGTTTAGATTACCTATTACAAAATATGTAAACATTTTGTAAGAATCTTGAGTATTATTGATAAAGAGTAGAGGATGCAGGATGGAGTGGATGCATTGTTATTTGACCGAAATGTAGGTAATCAAGAATAATAAAAGGAGTAGGTATTAAACAATAGCTACATGGGTTCCAGAGATACCTAAGTATTATGTAGTCCAATAATATTAAAGTTTCCGAGGGTGCTATGACACCTGCATACATTTTATATGTAAAGTCAAAATGTAAAAAATATTTATTATAGACATGCAGCATAGTGCTGATATGTCTATTTCACACAGTGCTGAGATTCCATAATATTTTTTTTACTGATCATAAATTTTTATTATGGACTTTATTTGTACTTATCCACCTGTCGAGTCTATTTTTGAATGCTTTTATGAAAGGCGCAGTGACTGGTTCTTCTGGTAGTCTATTCTAATTAACCACTTTGTTACTGAGAAAGTGATAATGTGCAGCTTTAGGTTTAGTCAATGTATCAAGAGTTAACTGGTAGCAGTGTCTTGGTGATGGTTTTGTGCCTTTGTCTCATGCTGTAGATGGTATGCAAGTCAAGTAAGTTATAGCTGAGAGTCAGGATCCTTATAAACTTTTCAATTAGATCACCACAGAGGCGTCTTTCCTCAAGGGTAGTGAGGCTTGAGTGAGGCAATGGAGGGCTTGAGGTATTTTGATAGCTCTTCTTTGAACACTTTGACCCATTCTTTAGACCAGGGAATAGGTCATTCATGAATGCGGTCAAGGTCTTCCTCAAGTTGGCCACCATAAGAAAGCTGATTGACATTGTACAGTCTCTATCAAGTCAGTTAGTTATGTATCTTCTGAAGAGATAGGCCGAACGAAAGCACAGAAACCTGTGTTACACCACTTAGTTACTGGTTTTCGTTGTGAAGGAAAATATATACTACTTATTTATTTATTTAGAGCCCACTAGATCCCATTGTTGGGCAAAGGCCTCCCTCTCAGTTGAGTTGCATTTTGAATGTATATGTAAATGAAATGACAATGCAGTACATAAAAGAATGCATTAAATCAGGCTTATGATGGTGCCAAATGAAGGCAGCCAAAGATGTTTCTAAAAAAAAATTTGGTCTTTAATTTTATATTAATCAATATAGGTTAATAAGTTTATGTACTTAAGTATAATATTTTTACTGCAGTACCATTAAGCTGTTGATTTATTTAGACAATATCGACACAGAATACATAAGAGTCAAACAGAATGGTATCTCACAGCGTCTCCCGCAAATTGGTGTCCCCGCACCTCTCCCCCGCACTTTGTGAGCTTTGACGGCTCCAAACCAGGGTTTAATTACTAGCCGCACGCAATACGCGACGTGTGTTGTCTTGAGAACTGTCAACCAATAGTAACCATCATGGTGAGAAGGTGCGCGTATAATAATTGTTTATCCACCCAATACTCTAAAGAATGTATATTTCATACATTTCCAAATGATGAAAACAGGTAAGCAAAGCAACAATATAATTTCACGTTATTACCCAGCAACCATCTTGATATATATACCCTTCTCGCTCTCTCGCATTGGCGGGAGATACACAAGAGCGAGATTGTAACATTACCGGATTGCTAATAAGCAATCCGGTAATGTTACATAGGCTCCTCGCTCACAGGTAATCACATACACGCAGATGCCAACTGGATTTCCGCGGGTTATAGTGCTAAATGCCATTGTTGACAATGACAACTTGACATGCTGTGTGTAAGCGTGAATCGTTATAAACATTTGTTTAGTTTTATTGAATTTATTCATATAATTACCGTATAGTTTTGTGCCGAATATGCAAATTACTATATTACAATAGTGAATTAGTGAAATTAGTGCGTTACAATATAAATGACTCAATAATAATCAGTAAAGTGAACTATAGGTGAAATGGACAATGGATATAATGAAAAATATTTGTGAAGTGATATTACGTAGCTGTTTCCGACTTTTCTGTAACATTTAATACATATAAAACAGAATATTTTTTACGTCATAGTGTTCGCAAATCTTCCGGTATGGAAGAATATAATCGTAAATATGTCGAACTCGTTAGTAGGTAAGTATTAAAATAATTCTGCGGTGCGACCCTAAGTATAAAACTCACACATCGACGTGTGTACAGATAAATTGTTTCGTTTGTAGTAGTAGTAGGTATATATGTTACTCTGAATCAATGGACAGTCATACCAGTGCTATCGATTCCACAAATTAATCTGCTTGTATTTTAATTTTATAATTTCTATTAAAAGAATATTTAGTAATTTTGGTTTTTCTGTCTGAGAAAGTGTATGTTTTAGGGCCAGCCTGAAGATACAACGAGTTAGCCCAATAGCACAGAAGACAGAAACGCAAAAATGGGGGCATTTTGCCCCCCAACCTTTTCTAAAGGCACTGAAACGAACACGAAAACGAACTTTCTAGCTAAACCAGGGGCCGACCCTCCCCTATTATAAAGCTACGCCATGCACGCCCACAGTCATACTTGTATCTTTCCTTTTGGGTATGCATGTTCTTTTGCTGCATATCCTAAAAATCAATATTTACCTAAATGCTTCATAAAAATACTGCCACAAACTTGATACTTAATTAATAATAATACTTTAACAAATATGTACTGTATCTGTTATTCTCACTATCCAATAAACAATGACCGGTGAGATAAGGCTTCCGACTCCGACAGTGACCACTCGCCAGCGTCGACAGGGCGACGACGCGCGACACTTTGCGACGAACTTACTATGAATACCATTTTGATTTGCTAATTTAAATAAAGCATAATGTGATCTTGGCTCAGTCAAACGAGTTCTATTACGTTTAAAATAATGATTTTGTAATGCTTACAAAACTGTTCGCTTATGTAAGTGTGGATGCAGTGTGCAGTGGTAGATAGGTTGGTACTTACTTACATACTTAGTTAATAAAATTCATGGATATGTACCTATGATATGAAATGTTTTTAAGTAGGTACCTAAGGCGAGGTGGGTTTACAGCTTGCAATACGTGCGTGTTTTTGAAAAATCACTGTAACTACTACAGTTTATTCCTCAGAAAATTTACATAAGAATCTTAAGGAATTTCTAGACACCTACAATATCCATAGCACGATTGAGCATATATTCTATATATAAATATAGAATAATATATATATATAATCACCTTTTTATATAAAAATGATATAGAGTTTGGCCACCGAAACGTGATACTGAGTTTTTACTTTTAAATTTGAAATATGTAGACATGCCAATCCTTTGTAAATTAGGAATAAGCACTCTTGATAGTATGGATGTGGACTAAACAAATCTTTTAAGCTCATCAGGTAGATTATTAAAAATATTGTATTCGTATTTATTCTTTTTTCTGATTAGCAAATAATTACAAAGATACCTACATCGCATTTAATTCCGCATGACGTCACGATCAAGTACGATTTTTACTTAACGGTAACGTCAATCACCCATACTCCAAAACTTCGATGCGTTGTATTTGTGAATTTACACTACTTTGATAAACCGAAAAATATTTTTTGATAATCTGACGGACTAATTAAAATACAATTTTCGGACCCAGTTGAATAATAATCTACTTATTAACACAAAAAGAAACACCAGTTACATAAGTAATTTTTCAAAAACAGTTTTCTTGGGTCTGAACTGACGGGGCCTTAAGAAGGCAGAATGCATTATATCACTTATACCTTTAACTTACTATCCTGGCTCAGCCACTCAAAGATTCTTGGCTTCCACCACAAGAACACGCCTGTGCTTTCGGTTCTATGTTAGCTCTCGCCAAGCTGCAGCTCGCGCAGCCATCACAACGTCGCGATACCTAGGACAGCCCACCAGCCTTCCACAGATATATGCTCTCTCCACCCCCCGATCCTCCTCCATTCTTACGACGTGCCGAGCCAGCAAAGACGGTTAGGTAAACATAGGTAATCAACTTTGCCCATAATGTTAGGCTTACAGGGCTTGCACATTGACTGAAAATAAAATTTTTGTTTCGCGGGATTTTACGTTGTTCCAGGTACATAAGTACCTATACAAGTAGGTACATAGAAGTAAATTATTTGCTCCAAAGCTGCTTCGATGTGTGTGATCCATATTTGCTCGGAGATAAGTCAATGGCTCGGAGATAACAGCGCGGATCGTCGATTACGAGTAATAGATAAATATTGAAGATTTTCAGTAGCGTCATACATAAGATTCTGATTATTTGGCTTTGCTACTTACTAGAGTAAGTATCTACCTACCTACTTGTAAATTCTTATTAAGAAGTCAGATAGTTTTAGTAAAAAAGTATGCGTTATCCTGGCAGAAAAATACCGAATTTGATGGTCTGACTATATTAGATATTTTGTCAGTAACGTCCTGCCCCCGTAATTTTTGAGTTATTAGCCAAACACTAATAATATTATTATTAGCGCATTGGTAAGCGTGAATAATAAATTCGTTCATGTTCTAGGGTATGGAGTATATGCTCCATACTCAAGAACATGAACGAATTTATTGTTTAAAAATCTAAAAACAAAGAACGAACCTACTTTTTAACCTACTTCAAAAAAGGAGGAGGTTTTCAATTCTTCGGAATCTTTTATCCTAAACCTATTTTGAAGGCTGTTTTTAGTTTTGAAAATATGTTTACCCGACTACTGCGAAGCCAAAAGGGGGGTTATAATTTTCGACGCTATGTATGTACAAGTATTGATGTATGTTCATCTGTTCTCTCGTATCTTCAATGTTATCAATGATAGCTTGATAAATGAGGTATCGTTGGAAGCGTCTAAACTATCCGCTGTTAGAGGCTTTGTAACTTATTAAGGCCGTACCTGGACTTTCCGGGGTCCAGTGCTGCCCCCATTTAAAATGATTTAAATGATGTCTCCGTTTTCTTTGCAATGATTTATTTTAAATGGGGGCATTTAAAATAAATCATTCCAAAGAAAACGGAGACATCATTTAAAATTTTGCTACTACCAAGTCCTAGACAACCCTTCAAAGTATTTTATGAACTACTGTTTACAGTTTAAAGTGAAAACGTTAAGCTTTACTACGCACATTTGCGAAAAACGGCCACTTTTGGCAAATATGCATAGTAAAGCTTAACGTTCTCATTATAAACTGTAAACAGTAGTTCATAAAATACTTTGAAGGGTTATCTAGGCCTTGATAGTAGCAAAATTTTAAATAATGTCACAGGCCGGAATGTCCTAAGGTACGCGCAATATGCGTCACCCAGGCGTCACCGTTCCCCGTCCCCGCACCTCTCCCCCGTTTTCGCCTCGATGACTCACGTAGGCCGTCAAGAACCGGGGGAGAGGTGCGGTTGCGGGGAACGGGGACGCATATTGCGCGTACCTTAGGAGATTCCTTTCTGTTTACTCTTACTGTATTCTGTGATAATGTCTCCGTTTTCTTTGGAATGATTTATTTTAAATGGGGGCAGCACTGGACCCCGGAAAATTCAGGTACAGCCTTAAGTTATTACACTAAGTTCAATATGGCGCCCTCTATAGGCCCATAGAGTCCTGAATTAAAAATCAAAAAATCTAATCATACTGTTTTGGGTATCAAATGAAAAGGCTTAATTATCACATTTCAAAAATATTCATTTTATTAGCTGTTTACTGTGTTACTGGTGGCTGAGTTTGTAATTTGCAATAACTGGATAATCATACTTTTCAGTAAGTATTATTCCGTAGACTACAGACAGATCTTGTTGTGACTGATATGCATTGAATTCTGAATACCTATGTAATTCCCTCAGAACATGGTAATTCCAAAAAAAATAGATTTCATACGTAAAAAAGTCCAAGACAAAAACGTCATTCAACAAGGCGTCATTCGGTGACCATGGTTTGAGAAAAAATATTTAATTATTCCAAAGTCTTTTACGTTTAAAATTGCTATTAGGCTGCTAAATAAGTACATATTTATAAGACTTATCGTTCCTCCAACAAATTACGAGTAGTATAAATTTCGAGTAAGTAGGTACTTAAATTAAATAATGAAATAAGAAATGGTGAAAAAATACCACGTGAGCAGAACTTGAACCCGCGACCTTAGTCTCAATACGACTATGCTCTGACCATCTTATTATTTAATTTGAGTACTTTAATACTGCATCTTGAATGCCTAAAATAACTTGAATGCCTAAAAGAAACTATCTAACTACAAGTTATTTTGAATTGTCGTGACAGGTTGACGCTCGAAGAACATGAATCTAGAAGAGGAAACGGACACGCTGAAGATATATTGGGATCACTTCTTCAAAGCAGAAACCGGTACTTATGAGGTAGGTACTTAAAAAGTTACACATTTTTTTTTTATCACAGGAGTACTTAGGTACATACATATATGCCTATTAATTACAGAATTGATGTTATTGGTATTGCTGAGATAAAAATACAGTTCTGATAAAATTAAGGAGTAGGTATATAATGTCGGTAAACCTTTTAAACAAGCTTTAGTACTGTTTTACTAATTTCTGTTTGATGAAAGGTTCTGTAGGTGAAACTGTCATATACGAAACGTTGTGTCGACAAACAGTCCATAGGTGTACAAAGAGTAAAAGGTCCAGTGTCTAGTCAACGCAACATTGACTTATATATTTAGCTACGCAGTCGCAGTTTATGTTATGCAAATTGCTCAACAATCACTTTCGATTGATGTACATCACTTTTGGTTCTACTCTTCAAATTTTAAATATTTGGTTACAGAAATCAACATGGCTTGACCTTTTCCTGACTGAATTTCTTATACGCCTCAATAAAGGTGCCAATCCTAAGGAACTAATTAAATTCTGGTAAGTACGTACAAATTGTTTTTCCAGTGCATAAATATTTACAGGTAGTAGTTCAGTCCAAAGGCTTACCCAGGCCTGATTTTCGGGGGTGGGGGGGGGAGAGTTAGAAATTAAATATGTAACAATTACAGGGTTTAACACTGCTTGCGTATATTCTTTTTTTTTTTTGCAAATCTAATAATCCTTATACTTATAGAGGCAATCCGTTCAGTCTTTCCTGAGACATTTTCCCCTCTCGGTACGCTTATGGTTCAGTCTTTGATACAATTCAATACACCTTTTTGCACAAAATCAAAATAGGACATATTATCTTAAATATTAGGAAATGCACAAAAGACGGCCTTGTTGGTAAGCAATAGGAATAATAAGCATACAAATTAACAACATTATAAGAGAAACTATATATGTCAAAATACGAAAAAAGACTCCATATAATTACGATCCGAAAACGCCAAAATTATTATTATAACCAGCCGTTTGTGGTGTTTGTGGACTTGAGTGCGGCTTACCATACTGAACATCAATCGTCTGCTGGTGAAATTCGCTTCCCTTTTACAAACATAAGTGTTTTGTCAACATCTTGAAAGAAATGCTGCGTAACCGTAACTCAAAGGAGATAATATTGCATCGTGCTGAATGGTTGTTTTCGCTATGAATACCTATACAGTTCGTTCGCGTAAGGGTTGGGTTGGGACACATCTGTCAGCACGGAACAGCACTTTCCTATGCTGCTATCCTTTTCTGTCTGCTGTCCGAGAGAGAGCGACGGAACGCTTCAGCATGGCCGGTGCTAAAGCGTTCCGTCGCTCTCTTACGCTCTAGCTCTGACAGATGTGTCCAAATCCTAAGCCGCAGGCCACGCTAGAGCTACTGTGCCGAGCGGGGGCGACCTGCGGGGGCGGGAGGAGTAAAGACGCTGCGTCTTGCCGCTAAGTGTGCCACGTTGAAGCGGCCGCGTGACACGTGATTTTTAACTGTTATTATTGCGCGGGGTTTAAAATGAGTTTGTCTAAATTTGAACTTTCATGTTTAGAAGGAAGTATTTTTTTTGCACAGGATAGGTATATTACACGGGATGGACGATTCCAAAGTTACGGTTGTGGGTCTTCTCGACTTTAGCAACGCCTTCAATACTGTGGATTTTGACGTTCTCTTAGGTCTGATGCACTCTCTGAACATATCTCCTTCAGCCATCAACTGGTTTCATTCCTATCTACATGGACGCCGGCAGCGAGTGCGCATCGAGAATGATTTTTCTTCCTGGTGCCACACGACTTCTGGTGTACCACAAGGTGGTGTGCTATCCCCATTATTGTTCGCTCTATTTATAAATTCCATAACTCTTCAGCTCTCCACTTCCTATCATCTATACGCAGATGATCTGCAAATATACACTCACGCGACTTTGGATGATCTGCCTAATAGTATCAGCGCAATTAATAGTGATTTGTCTCTCATATCTAACTGGAGCAGATCTCATGGACTCATAGTCAATCCTGCTAAAACGCAAGCTATTATAATAGGAAGTCCATGGTATATTTCCCGTATAGATTGGCAGTCCTTACCACCCATTGTTTTTGATGGTGTCAAAGTAGACTATAGCGAAAAGGTGAAAAATCTAGGGGTACTTTTTGACAGAAATTTATCGTGGTCTCCGCAAATTGCAGAAGTAAGTCGGAAAGTATTTGCGTCTGCTGCATCTCTTAGAAGGCTCAAGAATTTCCTACCTATTGCAACTAAAGCTTCGCTTGCACAGTCATTGCTTCTTCCTATTCTTGATTACGCCGACTCTTGCTATCTCAATATCACAGAGGAGCAATTGAATAAGCTTGAGCGCCTTCAAAACTTCTGTATCAGATTCATATTTGGATTACGCAAATATGATCATGTTTCCATTTTCCGTGCGCAACTCAAGTGGCTCCCTATCCGACTTCGACGTAATTATCACGTTCTTTCACTTCTATACTCTGTACTGTTCATGCCATCTTCTCCTTCCTATTTAAAGGAGCGTTTTACTTTTCTTCACCAGGACAATGATCGACCCACGCGCAGCATTAATGCCCTACGTCTTAAAACCCCAACTCATTCGACCAAATTCTACTCGAAATCCTTTACAGTCCAAGCTGTCTACCTCTGGAATGCTCTTCCTCGTAGAGTTCGTACTGCTCAGACTAAAACAAGCTTTAAAAATCGTCTCCATAAATATTATCTGTCGTTATGCCAGTAAGTCTAAGTTCTGTTAAGTGTCACTAAATACATTTAAATATTTTAGCATCGTATATGTATTATATATATGTATATATTATGAAATAAGTTTATGTATGTATATATACAAGTATTAATATGTAAGTATATAATTAGGTATAGATACTGCACCCACCTTATTCCGTACTATTAATTTTTCCTCTACCCAAAGGTTGACTGGAAGAGATCGCATCTAGCGATAAGTCCGCCTTTGTACCAATATTTTCTTTGTGTTTGTTATTTTTATTTTATTAATTATTATGGTGCAATAAAGATAATTTGTATTGTATTGTATTGTATATTACAAATAGTAAAGATCCTGGGAATTTTTGTCTTATTTCATCCCATTTTTTTTATTACATATTTATTTTTATATTGATCATCCTTACTGCACCAGATTGCTGTCCGAGACATTATTTCACTAATAAACTTCTCCGTATTTATGTTTTGCATCGCGGATAATTCAACAAAATTTAATAAATACGCAGGACGCGCGAACTCGTACTATTCCCTCCGCTGCTCGCGGTCGCCTGACGCGCACGCCAGTCGCGCCAACATGGCGCCCCCCGTTCAACCCGTATTATTATTTTTCCCGCTCATCGCAGACGCAAGACGCGTCGCGCCAGCGTGGCCTGCGACTAAATGGTTTGCAAACTGACAACGCGACAGAAACGCGGCGTCTTTGAAGTTACCAATGCCGCCTTTGTCGCCGCTCCGACAGTCTGTAAACTATTTGGACGAACGAACTGTAGCAGCAGCGAAACTTTGATTTGACATTGCTTTTTCCATTAAAATAAATAAATATTATTTAAATAATACTTTAATTCACACACTCAGTTTCCTAAATAACACGTGCGACGTGCGTACTGCAAAGTATTTGAGCAAAAGAACTGGACTCACTACTCATTTTAAAAAAGCTTCGCTCTCAGGCAATCTCCGTCTTGATCCATGACACCGGAGTAGGGTGTTTGAACGTTTGTTTACCGTGCAAGCGAGCGGTAAAGCTTTGGAACGAAGGCTCCTAGTCGGAGTAGGAGTGTTGAGCGTGCACATTATCTTCGGGAACTGTTAAATAGAATATAGATAATATATATGTAGTATACGTACAGTATAATATATCTTATACAACCAGTGTGTCCTGCCCACTATGACGTACGGTGCTGAGACATGGACGATCACGAAGGAGGCTGTGCACAAACTGAGAGTCGCACAGAGAGCCATGGAGCGCGCTATGCTTGGCATCAGGTTGCTGGATCGAGTTCCTAACACCGTAATCCGACAACGTACTAAAGTACAAGACGTTGGTATAACGGTGATGAACTTAAAGTGGAACTGGGCAGGACACCTGGCCCGACGTAGTGATGGCAGGTGGAGCAAGGCTCTGACCGAATGGTGGCCCAGAACGGGTGAGAGAAGCGTCGAGCGTCCGCCGATGCGATGGGTTGACGATATAACCAAAGTCGCGGGTCGCACCTGGATGAGAGCAGCACAGGACCGAGATGGGTGGCGTCGACGAAGAGAGGCCTATGCTCAGCAGTGGGCGGAAGAAGGGCTGGGATGATGATGATGATGATGATAATATATCTAATGCTTATCTGTGTATATTTTGAATGTATGCTTATTTATGTACCTATATGCTTATAGGTCTTCTTCATGTAAGTCACATAATTTGCACCTCCTATTAAAGTCTTCTTTTCTCGGCATCACCAATGGGTTGACTGGTAGATAAAGCCTATGGCTCTAAGTCCGCCTATTACATTTGTAATAAAGTTAAATAAATAAATAGGTATGTAACCAAAATTATATGAATTTCTCAGTCCTGTCAGCGGTGTGGTGACCCTGGTAGGATGCGAGTTACTGTGCGGCATCCACCGCGTGACGTCATCCATCAACACGCACTGTTCTATGCCGGTACCTATACCGGCGAGCCGAGACGCTACACATTGTTCTGGAAAAGAGCCTCCAGCTGACCACCACAGTAACCTTGAAGAGCGCGTTACTACTTCTCCAGTACCAGGTAATAGGGTATTTCACTGTGTTTGTTCTTGGACAATATTTTATACGAAACCACAAATAATACTAAACAGAAATCTTTTTATGAAAACAACATGAAAATTAATTATTTAATGAAGCAGCAATTAGCATTTCAAATATAAGTATCAAGAAAAGTGGGAGCGTGGTGGGCACATCTCGCTATCTCTTTCGTAAGCGCGATCTGAGAGCTGTGACGTCTCAAGCGCAGTATCCTCGCACAGTGCATCCTTTTTCTGTTCATTGAGTTTTTTTATCGGAATTGAAAAGCTTATAACTTAATTATTTAATAATTGATGAGTGGATTTAAATAATAATTTTTAGGGTTCCGTACCCAAAGGGTGCAAACAGGACCCTATTACTGAGACTCCGCTGTCTGTCCGTCTGTTCGTCTGTCACAGGGCTCTATCTCTTAAACCGTAATAGCTAGACACTTGAAATTTTACCGATTATGTATTACTGTGGCCGCTATAACAACAAATACTAAAAATTAAAAAAGTAAAAAATTAAAGGGGTCGTCATACAAAAAAAGTATTTTTTAGCGTTTTTAACTAGATCTTTATAATGACATTAACTAGATACTTTAAATTTTCACAGATTATGTATTGCCCTTTTATTGTTTTCAATTTCGGATTATGTCAATTATAGATATAATAATTTTTTTTAGTGAAGTACCGTATTGAATATCTGGTATATATTAGGTCTGTTGTATTTTTGGCTCCCTCGATATAAAAGTTAAATATAATTCATAGAGAATTGACTTGAAAGTAGTCCTGTCATTCATATTTTTTTAGATGCTGATAAGTCTGCGGCTAAGACACAGTTGACGAGCCTTTTCACGAAAACTAACGCACAATCGTCAGCCGAGATACTACGGAGATACCTACTTGGGGGCGTGGCGTGGCGTTGCCTAGTATTGCTCAGGGCGTTGGGAGTCGAGGTATGTGTGTTTGTCTAGTTTGTATTTGCAAAAAAAAACAGGTAAGTGTTACATAACTCAGAACGTAATTTACATGTCTTTTTGATAAGTATAAATAAATAAAAGGTACGCATTTGAAGCGATAATCCGACTGTTGCTAATTACTTTTAAACATTAATGTCTTTTTCACAATTTAATAATTTACATAGGTACTTGGATCATAAGGTCTTGTTGTGAAAATATGCTAACAAGTATACTCATCACAAAAACAGGTCAATTCTGAACATCCTAGCTGTATTCAAGGAAAGTACTCGCAAAATAAAAAAAATATTCTTTAGTAATCTATCTAGATAACAGCAACAACCAAAAGTCCCTCATTTTAATGTCATATAATGTACATATATAAAATAACTTAAATAATTTGTGATTAGTACAAAGTTTCTCCAATGCTCCTTAAAATACCACAAGTATTTGTTGTCGCTTCTCTACAAGTACCTCGATTGTACAAGATAAACCTAAGCAGTAAGCAAAGAGTTTCAATTTAAGACTAAGGCGTAGTGGCGGCCTCATTTGTAATAGATTGTTTATCGTAAACAATGGTGGTAATTAAAATTATTTTACTTATTTATAACGCTCTCAATGTTAAATTGCGTATAAGTACTCTGAAATTGTAATTAACTGCCCGCGCTATCAGATGCGAGATATGCTTGCCCTTTGGGGCATTACTCATGTCGAACAACGGCTGCGGCTATCTCTTTTCATTATATATCACATATAAATATCTGAACAGTGCATATTATATTTCTATTTTTACAATTGACAGCAGTTCCCAAAATGTGTGCAAACAGATTTTATGTATATATTTTATGGGTATAATTATTTTGGTCATATTTATCTCATTACAGACTATTATGAAACATTTTTACTTTTGTTGTATTTATCAGGGATACCGTTCCCCGATACAGAGTAACGCGTTGTTTAAAATAACGTGTGGGATCTTGAAACGGTATTTATTTTCACATAAGATAAACAGAGAAAATTTTCTTTGTTAACAAAAAGCAAGTAAGTAACATAAAATCTTGAATACATGTTCTATCAAAATAATGACCAGTAGCTAAATTGGTATAACCGACCTTCAACAGTATTAGAGACTACAGATTAAAGCAAATAATTCGCCTCGTAAAAGGTTCCAAATTGAAGGATTTACGAAGAAACGTACTGTTTTCATTTAGAAGTTTTCTTGAGTTAAGGTTGATGAGAACTGGTTACGTAAAAGAGAAGACGGAAGTGTCTAGCACAAAGTTTGTGGAAGCGGATGTGGATGATATTTATGGAGAAGAGGATGCGGATGAGGAAGTGGAAGAATGGGAAAAAGAGTGAAAATTATCAGTTTGTTGTAATTATCAGTTATCAATTTCTACTCCAGCTTGTTTTATAGTGTAACGGGCGATAGGTTCGTAGACCCGAGGTGGTTTTATTGAATAGATATGTTCAATAATCAAATAATAAATGGTGAAAAAATACCACTAAAGCTAAGAACCAAATGTCACAGTAGACCCCCAGATTCCAGTCAGGCATATTTTCGTAGATATAAGATTTTTAAAATTTCGCGTTTTTTGGCCAAAAAGTATAAGAAAAAATATTACTTCGAGATTAATTTATTTATAATTTGACAATGGAATGAGTAAATTTCCATTGTTTGAGACTATTTTGAATCTCGTGTAGTTAGTACAACTCGAGTAATTAGTTGTTTTTATTTTTTTTGTTTTTTTACCTCTGAAATCAAGTTGCATTAGGACAGAGTCATATTTTTTACATAATAAACTCCCGCAGACCGTGTTGAATATTTCACAAAAAAAACTAAGTTGCGAATCATCGTCATCATTATATTTGAGTACTTGTGCGCTCACCTCGATAAGTAGTTTTTCTATTTATCCCGAAGGTTGACTAGTACAGAATGCTATTAGCATTTAGTCCTTCTTTTGTACCATTTTGTTATTGATAAATAACAAATAAATAAATAGACTTCATTCCAGCCGCATGACGTCCACTGCTGGACATAGGCCTCCCCCAAGGATTTCCATGTGAATAGGGTGCGTTAACTTAAATTCATAATTAAAAATATAAGCTTTCTTTATTGAACGTTGCCTCTGCTCATGTGGGGTATACTAACTGCATGCCTACTGCGGTTGGATTCGTCCTAACGGTTTACAGAGTTTGATGTAATTTCATCTTCGCAGGGTCTATCGTGTTGCCGGCAGCTGAGCTCGGTGCTGATCTGGCTGTTCGGGGAGGTGGGCAGCGCGGACGCAGCGCCAGCAGCGCACGAGTCTCCCGCCCAACTCCATACGCCACGTACACCGATACACCTTTTGTTCACAAACAAGTACGTACTCGTTACATACGATGAAAACTTTACGTAGTTTATTGTATGTACATACTCGTAAGTAACCCTGGTATTGATACTTCGGTCATCTTGTACAACTGGACATTTTGATACTCCTGTAATTCTGACACTTTGGACCTGAAGGCTATCCCCGAGGGATGTAACTGCTGGCTGCGACTATTTTGAATCCTCTTTGCCTCTCGTAATGCTCGCATTTCTCAGGCAGCGTCTGAGGCTTAACGGTTTCCTTATGTCTCTGGTAGACATATAAAATATGTGACGTAAATGGTAATATGTGAATAATAGACGAACAATACTAGAGGACTGACAACCCCATACAAAAAAGTACATACTCTGCTAGAAAGCCAGAATCCTGAATTATTTCTAGATGTTACTAATATCTCGCCCGCTAGTCATACACGGGATGCTGAGTACTTAGGCTGATGATACTCACGAAAAATCAGAGATGGCGTTTGTTTGTTCGTAGAAAATTAACGCTTATACCTACCGCCATCTTTCCGTAATTAAGCGGCACCACTGCGAAACTTCCTTCTTTCGAACTAGTAGCTCAGTATTTGTTCGTCCATGATGTAAATGGTGGAATGTAATTGGCTCACAGATCGAGGAGGGCCTGTGCAGGCGTTATATTATTAAACAAAGTGCGACACAATGTCAGTGTGGTCATAAGTTCATAACCACCTGATTTTGTCACACCGCGTCTCGCGCTCATCTTGCCTCACTAGCTGTACTTAGCGTGACCTTTATGAGGTTTTAAACAACGGTGTAAAAGTGGAAACCTTCTGGGGGGAAAACAAAATATTTTGACACGTGAAGATTGGCCCATATTTAAACGCTACGAATAAAATAAGGATGTTGTAAATTTTAGCTAGTCTATAATTTGTATAGAGAATAATATAAGCGACTACTGACCGACCGATCTTCGCTCCATGAATAACACGAAAACAGGGTTCGCTAAAAATTAAATGTAGCTAGATCGACTTTTTGGCTCTGACTCCACCAACAAAATTTCATTGAAATCGTTGGGGCTGTTTCTGACTTCCTCATTATATATTTATTAATATGTACTTATACAAGAATTGCCTATTTTCATCAGGTTTTATTTTATTTTCAGAATATGGTCAAAACAGAAACATGTAGAAAATGCAGGTTCCAGAGTAAATTCCCCGGTTTCGTCTGTTAAAGGATCCGTAGTCACAAGGTTGCTCATACAATAAATACCTACTTATTTTTATTCTATAAAACTTTATTAAATACTTAATTTTTTTATGATAACAGGTCGAGACTTGCTGTTCACATGAAATCAGAATCAGTTGATAGAAAATTCAAGAGAAAGTTGGCAAAACAGAGCGAGCATTCGTCAGACTCCGCCGATTCTAATGACGATCTTCAGATACTCAACAAATCTCTCACAATAAAAATCAGCTCGCCTAACGATGACTTCGAATATTTTAACTCACCTGTGCGGTCGCCGAGCGAGCACAAAAGTGAGACGTTGTACAGCGATCCATTCATCACACCAAAGAAATCAAAGCCAAAGCCTGATGACTATATGAATGACGAGCACAAAAAAATAATCAACTTCGAAATAACACCATTTGAATTCACCCTCATCATTATAGATTTATTACAAGAGCTGTGCAAAACCGAGAGCAGTTTGTCTGGTTCGGAAGGATCTCAGATATCCGTACAATGTATAAATTTTTCATTGAGAAATCTGTGTTCTTTACAGTTCGGTTCAGTTCCCGTAGAAAATGTGCAAAATGAGGAAGTGGCAAAACTCAAGATGGCTTTAACAGAGTTACTTATAGTTTCGTTAGACAAAGTGCTCATACATTCCGACTTGTGTGCCAAATTAATCAACAACGGCATTCTGCCGATGCTACTACGGATATTGGAAGATGTAATATGCAAGAGTAGTGTCAAGTATCGAAAGAACGATAGCCAAAGCCGCAGCAAGGACACAGAAATTCCAAATAAGACTGAATCTGAAAATTTGCTCAAATTCATGTTCGGTATAGCGTATGCGATAACTGCTTTCTTCCATTGCTTACTTATGCAGTGTCGTTCTGTGGATAAACTGAGGGAGTTCACCGACCAGTTTAAGCTGTACGGCGAGTGTCTCAAAGGGGGACTGTTGAAAGAGTGCATAGAGCTCATGATGAGGATACCCGGATTGGAGCGCGAAGACACGGTGACGCTGGTCAAGAAACTGATAGATTCCATCGGCAAGCTCGTGTGCGGTATGAAGCGCGTGCGCAGCGAGGTGATCCACTCGGCGGCGTGCCCGCGCGGCCGGCACAAGGCGTGCCGCGCGCGCGTGCTGGCCGGCATGCACCACCACCACGACATCCTGGGCGAGCCCAGCGCCGCGCTGCCCGGCTCTTCCGCCTGCTGCATCGCGCTCCTGTACGGCACTCTTACGTCGCTAACTACCGACGACGAAGTGTCCGCGGAGCCAGCGCTTAGGAATAAGTTGCTCAAGGTCATGTTGAACTCCGGAGTGTGTTGTTGTTTTTCACCGGGAACTCTCATGGAAAGTATTGTGCGCCTCATGTTAACCCATAATGGAGTCGCGATTCTCTGTTTACAGCTTTTAGAACATACGGTTTATGGGGAACTCGGTGCTAGTATCCTCCTTCCAAAAGAGACTGATCAGCTGCCGTGTTCTATTTGTGAACCGTCTGAGGAGAAAAGAGATTTCATTCGAAAATATTGCCCATACGGGATAGCTCCCGTCGAAAAAAAGAACTTGTGGTCGTTTCTTATACATTACAACTCTTTATTGCAGTTAGACAATCACAACAATGTTCTACATGCGACCGTAAGTCATCTGCTCCGGATTACTACCAAGTGCCGCACAGAGATGAAATATGAATTACTATTTAGCGTTATCTACCCCACTTTTATCGTCGCCAAACACAGATATATACTAAGGACAGAAGAATCGGCGTTCTTTCTGACGGTATCTTGTTTAAATATTTTTGCAACCCTTCTCAATACTGTATCTTTCGCGGAACAGTTCATCCAAAAAGGTGGACTTAGTTATGTCCTGGAACTCGTATCTTTTTCAGAATTTTCTAATCAGTGTTGTTCTATATTGGAAATAGCCATTGCAGTGGAAATATTAAAACTTGCAAGGGAAGGCTCGACTGGAGTGCAATCGAGAGACGTCGGGTCCTTATTGTCCGTAAGAATGTTGTTCGAATCGCTATCGAATGCTACCGACGGCTGTTTTGAAATATTCGAATTAAAGTTACCGCGGGAAGATTTTGAGGAGCTCAGTGATACGCAAGAAGAGTTTGAAGCACTGGGTGTTGAAATGGTGGAGGGGGAGCGGGGGCGGAATGTTAGTCGAGAAGTAGTCATCGAGCGGTCCATAGAGGGTTATCTAGAGATATTGAAGCAGGCTTGCCGGCTGTGGCGCGCCTGCGCCTCGCTGTGCCTGTGCAGCCCGCTGTTCCGCGCGCACGCGGCCGCGCACGCCGTGCTGCCGCGCAGCTTCGCGCTGTTGCGGCTGCTGCTGCGGCTGGCCGCGCTCGGACAAACAGCCGCGGCCGAGCTGCGGGTGCACGTGCGAATCGTTGAAGCCCTGCTAACTGTCCAATTTGCTGTTGCCGGTAAGTTTATTTTACGGCTAAGTGTCAGTTTACACCGAGACGTGACGCGACATACTGCGCACTTTTGAAGAAATATAGAACTTGTTTACTACACAAAAATATACTAATTTCATTGAGAGTCCGCTGCCCTGCGTAACGCAACGCAGAAACTGCGCTACGCAGTATGTTCTATACGGATTGGATCTCCACGGAACAGCACTTTCCTATGCTGCTCTCCTTTTCTGTCGCTCAGAAGCATCATTTGCTAGAGCGAGAGAGAGCGACGGAATGCTTCAGCACCGGCCGTGCAGCAGCGTTCCGTCGCTCTCTCTCGCTCTAGCAAAATACTGTTCTGAGCGATAGAAAAGAATAGCAGCATAGGAAAGTGCTGTTCCGTGCTGATAGATGAGATCCAACCAAAGAAGTAGTTCTTCAAAAGTGCGCGCCACGTTGCATAGGGTCGTGTCTCGGTGTAAACTGACCCTAAAGACTAACTAGTCCTAGAATTTGATGGTTCAATCGTTTACTTTTTATCTTAGACTGCCTTTCATAGCCCCGCTAATATAATTTCGAACCTTTAAAACCCTACACTGCATGCTTAAAGATCGGAAACCCGCGCCGTTCTTACTTTGCGATGCAACTCTTGATCTTATTATCTTTAAAGCTCCCGTTTCAAACGTTAGCATTCACAGCAGCCAGTAAAGTTAATGCATTTATATGCGATTATTTTCCAGTTGATTGGATTACCGTTGTAGGTATCTATATTTAACCTCCGACGAAAAAGAGGGGTGTTATAAGTTTGACGTGTCTGTGTCTGTCTTTCTGTGGCAACGTAGCTTCTAAACGAATAGACCGATTTTGATGCGTTTTTTTAATCGAAAGCCTTGTCTGTCGAGATTTTTATTAGCTATTTTTTTGATGAAAATCGGTTAAGCCGCTCAAAAGTTATTGGGTTTGAAAGTCGGGGGTTTTTTTAATTTGTCTGGCAAATAAACTTGTATTTTCGACTATTGTCTTCATTTAATAGAACGTGGAAGGGAAATACCCATAATAAATCGAACCACGGTCTATACTAGATCATTATAGTATAATCAAAATAAAATAACAGCCAAAAAACAAAACAAAATTCGACATTTTCATACAAAAGTGTGCAGCCGCTCGGGTGATTTGACTATTATTTTAATTTCATCATATTTTAGTGATCTAGTATAGCCCGTGGTTAGATTTATTACGGGTATGTCCCTTCCACGTTGTATATAATTGTAACAAAATACGTGTCTGTCCTAAATTCGGCCGCCACCACCATATGAGAACCAAATAAATAAAAAAAAAAATAGTTTCAACCCAGGATCCGCTAAGGGCCGCTGCAAACCGGGATGGCAGCGGCCGGCAGCGGTGTGGCGAGCACTTTTTGTGAGAGAATTTAAAGCTTTATTTACTTACTTAAAAGACCAGTATCGCTTGAAAAGCTCGAAAAAGTCGCGCGGCCACCAGCGGCGACGCCATCCTGTCGTAGCCGCTCTGCCGGCCGCTTCTATCCCGGTTTGAAGTGATCCTTAAATTCAATAGACTTGGCAAACTTGTGTTTTTGGTGACAGACGTGACACAAGACCGCTCCAAAGAGGTCAGCTGTCGCGTACTGCGGATGGCCCTCGCCACGCCAGCTGCGCTGGCCTCGGCTGGCAGCGATGGCGGTGCCCTACGGCCGCTTTGCGAGGCGCTGATCCGAGTGGCCACCGCGCGGCCGAGCTCGCGCCATACCATGCCCGTCTTAACACATGCTAAGGTACGCTTAGTTATAATCACACTACTCATATACAATTTTAATCCGCTAGTTTCCAACAAGTCAAATCAGACACTTTTTTCTAACGTCAAAACAAACATTTTCTAATAAGATTTTGTATGAAATATCGGACTGACGTCATAGATTTTTGGAGTCAAATAGCGCTCTTAAAATCCGTTTTTAGGGTTCCGTAGCCAATGGCAAAAAACGGAACCCTTATGGATTCGTCATGTCTGTCTGTCTGTCCGTCCGTATGTCACAGCCACTTTTTTCCGAAACTATAAGAACTATACTGTTGAAACTTGGTTGAAAGTAGTTGTATTCTGTGAACCGCATTAAGATTTTCACACAAAAATAGAAAAAAAACAATAAATCTTGGGGGTACCCTATACTCGTACTTAGGACTGAAACTCAAATATTTTTTTCATCAAACCCATACGTTTGGGGTTTCTAATATAATTTTTTTCTAAACTGAAAAGTTAGCGCGAAAGACACTTCCAAAGTGGTAAAATGTGTGTCCCGGGCCCCTGTAACTTCTAAAATAAGAGAATGATAAAACTAAAAAAAACATATGATGTACATTACCATGCAAACTTCCACAGAAAATTGGTTTGAACGGGATCTATTTAGTAAGTAGTTTTTTTTAATACGTCATAAATCGTAAACCACAATTTGCCTTTAGAACTTTTATATTATGTTACTTGCTGCTACGTAACCCTCATGGGCGACTCCGACTTGCAATTGGCCGCTTTTTCTGCATTAATAAATCTAAAATCTCGTTTAAAATGGATGTGATCCATGTGATCAAACCTGAAGGAATGACAAGTGACATTATTTTGTGACGTTTTATTCTCTTAACAGTACCAAATAATTTATTTTTGACCCAGGAAACTACCCAATTGCTTATTCGTTGTTTCGAAAAAGGACTTTCGTAGGTGCAGTGTCTCTCTCTAACACACCAGTGCAGTGATGGATACAGAATTTTGGTTTGGGGTTGGGTTCTTGAACCCAATGAATTAAATAAATTCCAGGTTTTATCAAGAGCAATTAAACGCTAAAAAAACCATAGGCCTACAATTTGTTAAATGAAAAAAAACACACCTTTTTTAGTTTACACTAAAGTACACGAGTTGGTAAACACACTTTCTCGCGAGTGATATATGCATAACATAGACCTTTTTTTCAGGGAAGGATAACGGACTTAGATGCTTTGAAGGGAGCTTTGATCTTGCTTTTCTCGCAACTACGTCCGTGTGTGCCTCTCAGGAGTGTGCTTTATTCCTGTTGACGTAACGTCCTAATATGTTAGGTCGGAACATGTCGTGCCGTTGCCTTGCACACCGACGATGACCGCTAGAGCGTTAACCGCTAAGGTGTGGAATTCCCTCCCTGCGTCGATGTTTCCCCATACATATAATTTAGGGATTTTCAAGGCAAGAGTGAACAGGCATTTTTTGAGTCTGCGTGATTCACCTTAGACCTCATCTTAGCTCCCCATCAGGCTAGATAGAGGTCAAACGCACTCAAATTTCTAATAAAAAAAAAAAAAAACACGCGCCGCAGCGGCCGCCGCCGGGCTCTTAGATTTTATATGCATTTGTATGTGTGAAAACTTCTAAAACGCTTTTAGTGTCTAAGCACACATATAAAGCGTTAGTGCGTTCTACAATAAGCAACGTGAAAAGGGGGTAACGATTTCATAGGGGTGAAAGTACATACCGATCTGAACAACTTTTACTAGGGTTAGTGGTAAAATTTGTTCATATTAATGGGTTCTTTCACCCCCTTTGGGGTGATCGAATCACTTCCGTTTCGTTACACATACTATAAATACATATTTGTAAAGTTGGATAGTTTGGAGAATTGTTAGGGTTCCGTACCCAAACGGGACCCTATTACTGAGACTCCGCTGTCTGTCCGTCTGTCCGTCTGTCACAGGGCTCTATCTCTTGAACCGTAATAGCTAGACACTTGAAATTTTCACCGATTATGTATTCCTGTGGCTGCTATAACAACAAATACTAAAAATAAAAAAAAGTTAAAAATTAAAGGGGGTCGCCATACAAAAAACGTGTTTTCTTAGCGTTTTAAAACATTGTACGGAAATACGGATCCCTTCATGTACGAGTCCGAATCGCACTTGCCCGTTTATTCATCATTGATAAAGAGTTCTACTCTTTTAAATTTCCTTGTCCTGCTGTGTACGAATCAAGCGTTTATCTATTACGGTTTATACTTAATATACAAGTACTTGACCACCATCACTTGCACCTGTGTCGAGTAAGAATTAAAAAAAACTTTTTGACTTTAATTTCTGTTCTTCTCCATCAGTTTCCTGTACCAAAACTTACTTTCTGAATGCAAATGCTTAATTTATTGACAAAAACATGAAAATAACTATATGTGTGCATATAAAATGTGAGTAGTTCCCTTGATTTCTCATGGATCCCATCATCAAAACTTCACTTGGTGACAATGGGACTAACTTGCACGTATACGCTTTGAAACAAAAAAAGGATTTTCTATATCTGTTCAAAAACGGAGAAGTTATCAAGGAACGTACATAAAAAAAACCCCTCATTTTTTTAAGTCGTTTAAAAATAAACAAACTTGCGCCAAACTGTTTATCAGCAATAAAGTGACATTTGATACACGTGTGCATTGAGGCGGAAAACCGTTAAGTATCGGACTGGGACTGCCTGAGACTTACACGACGGCCCTCGTCAGAATCCGTTATACTCGTATGAGTATGTGTCTCAGCAGCTGCAATACGAGTAGTCACAGTGCACATACTTGACTTAAACTCTCTTCAAGGTAGAGTAACCACAGAAACTGGTGTTCCTACGGTAATCCAATACGGCTCGTGCAACATTGAGATCTTTAGTTAGATATAGGATGCGGACGTGCATTTATAGGCTTGATGATCAGGTGATTATATACTGAAAACTGAAAAGTATAAAAATACAGTAGGTGACCCAAGATCTTCCTCCTTCAAAGAAAAAAAAAGATTTATTTGTATAATTTTAACAGCTCAAATTACATGCAAAACGTACTTACTGTTACATCAAAGATTATTAGAATAACCGCCATGGCGTTTAAAAACTTAAACAAGTTGGATAGTATCCAAATATTTAAATTTTTGACAGAAATTAAAGATTTTATTTAAGGTGAATTTATAAGCAAATGGCCTTGAAGTGTGAAATAAATTGTTAATAGCGTAAATATGGTGATAATTTCCATATTGCTCTTCGTCATAAACTAGATATCCTTTTAAATTATTTTATGAACTGCCGTTGAACTATTATTGGTGAGCCGTCTAGCTTTAAAACTTGCCGTGGCAACTTTTGGCGGGGGCAAGTTTTAAAGCTAGACGGACTAATGTATATACTTTCAACGGTGGTTCATAAAATAATTTAAAGGGCTATCTAGTGCATGACGAAGAGCAATGTGGAAATTATCTCCATATTTACGAGTTAACAATTTATTTCACACTTAAAGGCCATTTGCTTATATATTCACCTTAAGAGCGCGTATGACCCTGATAGTACTTAGAGCGATTTTAAATATTGTCAATATTAACGAAATACTTACTTTGCAATAAAAACACAGCAAAGTTCAGGACTAACTCTAGTCATTACGAGTATATGTTTCAAAAACGCGATTGCTTAAAATTTTCTCGATAGAAAAAAATTGCGATGTTGCCCCAGGCCTTATTATTTGTATTCAATTAAATTGGACCTTGTATAACGTTTTAACTTACGAACCTATTAGCAAGAAATTCCAAATAAACACCAGATTGTCAAAAGAGGCGGAAGAGCTCGTTGACTTGTCATTAATTTATAGTAAAACAAGAACCACAACCGGTTTTGAGAACGCAGTAGGCACTGCGCGCCGATGTGATGAGCTACTCTTTTTGGAAATGATTTTTTGTCCGATTAACTTTATTTGTAAAAATCAAAAATAAGTTAGTTCGCAATTTTTTTTACCCGCTGGTGTTACTAGATTCGGTTCGTAGCAGACGGATATTCGTCGCGTACCTACCTAATCCCGACGACATGAATTATCCTGTGGTTTAAGGCACCACAATGTTCTGAATTCATGTTATTCAAGCTGTTCTTTAACATACGAGTACAAATTAGACGAATTTAGGGTATAAACCACAGATCAAGATAAACAGTTAGATTTGTTAATATAAAATACAAGTGTGCGTTATGCGTAAAAATAAATCAATAAAATTAATCAAATTAGACGTATTTAGGGTATAAACCACAGATCAAGATAAACAGTTAGATTTGTTAATATAAAATACAAGTGTGCGTTATGCGTAAAAATAAATCAATAAAATTAATCAAATTAGACGTATTTAGGGTATAAACCACAGATCAAGATAAACAGTTAGATTTGTTAATATAAAATACAAAAGTGCGTTATGCGTAAAAATAAATCAATAAAATTAATCAAATTAGACGTATTTAGGGTATAAACCACAGATCAAGATAAACAGTTAGATTTGTTAATATAAAATACAAGTGTGCGTTATGCGTAAAAATAAATCAATAAAATTAATCAAATTAGACGTATTTAGGGTATAAACCACAGATCAAGATAAACAGTTAGATTTGTTAATATAAAATACAAGTGTGCGTTATGCGTAAAAATAAATAGATAAAATAATCAAATTAGACGTATTTAGGGTATAAACCACAGATCAAGATAAACAGTTAGATTTGTTAATATAAAACACAAGTGTGCGTTATGCGTAAAAATAAATCGATAAAATTAATCAAATTAGACGTATTTAGGGTATAAACCACAGATCAAGATAAACAGTTAGATTTGTTAATATAAAATACAAGTGTGCGTTATGCGTAAAAATAAATCGATAAAATTAATCAAATTAGACGTATTTAGGGTATAAACCACAGATCAAGATAAACAGTTAGATTTGTTAATATAAAATACAAGTGTGCGTTATGCGTAAAAATAAATCGATAAAATTAATCAAATTAGACGTATTTAGGGTATAAACCACAGATCAAGATAAACAGTTAGATTTGTTAATATAAAACACAAGTGTGCGTTATGCGTAAAAATAAATCGATAAAATTAATCAAATTAGACGTATTTAGGGTATAAACCACAGATCAAGATAAACAGTTAGATTTGTTAATATAAAACACAAGTGTGCGTTATGCGTAAAAATAAATCGATAAAATTAATCAAGTTAGACGTATTTAGGGTATAAACCACAGATCAAGATAAACAGTTAGATTTGTTAATATAAAACACAAGTGTGCGTTATGCGTAAAAATAAATCGATAAAATTAATCAAATTAGACGTATTTAGGGTATAAACCACAGATCAAGATAAACAGTTAGATTTGTTAATATGAAACACAAGTGTGCGTTATGCGTAAAAATAAATCGATAAAATTAATCAAATTAGACGTATTTAGGGTATAAACCACAGATCAAGATAAACAGTTAGATTTGTTAATATAAAACACAAGTGTGCGTTATGCGTAAAAATAAATCGATAAAATTAATCAAATTAGACGTATTTAGGGTATAAACCACAGATCAAGATAAACAGTTAGATTTGTTAATATAAAATACAAGTGTGCGTTATGCGTAAAAATAAATCGATAAAATAATCAAATTAGACGTATTTAGGGTATAAACCACAGATCAAGATAAACAGTTAGATTTGTTAATATAAAACACAAGTGTGCGTTATGCGTAAAAATAAATCGATAAAATTAATCAAATTAGACGTATTTAGGGTATAAACCACAGATCAAGATAAACAGTTAGATTTGTTAATATAAAATACAAGTGTGCGTTATGCGTAAAAATAAATCGATAAAATTAATCAAATTAGACGTATTTAGGGTATAAACCACAGATCAAGATAAACAGTTAGATTTGTTAATATAAAATACAAGTGTGCGTTATGCGTAAAAATAAATCGATAAAATTAATCAAATTAGACGTATTTAGGGTATAAACCACAGATCAAGATAAACAGTTAGATTTGTTAATATAAAACACAAGTGTGCGTTATGCGTAAAAATAAATCGATAAAATTAATCAAATTAGACGTATTTAGGGTATAAACCACAGATCAAGATAAACAGTTAGATTTGTTAATATAAAACACAAGTGTGCGTTATGCGTAAAAATAAATCGATAAAATTAATCAAGTTAGACGTATTTAGGGTATAAACCACAGATCAAGATAAACAGTTAGATTTGTTAATATAAAACACAAGTGTGCGTTATGCGTAAAAATAAATCGATAAAATTAATCAAATTAGACGTATTTAGGGTATAAACCACAGATCAAGATAAACAGTTAGATTTGTTAATATGAAACACAAGTGTGCGTTATGCGTAAAAATAAATCGATAAAATTAATCAAATTAGACGTATTTAGGGTATAAACCACAGATCAAGATAAACAGTTAGATTTGTTAATATAAAACACAAGTGTGCGTTATGCGTAAAAATAAATCGATAAAATTAATCAAATTAGACGTATTTAGGGTATAAACCACAGATCAAGATAAACAGTTAGATTTGTTAATATGAAACACAAGTGTGCGTTATGCGTAAAAATAAATCGATAAAATTAATCAAATTAGACGTATTTAGGGTATAAACCACAGATCAAGATAAACAGTTAGATTTGTTAATATGAAACACAAGTGTGCGTTATGCGTAAAAATAAATCGATAAAATTAATCAAATTAGACGTATTTAGGGTATAAACCACAGATCAAGATAAACAGTTAGATTTGTTAATATAAAATACAAGTGTGCGTTATGCGTAAAAATAAATAGATAAAATTAATGTATCATCATCATCAATTTATTTAGTAAATTGGTAAATTTTGACAGTCCCGCCACGGGATTTCCTTCCCGTGTTTTTCTCTTGATGAAAGTATCCTTTGTGTTAATCCCGGCAATAAGGTACATCTACATGCCAAATTTCATTCCAATCCATTCAGCCTTTTTGGCGTGAAAGCCAAACAAACATCCATACAATTTTTCACATTTATAATTATAATAAGATAAATCTCTTTTACATAGTGCCTATGTACAACTTTTATTTTATGTATTCTCTGTATACTAATAATATATTAATAAATACACGAATTAATGAATATTATTAATAGAATAAAATCGCTTTTTCATAAGTAATATCTTGTCAATAACCATTGATTCATTTAAATGAACTGGTCAAGATTTGTGAGGGCCCTCTGGAGATGCAGACCTGTGTACATAAATATTTAAGGAAGCCACACCTCGTACGTCACCGAAGGCAATACGATTACAAGTTTCGACTGGGGGTTTGCGATTGCGACTAACACATTCTAGTGGACCACTACATGCGGTAGTCACCGGCATTTTGCCTATTAATTAATCTATTCTGTGGCACCGCTCTGGCCCCGCGGCCGCGCCGCGTAGACACACGCGACCACTCTAGTCTTCTAACCGTACTCTAACATACTAGTTCTATCCCTAATTGCCTCTAGTTTTATCGGTCGCTCATCTTAAAATATTTCAATGATTCGACTTCTATCAAGCGTTGTAATTGTGATACGTGTTTTAAGTTTTGTTAGTGTTGAATAGTGACTGACCTTGTCTAAATGGAAACACTCAATGGAAACCTTAGTGTTAGTGCATTTTATTATTTTGTTGATGTACCTATCTATGTTTTTATGTAAAAATTGTTGTATGTCGTTTTTTGTTAGTTGCTCGGCGACGAGTTTGACAGTTCAATTACATTTGCCGTTTTTTTATATAGTGTAAATACGCGGCAGACTATTGCACAATTAAGTATAAATCTTTCGAAACTTTTAAGTTAGCGTTCTCTACTCAAAAACCTACGCATAAACTTGGTGACCATAATGAGGGTCGGGCACAAAATCTCTATTGTTTATTAATGACCTAATTAATTTGAAGGTTCTCACAGTCTTTTTATTTACACTATTATAGTTTTAACTAAAAATTTGGTACAACATCCCTATTGAAAGTACATAATTATACTGAATAGTCAATGAAATAAGATAAAGATCTATACTAACTGTAACTGAGTTTAAGTATTGGTTTTTTAATTTAACAGTCGTGAACTCGTGAGCTTTGTACTTTGTATATCCTATTAAAAAGATCCATTCAGGAAGACGCTATTAAGGCGCACATAGAGTCGTTGCGAAGTCTCGTCGATATTCATCAACGATTTGTCTGCGCCTATGCCACTGGTAGGACTCTCCATTGATTCAGTGTAACATATATACCTACTACTACTACAAACGAAACAATTTATCTGTACACACGTCGATGTGTGAGTTTTATACTTAGGGTCGCACCGCACAATTAATTTAATACTTACCTACTAACGAGTTCGACATATTTACGATTATATTTTTCCATACCTGAAGATTTGCGAACACTATGACGTAAAAAATATTCTGTTTTATATGTATCAAATGTTACAGAAAAGTCGGAAACAGCTACATAATATCACTTCACAAATATTTTTCATTATGTCCATTGTCCATTTCACCATTAGTTCACTTTACTGATTATTATTGAGTCATTTATAATGTAACGCACTAATTCACTATTGTAATATAGTAATTTGCATATTCGGCGCAAAACTATACGGTAATTATATGAATAAATTCAATAAAAATAAACAAATGTTTATCACAATTTCACGCACAGCATGTCAAGTTGTCATTGTCAACAATGGCATTTACACTATAACCCGCGGTATTCTATTTGGCATTTGCGTGTATGTGATTACCTGTGAGCGAGGAGCCAATGTAACATTACCGGATTGCTAATACCCCTCTCGCTCTTGTGTATCTCCCGCCAATGCGAGAGAGCGAGAAGGGTATCTATATCAAGATGGTTGCTGGGTAATAACGTGAAATTATATTGTTGCTTTGTTTACCTGTTTTCATCATTTGGAAATGTATGAAATATACGTTCTTTAGAGTATTGGGTGGATAAACAATTATACGCGCACCTTCTCACCATGATGGTTACTATTGGTTGACAGTTCTCAAGACAACACACGTCGCGTATTGCGTGCGGCTAGTAATTAAACCCTGGTTTGGAGCTGTCAAAGCTCACAAAGTGTGGGGGAGAGGTGCGGGGACGCCAATTTGCGGGAGACGCTGTGAGATACCATTCTGTTTGACTCTTATGTATTCTGTGCCTATGCGTCAACTGCGATGTATACCTACCTACTACAAGGATTCTGTCTGACCTTTTTAGGGTTCCGTAGTCCGACAAGGAACCCTTATAAGATCGTTCAGTCCGTCCGTCCGTCCTAGTCTGTCACAGCAGAATATCTTCTACGTTTATGGACTGATTTGCATGTAACTTGGTTCGAGGATACTTCACATATAGATCTCATTTTTACAAATACAAAAAATTAAAATTACCCCTTTTTAAGGGTACCTCCCCATACATGTAAAGGGGGGGTGAATTATTTTTTTGAGTGCACCCCCTTGTGTGGGGTATCGTTGAAAAGGAATATGAAAATAAGGTAGGGTTTCCATACAACACTTTTTTATCAGCTTTACCATTTGCGAGATATATATAGCCCGCCGAAGTCGTTAACACGGTGTCCCCCCCCCCTGTAATTTTTAAAGTCTTGGACCTATAAACTTCAAATCACTCACGTAAAGGAACAGGCGCGGAAACTCTTATTTAAAATTGTTTCGGGTATCCTGTGATGAATACTTTTGAAATTATAAATAAAATAAAAATATATACTTTTTTCCAAAAGAACAGTATAAACTTAAAAAGTTTTTTTACATATTTTACTGTTAGGACTGAATGAAGCTTAATAATTTTAAATAACATCCAGAGAAGAATAAATAGGTAAATCATTTAAATATTACTTAGAACTAGAAAAAAACACGCGGCGACAGACAAAATGAGCCGCGGCGCGGTCTAGGTGCTGCGGTGCGGTGTGGAGGGGCAGGTGCTCGAGTGTAGAACCCGAAAGCGGGCAGCTTTGATATACTCCCTAGATAGAGCGCAGAAACGCAAAAAGCGGCCAAAAAAATATCCAACAGGGAAAAGGCTAGGGAGATGATGATGATGCAAGAAATGCAAAACAGCGTGGTGCCAAAAATTACTACGGAACCCTACTTTATGCGTGGTCCGACACGCACTTGGCCGGTTTTTTTTAGTTAATCGGATAGATAGGGATTTGCTATGTTATATATAGCTGTTTACCTACAACTTACTGTGTCAACAAACAACTAATTTAGATAATACCTTAAATATAGCCTATTTGTTGATCTTTTTATTTACGATGTTGGATCAGCAAGGACTATTAATTGAAAAGTGAAGTAAAGTAAAGCAGTGAAATAAAGCATAAACGAAAGTTTGTAATTCGAAAAACTTTCATTAAAGCATTTATTTTCAAAATTTACAAGGCGTCTTTGAAAGCATTTTGAGGACGTACATCATACAACCTATCGTGACTTTATCTCTTTCGGCATAGACAGACACAAGAGTCGAACAATCCAAAGATCACGCTTATCAACTATCATCGCTTATTATCACTATTTGACTAACCTGGTAGTATGTGATATATAATTTATGAAAATTAGGTACTGCGTTAGACACATCTAAGAGGCTGGATAATGCTGGATGCAGGCCGATTTCGATAGGTCATTTTACGGGAGGCCTAAGTCGAGTAGTGGCGGTGATGCAGTTGAAAAGATGATTTTGATTATAATTATATTGCCAGGTGCCGCCACTTCTATGCCCGTCGGGCGGCAGCTCGCCCGATTGCTCGTCGAGTGAGGAAAGCGCACCGGCGCCGTACGCAAGCGAGCACAGTGACCGCGATCTTTCCGTCATTGCCGATGATGGATACGAGGTAATTAATTTTCGATTAAAATTGATTTTGATTTCTATATTTCCATTGCCTAAATTATTTTCACTCTACATTCAAAAGATGTACTGAATTTGCCGTAAAAAATTGTGGACTAGGTAAAAATATATCCTGTATTATGATTTGATTTTTAGGCGGATGTTGAGGTTGGGAAATTAGACCTCGCATCTTATAAGATGACAAAGCTGACAGAGTCTCTGGCATCGCTTGGGAACAGTCCAGAAAAACGAGAAGACACCGAGGGCGAGAGCAGCACGTACGAGCGCGGCGCTGAGTTGACTTACCCTGAGCTGTGTTTGGTTGTGTTCGATGTTCTGACACAGCTCGTCCACAAGTGAGTAGCATTGCTGATAGATAAATTATCACGCACAACTTGCGTCAAATTCAACGCATTACGATATATACTTAACCAGTCGTATAAAACAAGGTCTAAAGATAAATCGAGTTTTAAAGTCGGTCTAAACTAAGTAACAAGGAAAATCTTATTACAAAACGAAGTTTAAGACATAAACAATGTATTAAATTTAGACCAAAGCTAAACCACCTACAGGGGTAGTTTAAGCTAGATTTAACTTATTTATAACCTACAAATTGTACAAACAAACGTCATATTCATATTGACATGATATTGATAATTGAATTCTGTTGAAAACTTTGGGCCCTAGTAGGTTCGTACTAAACTTTTCATGACAAAATTCTTATTAAACACAATTTCAACGCTTTTGTTCGTTTATTGTATTTCAAAACATTAAAAACACGATTTGATATTTCTTACACTTACACAACACGCATGAAAAAACAATATTTATCAAGATTATTCACAAATTACAATATCACAAACGTAAACAAACTCTGGGCGGGAATTATGATTATGACGATCACAGAACAATATTACTCCTAGCGGAGATGACGATAGACCACAGACTAAATATAGAATTACGTTGTTAAAGTTGTTAACATTATTGCGTTCCATTTATTGTTATTGCAATAACTTTTTTTACTGTCAATTATATGATTTTTATTAGCTGTGCCCGCGACTTCGTTCGCGTGGTTGTCGGAACGTAATGTTATATAGCCTAAAGCCTTCCTCTATAAATGGACTACCCAACAAAAAAAGAATTTTTTCAATCGGACCATAAGTTCCTGAGATTAGCGCGTTTAAACAAACAAACAAACTCTTCGGCTTTATAATATTAGTATAGACTAGCTGTGCCCGCGACTTCGTTCGCGTGGTTGTCGGAACGTAATGTTATATAGCCTAAAGCCTTCCTCTATAAATGGACTACCCAACAAAAAAAGAATTTTTCAAATCGGACCATTAGTTCCTGAGATTAGCGCGTTTAAACAAACAAACAAACTCTTCCGCTTTATAATATTAGTATAGATTAATTAGATCAATAAATAGGAGGTCTTTGGTAAGATTAGATACGTATAATAATTTTAATTAAATTATTTGATAGATTAATTCCTTTTCAAATTTTTCGAATTTCAAATCTTTTCGAAGAAATTATATTATTATGAAAAACGGAACGTTTTTTCAACTTAGGCTCAGACCATAAAGAATATAATCACTTCGTTTTAGCTCAGACTATCATGGAACTATCTTGATCCGTCTTTGTTGGAGGTTTTATAATGAAACACAGTTTATCGTAGGTTTAACGTTTGTTACCGTACTAAACCTAGATTAAGTTAATACGGGACTAAACCATGATTAAGGCCTTTTTTATAATAAGACTGAACAAGTTGTTATATATCGTATTGCGTTGGATACTGACGTGTGCAGACGTAAGAAAAATGCTAATCCTATTGTGCGTGGGTTATATTCTTAATAATTATATTTTTGCATCCTCTAGTATGTTGCGAGTAAATAGTCAATAACATTTAACGAACGAAGCGGCCGAAATTTTCAGTTTACTTTCACTGTCCGACTGATTTCGGAGGGCAGATTTTTTATGAATATATATGTAGTTGTTAGTCTAATGCGGGAACTATTTAGTGAGCTGATTTTTCTTCGTATGTTGTTAGACTGGTGTCATGTGAAGGAAAGTTAGAGGAGCGATTGCGGCTGACGTCGGCGTGCCTGTGCGCTGCGCGCGCGTGTTGCTCGCGGCTGTCAACGGGCGCGCACGCTCGCTGCGTGTCCGCGGCGCCGGCGCCCGCTTTGCTAGCGCGCCTTCTCACACCCGCCACCGCCGCGCTGCTCACTACTTGCGACCGTGACCTTGAAGGTATGTATGTTAAATGTTTAGGATAAAAACCTCATTTGGTCTTCTCATGAAAATTACTGATCATTATGCAGGATCCATTTGACGTAAGCTTAAAATGAATGTCATTTAATTTTCTTTGATAAAGTAAATTGACGCCTCTCAGTAATAGAAACATCATTCATCTGATTAAAATATTGTTTTCAGAGCTACAACGCAGCATCCTGGAGTTAATCCACGTGCTGGCGTCGCGTCACATCTCATCGCGCGAGCTGGGCGCGCTGATTCGCCTCTTCGGAGTGGAGCGGCCGCCCCTCCGTGCTTTGTTGACCGCGCTGCAGCGGCTGGTGGCGGCCGCGCCTCACGATGTGCCCGACTATGCTCTGGGATTCCCCATGCAACCGTATAGTCCAGGTAAAATTATAATACGCTATTTTGCAACAAGTCATATCAGATACTTTTTTCTTAACGTCAAAAACAAAAACTCTATGGGATTTGTATGAAATATCGATTTATGACGTCATAGTTCCTTGGAGTCAAATAGCGCTCTTAATATCCGTTTTTTTGCATTAATAAATTAAAATCACGTTCAAAGTGGATGTGATGAATGACAAGTGGCATTATTTTGTGACGTTTTATTCTATTAACGGTATCAAATAAATTATTTTTGACCCACCAAAATACCCAATTGTCATCATCATCATGTCGTATGGCATGTTACTGCATAAATCCATAATACCTAATGGTAGGTTTTTTAGCCAGTCTACGGCTGGCGGGGTTAAACTATTGAGTTCGCTAAGTCCTCCAGAAAAACAAATTCTTCAGCGATATATATAATAGCTCCAAAGTCACACCCTGGAGATATTCTGGAATCCCACTTGTGGAGATAGTGGATTGTAATATTAGTGTTGTAGGTTCTTATGTTTAAATCAGGTTGTGTTGTCTGTCTGCCACATAATTTATTTAAGGTTTATTTTTCTTGTCTTTTATAAAGCTTTTAGTCCAATAGTTGACTGATATAACCTGTAAAGAAATTCTTCTCTTTAATTTGTTCATTTGTTTTTACTACAGATAACGAGCCACCTATAGCAGAGGAAGCTCGACACGCAGCCTTTAGTCAACAAGCTGATGCTCTTGCCCGGAAGCGTCGAGACGAGCACATTGCCACAGGTACTCATTTTCAGATCTCTGTATTAAAATAATAAATAAATAATAATAAAAATGTATTTTTTTATTTATTTATTTATTAAACTTTATTACAAAAATTGTAAACGGCGGACTTAAAGCCTTAGGCTTTATCTACCAGTCAACCGACAGGTGGTGCAGAGACAAGTGAGGCTAAAGTAGAAGCAAAATTAATCATTACTTTCTAAATAGTTAGTATTTGAACTTTAAACTTACATATATAATGATAATAAACATATATAACTACAAAATATAATACTTAAATATAGTATATTAATTTAAATTACCTACTACCTAATAAATATATATACATACATACATACATACATATATATATATATATATATATATATATATATATATATATATATATATATATTTATATATCCTCCAATAAATTTGTAACAATTTTATACAACAAATACCCAAAAGAAAAAGACTTAATTATGTAATAATAAGTACTATGTGTTAGTGGGTCACCAGAACTCTCAATTCACATAATCTGTATTAAATTGCTCTATTATATTATAATGATAATGTACTACAAAATTATACGACAAAGAAATAAGACTTATACGTCGTAGGTATTAGTATACAACTACGTAATGTTAGTGGAGGACTGGTGCCCATGCTAGGTTTCCGAAGAACCTGTAATTACGGGTCACGAGGACTCACTATCTACATATCAATATTTATTGCTAAAAATATACTTTATGGACATTGGACACAGGAAATAAGTTATAACTTATACATACTTATTCATAACAAAACATGATTTGCGATTTCGATTCGATCGATTGATGATTCTATGATAAAGTACCTTAATATAGAGTGCAAATAAATACAAATTGTGTGATTCAGCCATCGATACATTAGATACCTGGTTTATTGAAGTGCAAGCAAGTTGCACATTTCGGTGGCTCAGACTTTATTGTGCAGTCTTTAATAACGTGACCCACTGACCCGCAATGGCCGCACGTGACGTCCTCCACTCGGCATGACTTGGCATGACAGCTAAAAACCTCAAAAAAAAAATTAAAAAATTAAAAATTAAAGTAGCTATTACACCAGATTATTTACAGCGTGGAAGGGACATACCCGTAATAAATCGAACGACGGTCTATACTAGACCATTATAGTATAATGAAATTAAAATAACAGCCAAATAACAAAAAAAAAAAATTTGGCCTTTCCTTCCATACAAAAGTGTACAGCCGCCCGGGCGATTTGTATGGGAATGTCGATTTTTTTTGTTCTTTTCACTGTTATTTTAATTTCATTATAAAGAGTGATCTAGTTTAGCCCGTGGTTCGATTTATTACGGGTATGTCCCTTCCGCGTTGTATATCCTGTGCGATTGGATGTACATTTCCTGTTTGGTAATAAACAATCTAAACATAATCTTTTAAAACACGCTATGTACGTGAAAACAGACAAAATAAGTAGTCTGGTGTAATAATTACTTTAGTTGTTAAAGTGGTTTCTGTGATATGTGTCAAATATGTACATTTAGTCTGATTCTGTCACACGCTTTCAACCAAAGATCTCGAAAAGCTCATTGCGGAGAAGGTTCTTAAGTCAATTATATAAACCTCCGCTTTGTTTTTACCCGACGGTTCCAGAGGGAGGGTTATTGTATGACTACGTTACGAGTAGTTGGAACTTAATTATGATCATATTTAAATAAAAATAAGTTGTAGAAGATAGCGGATAAGAATTTTTCTTGGTTACGAGTACACAAGTATATTCTGAGTGGTAGATTTATTTCTCGTTTGTCTGCTTTTTTTTTCGTAATAGAGTGTTTGTTCAAATCCTCTGTTCCTGGTCTCCTCTCCCTTAAGAGTTTCAAGACACAGATTGTGATGCCGCAGGCATGCAGTCTGCGTGGAGTCGCCACGCGGCGCGCGTGTCGCTGAGCGCGGCGGCCGCCGAGGCCAGCTGGGCGCCGTGGCTGGCGGGCTTCTCGCTGCTGCTACACGTGCGGCTCGCCGACAACAGAGGTATACATGCGTCCATACGAACTTGTACTTTTTTATATAGGGACCAATCACACTGACTGAGCTAGCCCCCAAAGTAAGTTCTAAACTTATAGGATACTTAACTCAACGATACTCTATTTTATAATAAATACGTATACAACGTGAAATTAAATATCGCAAAAACCTCTCAGATGGTACCTCAGCCCATGAAACTGAACAACTTTTGTTCTACAACTTTTACAAAATAAAAAATAAAAAAAAACTCTGGGATTTGTCCCAGATTTGCTCTACGCGCGACAGAGACACGGCATCACGCGACGGTTACTGCTATCTCTTTCGTACGTAGAGTTTGAGACAAAGATAGACTGAACACGTCGCGTGCGCCCGCTTTACGTAGCGGACGCTCTAAAACTGTAGGCTGTCTTTTAGCAGGACATTCCCGATGAAGTCACCTTACAAACAAATAAACCGGCCAAGTGCGAGTTACACTCGCGTGGAGAGGGTTCCGTACAATTGATTGAATTCTTATAGGTTTTCCTGTAATCTACAAGCAATGAACTATATTTTGTATTTTTTTCAAAATTATGGCTCAGTAGTTTCGGAGATCAGGGGGGGAATGGTCAATTTTCGTCTTCTTTCATGAATAAAATCAAAACTATTCATTTTACAATAACAACAAAAATATATTTGAAATCCTCATACCGAACCCTTTCATTTGATATATGACACAGTAAGGTTTGCAAAACTTTTTTTTTTAATTTCCTAATTTGTCCCCCGAAAATGAACCTTATTTAAAAAAAAATATTTACTTTGCACTCTATCAGTTTTTCTGCATTAATAAATCGGAAATCAAGTTCAAAATGAATATGATCAAAACGACAAGTTATATTATATATAAAATTATTTGAAATATTTCAGACGTCGCAGATGACAGGCAGGAGTCATCGAGCGGGTCGGAAGCGGGCACGCAGCCGCAACGCGCGTCCCCGGTGCGTGCGCTTCAGCCCGCGCACGTCATTTCGCTGGGACACGAGTCCCTCATGTTCGAAACCTGGCTCGAGGTTGCCACAGGTAAGTAGGGACTGAGGTTTTTGTATTTTAGCACAAATCCGGCGGGTACCGGATAAATGTATTATTGCCAGAGTGGTCAATTGCAAATATGCCAGCAGATGAACAGTGCGGAGCTTGATGGCCGGCGGGCGTGCTAATAATTAATCCGCTTAAGTGTGATTCTCATTTGGCTTGGTAACCAAAAGTGGCATTAAATATTTGGAGTTCGTCGGTACCTATATCGGAAGGTTACCGTTAAACCGTTGGTTCTTGTTGATGTAAGATGACAAATAAATATTATAATAAAATATATAATATATAAAAATAGGCAAACAAATATTAAGCAGTCATAAAAATGAGACTATACGAGTATGTTATTTAAAAGTAAAAAAAGGTTTGAAGAGCTTTTTTTAACTCGGTAATATAACAAATACGCCTGCTATCTTGCTAAAAATGGTGTAGCGGGAGCGAGGTAATATGCTCGACCACCACAAAGGGAAGATCTTCCCGCCAGGCAATGTAACAGTGCAGCAAAGCAACTAATCGCACGAACTCTGATATCGAGATGTAGGATACTATCAGCGCCATCTATTAGGCTTCTTGTAAACTTTTTCCGTGTCTTCATTATTTTATCAGTAGTTCTTGTAAAGTGGCGTAGAGGTTGCCACAATGGAGTTTAGGTATTTCTAACTTTAAAGAGTTGGTATTGTGTGTGATCCCACGAATGTCCTGTGTTGTACATTCCAGGCAGTGTACGTTTCCGGCTGACGCGCCCGGAGCTGGGCGGCGACCGCTTAGTGGCGGAGGAGCGCGTGTCGCGAGCGCTGCCCGCGCGCGCCTGGCTGCAGCTCGCCATCGACGTGCGCGAGAAACTGCGCGCCAGACGTATGCACGTGCAGGTGCTCCCTTCTTCTTCACCTTATCCCACCTTACCTGGAATCGGACAGCATTTGAGTCTTTTATTACTCTTCATGCTGAATAACGATTTGGCTGAAAAATTCACGGCCGGCCGCCTGCCTGACATCAACCTTCTTTGGGAATGCATTCGTGCAAAAAGTTTTACGTGCATGTACCTACTACCAAATTATGAAAATTTATACATCATTTAAAATTCGGTTTTTTTTATTTATTTTTTTATTTTATTAGAAATTTGAGTGCGTTTGACCTCTATCTAGCCTGATGGGAAGCTAAGATGAGGTCTAAGGTGTATCACGCAGGCTCAAAAAGTGCCTATTCACTCTTGCCTTGAAAATCCCTAAATCATATGTATGGGGAAACATCGACGCAGGGAGGGAATTTCACACCTTAGCGGTTCGCACAATGAAGGAGGAGGCGAATCGAGAGGTACGATGAGGAGGAATATTGACCACAAATGGGTGGAATCCCTGTCCACGTCGTGTTGTCCGATGGTGGAATGGTGCAGAGGGAATTAAATTATGCAATTCCTGCGCACACTCCCCGAAGTGCAGCCTGTAGAAGACACACAGACTTGCTACTAGTCGGCGATATTCGAGGCTCTGGAGCCGTCCTGCCGTAAGCAACTCATCACCAACGAGTCTTCTGGCACGTCTGTCGATAGCTTCCAGGGCTTCGAGCTGATAGCGGGCAGATCCATCCCATAGGTGGGAGCAATACTCCATACATGAGCGGACTTGAGCTGTGTAAAGGCTCAACAGTTGGTCAGGGGTAAAATACCGTTGGACCTTGGAGAGAATGCCCAGTTTTTTAGAAGCCGTCTTAGCCCTGGACTCAATATAGCTACCGAAGTTAAGATTTGATTAGAGATCGATACCGAGAAGTTCGAGATGACGGGTGACAGAAACAGGCACACCCCGGAAAGTGGGAGCCAAGTTGAAAGGGCTCTTTTTAGCAGAGAAGAGACACGCCTGTATCTTAGAGGCATTGAATCTCACAAGGTTGGCATCACCCCAATCGGAGACAGCTTGCAGAGTAAGATTGGTATGGAACACCATTGCCTCTCTTAGTTCGTCTATTTCCGGTTTTTTGCCCTTGCACTAGAAAAATATCTTTCCGTAACGGTGCTATCGTCTGCATACCCAAAAATACCGGGCTTTAGCAGATCGTTAATGTGAAGCAGAAATAGCGTTGCGGAAAGAACAGATCCCTGAAATACTCCAGCATTAATTGCCAATAGGTCAGACGAGCAGCCGTCAACAGTTACTCGAATAAACCGTTCCCTCAGGAAATCGGAAATCCAAGCACAAAGGCTGGGAGGAATACCGTAAGCGGAAAGCTTCGCTATAAGAGCGTCATGCCACACCCTGTCAAATGCCTTTGAAATGTCAAGTGAGACAGCAAGTGCCTCACCGTATTTTTCAAGGGCTTCACCCCAAAGGTCACAAGGTACACAAGAAGATCCCCAGTAGATCGGTTTTGGCGAAATCCGTATTGCCGGTCACTGAGGAGATCATTGTCGTCAAGGTACGCAAGTAAGCGCTTGTTAATAACACGCTCCATTACCTTACAGAGAATGGAGGTGATTGCAATTGGGCGGTAGTTTGAAGGGTCGGCACGACTACCCTTCTTAGGTACGGGTTGAACATTGGCAAGCTTCCACATTTTTGGGACGATTCCGGACCGAAGAGACAGACGAAACAGGCGCGTCAGAACAGGAGACAACTCGGGTGCGCAATTCCTTAAGACAATAGCAGGAATACCGTCGGGACCACTGGCTTTATTCACATCTAAGTTGCGTAGAGTCTTGAGAACCTCCTTTTGATGAATGCGGACTTCAGGCATTTTACATCCGCAAGGAGGTAACTGGGGCGGTGTTTGATTGCTAGCATCTAGACGTGAGTTTTCGGCAAACAGTGAAGCTAGTAAATTAGCTTTTTCAAAAGCCGTGTGTGCCAGTGTACCATCAGGTTTCTGCAAAGAAGGAAGTAAGGAGCGGCAAAAGTTGGCTTCAACGCACTTAGCCAGAGACCAAAATGCTTTACTACCGGATGGGTACGAAGCGAGTTTGGCACCAACTCTGCCTATGTGGTCGAAGCGAGCCTTTTTAAGCGTTTTTTTGCAGGACTTGGCCGCAGAGTTAAAGGCTTTCTTCTTTTTACGCGTATCCGGAGCTCTGCGATTACAAGCGTCAGCCCAAGCCTGGTATGCTGACTGTTTAATAGCTTCAGCTTTTAAACAGTCAGCATTGAATCAGGGTTCAGCTTTGATGCCAGATGGTCGATCAGAAAATGGAATATAATACTCCATCGCCTGACCGAGAACCTCAGCAACGGCACTTGCACAGCTCGACGGATCGCCAGAAGAAAAGCAGGTTTGCAGCCAAGGGTAAGACGCAAGGAAATGTCGCATCTCATCCCAATCTGCTGATTGACCGCTGACCGCCACACCCGTCTATTGCCTCTAGGGCTGGAGTCAAGTGGAGGACATATGAGGACGGACTTTACCAGACAGTGGTCAGAACTCCCAAGAGGGGCTGAAAGAGACACGTGATATCGGTCTGGTTCAGTCGTCAGCAGAAGGTCCAAGCAATTAGCTGTGTGATTCTCAACGTCGGGTATCCTAGTCGCCTGCTCAACCAGCTGGGAAAGGTTCAAAGACAAGGCAAACTTGTACGCCTCTCTACCAGCATGGTCAATTTCCTGGTATGGGAACAACCATTGTTCGTGGTGAGCATTAAAGACCCCCAGAAAAACGATTTGCGCGGTAGGGTACCTTTGCTGAACCACATCACTTAGGTCACAGGCCGGAATCTCCTAAGGTACGCGCAATATGCGTCACCCAGGCGTCACCGTTCCCCGTCCCCGCACCTCTCCCCCGTTTTCCTCACGTTGGCCGTCAAGAACCGGGGGAGTGGTGCGTGTGCGGGGAACGGGGACGCATATTGCGCGTACCTTAGAAGATTCCGTTCTGCTTACTCTTACTGTATTCTGTGCTTAGGTGACGAAAAAGCCCAGTTGTCTCCTGGTCACCGCTATGCGATCGGTAGACACCGACATAGACAATTTGTTATGTGCCGGTGTCCACAAGCAGCCAGATTAAAGAAGAAGAGGGATCTTCCAAGTTACGGAGACGCTTACAGTAGATGTCATCACGCACATAGAAACAAAGCCCTGCCTTAAAGCGGAAATTGTGCTCCAGGACATATCCTGGGTAGTTCAAGTAGGATGTATCAGCAGGGGTAGTAATTTGCGTCTCCGTAAGCAAGAGCAGATGCGGCCTTACAGTCTCAAGATGGTGGTGGAATTGGGACGAGATTAGAGTGCAGACCTCGAATGATAGTGAGGTGCACTTTTAGCGAGAGGCCGTGTATCCGCTGTTGATTCCTTAACTTTTTGTTCCTTTTATTCATATTGTATTTATTTTTTGGGGCAAGAGGGAAAAATGGCGAAGAGTGGCAGTTACGCGAGGCATCAGCCAGCCCCCCCCAGAAGTCACAGTGCTGTTGCGTAGGATAAGACTAGTGCGGAGACCGCGGGGACGCCCGGGCCCCCCCAAGGCCGCCTGTCGAGGCCTCTCGCCCGGCTGCCAACCGGCCCGACAGGGGCAACCTCAGGATTATGCGCGCGATGGCGGAGCAGCCTTTCACAGATGGCTAGTCTGCAATTGGGCTCCCAAATATCGGCGGGCGGCCAGCGAAAAACCGTTGCTCCGGATCCCGCTGCCCTCAGAAACTAGGCACCCCGCGCAACAACACTGTGAGTCTGAATTCGGTACATTGGCAGATGCAAAACTGCGTAGACCCACTCCTCGAACGGCTACTCAGGGAATGCAGGATGGAACGCGCGAACGCTTGGCACCCTGATTTTTCCACTGAGGGTGGTGACCAGCCGCGGCCTAAGCCTACCACCGGAAAGGGTGTCACTCTTAAGCACCACCCGGGGGTCACGTGTAGGGGCTCGAGGGTAAAGCCTACGGACGCGAGTGACAAGCGACCCCTAAAATTTCTCACGTGGTATTGCCAAAAATGATTAATATAACGAATAATAATAAAACTACATTATATATTATAATGAATTTATCTCACTTTAGTTTGAATAATACTATTAACCATGAAATCTTTATTATATTTGATTAAATCTGAAACTGTTTGCTTAATATAAAAATATTAATGTTTTTAGGTCACTCTTTACGTTAATGGGTGCGAGTGGGAAACGATAGCACTTCCAATGCAAGGTAAATTTATTTTTGATAATTAAAATAGTAGCAATGTGACGTAAGCGGAATGGAGGTATCTCCATTTAACTCCACTGACAAGAGCAATCTCTTAAATTAAAACGGAGAAACGTTTAACAGGTATCCTAGTGCGCAAAGCGGCTTCGAGCACGCTCCTGTTGGGCGACACGCGCGCGGGCACGTTCCACGTTTCCCGCGCGCACGTGTACCGCGCCTGCGTGATGTCGCCCGCCTTTGCCATGCATCTCGCCGCGCACGCGCATAACCACGCCTGCCATGTAACTATAAAACACTAAACGACCGTGATCCTGTTTCATTTTACTTTTCAATCCTAACCTTAAAAGCTTATAAAATATGCTGCCAGCAGTGCAGACACAATAGATTTTTTATTGTTTGTCGGTCACCAGGCCACCATTACTATTCAATAAGGATTACATGAACATGAAAATTTTGATACTCCGTTCATTTTGATATTTCTTATATATGTGACACAATGGAGCTGAATGTTATGTTTATTTTCCAGGTTCAATGTGAATCGCCAAATTATTCCTTATTGTTGACACCTAACCTCCTGGATTCCAAAATCGACTGGGATCAGGTAAATGTTCCACACATTATGAAAGTTTAAAACCGGTACAATTTGTTTGAAGTAGATCTGTTTAGTCAGGTTTTATTTGTTTATTTAAAAATTTATTTACCAAAACAAAATGTTACAAAAGGCGGACTTAATGCTAATAGCATTCTCTACCAGTCAATCTACATACATTACACAAACACATACACATTAAATTGTGTACTTCCATTTTCAAGTTGAATTCTCGACGATCGAAAAAACTTAATTAAAATTTTATTAATTTATTAAAATGATTAGCTTACAATATAAAAGAAGATTATATATACCTATACTGTTTTTTAGGTATACGAAATGTCCAGCAGCTCACTACGGGAATTACATGACAATCTATTGCTAACATTTTCTGCGCATTCTCCCCACATCGTCAACCTTTATCACCCTACAACAGCCCCTACAGGTGCGTATTGCATTAATTCTTTTACTTTAAGAAGTTCTCATGCTTGCTATTTTACGTTCACCTTATAAAGTTATTTTTTTTATAAATGTATATTATTTAATGCATTAAAAAATATCACGTTATTAGGTTTATTGCTTTTTTTAAAATGTTTCAATATCAAATCATAAAAATATTATAAATGAATTTTGTCAAATGAGGAATGTTCAGCTCCGTAAAATGCTTGTATTCAATGTATAACGGTCTAACATTGCGTAAACTTTGCAGTGTTCAGAGGGCGGTCGAGCAGCCAGGGCGCGGCGCTGGCGGGCGGCGCGGCGAGCGCGCTGCGCGTGCGCTGGCTGGGCGCGCCGCAGCCCGCCGCGCACGCCGGGCTCGCGCCCGCCTTGCTGCTACTGGGGGGCCCGCAGCTGCTGCTGTATCTCTTCGCCAGGGTTAGTTGATGTTACTGAACGAGTTAATTTATCATAGATGTAGGGTCTGTCTGCAAATTGGTTTTAGTGGACTTTATAATATGAAATTGGTGTTTTTTGGTGTTATAAATGCTCATGCTCATGAACAATGTGTAAAATAGTTGAAGTGGACAGTCATAGTACGGCTGTAGTGATATTTGTTTTGCGGACTGTGTGGGCGTCTGCGGGCGTCGTCCACCACTCAGTTGTCTATGAAAACCAGTGGACTCGTACAGATTTGTCGCCAGAAGTTTCCTTGAAGCAGTCAAAGGCTTACACCACCCTTTGATTGTAACTTGTTAGGATTAGGTTAGGTTAGGATTAGGAATAAAAGAACAAAATTAAAGATAGGCTCTAAAGGACTTGTATCCAGAGCCGTAAAATTATTTAATAAAAAAAAAACCAGGGTGGAGAGTAGGCCAAAATCCTCTTGCTATTCCGGACAAGTATAATAGCTCTGGTAGGCCCCCTCTGTACGAATATAAAAAATAAATGAACAATATTTTTTAATAATCAAATTATAATTAGTAGTATAACTAATAAATTAAAAATATTTTTTCAATCATGTCTATTGTTGTATTTACTATCAAAAAGTGCTTTTATTACTGACCATCGTTGAGAATTTAATAAATGATTGATTGATTGATGCTAAGTAAAACATTGACAGGTGGTAGAGCTAGATGGCACCGCAGAAGAACAAGCGACAGCGCTATCTATCGTACTTCGCGGTGCTCGTATCGACGCTCGTCTCCACGCTGCGATGTACGACGAACACGGCAAAATGCTCGATATGCTGCTAACGGTGCTAGCCGCGAGCCGCTGTAAAGTTACGCATCATCTACTTAAGGTATGTTTTATAAAGGGTCTAACAAAACATACTGAAACTATTTTAAATCTGGATACTGAACAACTTTCCCCAAGGAACATATAGCGAAATATGAAAAATAATTTTTGGTCTTCCATACAAGTTGACCGATCAGCTTATTTAAGTTTGTATGGAATGTCAAAAATTGATTTTCATATTTTGATATATGTTCCTTGGGAACGTGGACTGAATTCACCCTTAAAATAGTTTCAGTATATTTTGTAAGACGTTATATATGTATTCATTAAGTATATTTTACAATTTTAAACAGTTTTGAAATTATTAAATGCTCTGATTTTGTATTTCAGGCAATTCTAGATGCAGCATGCAGTGCTCCTTTGCTACTCATCAATGGAGGGGGTGACAACGGTATCCACGAAAATGTGATACTCTGCGAGCGGTCAGAGGCCGTGCTGCTCGAGCCGCGGCTGCTGCTGCTACTGACTCGAGCGTGGCGCCATCTAGACCCGCCGCACAGACAGGTAGCCATTACCAGTGGTGGCGCAAGATCACAGTTTTATGTGGGCGAGATAGTTCTGCGAGGCCCTTTGGCTAGTAAAAAAATTCGCTTTCAGACGCGAGGCAACCTAAAAAAAAGGTTATCCGCTTTACATGTGAAGCCCTACAGACCGCGAGGCCGTGAACGGTGGCCTACACCGCCCACGCCTTACTCCGCCTCTGGCCATTACTGTGTAATGTTTACATGCACTCGGTCATGTAATTAGGTCGACTTTTGAAATACAAGTAACCAAAGTATCATATACAACAGTGACGTCTTGAGCACAGAATACAGTAAGAGTAAACAGAAAGGAATTTCCTAAGGTGCGCGCAATATGCGTCCCCTTTCCCCGCACCCGCACCTCTCCCCCGGTTCTTGACGGCCAACGTGAGTCATCGAGGCGAAAACGGGGGAGAGGTGCGGGGACGGGGAACGGGGACGCACATTGCGCGTACCTTAGGAGATTCCGGCCTGTGTCTTGAGTACAAATATAACGTCATTAATTCAACAGGTATATCTTTTGTGTGTGTGTTTCACAAATAAACGACTTAGATCTCATCTTTTTCTCATCCTAATGCGTTCCCGATTCCGATTGTATCCTTAGGTATGCTGTTTCGGAGCACGGTGTGCGCTGTCAGACTTTTTTCCAAAGACGATATGCATTTTCATCCATATTGCCAATACTTTATTTTTTGATCAAGGTAATCTAGATCTTTGGTAATAGTAAGAAGTTTGAGATTTGTCTGTATTAGAGCGACCCGATCGGGACGCTTCGTGATTGAGAGGTGTTCAGTTTATCCACGGATGCGGAAGACCGTGCAAAGTGCGATCTTGTACGGTCGTTTAACTTTAACAGGACACCACATGGGAGGTGGAAGGCACGGGCGTGCGCGAACGCGGCTCGGCGTGGGCGCTAGCGTTGCGGTGCGTGTGCGTGCTGCTGCGGGACGAGCACCCGCGCCGCGCCTTCAACCATTACCAGATGAACCGCCTGGACTTGCTGGCGCAGTTGCTGCTCACTTGCAAGGTCAGTGGTACAAACAGTTTATTCAATATCTTGTGATTAATTTGATACTCGTATCATATTTTCAGTGCAAGCAACAGACAAATTGTATTAAACTTTTTTTTTATTATTATGGCTTGACGCTACTGTGTATTTAGCCATCACTAAGTATATCATTGTCAGGTCTTTTTAAGGGGCCCTATTGGGTCCCCTAATTTTTTGTGTTCCTAATTTTGGTTGGTGCACAAACTTTTAGCACAAAATTTTTTCGTACATTTTTATTATTCCTAATTTACTATGGCCTATTTTTGATTACCCTAAGATTTTATCGCCGTATATTTACTTCCCAAATTAGTCATGAAAACATGTTTAAATATATTGTAACCTAGTAAAATGGATAGAACTTTCCTAGTATTCCGTGTGTTGGTCGCACTTCTAACCTAACCTAACCGATAGGTTTTCCCTAACCTAGTAAAATGGATAGAATTTTCGCCACCGCAACCTCGGCTTGGTGGCCGGCTTGGCCGGCCAGCCTCAGCTGCGGCGGCTCGCCCCTCCGCGCACACGCGGGTTGGAATTACACTCTAGGGGTAGAGCAGACAAGACTACGTGGAGTCGGTTTTGCTGCGATTAGTTTCTGTAACTGACTTTTATAAAGCACATTAATTTCGCCATCTTTGTAGAGGCGTAAATATTTGTCTCAAACATAGTTATACCAGGTTATCGTTACGTGTAAAGTAATAAAAGCCAAACGATTTTAGGATATCTAATATTAGAGATTCTAAAATTAGAGCTAACAATTTTTAGGCTTTACTATTATTGTGCAAAAACATCAATTAGGCTAAAAAAATATTTTGCATTACAAGTTTAGGCCAATAAGGTTTTTAATTTTACTTCGCCGACGAAGTGAAACACGTTAAAAACAAAAAATTTAAACGATTCAAAGGGCACCCCTTTTTTAGTTTCCACTGCAGGAGCACTACCAGAGCCATACTTGGCCAGAGTAGCTTGAGGATTTGGCCTACACTCACCACGCTGGCCAGATGGGTTAGAGAGGTCTCATTGATGTTTATAATCTTTGTTTAGCTTGTGTTTCCTAAGTCGCCTTCTTCGTGGATGACCCACGGGAAGAATTGGAGTGGTCCTATTCTACTCTGACGGGAACCACACGGCATAGTTTATGAAGCCAAACAATAACTTTTTTTTAAACGCATCTGACAAAGTTTAAAGACTGTCCTAGTGTCCTACCATGATGACAGTCAGGACCAAACGGCTTCACGTGCCTTCCGGAGCATCTGGAAGCATCCGGGGCAGAGGAACTCGAGAAATTTGTATGCTACTCACCCATCCAAGTGCGGACCACGCCTAGGATTGCTTTTACTTGTAACGCCCTTAAAAAAAAAGAGAAAAAAAAGATATTGCTAGCAATGCCTATTCGCACCGGGCCAACGAGCTACTTATAGTTATAATATTGCAGGAGCGATATTTGAGTTGTGACCGCGAGCCGATGGAGCGGGCAGCCAGTGAGGGGCTGGTGCGCGCGGCGCGCGGCCTGCTGCAGCCCGCGCCCAGCGCGCACCGCCTCACCACTCTCGCTGACTTCCTGCTGCTGATGCACCAGGTAAGGCGCCAGACAGAGGGAAAGGATGTAAGGTGAGAAAGGGACGGAGACGCGGCGTCTTGCCAACACACTTTCAAATAAAATGTTGGGACATCTCAATGCTAAATGTAAAGAAGCCGGGACGCAGATATAAGAAGTCCCATACAAGAAGTCCCGCATGCGCGTCAAGAGTACCAAGAATCAAGACTGATTAGATTGGGCTACCAATGCCACAATATAATCGTGGCATTTCAAAATTATAACTAATCAGAAAAGTGCGCGAAATTAGCTTAGTCTGTTATGCATATCTTTTCGTATCGTATTATAGTACCTCTAGTTATGATTACAAATATGGTTTTTCTTCCAGGCTAGCGATACGTTTGTAACGCACTCCCGTTCAAATTTCTACTTCCTAATAACGCCGGAGACGCTTGAGAAGAGCGAATTTAGCCGAAAGCCATCGAAACGCAGTCGCAGAAAAATGGCCGCAAACGGTCGCGCTGCTAAGTCTAGTAGTATAAGCGAGACAGAGACACCAAGCAATGTGGACACTACGAGCGGTACTAGTGTGTCCAGTCAAGACAATATCTCGCACGATAACAGCGAAAATATTCTTCGAGAACAGACTTCGGCGCATTCTAAGGAGATGAAAGGGATTATTAATATGCAGATTAAGGAAAGCAGGTGCGTAATGTATCTTAGAAGAAATGTCTGGATGTCTGCGTGTCTTTTTTATATTTTTAAATATTTTGCATGCTTTCTTTTGGTTTTTATTTGCGTGTGTATGAAAATTATTGTAGTTGTTCATAATAGGTAACAATTTTCCTTGGCCTTGGGATACGTAAAGTAATTTCCGAGGTGGTTTTACGCACCTGCTATGGATAACATTGTGAGATTATAATTCGTGTGAGGGCTCTTACTCTCACACAAACCTTTATATAAATTAAAAATTGTTTCAGAAAACACAATGCCTCATCTACTTCTGAGAACTCCGATGTTACCATAGGTTCGTATATAACCGCTGTATGTACCTTCGGAAATCAGTAATAAATTACGTCTATCCGTCGATTCATGAACATTTATATAGAAGACCGCAAGTTTTTATATCTAAGCGGGATGCAACTAAAATGTTTTGTTAGTCACAGAAAATGGACCAATGCCCGCTTTTGCTTTAGTTTTATTTTTTTTATAATTTATATTCTTTACCCGTGCTTACGATATGTACTTAAAACTGCATTTGAAAACAAAGCTTATGTATCGTTCATAGAATCATCAATTAACACAAATGCATCCAGCTTCTCAGTGGCTTATGACGTATGATCTGGCACGATATCATTTTAAGAATGTAATTTTACTTATGTTTTATTATTTTTGATATATCACACGCATCACGCAGTTTTTAATGACACTTTACCATGAGTTAAGCTGACCTAACCTCATCGCATACAGGGCTATCAACTATTCTGTGTCGTTTATTAAAACTATCTACTAGATGTAAATGTACTTACGAGTACTCAGCCCGACAATATGAACAACATACTCTATGAGACCAAAACTACGATCTCAAAAAAAATATCTAAGTAATTTCTTAAAATCTTGTATGGGAAAGTAAAAAAAATCAGGTCAGTAGTGGTCCGATATAAAAAGTTGTTCATATTTTCGGGCTGAGTCATCCTTTCAAATATATTTCGGCGGTACATTTACACCCAGTATGTTTGCGAATAAAATATACTCATTTCAAATAACCCTAGATACAACTCCGGATTTCGTATTTTGCACAGAATACAGGGTTATTTTAAAACACATGCTGCAACCTTTTTGGAGCAAGTTCAGTCCATGTTACTGAACCACTTTCCATAAAAAAAAAATACCGAAAAACGAAAAAAAGATTTCGCCCAGCCAAATGGATTTCGTATGGGAGGACGAATTTTTTTTATCGATTATCGATAATTATTTTTAAGGAAAGTGGTTCAGCATCACGGACTGAACTTGCTCTAAAGAGGTTGCAGGTGTTTTAAAAGTAACCCTGTATGTAGCCTCCAAAAATAATTTCAAAGATAAATCATTGTAATGCATGTACGGGTGGCGGTTGCAGAGCGTTTGGATGAGCGGAGGAGCGGAGAAGTGCTTGCGGGGCAAGAGGGAGCTTCGGGGATAATTCACGATAAAGATCAAGTTCAGGATCTAGTCGACATGCAAACTGACGCTAAAGTGCAAGGAGCGGTGGTGGAAGAGGGTGCCCAATGTAAAGAAATAGTGGCGGAGCAAGTTGAAAGCCAAAAAGATCAGACTAACTTGCGTTTGAAGGGCGAAGTCACGGGCGCTGACGATGACTTGACGGATTACATTGTTATAGATGTGGACGAGGTCAACCAGACGCCAGTCGGGGTGTATACAGGCGCCCTCTACCAGCAGGTGAGCAGTGAACAGCCGACTATAAATAAATTGATAAACAGAGTCTCTTCGCCACATAAAAGGCTTGCTTTTATGTGGGAGTTTATTAATTATTAATTAAAATTTTTCTTCGATGTGTATATATTTTTGTTCCAAATGACTTCTCTATTCCATATTATAAGCTTTTCAGTATTTTCCGCGTTCCAAGTGGCGGTTATTCACGTTGCTTTTTTTAGGTACTGCCGACAAACTTTCACTAAGAACAAGCTTGGGGCTTGACCCGCGATACTTATAAATAGTAAAAAAAAAAGAAATTATAAGAAAACACAAAGAAAATACGGGGATGGAAGAAGAAAGTCCCAGAACACTGGATTGCTATGTGATCTGTGGCTTTCTTTATTTTATTTTAATTATCATCGCCCTAAGTTTGTATAGAATTTTTTATCTCATCTATTCGAAAAAATATGTCGTTCTTCTGTCTTCTGTAATATTGTTTTCCCCTGGCTAGGAAGTGGCTTTTCTACGTACGCATATCGTACTCTATGCGTGCGTAAGACCCCTCTTGTGGGTCCGGGGATACGTAATAGTAGATTGTGCTACAAGGCGTAAAGGTAATAGTTTTAACGCGATGGCGCTACTTTGAATCCAGAGCGAAACGAAGAATGCCACAATAGAATCACGAGCGTAGCGAGGGATTCTACGGTCGAATCCTGAGTGAAGCGAGGGATTCAAGTATATCGCCCGAAATAAAACTATTACCGTACACCGTGTAGCATATTCTTCTTTTCTTCTCCATCTATGAGGAAAATTTGCAAATATATACCTAACGAAAGTAGAATACCTACATATAGCTAATCAGAGTTTAACAGACAGTTACTAACCTTTATTTGGTGGCGTTTTCACTGAAGAAGTACTATGAAAATATTTTTCTACGACCACCACATCTTATACATTTTCCAGTCATTAAAATCGTTTCATTACTTTTTCCTTGTGTGTTAATTCTTTATATATTTAAATATGTAAATTATACGTAAACTTCATATTTATTTACTATCGGCCTCATCAAGAAATTAGTCACATTTAAAATAGTTGTAAAAATAACCTAATAGTTTCATAATAAAATTACTATTTAAATCAAAGACTGCGCGTTTTTATTGGTTTTTAATAAATTATTATTTTGAAGCAAGAGAACCAAAACATTTTGACCTACAGTCATCCACGTAAAACGTGTAGTAGGTATTCCAATTTTAAAAAAAATGACGACGCCCTTGTCTATATTTTATAATTTTAAAACTAAATTATTCTTTTTTTTTAGCTGACTGCCAATATTATTTTTGATTCTACATTCGTGTTCGGTTTTCAAATGGTGTTTTAACGCCTAGGGAATTTACTTTTTACTTTTCAGTGTCTAGAGAATTAACAGTGACTTTAGCCCCAAATATTTGGGATAAAATCATCGTTTTTCGAATAGATGAGATGAAATAGCAACATACGACATAATGGTATTGTGTTGTGTCAGAAGCGAGTGCGCGCGGGCGCGGAGCCGGGCTGGACGGCGTGTGAAGGACTGCTGCTGCTGCTGCGAGACTGCTTGCTGGCGCTACCGGACCACGCCTTCGCCCAGGTGATTGTACTGTACCTATTGCTCATTCACCTGTCGGATAAAAATAGAACAAAAGTTGAAACAATACTCATTTTTTTTATTAATTATATCAATAAACGGGCAAGTGCGAGTCGGACTCGTACATGAAGGGTACCACCGTACAATGTTTTAAAACGCTGAAGAAACACGTTTCTTGTATGACGACCACCTTTAATTATTAACTTTATCATATTTTAAGTATTTGTTGTTATAGTGGCCATAGTAATACATACTCTGTGAAAATTTCAAGTATCTAGTTAATGCCATTATTAAGATCTTGTTAAAAACGCTGAAAAAAACACGTTTTTGACAGACAGACAGACAGACGGACAGACAGCGGAGTCTCAGTAATAAGGTCCCGTTTGCACCCTTCGGGTACGGAACCCTAACAAGTAACATAATCCGAAACCGATAACAAAAATAATTATTTTAAACAGCTCATATTTAATAAAGTTATAAGCCTTTCAAATCTGGTGGAAAGGGAAACTGTCAACTAACAGAAAAAGGATGCACATACTGCGCTTGAGACATCATTGCCAGCAGGTATCGCGCGTACGAAAGAGATAGCGAGATGTCCTTACCACGCTCCCCTTTTCTTTATACTAATATTTTAAATGCTAATTGCTGCTTCATTAAATAAACAAATTTTCATGCTGTTTTCAGAAAAAGATTCTTTTTAGTATTTTTAGTGTTTTTTTTTTTATAAATATTGTCTAAAAGCAGACAGGGAAATACCCTATTAAAATTGAATATACTCTTACTTACTGGCTAAGCAATATATCGTGAGATACGTTGTATTGCATTGTGTCTGAAGCGAGTGCAGGCGCTGGCCGCGTTGCTCGCTCGCACCGCCGCATCCGCGCTGCCATGTGCAGCCCCAATTAGTTTTGAGTTTCACCTGTATCCCATTGATTGAAGTCGTTGTAACAGTGGGGCGTGTCAGCCGTGTCGGCGGAGACGCTGATAGTGCTCGCCAACCACCGCGTGGCGAGCGTGCGCGCTGCGGCCGTTCGTGCGCTGGCCGCCTTGCACGCTCGCACCCTCGCGCCGCCGCATCCGCACTGCTACATGCATTTGGCTAATCAGGTAACATATAAAGAAATGTTGTGTTACCAATGTCATAGTCATATGTTGGTAGGTACACATGGTATACAGCTAGCCGGTACCAACGGACTACTGACTCGTAAAACTACTCTAGACTAGATCATTGATTCATTTTTAAGAATTCGGACACATTTTCTTTTACTTATTTTGGCCAAATACACGTGATATATTTTGTACATCATACATTTCAACAATTTGATTTATGTGATATGTGACAACTTCAACAATAAATAATTTTAATATTACAGATATCGTTGTATGAAGGATCGTGGGAGCTTGCGACTGCGTGCGCTGAATTGCTGACCAAATGTGATGTGCAGCTTGAAGATCAACTCGATGTAAGTGATGCCATATCAAATTCAATCATTAACAAGACGATTTAAATTCTCTTTTCTGTAATATTATAAGTTTGAGCAAAGCAAATATTTCGTGCAATATTATAAGTCCGAGCAAAGCAAATATTATAATTATAATAATAAAGTTAATTAGCTGTTGGATTTTACCTTATTTTAATAGTAAGCAGTTTGTATACCGAGGGTGATGAAAGAAAAAGTTTTACATCACATTCATTAGCTAGCTCAATATGAGCGGTGATCTAAGTCTTTCTTCATCATTCAGAGGTGTGTGGTGTGAGCTTCAAACACCACTTTTTGGCCTAGAAATACGAAATTATATTATTATCTCGCAAAGGATGAGGTGTGGGCGGAATGGAACGAGGATTGGAGTCCGCGAGCGGCGCCTCTGCTGGCGCTGTTGCCGGGCTGCTTGCGTGACGTGCCGCTCGCGCACAATATCACGCTCCTCGTACGGAAGGTCATCGACAAGGTGAGTGTGGCGGGTGGAGTGAAGAACGGACTCCACAAGTGATTCATTTCTCAACATTTGGGTCAAAAATAAAAGAGAATAAAACGTCTCACAATAATGTCACTTTTCATTGATCATATTCATATCCATTTCCAACGTATTGTTATGTTTTCTTTGTGTAAGTTGTATGTATGTATTTAAGTATTAGGTGTATGTATGTTTATTATAATTATTGTATATAAGTATGTTTATTATATTGACCACCCCGCACTACCTAATTTCCCATCATTTTTTCTATATAAACGAGGTTGCCTGGAAGAAATTGCTTAGCGATAACGCCGCCTTTTGCGCATCTCCTAATTTTTAAGATAATTATGTTCTGTTTTTTACTTTTGTGCAATAAAGGGTATTGTATTGTATTGTATTTTTTGATTTATTAATGTAGAAAAACATAAAATAGAAATAAAATAGCGCTCTTTATATCAATAAAGAGCGCTATTTTTCTCCAAAAAGCTATGACGTCACGGTTGAGTATTCCATACATAAATCCTTAGAACATGTTTAGAAAAAGTATCTGATTTGACTTGTCGGAATCCAGCGGTTTCTTATGGAGCCATAGCAGGGTTAATAACTTAATTACAAGAAATTCAATTTTTACTCTGTAATATAAGTAATGTACCGTAAATGTAACTGCCTGCAGGTTTATACGTACCTACATAATAACATATGTATACAAGTACTAACATCATTTAGAACCAATTGTATAACGCAATCAAATTATTCTTGATTGCTGCATAATACAGTCACTAACCTAGTTGATTCAAAGATAATTAAAATTTAAAATCTTTACTTGTCATAGGATATTTGCTGGTATATCTTATTTCGGTATTTATCGGTTTTACAACAATTTTTGATGTAACATCATTTACTTAAAGTATGTAAAAAAGTCTTTGTCAAATGAATGTTGGTTGTTACAGGCGCCATTAAAAGCGCTGAACGAGATAGCGATGGGGGAAGTATTAGTGCGCAGCGTCCGCGCGGCGGGCAGCCTGCCGCGGCGCGACGGGGACGAGCTGCTGCAGGACGACCTGCAGCACTTGCTAGCTGCGCTGGCTCTGCGGCACCAGTACACTGCGCAGGTCACTGGCATCTTTATTTCTTTTCAACACCCTTGCTCGTAAAGTGGATCTAATTTCACTGGTTTTAGATATATAAAATAGCCCATAAAACACGCGTGTGTTAGAAACGCAAATAGTGAAGTTATATTTCTATAACCCACGATTTGCTATTGCGAAAGAAAGGGACAGAATTAATGGTAAATCCAGTATGAATGAGAAAGTAAGAAAGTTTGACAGTTGTGTGTGAGTGAGATAGTTAGATAACATAAGGTGAAGGTTAGACAAAGAAAAAGAATAAATCAGACATCGAACGTCATTGTTGTTTCAATATTAATTTATCTTTGCATCTTACATAAGCTTCAAATTGTTTATTTGTTTTTCAAATTTCGAATTCGCGTCGCCGTCCAGTAGGCTGCGCGCCCTGCTGATTTTAAAAAGTAAAACGGCGGGGAAGCAACAGGGTGCATCACAGTTTTATGGTTATGTTTATTTAAAATCAAAAATATCAGTTTATTAGGTATTTTTCCTCGCAAGTATGTTATGAAAAACGTCGTACAATATACGTGTGTTATAACCACCATAACGCACTTATATCGTAATGTACTATTTTACGGGTTTCACGCGATAGTGCGGAAAAAGGCCGCCTCTTTATTGCAGCGTGTGCCAATACAGCATCCTAAGGATGATATCCTTGCGTCCCGACTGCCCCATGCTGAAAAATTGCATGCGGGTGGCCATAGGGGGTAGCATTTAACTAATTATAATTTTATTCTTTGTAATTGTAACTATGGAGATATCCGAAATAAAGATTTATTATTATTTACCCGAAGCCAAAAGAGGGGTTTTTTTGCAGTCTATTTGTACAGTCTAACTATCCATTACCTAATATTTTGTGCTTACGCGGCTATCACCAGGCGCGCGTCTACCTATTTTATTTCATATTACTTAGTATGTGTAGTGCATCTAACCGAAGTGCATTCGCACTATATACGGAAAGGAATAGCCAAAGTTTTTATGTAATACTTAACTAACTACTTAAAACTAATATACTTACCGTTCAACTGTGATTGGTTTGGTGATTTTCTTTCTTCACATCAACTATCCTCAGCTGCTTCCATCATCCACTGGAACACTACGCTACTCAACTCTTCAACTTACATAAACTACAATTAAAACTCATCTTAAATGTAACTATACATTTTTTGGTCCTTCGAGAAGGTAAGAACTTGGTGTTTTTTGTGTCTCTAACTGCAGTGGCGAATCGGCTCAGCTGGCCTCTCACAAGCGAGAATCCCCAGTTGAATTGAGAAGGCGCACACACTGTACATAGAGTGCAAGGGCACTGAGATCTTATAGGAGCGAAGCCTGCCGTCAACTAAGTGGTCTTCGTGTCTTGAACTAAGCATTACTCTACTTCTGTCACCGTCAACTACGTGTCAGATCAACTGAGTTATCTCTACAACTAACATCATGAGCAAGCTGGAACTGCAACAAGCCTGCTTTGAAAACATCAAGTCTTTGTGTGTCAACTATCGCAAGGACTCTTCATCTCGAAAAACAGAAAACTATCTCAGCGTACGACTAGCATCCCTAGAAGATAAATGGAAGGACTTCGAAGCGAGGCACGCTCTTCTGGTGCTCGAGATTGAAGATAAGACTATCAAATACTTTGCTGAGGATGTGTATGAGAAAACTAAGCAACTTTATGTCTCAATTAAAACGGACATTAACAACATGCTGAACGCTTTATCCAAACAAACTCAAGGTATAAAGTTTGACTTAACTGGTGCTTATGAAGACGATTTGCAGGGAACCGACGAGAGTTTTCCTGACCTCCAACGTTTATTGAACAAACAGGAGTGCAACTTCAACGCTATCCAGCGTGCGATGTCCAAAATCGATGTCTCACGTGTATCTGAAAAATGGGAACTGGAAGAGAACTTAACTATCCTAAAATCTAAGTGGGAACCTATCGATAAACTACACTGGGAAATAGATTTTCAACTGAAGGGTTCTAATTCTCATTACTACGAAACTTTTTCTGAAATCGAGGAGCAATACGACGACTTGCGCAAGAAACTCAACTCTAAAATTTGGTCAAACTCACACTACGAAAAATGTGCACCTAAAATGGAACTTCCGGAATTTTCTGGCAATTACAGTAAGTGGATATCTTTCAAAGATCTTTTCTTAGAAACTATCCACAACAACCCGACTATTAACCAAGCTCAAAAAATGAGGCATCTTAAAACTAAACTGAAAGGCGAAGCTGAAAGCTTGGTGCAACATTTATCTGTGAGCGCCGAGAACTACAACTCTTGTTGGGAAATACTAACTCAACGTTACGATAATCGACGCTTACAATTTACTTCGTTCTTCAACACTATGATGAATCTTCCGGTCATTCAGCATCCGGACTCTAACAACTTAAAGAAAATGCATGACGTCATAAAAGAATGTATGAACGGAATGTCTAACATTGGTCTAGATACTTCAACATGGGACCCTATTATTGTGCAATTAATGTTGCCAAAACTGGATTCCTCAACTTTAAACGACTACATGAATGAAATACGTGATCACAGAGAGATACAAAACTTAACAGATTTTTTGTATTTTTTGGAATGCAAGTTCATGGCGTACGAAACTGCAAAATCAACTAAGAAGGGAAGTGTACCATCTGAAAAATCGTCAAACTCATCATCTAATTGGAAAACATCAAAACAGTTTACGAAGAATAAGAATTTTGACTTAAAAAAATCTTACAACTATCATACAATTTATGGAAAATGCCCACATTGTAGCGGAAGTCACGTTCTTATGCAATGCGACAAATTCCTTGAATTGGACACTTCGCAGCGAAACAGCGCTGTTGCGAAATTGAAACTATGCAAAAACTGTCTCTACAGTCACAATAACGATGAATGTAAATCAAACAAAACTTGTAAAGAATGTAATTTGAAACATCATACATTACTGCACTATTCTAACAAGAAATTTACCCCTGGAAAAACTAACCACGTGGAACAAAAACCTACGTTTTCACAGCATCAGATTTCCAACCATTTATCTGAAACTAATACAGAAATCTTACTTACAACGATTCAACTGAAAGTGAAATCGATAGATGGTACATACCTTACGCTTCGAGCCCTTCTAGACCAAGGCTCGCAAGTAAACTTAATAACTGAAAATGCCGCACAACTATTACGTCTTCCTCGCAAGAAGATGGCAGCTACTGTAAATGGCATCGGTTCGGTGTCTGGAGATTGTAGGGGACAACTCAACTTATCCTGTCAATCAATACATTCAAACTTCTCCTTTGAAACACAAGCTCTTATAATGAAGAAACTAACTAACAACTTACCTCACTCAACTTTTGAAAAATGCAACTGGCCTCATCTGGAAAATCTTAAGCTTGCCGATCCCGACTTTAACATATCTCGCCCCATCGATTTACTTCTGGGTGCCGACGTCTATTCAGAGATCATCCTGGATGGCGTCCTTAAGGGAAGTCAACAATCGGTAGTTGCGCAACAGACGCAACTAGGGTGGATATTATGCGGTAAAATGAGAACTCTCGCCTGTCATGTGACACTCATCAACTTGGAAGAACTAACTAGATTTTGGGAAACCGAGGAAATCCAAAAATCGCAGGATATTTCTAAGGATGACCAATGCGAACAATTTTATAAGGAAACAGTGCAGCGAGCCTCGGATGGCAAATATATAGTCAAGATGCCACTTTGTCCTAACTATGAAACGAAACTGGGAAAATCGAGGTCTATTGCTGTATCTCAATTTCTTCAACTGGAGAAACGACTTAACAAAAATCCAAAACTGTTGACTATGTATAAGGATTTTATGAGGGAATACGCCGATTTGGGTCACATGAAGCCGTCATCTCAATCTACATCTAACGACTGTTATCTGCCTCACCATGGAGTGATAAGAGAAAACTCTGCTACAACTAAACTGAGAGTTGTGTTTCACGCATCTCAAAAGAGTTCCAACGGAAATAGTCTTAACAGCCTACTGGAAAAAGGTCCTAAATTGCAAAAAGACATTCAAGCTCTCATTATAAAGTGGTGAACATACAAATTTGCGCTCATTGCAGACATCCAAATGATGTACCGATGTATATGGATGGCTTCTGAATATCAACATCTCCAAAAAATTATTTGGAGGGAAACAACTAACGATCCACTAAAAGAGTATCAACTATGCACATTAACTTATGGAACAAAATGCGCTCCTTGGATTGCAATGAGAACTTTATTACAACTAGCTAACGATGATGGTCACAAATTCCCAGCTGCTGCAGAGGTTTTGAAAAACGCTTTCTTCGTAGATGATTTAGTTTGCGGCAGAAACACATTTTTTGAAGCTAAAGAACTACAGCAGTCACTCATCGCTTTACTGAAAGGTGGCGGTATGAATCTCCGCAAGTGGTCCAGTAACAATCCCGCCTTATTGGAAGACTTGCCTAAAGAAAAGATTTCATCTAACATCAACTACGAATTCAAAACTGAGGAACCTTCAAAAACACTAGGGCTAATTTGGAATCCTTCATCCTACGATCCTTTGGGCTGGCTGTCTCCCATAACTGTCACCGCAAAACTACTTTTTCAGAAACTCTGGATTAGCAAACTCGACTGGGATGACGATGTACCCAAGGACATTGAGAGAGAGTGGATAAAACTCAAATCTGAATTACCAACAATCAAAACTATAACTTTAGTCAGATGGATCGGAAGAACGACAAAACATATCGAGTTATGTGGATTCTGCGACGCTAGTGAAAAACCATACGCTTGCGTTGTATACAGCCGCATAATAGATGAACATGGAACGCCCAAACTCACACTGATAGCGTCGCGTACAAAGGTAGCGCCCTTGGCACAAAAAACCTCACTACCTAGACTTGAACTTTGCGGCTCTCAGCTCTTGGCGGAACTTATGGAGAAAATTAAACAAGCTTTCTCTGAGTACAAAGTAACTATGACCGCGTGGTGTGACTCACAAGTGGCGTTGGCGTGGATTCAAGGCGATACCTCAAGATGGGAGGTGTATGTAGCCAACAGAGTTAACAAAATTAAAACAATAATTCCCGCAACGCACTGGCGTTATGTGAGATCGGAACAAAATCCCGCTGACTGCGCGTCGAGAGTCATGCTGCCCGGCAAACTACTTAATTTCGACTTGTGGTGGCAAGGACCGGAATTCCTAAAGAAAACTGAGAAAACAACTAACGACAACTTGGAGCAATCCCGCAACTTTCAAACAAACTATGGTTGCATAACATATCCAGGCTCAAAATCGTCTAACTTATTAAGCGACGAACAACATTTTATAACTACATTATTAGAAAAATGTAGTTATTTACTTAGAGTGACACGGATTACCGCTTGGATACTACGATTCAATAACAACTTGCGCAACAAAAGGAAATCCGAAACTACGTACCTAAGTGCCAGTGAACTTAATAAAGTTAACCTACTTATAATAAATCATGTGCAACAAACACAATTCACCGAGGAATACAAACAGCTGATGAGAAAGGAACCCATACATATTAAAAGTCCTATTTTAAAACTAAATCCTTACCTGGATGAGGACAAACTGATAAGAGTCGGCGGACGGCTCAAGAACTCTACTTTGCCTGTGGACATGAAAAATCCCATCATCGTTCCCTACAGTGGCAGATTTACGAAACTATTAATAGAACAATCGCATTTACGAACATTGCATGGCGGAGCTCGCCTAACGCTGACTCATATAAGACAGCGATACTGGATAGTTGGCGGCAATAGGGCTGTCAAAACTCAGTTACGTAACTGTGTGCGGTGTCGACGTTATAACTCAACCGAAAACCATCAACTCATGGGTGATCTTCCATCGCAACGTGTAACACCGTGTCGACCTTTCACACACTGTGGGGTTGATTTTACCGGGGCTGTAGAAATCAAACTTAATAAGGGCAGAAGCGCCAAAACTTCAAAAGGCTACATCGCTATATTCATATGTATGGTAACAAAAGCCATACATATCGAACTTGTCTCGGATCTCAGCACGGAAACGTTCATCGCTGCATTTCAACGTTTATGTGCCAGGCGTGGCACCCCTAAGCACATGTACTCGGATTGCGGTACTAACTTCATCGGCGCAGCAAAAGTACTTCGTCGCGAATTCAAGGAATTCAAAAATATCATATCGACGGACTTCTTCAATGAACTAGCCAAATTAGAGGTTATTTGGCACACTAACGTAGCTGGTAGCCCCCACGCTGGTGGTCTATGGGAAAGTGCTGTGAAGTCGATGAAACATCATCTGCGACGAGTACTGGGAGACCAGAAACTAACTTACGAGGAGTTCACCACACTTCTCGCAAAAATCGAAGCCTGCCTGAACTCGAGGCCACTGTGTCCGCTAACCGAAGACCCGGAGGAGTTCTATAACTGTCTGACTCCCGGACACTTCCTCACAGGAAGCTCGATACTATCTCTACCACTATCCAACTATAGTGAAGGCAACATCGACATACGTCGCAGGTGGCAACTCATTGAGCGTATGTTTCAACAATATTGGAAGAGTTGGTCAGCTGATTACTTAACGCAACTACAAGCACGCAGTAAATGGAACAGACCAACGAAGAACATAAACATCAACGACATTGTACTGGTCAAGGACAACAACTTGCCTCCAGGAAAATGGGCTATGGGTCGTGTACTAGAGACTCATCCTGGATCGGACGGATATGTTCGATTTACCACTATAAAAACTCAAACAGGAGTTCTCAAGCGCCCTGTAGTCAAGCTATGCCCACTTCCAATTAACTCTGAAGTCGAAGCCACTGATCCTGAACCAGAAACTCAAAAAGAAACTAAGACACAGAACTCCCAAAGAAAAACTCGTGAAAGAAAGGGCAATAAACTTCTATCTAACTTACTACTCACAGTGTTGACATTGTTTACATTCTTATCAGGATCATATGGTCACAAGGACGCCGTGGCATCAGACGCTCGGATTACATCACTGGAACACGAGCGGCCCATTTACTACGATACAATCGGCAAAATGCAAACGGTGCATAATGAGTGGATGCTAATTATGTACTATAACTTATCTACTTATTGGGAAGGCACTCAACGTATTGACAACTACTTTAAAAGCTTAAAAAACTTATGCCTCATCTCCAACTTACAGCAATGTCGAACAACAACCGAACAATTAAGCCACGAGATGGATCTCCTTCACCACTACAACGACATATTACTAAACCCACATAAACACCTCAGTACCAACAGAAAGAAAAGAGGACTGATTGATGGTGTGGGATACATAGCCAACAGCCTGTTCGGAATACTCGATCAAAGATTTGCCGACAAATACGAAGACGATATACAATCGATTTGAAACAACGACAACTACCTCTTGGAACTTATAAAAAATCAAACAACTATCGTGGAATTGGAGAACCAAATATTGAAGAAAAGTGAAAAAAATATTCAGCGCCAATATAATATGATAGACAGCTTCATAAATCAAACTAACCAGAATATGGCTTCTCTAGAGACAGAAATAGAGATACTTTCGGCCACAACTTACTTTAACTCAGGATCGCTGACACTTTTCCTGTTAATTAACAGCTTGAGAAAATTCCAAGAGATGTTATTCGACTCTCTCTCACTAACGTGTATCAAGGACACGTTGATGTGCATTTGGTCACTCCAGCACATTTACTTCAACAGCTGAGTGACATCTCAGGTAGCATTCCGAAGTCACTATCATTACCTGTCGATAACTATAACGAAGATGTTAAGGAAATTTACAAACTCATTTACATCAAAGCTAGAATCACAGAAAATTATTTTCTGTTTGAAATGCACATCCCACTGATTTCCAACGAAGAGTTCACATTCTATCAAACTATACCACTACCAATGAAAATGGACTTGGATTTTGGCTACGTGCAAGTGACTTCCAAATACATAGGAGTCAATTTCGGGAAAAACAACTACGTGCTTCTAAATGAAGAGGAATTTAAACACTGTTTGCAACAAAAATCTGACAAATTTATCTGCAAGAAAATCCCACCTGTTTTAGATTTGCATAGTAACAGCGCACCATGTGAAGCGAAACTGCTGTCACATCAAAACACCGAGCCCTGCGACATCGAGCGCGCGGAGTGCAAGGACTCGTGGATTGAATTACACGCGGCGAACAGCTGGGTGATCGTCTGTTGTGATACTTGCCCACTTAGAATTATATGTGGCAATGACGTCACATCTTACACTATGACATCATCAGGGATAATAACACTGCCGCAAGGATGCCTGGTGCAATCTAAAGATTTGACGATCTTCTCCCATAGCCATTACAGAAGTCGCATTAAGATGGATTATGAACTGACAGCCCCAGACTTCCATTTGAATTCATCTATCAACAAGATTGTTAACTTAACTTCCTACCGAGCTATCCCGCACAAACTCTCATTCGACAAGATTGACGAAAGTATAGCCGAGCAAAGGAAACAAGAGTCTCGATTGCCAACCACTTCAATTTCTAGTCACGATATTCATCAATACGTGATTAGTTATGCCTTACTGGCGGCAGCTGTAACATTCTTGCTCGTGCTGGTTGGGAGGAAGCACTGTCCCCATTGCTTTGCAAAAGACAGGAGACACGCCCACACTCGGAAAACTGAAGATATAGAGCTGCAAGTTATTCAGCGACCGGACGAGACTAGAGAAGGGAATGACCACCACATCAAGAGTCCACCGGAAACATCGCGTCGGAACGTCACCGGAGGAATACCAAATCTAGCATTCAACTTTGATTAAAACATTCTTTGCTTTGTGATGGCTTTTCCAATCTGTCTTAAATTTACATATTTACAAAACTTACTTTTAACTTTAATTTATACTTTTTATCTCTTAACTTTTTGTGTTTTCTGGCGTTGCCAAGATGTACAGTCTAACTATCCATTACCTAATATTTTGTGCTTACGCGGCTATCACCAGGCGCGCGTCATACCTATTTTATTTCATATTACTTAGTATGTGTAGTGCATCTAACCGAAGTGCATTCGCACTATATACGGAAAGGAATAGCCAAAGTTTTTATGTAATACTTAACTAACTACTTAAAACTAATATACTTACCGTTCAACTGTGATTGGTTTGGTGATTTTCTTTCTTCACATCAACTATCCTCAGCTGCTTCCATCATCCACTGGAACACTACGCTACTCAACTCTTCAACTTACATAAACTACAATTAAAACTCATCTTAAATGTAACTATACACTATTTATGTATGTGGTTATGTGTGTTCCACCGTAGCATCCAATCTGCTTGTCCAATTCCCACAAATTAGATGTCATGTCAATCGATATGTTACTATTGTCCGGGTGACATAGGCTACAATTTATATTCAAAAAATGTATATGATGAATGTAACGTACAAAAATATCCTAGTTAAAAAAAATCTTTCGATATCCATTGGGGTGTCAAATAAAAGGTCTTAATAAGCATATTTCAAAAATATATAAGTACATTGTTAGCCGTAAATGGCTGCCGAGCTTGCATAAATTGAATAATAAATACTTTTTAGAAAGAATTGATTTTAGTTTTTGAAACGTAGGTATATCTTGTTATATCAATTTTTCATAATGTTTCCCAACAGATGATAATCGACTTGCATCACATGTTGACGCACGTTGAGTTGTCAGCGCAGCAGTCCGGCGCGCCGGACGCGGCGGACACAGTGCGCGTCGCCCGGGACGCCCAGATCGCGCTGTTCCACGCCCAGCTGGACAGCCTGGAGCAGCGGCTGCATTCCACCTACACAGCGCACACCAAATACGCCAACTATTTCACAACAGGTGCCTCATTCGTGTTGTTATCCCCGAAGCAAAAAGATGGGTTTAACCTTAAAACTACGTCAAGCGGACGCTCCGAATGGGTTTAGTCCGTCTCTGTTACAACCCTACGTGCGATAGAGATAGCTGAAACCGTCGCGGGTCAAGTGTCTCTGACGCACGTAGAGTTTGTGACAGAGACGGACTGAACCGTCCGGGGCGTCCGTTTGACGTAGTTTCATGCGTTTGACGTTTCAATTGTTTTTTTTTTGAGAATTATTTTACGGCCCTAAATACGATTCTTTTAAAGCCTGATCTTTAGTTTTTCGTTTCTTTATTCGTAACAAGTTTCACATAAAGATTGGTGGTGGTACTTTGATTGCTTCAAGGGTTCTTTTGGTGGCAAATTTATACGAGTCCATTGATTTTTATAACCGATTGAGTGGCGGTCGGCGCCTAAAGATGCCCATCACAGTCTGCTCAACAAATATCACCACAGCCGTTATTATGAATATGACTTTAAATATTAGACTGTGTTTGTGTATCTGTCTGTGTCTGGTTTTAGACAATCACGACAAAGAAATTATTTACTCATATATTACTCTTTTTTTTTCATGTGGGTAGTTTAAAGTGACACACATAAAAATCAGCTGTTCCAATGTTTATTTAATTTTAATTATAATAAATCAAAATATTTACAAAATATTTAAATTATTATAAAGTTTGGGACTCAGTGGATGAAATTATAATATAAATTTGCACTAACCTGCTGAATCGAGCCTTCTATATCACATATTCAAATTGCACTGACTTGGCACTATGGAATTGTCACAGAACACACAACTCGAGCAGGTACAAGTTACACAAAGACAGTTGGAGTTGACGCTGGCAAGTTGTATGGCGGAATTCGAGAGGCGTCTCTTCCCAGCCTGCAGATGAATCCCAGAGTCAGCTGCATCAGGAGTTCAAGGATTTTAAAATTCTAGTAAGTGGCATATTGCAGCTGCTTCAACAACAGATTGCACTTGCTTGCAAAAGTGTGGATTCCCTTGATATGAGAAGCCGGAGAAAGATACTTCTTTTGCACGGTATCCCCGAGGTGTCCAATGAAACTATAACCACCGTTATTGAGAAGCTCATGTTGGATAGTTTTGGTTTCACTGACTTTGGCACTCATTTGAAGTCTTGTTATCGAATCGGAGGATCTGGAGGTGAACACGTTCGACCTGTACTTCTACGCTTCCATGAAACCAGCAAGAAGGCCGAAGTTTGGGGCAAGAAATCGTGTCTTAAAGGGACATCTGTCACTATGTCTGAGTTTCTCACTCGTGCCCGACATGAGGTATTTATGGCTGCCCGTTAACACTTTGGCATGAAGCAATGCTGGACCTTTGACGGGGTGATTAACATCAAGACCCCAGCCGGAGGACGCGTAAAGATTACGACAGCGAGCGAGCTGGTTGATCTGACTGCAAAGTTCCCAGTAGCCGAGGCCAGCAGCAGGCAGGCACGTGAACCTCAGCAACCAGCGAGGAAACCGGTCGCTGTCGCCGCTGTGGCGGATAAGAAGACATTAACCAGGCGGCAGGCATTAGCATCCAAAGCAAAATAGTTGCTCCCCTAAGATTTAATAGCTTTTGCTTTCGTAGCTTTCTATTCTAAACGAAGTAACTATATATCTCGTTTGTAGTAGGTAGTTTTGGTAGATGTAACTTTTTCTTTCTCAACCAATGTAATGTAATAACTTTTCAAAATTTCGGGTAATCTTTTTTCACATAACTTCAATTTACCTTCCATTATTAACTTATTTTTTCACTGTTGTTGGTAACTTGTTTTGTTCTTGTTCCTTCTTTCTAAAGATTTTTGTTTAAATGTCAAAGTCAATTCATGTTTTATGACATTTCATTGTTATTTTCACGACGCTGACAGTGGCGAAGATATTTACTTTCTTAGAGCCCTGTGTGATATTTTAATGTAATTTGAATTGTTCTGTTTTCTCTATGGCAAAAGTGGTTCGACCGGCAGGTTGTGCAGAGTTTATTTGCATTTGTTTAAGTTAAATAATTATTATAGTATTTTAAAGTTATAACTTATATATATTATTATGCAGCAATCAAGTATGGATTTAAATGAATCTTTTTATTCTGTAGTGGGGTCGTCTGAATCTAGCTTTTTATCTTGCGAGTCCGTAGAAACGCTAGGTGCTTCTGTCCACAACGTATTTTATAAACATTCAAACAATTTCAATGTTTGCCATATTAATGCACAAAGCATACCGGGCCATTACACCGTACGCAAGTCCTCGCTGGCGATTGCCACTATCGCACTAGGATGGTACGTGAGGCGATTGAAATTAAGAAACATCCTAACAATTTCAACCGAGAAGATGGCCTTAAATTGTCAGCAGTGTGGAATCCAGTGATTAACAAAACACAACCCCGGTTTGGTGCACAATCGGTTAATCACCAGAATACGGTTGCGTTACGGAATAGGGACACTGTGAGTGTAGTGTGTGACGGTACTTGGAGAATGAACAATATGACGGTGGACGAAGATCACACCGGGCAGGGGGAGGCGTAGGCGTCATCGCTGCTTCAGTCAAGTTGGGACCACGTTCGGTGAAACCCGAACGAAACGTCAGCAAAATAAATAAAAAAAGGTACGTTTCGCGTTAATTCCCGTATGCATTAATTTAATAATAATGCAACGCGATAGTTTAAAAGTATTCATTACACCGACTTCATTGAGGCATTTTCGACGGATTGTATTAGCGCTGTATTAGTTTCAGAAACATTTCTGAAACCCAGCCTAGCATCAACTAAATTTATCCTTATAAGGAATGATCGCACTGGTATTCGACAAGGAGGAGTAGCTATTTATTTGCGGAGTAATATAGAATTTAAAGTACTCTCAATGTCACCTTCACAGTACTCAGCCTCAATGGAATACATACTCCTCGAAATTACTATCAAAGGTGTAAAAGCTGTTCTAGGAGTCATATACAGTCCCCCCGGAATCGACTATTTTTCTGATTTAGAATCTCTCTTCGAATCGGTTAGTCTGGCTTACACGCATCATCTGATCCTGGGCGATTTCAACACATGCTTGTTTAAAAATGATTCCAGACAGACTTCTCTTTTAAACATTGTCAAGTCAGTAAATTTCTCTATTCTCCCATCAGGGCCCACTCATTACACTAATTTCGGTGACATATTGCTAGACTTGATAATCACTTCTTCCGAAAGCCTCGTTGCTAGCCATGGTCAAATGCATGCACCAGCATTTTCTCATCATGACCTTATTTACATTTCTTATAAAATTAAGTTTCCTAAAGCGAAACCTAAAATTTTGAATTTGCGTTGTTTCTCCAGTATAAATAGCGATGCGTTGACAGCTAACGCAGCAGCTTTAAGTCTAACTTTCTACCTGAGAAAACAAAAACAATGCTAGCACAAACTTTAATTCTCCCCATAATTGATTAAGCCGATGTGTGTTACCTGGACTTAACCGAGGAACAACTCAATAAAATAGAACGTCTTCTTAACTATTGTATTAGGTTTATTTTCTGCTTGCGTAAATTCGACCACGTTTCTCAATTTCGCACTCAACTTAATTGGCTGCCAATCCGTCAACGCAGGAACCAACATATTCTCTGTCAACTATACAATGTTTTAAATAATCCCCAGGCCCCTGAGTATCTCAAAACATGTTTTCAACTTTTAAGTTCTATTCATGAAAGGTCCCTGCGTTCTTCAAATTCTCTTACCCTAGTCACTCCTTCTCACCGTACATGTTTTTTCCATAATTTTTTCTCCGTGACTGCTGTACGACTTTGGAATGCTCTCCCTGAATCCATTAGAAGGGCCCCTAGTCGCGACTCCTTTAAACTTAGAGTTTTTAGGCACTTTCACTTCCAATTAAACATAGGACAGACTTGATTGCATAATATTTATTTATGGTTATGTATTTGTATATTTAATTTTGTATATATTTCATGAAGTAATATATTTATATATGTAAGTAATTGTGTATATGTAATAATAATATAGTATGTGTTGTGATTATTATCTTTTAAATTTAGTTTAGTTTAAGTTTTCTTTATATATTCACACCCACATAAAACTCTCCAATCGACCCAAAGGTTTGACTGTTAGAGAATGCTTTTAGCATTAAGTCCGCCTGTTGTACTTTAAACGTGTATATGTGTGTACAATAAAGTATAAATAAATAAATACTCGTAACCAGTAATCCTAGCCTAAATCAAACACAGTTAGTTCCGTAGTGTTAATAGTACATACCTAGTATCTTTCTGTGTGTCTGTCGTGTCGTGATTCCCGAACCGATATAGGGATTTGGATATTACTATGTTTTGTTGGAAAAGTGACTAAATCGGGCGTGTTCTTTTTGTTTGATCGATATTCCTTTAGCCCTACAAGCCTACAAGGAGGGCGAAAGTAAATTTTATTATAATTAATTATATCATATGACTTAATTATTGAATACCTATACGTAAGATTGGATCCTGGCGTTGTAATGAAATGTACAACTCTTGTTCAATTCTAATAGTTGATGACAACTCTTGATAACTGTTAACGAAAACTTTTGATAACGCTTTACCGGGCCTCTTGCGCCGGCTCTAATTGTGATTGGTATGCAGTGCTGTCGTCTGCGGTGTCGCTGGGGTCGGAGGGCGCGGGGCGCGCGGAGCGGGCGGAGCTGGGCGCGCGCCACGCGGGCACGCTGTGGCGCGCCGTCAGCTTCCTGCTGTCGCACCCGCCCACGCGCGCGCTGCCCAGCCCCGCGCACGCCGCGCTGTGCGACCGACTGCTGGCCACGCTGCTGCTTGGTAACCGATACACAGAAATTAATTAGAGTATTTCATACAGATTGTAATCTCCTAAAGTCCCGTGCAATATGCGTCCCCGTTCTCGCCTTGTCGAGGGGCGAGAGCGGGTGGACACACACGCATTGACGTGTGCAAGGGTGTATAGTTTCGTTTGTAGTAGTGTAGGAATAATGATACTCCGCTTCTATGAATACTAATGTTTTGACACCTCTAACCTATTCTTTTGTTTGCTTTTATCTTCTTCATCTTAGCGGATTCCTGGTTGTCTCGGCTGTGCTGATTTGGATCTCGGGATGCGTTTTCCCGCTTTTTTCTCTTCAAATATAATATGCATGGCAATGGTTCGTCTAATGATTCCAAAGACCTTACGATGTAAAGAAGAAATAGCCGGAATAGTTTAAGCAATTTGACTATACTTTTACGATCGGCCGTCTACTTGACATCAACCCTCTATAGGAATGCATTTGTGCGAAAAGTTTAACAATCAGCCGCCGCCCGACGTAAACCCTTTTTGAGAATGTAGTTGTAGCACGAGATGATTGTACTTAGTCCTTTAGTCGCCTCTTACGGCATCCACAGAAAGAGATGAAGAGGTCCTATTCTATGCCGTAAGTCACACGGAAAGTTTGTTTTTTTTATCTCTACCTATAAGTATATCTCAAATGATTAAAAGATCTTTCATCGGCTCGATCTCTGTAAAAAGTAAATTAACAGTGAATATTTTTTCGTATGATCAGCGGTGAGCGGTTCGAACACTCAGCGACCGAAGTGGTGGGTGAGCAGCAGCTCGGACTGGGTGTCCCCATTGCAGGAGCTGTTCTGGTGGGCTGCGGCGCCGGGCGACGGCACGCGTGCGCTGCAGCCGGCGCTACTGCATGCGCTGTACCGCGCGCCGCCGCAAGCGCTGCAGCCGCTCACCCCGCCCGACCCCGCCTCCTTGCGCAAGGTCAGTCTTCTCACCGGGTCTAGACAAACAGACCGTATTTCGATTGCAATCCGCCGACTGCCAAATTGCAGTTGACATGCAGTTCGATTGCGTTGGCATGTCTGCAATAACCTGAAACAATGCAGGCGAAATGCGGTTCATATGTTTAGAGCTTTAACGTATTCCCTATAGCCTATGATAAGCTCATTTCCGATTTCATTCTTATCTTGTATGTTACTTCGGTCTCCGGAGTTTGCTTTTCGGATTTTTCTTTTCCATAGACAATATGCTTGTCAATGATCACCCAAAGGCAACAGACCGTGTCAGTCAGTGTTTAGCCACAATGATCAACCGTATTTAAGGCGTCAAGTTATCATACTTATAAAGATAGCGTCAAACCTAATAATGACTCTTTCATCGTTATTTTTCAACATAAAACGCTGCACTACCAGTGCCAAAAAATTAGCTTTACCGGTAGCCAAATTTAGAACTAAAATGTTAATTTCAGTTAGCGGTGTATCTCCTTACGATGTTGAAACACATCCACGCTGCGGCAGAGAGCTCGCCGGTAGTGGAGTTGCCGATCACGGACTGGGCGCGCGGCTGGGCAGTGGGCACACAGGCCGGGCTGCCCGAGCGACTGCCCAGCGACGCACTACTGCCCGAGGCAGCTGCATTGCTAAGACAAGATATGGAACGTTGGCGGAGATCAGCTGAACGTGCTGCGCCAAGCAGGGCTAAGTTAGTGTCATTTCCTGCATCATAACTACGATACGTAATCTTTAATAATGGGCATCTTTAAAGTATAATTTAATAGACCAGTTTCTATTGTCGTTATTTCTACAGCAAGACATCCATTGCTGAACATGTCTTCCAAATGATGAAGATTTAAGTTCGTTCAAAATTATTTATGGAAAGTGACCTGTATCTAGCGTTTTCCACTGACAACGACCAGCTCGTCAGGCTGACTTTATGCCTTTATATCTCAAAAATACAATATTTCGTTCGTGTTTTTCTCTGTATAGACAAAAAAAAGAGCGAGCCTTAGACTTGAAACTATAGCCTGACCACGACTGCTGTACCGCGCCTAAGGATGCGTGGGGAGGCAAAGTGTCATGGATTCACAAGAAATTCATACTGTCGGATAGATCTTAAGATATCGAAGTACAATATTTTGATGCTGTATACATATTATATCCAATTCTTATTATGGTTCAATACGATTTTTTAAGCACAAATCTATACTAATATTATAAAGCGGAAGAGTTTGTTTGTTTGTTTGTTTGTTTGTTTGTTTGTTTGTTTGTTTGTTTGTTTGTTTGTTTGTTTGTTTGTTTGTTTGTTTGTTTGTTTGTTTGTTTGTTTGTTTGTTTGTTTGTTTGTTTGTTTGTTTGTTTGTTTGTTTGTTTGTTTGTTTGTTTGTTTGTTTGTTTGTTTGTTTGTTTAAACGCGCTAATCTCAGAAACTAATGGTCTGATTTGAAAAATTATTTTTTTGTTGGGTAGTCCATTTATAGAGGAAGGCTTTAGGCTATATAACATTACGTTCCGACAACCACGCGAACGAAGTCGCGGGCACAGCTAGTAAAAAATACAATATAATGAAATTAATGTGTAATTATTGGGAAAATAAAACGTTTCGAAAATCATTTTAATATTCGAAACTATCTTTGTCTGCTTTTCTTTTCCATAAATATATGGCCACTTTGAATACGACAGCCTTGACATCTCGAGATAAAGCACGACCCATCTTTGGATATTCTATCTCATGTGCGTCTGACATAGACAGACCCCGTCTCGCCGCTCGCATACCGCAGGCGCGGTACTGCGGTCGTAGTCAGACTATACGTCAAGTGGACGCCCGCGACGGCTGCAGTCCGTCTCTGTCACAAACCCTACGTGCGATAGAGATAGCTGAAACCGTCGCGGGTCATATGTCTCTCTCGCACGTAGAGTTTGTGACAGAGACGGACTAACCCGTCGCGGGTCTCCGCTTGTTTCAAGCCTAACAGTAGTCGAACAGATGTGTAACATTTGACATCTCAGCATCTTATCTTGGCAATAAGCAACCGCGAATTTTACGATATCACTCCTACAGATTGCAGGAACGCGAGAGGAAATATATTATACATCAAGAGTCGAGTAATTTTACGAAAAAAGTCAGAAGTTTTGTAACTATTTGTTGTTATTGTTTACATATATAAGAAAAAGCTAAGTTTTCTGACATGAAATAAAGTAAAAATGTCGTTACGCATACCTAAACGTGGCGGGCATTGCATTTAGTTTATTTGTGCAATATTATCAGGGCGGTGTTCAGCCGCGATGCGCTGGCCGGCAAGCTGACGGAGTCCGCCATGAGCGTGACGCGGCGCGTGGTGGAGCTGCAGAACAGCGAGCGCAAGGCGTTCATGGAGCACCTGCGGCGTGCGCACGCGCTGCGCGCCGCCGCCACCGCGCGCTGGTACCACGCCGTCGAGGACTACTCGCACGAACAAGGTGCCAACCACTAAACCTCACCTACAGCATCCTTACAATGGTAAATGCAGGGCAGGGTAGGACATGTCCCATTACCCTGCCATGTATATACATTTTAAAATTTTTTGTTCAAACTAAACACTTCTTCCTTGGAACAACACGAAATCGTAATAGACTCGTGTTAAATGTAGTACCAAAAACTAAAAAAAGATTTTATTAAATTCATGAGTTTTTAGAACAAAGTTAAAGACTGCGAATTCGATACATGAATAATTTGATTTAATAATATTTTAATAATGTCTGAAAAAATTGCATGCTATTGAATATGGCTAAATAAATAGGTTAAGCTACTGTATTTAATTGTATTTCCCAACACCTGTATTGTGCACCCTATTTATTGCAAATAAAAAGAATCTTATCTTATATCTGGGGTCGGTTTTTTCTTTAGAAAATAATTTATTTAAATGAGTGGAAGACCATAAAAATAAACAAAATTATCTAGCGCATTGTATAATATAATGTTTCTAATGCTTATGTATTTGTTACTCAGCGGTGTGCCATGAAGCTCACAGCTACCCTCGGTCGTGGCAACTGGATCCTACGGAAGGCCCGGGAAGGGTTCGCGTTCGTCTGCGCCGCGCTCACCTGCGAATCCCATCCAAGTTCCTCAAGCCAGAACACCAATATAAGTCCGGTAAGTGTATTTTTATCCGTAAACACACGATATACTCGAACGTTTACTTGTTATAGTTTGAGAATAGGCTTGGTTATTTTTTTGAAGAGCTCTTTTAGTCATAACAATAAAATAAAAAATTCTTAGATACTCCGATTACATTTTTGGATTTTGCCTATAAAATAACGTTGTTTGAAAGCTTTAATGAATATTGCATTATTGCTCAGGCAAAAAATGCCACTTCCTGCTCAGGAGAAGTAAACAATTCTACATTTTCTTGAGAAAATGTTAAATTGTTGCCTGATTACCTCAATGTCAATGTTGCAAGATTACTTTAATGTCGCCCGATTACCTCGGGCGACATTGAAGAAAGGTTCAGATCATACATTATCTATCATAGATTCCGTAGTTTTCTATGTAAATAAGATAGTTGTTGGTGCTCCAAATAACTATAAATAAAGAATTTTAACTTTTATTCTTTCATCGCGTTTTGTGTTTTACATGAACTTTATTGCTTTGACGATGAGGCTAGCGCGAATTTAAATGCAGATTGATGTTCTGTCAGAGGTGTGTTCGCGAGCGCCGCCGCTGCACAGCATCCTGAGCGCCAGCAGCAACGCGCGCGCGGGCGCGGGCGCGGGCGCGCGGCTGCAGCCGCACGAGACCGTGGCGTACATGGCGCGCGTCACGCACGTCAGCGTCGAGCACGACGCGCCCGGCGAGCTGCTGCTCAGCGACAGATGCGTGCACTTTGTACCAGAGGTTCGTGCTGAAGTTATGGCCCATTTACACAGTGCAAGTTTCTTGTTGCATACTATTTAATTGAAGCAATAAATTTATTTGTATGGTTGACGTTTTGTTTAGACCATGCAACTCATCCACTGCTTCAATTGAATTGTATGCAACAGGTAAGATACTAGCAGTGTGTAAATGGGCCTTTATTCTTCTTTACTCACGATTACTTGCAGCCGAAAAATTGCTTAGAATGTAACTTATTTTAACTCACTTACTTCTACCTCCGATTACATACAACCGTCCTTATGACTAAATAAAAGTAATGTTTTATTTGTGCCAATAAAGACATGCAATACAATCAAAACAATAAATAAAACAACAAAATTAACACATACATGCCAGTCAGGCTGTGATTATGTGTCGTACTGATACAAAAAGGCAGTAGCTCAGCGTGTATCTCACTACAAGAGCAAGGCACTGATTTTCAGCTTCCGCCTGTGTGTTCTCGCACTACCTCTAGGTCAAATATCCCCTATTCATTTGGTACTTGAATTGAGTTCGAATTGAAGTAGGTAAGTTGATGTAAGCATGTACTAATGCTTTGGCGTCAACCAGGAATGCTTGATTGTCCCCCCCCCCCCCCTCGATCATCTTTGGCCGTTGCTTTACCTGTCAGCCCTATATTGTGAATGAAAGGGTTACCACTAAACTGTACTGCAGACTGTTATGTGTGTAGTCCACAACACGTCTACACAAATCACATGGTGTGTAGCCACCTTTATGGTGCGTTTGTTGCGTAGTCGGAGGAGGCAGGCGAGCCGCAGTGGTGGCCGCTGGAGCGGCTGGAGCGCGTGGTGACGCGGCGCTGGTGCCTGCAGGAGCGCGCCGTGGAGCTGTTCCTCAGCTCGGGGCACGCGCAACTGCTCGCATTCGCCGACACCAGCGAGCGGGACGCGTTCGTGCGCGCGCTGGCCGGCTGCCATCTGCCGGCCAAGTAAGTTTAAACACAAAACGACCAAATAAAAGTGAGGTTTAGTTAGGGTCAGCTCACACTGGTGCAAAGTCGAAGCGTCACGTCGCGTCATGATGTTTTTTCGCCTAAAATATATTCATATCTATTATCCCATTATTAAGGTACAAATTTGTGTCATGCTAATATGGAATCGCATGACGACGCGCGTCTACCTTTGGCTGGAGTCGAACAGTTCAATTTGTACCTTAATAATGGGATAATAGAGATGAATATAGTTAAGCGAAAAACATGACGCGACGATTCGACTCTGCGCCAATGTGAGTTGACAATAAAAAAGTTGTCGTTGAGTGTTGTTTGTTTGTAATCTCTTTATTGTACAAAAAAACCATTTTGATTACGTCAGCTTTAAAAAAACGCATCATAATCGGTCCATTCGTTTAGGAGCTACGATGCCACAGAGAGACACGTGAAACTAATAACACCCCTTTTTTGCGTCGGGGGTTAAAAGCCATATCACAAAAAATCAATGTATTTGGACTGTTACTTTAATTGACAAATTGAATCAAATGAAATGACTATTAAATTACAGAATCGAACCAGATACCCTAACTGACGCAATGGCCGCTTGGCGCAACGGCAGTATTACGAACTGGGAGTACCTGATGCGTCTGAACGGGCTCGGCGGGCGCTCGTACAACGACCTCATGCAGTACCCGGTGTTCCCCTTCGTGGTGGCGGACTACTCCTCGCGCATCCTCGACCTCCACGAGCCGGCCTCGTTCCGCGACCTCGCCAAACCCATGGCGGTGCAGAACAAGAACCGCGAGCAGCATTATATCAAAACTTATAATGTGTGTATAATGTAGAGTTAAGTAACTAGTGGCACAGAAGACAGTAAGAGTATTACATACAGAACGGAATCTTCTAAGGTCCCGCGCAATATGTGACCGTTCTCCGTCTCCGCACCTCTCCCCCGTTCTCGCCTTGTCGAGGGCGAGAGCGAGTGAACACGCACGAATTAACGTGTGCACGGCGGCACAAGAATGGGGGAGAGGTGCGGGGACGGGGAACGAGGACGCATATTGCGCGTACCTTCCGTTTGGAGAGGGAGATTCCGTTCTGTATGTAATACTATTACTGTCTTCTGTGTTAGTGGTCGGATAGTCGAGCGCTTGTTTACTTAAATTTATGAGTGTACATAATATAGAGTTGATACAACTACCAACCTGATATAAAAACAATCTCCCTTAATTAAATTTGCTTTTATGGTTTATAACTTGTTTGGAAATAGTCCTTAATAGTTTGAAAGTACGTAAGCAGTATTCAATTAAAATATTATTATTTTGTCGCAATGAGTTCTAGAAAATTTTGTAAGTTGGTAACATTTTTAATAAAGTCAGCACTAGGTACTTATAGTACTTCCATGACATGGAATCCATGTACAATATATCAAGCGTCTAAATAACACTAGTCAAACTTAGTCCTCATTTTATATCAGGGGTTAAAACAGGCCGTTTCACAAGTAAACAATTTTTAAAAACTTAACTTTGTTAAAAAAAAAGGCTTGTGAATGACATGTCAAGTTTTTAAATTTTCATTACTTGACGAATAAACAATATAATACGATAATTTCCCAAGTTTTGTTCTATTGCGTCGCTTGTTTTCTACATTCAAATAAAAAAGCGACGCGTTAATAAGGCAAGAACAAAACCAGACATTGCACTGTCGATAGTTTTTTTTTAATTTGGTGTTAATTTTATAAAAAAGCAAGTAGGAAAAAAGTGACGCGTTAATTTGGTGGAGAACAAAATCTGGAGAATGAACGAATAATAAAATGATCTTCAAATATATATATTTATATATGTATGTATATAATAAGTTGCATGTATAAATATAGTATTTATTTTATACGATATTTATGTATGATCATTTAAAAGTACTTATTATTTCTGGATTGTTTCTATCTATTTTAGACGCCAACTATTCTATCTTTTTCTCTTCTAAAGGTTGACAGGGAGAGAATGCTTTAGCATTAAGTCTACCTATTGTAGCTTTTGGCTCAATAAAAATTAAATAAATAAATAAATAAAATAGCGGTTAAAAAGGAAATCGTATAGTGTAGTATTTGAATCGCAATCCGCTAGTTTCCAACAAGACAAATCTAAAACTTTTTCTAAACGTCAAAACAAACATTTTCTATGAGATTTGTATGAAATATCGGACTGTGACGTTATAGTTTTTTGGAGTCAAATAGCGCTCTTAATATCCGTATTTCTGCATTAATAAATCTAAAATCACGTTCAAAATGGATGTAATCAATGAAAAGTGACATTATTTTGTGACGTTTTATTCTCATAACAGTACAAAATTATTTATGACCCAGGAAACTACCCAATTCTGTTGCAGGACCTTGCGGCTGCTCGTCGCGAGGGCTGCAGTCCGCTGGTGGCGCGCTCGCCGCATCACTACGCCTCGCTGTACTCCAACTCCGGCGGCGTCCTGCACTACCTAGTCCGACTGCCGCCCTTCACTGAGCTCTTCCTCAACTATCAAGGTAGACAAAGTGGGACAATGATTCAATGTTTACAAATAAAAAAAAATACTCATACCGATATACATTGATAAGCTCGAGTCCAAATTCGAGTTTCGAAAACATTTAATATCTATGGAGCAGCGAAATTTATATGTATTTAGGTAGTAATGTACCTAACTGCTCGTTCCAGACAACAACTTCGACATGCCGGACCGCACGTTCCACTCGCTGGCCACCACGTGGCGGCTTATCACCAACGACTCCCCCACCGACGTCAAGGAACTCATCCCGGAGCTCTACTATCTGCCGGAACTCTTTCACAATAATGAGGGTAGGCACCACATTCTATTGTAGTGTTTGGGGTTCACTAATGTTTGACAAAAAACTAATGACAAATGATCATTTTAAAAATAACATTAAAAAAACTAATCATTTGACAAACATATTACTTCATAAGTAATCATTTGACAAAATTTAGATATCACAAATGTTTTACTGAAAATATTTCAAATGTTTAACTATCATTCCAAAAATATTCGTTTGACCAAGTACTTAGTTTCAAGTTTCGTCAAGGGCCACTCCCGCCGCACTATAACCTATACTACATGACCTGGGTGGTCTACATGACTCTGCATGAACACTGGGTGGCGCGGCGGCAGTGACTGGTGGCGGTGGGAACAGTGGGGGTGGTCCAAGGGCCACCCCCGCTGTGAAGTGTGCGAATGCTATGGTAGAACACACATACATATCCACATACATAGACTGCTAAAGTCATTACCCTTCCTTTTGGCTTTGCCGTAGACGGGTAACAATAGCGATATGTGAAGGTTTAATGTTTGTACAGGTCTGCAGCTGGGCACGCGGCAGTGCGGCGCGGCAGTGGACTCGGTGGAGCTGCCGGCGTGGGCGGCCGACGCGCGCATGTTCACGCTGGCGCACCGGCAGGCGCTGGAGGCCACGCTCGTGGCGGAGCGCCTGCCGCTGTGGGTGGACCTCGTGTTCGGGTACAAGCAGACCGGGCAGGCCGCCATCGACGCGATCAACGTGTTCCCCGCTTGCGTGAGTGGCTCGCATGTTCTCATATGAAAACGTCTGAGATTATCTTCTTCATCCTAGCGCATTCCCGGTTGCATCCTTAGCTGTGCTGCTTCGGAACCCAGGGTGCGCTTTCCCGCTTTTTATTTTTCAAATATAATATGCATGTCAAATGGTCACCGAAGGATGCAAAAGACCTTGCGAAGTGGAGAAGAAATAGCGGGAACAGTTAATTCCATTTGGCTATAGTTTTATGACCGGCCGCCTGCCTGACGTCAACCCTCCTTGGGAATGCAAATGTAGCACAAGGTGTTCGTGCATATGATAGTTCTTTAGTCGTCTTCTAGGACATTCACAGAAAGAGATTAAGTGGCCCTATCCTTGGCCGGAAACCACACGGCACTAGGAAAAAGTCTGAGATTATAGGATTCAAAGGATATAGCCGTGTGGTTCCCGGCAGCGTAGAATAAGACCACTCCAAGTCTTCTCGTGGGTGTCGTAGAAGGCGACTTAGAAAACACAAGGTAAATAAAGCTTATAAACAGCAATGATACCTCTTCAACCCGTCTGGCCAGCGTGGAGACTGGAGAGTGTAGGCGACATCCTCTGACTGCTCTGGCTAATAAATAGCTCTGGCTGGTAGTACAGAGAGGGTGGTGCTCCTGAAATGGAGGCTTAAAAAGATTTGATGATGACGTTCGTTGTTGGCTATGAAGTGGAGTCGGTTCCGTGAGCGTTGTTTGTGTTGTGCAGACGTACTACGGGTTCGACCCGTCGTCGCTGGAGCACGAGGTGGACCGCACGGCTGCGGCGACCATGGTGCGCACGTACGGGCAGGCGCCGCGCCAGCTGCTGCGCGCGCCGCACCCGCACCGCGCCGCGGACCTGCTCGCGCCGCCGCACCACCAATCGGTGAGCGACTTTACCACAAAATATATATACAGAACGGGATCTCCTAAGGGACGTGTAATATGCGTCCCCGTTCCTCGTCCCCGCACCTTTCCCCCGTTCTTGTGCCGCCGTGCACACGTCAATGGGTGTGTGTTCGCCTGCTCTCGCCCATTGATAAGGCGAGAACGGGGGATAGGCACGGGATCTTAGGAGAATCCGATCTGTATGTTATACTCTTATTGTCTTCTGTGACTTTACCCTCACATTCCGTGTTTATCTATATGCTGGAGCATCATATTAACTTGACATGATAAACATATGACCATTTATTCTTTTGAGTTAGGGATTGATGACAGTTTGGCGCAGTTTCACGTGTCAAAATAAGTTTGACAACTAACATAGAAAATGCGCGATGAAGCGTAGTGTTAACTGCAAAGAGCAGTCAGAGTATATTGCTATGTTTTATTTAGGCGTCCTGGAAAGTTTGTCAGAGCGAATTAACAAGACAGACTCGTTTAGTAAATGTTAAGAAGAAGTTATTGCGTGTCCAGTCGGGTGTGTGCGGCGGCGTGTCGGGCGTGCGCTGGGGCGGCTACTGCGGGTCGCCGGCGCTGGGCGCGGTGTCGGTGTCGGCGCGGCGCGCGCCGCAGCCGCCCGCCGCGCCGCCCGCTGCCGTGCTGTCGCTGCCGCTCGCGCGCTCTGCCGCGCTGCTGCCGCCCAACTCGGCGCTCTTCTCATTGCCAGGTAGTACAAAAAATAATATTAATAAATATTATTATAGATTTTTAGAGCAGAGATCGTTTAAGTATTACGTAAGCAGAATTTGAGCCATTTTTAATCCGGCCCCCCTTTGTCAGCAAAAGAAAACAATGTCTTATCCCTCTTATGTTTACGTAAGCATTGAAATATTATTTATATATCTACCAAATTTTTTTATTGTTTTCTTGAGTAACTATATTGTTCGTAGCTATTATTTCACTGTCCGTTTATTTTCAAATGAAAATTCGTGTGATTTTACGCCGTTTATATCAACAGTTTGAAGCCTATCTGTTAAGTAAGATTCTATTAATTTAATTGACTTATCATCAAAACCGTATTGACGAAATTTGAGCAAAAGTGTTGGATGATCAACGCAATCAAATGCTTTAGAAAGATCGCAAAATGATCCAATTGCATAATTTCTGTTTTCCCACGCGTCGTAGATATTAGTAATAAGTGCTACTCCTGCATCGGTGGTCGGTTTTCCAGCAGTAAAGCCGTATTGTTGGCTTTGGAATGGATATGGAAAAGATTATTGGTCTTAAAGTGAAGTAGCATTTGATTGAGCATTATCTTTTCGAACACGAGATAGGTCTGTAGTTGCCAGGGTCTGTTTTTTCTCCTTTTTTGAATAAGGGGATTAGTTTACTACATTTCATTAAGTTAGGAAATATGCCTTTATCAATACATTCGTTAAATATAAAAGCTAAATCGGCAGCAATTATGTGTATAATATGACTTACTACGGCTACTGACATGCCCCAGTGATCTTCTGATTTTTTAAATTTAACTGTTTAAAAGCATCTATTATATCGCTAGGGCTAACATGCTTAAAATTAAATTTAGAATCACAAGGGCTAACATTACTCTTAAGCAAAGCCTCAGCACGCTGGGCGCTAGAACTCACATTAGAAGTGAGTTCCAAAGGAATGTTAGTAAAATAATCATCAAATATATTTACTATTTCTTCAGTTTTTGAAGTATTTTTACCACTACGTTTGATTCGGCAAATATTGTCTTTGGTTTTCTTTTTACCTGTTTCCTTATTTATGACACTCCATGTTTCTTTAATTTTATTAGGAGCATCATTTATTTTTTGCTAATACTATTCGACTTGGCTCGTCTACAAACTTTTTTAAATATTTTAGAATAATTTCTAACATATTCTATAAAAGAAGGATTAAAGTTATATTGTTTCTGGGCATATAGATCATATAACCTGTTTCTACTTATGTAGATGCCGGTAGTAGCCCATTCACTAAACTGTGATTTACTATGAACTAATACTCTTTTTTGTTTCAATGTTTTAGAATACTCAGAGGAAACAGTACTAAATAGTTTATTAATAATAATAATAATAAATTCTTTATTTCAGACCATGGTCCATAAAATATTAGTAAAAAACAAAGTACTTATCCTAGTGTTAGTAATTTGCGAGACAAAAACATTAATTTATGAGGTGTACACCTCTATGCACGAGCAGATCTGCCCAGTGCCTCACAAACGGCCCATCAATTTTGGCTGCTAGGGTACTAAGGATGCTGTTAGAACTCCCACGGAGTCGCTGCAGCGCCGAGGCCGCCCGCTTACGCATTATGGCATAAAAATCGTCCATACGTGCTTCGGCGAACATACCTGACGCACTACACCGCCGCGGCAGCCCTAGCAGCATCCTCAGCGCATCATTATACTGGACGCGCAGAGCATTGTAGGCCCCCCGCGTATACCTCACCCACAGGCTACACGAGTAAAATGATTGGCAGTAAGCTCTAAATAGTGTGAGTAAATGGTCATTATAATGGTCGTCAGGATTATTTCCTGTATATACCACTGATAATAATTTGTTATCTAAATTATTTTTAAGTTTTTTTATGTTTTTAGAAGTAATCGGCCTACACAAGATCTTATCTTTTCTCAAATTACTGGTGGACTCTTTGACAAAAGCTACATATACACCAGGATGATCTGAAGGCAATTTATTAATAACAGATTTATCACAATATTGAATATTACTAAAAAAAAATATCTAGACATGTGCCAGATGTACACAGATCCTCTCGGGACATGGTTGTTTCGGGAGGTTTCTGTGTAAAAAAGCTATAAGAGAGCCAACCACAGAGTGTCACCATTGTGAGAGTGTCAACGACACAGCCCAGCACACACTCGAGGAATGCCCAGCCTGGGAGCAAGAACGCCTCAATCTGAGTGCAATTGTGGGTGCTGACCTCTCACTCCCTGCTGTGATTCGAGCAATGGCTGGAAGTGGAAGGTGCTGGAAAGCCATGCAAACTTTTAGCGAGACTGTAATGGCAGCCAAGGAGGCAGCAGAACGCGAAAGAGAGGCAGTGGCTCTAGTAGAGATGCGACGTCGAAGACCGGGCAGAAGGAGGCGCATTTATGCTCAACTCCAACCACCCTGAGAATAGCCAACGGACGCCAGATACGGGGTTAAGTCTGTCGTCCACCTGGCTGGTGGTACGGACATGTTTCCCTGTTCGTCTCTCACTGTTGTGTTCAAGGACCAATTAGCCTGGGGTAGAGTGACCTAAAAAGGTCATTGCCCTGGCTGGGAAGAGTGGATGATTGGTGGCAACTATACCGCTCCCACCTTCCCGGTATTGGCTTGAAAGGGCATCGAGGTGTTTTTAGTGGGTCCAAGTCCCACATACCCTGTTCCACTGTCCCCGCAGCGGAACGGTATGCGATGGCATTTACACCTCGTAAAAAAAAAAAAGACATGTGCCAGTTGTAGCTGTAATTCTGGTTGGCTCAAAAAATAAGTTTTCTAATGCATAACACTTAAAAAGATTTAGGAATTGTGTGCTCTTTGGATTATGTACTAAAATATCAACATTAAAATCACCGCAAATAATTAAATTCTTTTTTCTAGCTGAACAGGACTTAAGAACCTGGTCCATTACTTTTAAAAAACTTTTGAAATTACTATCTGGTGGACTGTATACACAAACAATTATATGATGATCAAGCTCGGCACAGGTCACCTCACAACAGCGCTCAACAGAAAGTCTGACAATATCCTTCCGCTCTTTGCTACGGAAAGAATCTTTTATAAAAATTATAGAACCCCCTCGTTGAGCAGACTTTCTGTTAAAGCAGCTAACAATATTATAGTTGTTAAGGCTGAACATCATCTGACTCTCATGCAGTCAATGATATGTCAAACATAAAATGCCCACATCCATTTCTTTTGAAACTAATTCTACTAATAATTCTTTGCCGGAAAGATCTTCTAAATTTTGATGAAGTATTAATTCATGAGGCCTTCCCGTTGTCTGAATGGTCAGTTTAAATCTGCCGTCAAGTCTACAGAATTACCGTTACATAAACTTGGTAAGTCTGTAGGTGTCTTAAAACTAGAATCTTGTTAACAATGTAAACTCGTCCAAAAATTAATATTATTTGCTATCAATGTAGCAATCTTATGTCTAGAATATTTTGAGAGATAAATATTATCTTTTGTCACATGACATTCACTTATGAAATTGTTAGTGTCAAAAAACACTAATTTATCACTATAACGACATGTCATATTATGTATCAAAGTATTGAGATAGTGAATGATTCTGTTAGTTTTTGGAGACTGGCAACGTAGATATGGGAACGCACATAATATTATTTTGCTTACTTCTAGTTCAGATAAATAATCCTACAGCTAATTATTTCTTTCTTTCCTACTTTGTTACTATTGCCTATTAATAATACAACAGTAGATTTACAATTCAGTTTGGTTGATTTAATTTTGTCTAAAATTTGAGTATAGGTTGCATCCGGGAAGCAGTAATTTATACAAGTTTTATCTAGAATTGACAACATTTCATTTTCAAAAAGGTATAAAAATACGAAAACCGTTTCGAGATTTGGCGATTCTGAACACGTTAAATATTTTTTCAGATTTTTTTGCGTTATATTTTTAGAGGTACATGAAAAAATCTGAAAAGTACGAGGAGAAAGGAATTTCACAGGTTACGCCTTTGCTTTAACATCTAAAAGTTAAAAAATAATATACAAACTGTCAGCTATCAATTTGTCATTTTAAACGTTGCGTGCTAAGTGGTCACAGTATAACTATGATACAGTAGTGTGTGTCTCCATACAAACAGTCGGAATGTAAATCATACCTACCGCCTCGGAATGTGGTATGCAATGCAGTCGGTATGCAAAGTGCAACAGTCGTGGATGCGTAATAGTAAACAGTAAGCGTGCAAATTGTGAATATTCACTACCTTTTTTGGGGAATAATATGGCAAAATATAGACTAGGTATATTGTGCTGTTAGTAATTGCTTGAATTCTTCATTAACGCACCCAGAGATATCATTTTCAAATTATCAAGATACTTTCAAGGGTTCCAACGGGACGGGATCCTATTACTAGGACTCCGCTGTCTGTCTGGTTGTCCAACTGTCTGTCCGCACTTAGATGGGTGACCAAAAAGTGTCACTTAAAATTCTAGAGCTGCTCCGTGCTTCGGAAGGCACATTAAGTCGTTGGTCGCGGCTATCTTCTCCATCCGTCTGCCATCTCTCCGGCTGTCCGTCCGTACTTGGATGGGTGACCCAAAAGTGTCACGAAAAATTCTTGAGATGGTCCGTGCTTCGGAAGGCACGTTAAGCCGTTGGTCCCGGCTGTCTTCATTATATGGCAGTCGTCAAGCTAAGTCAGATGCCTTGAGCTTGAGAAATCTGACACCAGTGTTGGACACTTACACACACGAAAAACAAAAACAAACAAGTGAGTTGCGTACAAATACTTTCGCATTTATAATTAGTATAAAAAGTATAAAAACGACATCTTCAATGTAGCAGAAATTCGAGGGGCTGATGTGATGATATCGTCGAGAGATTCCTATGTGGAAACTTCAGTTGGATATGTTGAAGTGAAAAGACAAACTACATTTGTTACTCTAAAGGCAGAGTTACTCCAGAACAAAAGTCCGTTGTAAACTTTATACGAATATAGTAACATAAATAATTATTAACTACTTGTTAAAATTATAAATAAAACAATGTTATAAATTGGCAAAAGAGCAAATTTTATTTTCTCTGTATAATAATATAACCCTACCATTTCAATATAGGACTTACTTCTTACTTACTTCTCCCGAGGACTTCTTTTCCGCAATTTGGTCCATTGCGCTGAACCCGTTTTGCGTGTGGAGCCGGCGTAGTTATCAGTTTTCAAACCAGCCCAGCTCCTGCAGGAATCCGAGAACGCTCCCCGGCGCCCTCACGGCTTCCTCCACGGTTCCTTGATGTTCCAGGAACCCTCTTCTTATGTGTGCGACGCCACCGCACTCGATGAGGAGATGGCTCGCAGTTTCATCAGCCTCCATGCAAGCTCTGCACAGAGGACTGTCAGTAATTCCTAGGGTGTAAAGGTGTTTGTTTAGTGCAATATGACCAGTAATAATGTCAACCATACGGCGTAGATTTCTCCGGGGTAGTGCTAACAGGCGTCGGGATAGGCGACTATCCCATTGGGGTAGTGCCTCCCTAGCCTGCCGACATGTCCGGAGGGATCGCCATGATTGATTTTGTTCTTCGCTAGTGCGATTTCTGATCCAGGTGCGAACCTGCGTGAAGGGGATCGGAGCCATAGGAAGAGGTCCCAACGGTGTCATACTCGATCCCCGACGCGCGAGCTCGTCAGCTGCATCGTTACCCAGTGAGTTGCTGTGTCCTTTGATCCATTGGAGAATGACTGTGTTATACTTACAGAGCTTTTCCAGGGATCTGTGGCATTCTTGTATTAAGGCAGAGTCCACATGTGTCCTTCTGAGGGCAAGTAGGACCGCTGCGCTGTCAGTTAGGATACGGATGGACATACCTGATACCTTCCTCCTAATAATTTCTGTAGCCGCGTGGGTTATAGCTGCGCATTCGGCTTGGAAGATGGAGTTTTCCTTACCCAGGGCATATGCAGAGTGAATGTTGAGGTCATGAGAGAATACGCCAGCAATATAGGACTTTGCAAGTTAATGAATCCACAAGCTATTATCACTGAATCATCCAGTGTGGTTTTAATAATTTAAATAATCGAACTCTTCTTATAACTCTCTCTATATGTATGTATTCTTAGCACTTTTTTTTTTACTGCTGAACACCATTCAATCCGTGTTGATTTTGGTATGTAAAATAAATATTTTCCTGGACACAATAATACTCTGTCTTTTCATACAGAAACAAAATACAAAACTATGGGAACATTGAGGTCGATTTTCTATCACGAATTTAACAATATATAAGTCAATGCACGAATTATAAAAAGCACAGACGCGACGAACGGTACCAAATTTATTTATTCATGAAGTTCTTTGTTTTGTTATGGTTTTGTTTGTCCAACTGAGAACTGACATCAACAATGATAGTGTTGGAAGTACTCGTACGTCGTAGTTCGATAGAAAGACCATCTAATATCGATAGTTCTTTCAGTACTTATAGTAGAATGAGGTTTAATAAAAAATACACATGCATTCAAATGTTTACCTATCCAAATGTTTGGTGACGAAATGATAATTGCTTTATATAATAATAATTTTGTAGCCAACGAGCAGCAAGTCACCATCTACCAGGCTAAAATTGTTGTGAGAGATTTTTAGGTAGATGTCCGTATCTCACTCCATAACCCAGTTATCCGGTCCACTATCATCCCATCCACATAGCCCAAACCAAGTTATTCCCTACTTGGCAATAGTTCGGCAGCTATGGAGGACTGTCCGTTAGTGTATCTCAATGGTACATTAAGGGATAGACCTCCATAGATGCAGCCATCTCACTTTTTAGATAAAAAGGTACTAAAAGGCCTCTTCATGTTGGCTTTGGCCCCATGAACGCCTCAAAGGACCGGGTCCCCATGGACCCGTGGCTGAAAAGCGTACCGACATAATAATAATAATAATAATAATAATTCTCTTTATTTCGGACAAACTTGATCCATATTGTGTTAGTAATTAACAGAGGGAACTTAATCTAGTGTTAGTAACATGAATACGAAAAAACAACATACAAAATAATCATACTTACTAACAGCTAGGTTCCCACCTTCTGGTCACAGGTATCTTAACATCCACCTTAGTATGAAGGCGCATCCAGTGGCCCAGTAGTGGGGAGTCCCATCTGTCAGTCAGTACGCGCAGAATACTATTGAGCTAGCACGTAAGCGACTTAATAGCGCCGCACACCTCTTTCTAATAATTGCATAAATATATATGATTAACGTTTCAGGTAATAAAAAAATAATTTTGATATCAAGGTTTTAGAAACCATAAAAAAATTAAGTAAAGAAAATTAGCTAGGTACGTTAGTTTTTGTTAGTTACTGTTTAGATAAAAATACTAAGATCATATCTACTTCTTCAATCATACTTTTTTAAGTGATATACTATCAATATCGATATCCAACTGCTAAAAAACACAACTCTATAGACGTCAGTAAAAGTTTTATTTTTTAAATTATAAAATATGACAAAGACGTGAACTCGTTATTTCCTCTCTCTTGTAAATACGCTCTTTTAGAATGAAGAGATTTTTAATAATTTAATTTTAGGGGAAATAATGAAAAGAAATGAGAAAGAAAATATATGTATGTCTTGTTTTTTAAAGTTCTTTAAGGAAAAAAATTAAAATATGCATATAAAATTTTTTAAATGTTGTCAATTTTGTTTAACATGCAACCCATATTGCGACCTATACTGTCAGAAAATACTATTGTATTACATGGAGGGTCAATAAAGTCAACACAATCAGACACATTACTACACAAACTACCGTCACAAGGAGAGAGCTCTGGTGTGGAGACACTGATGGTGGGCTGGGTGAATTGCCCGCAGATACATTGCTTAGTTAATAAATCAAGAGTTTCTTGATTGTACCTGCTGTCGTTAATCAATTTCTCCACAGTCAGCATGTGTTCGGTATTTTGTTTTTGTTGGAGGTCATACTTAGAGAATAATTTGGAATAGTCCTCCTGCAACTTAATAATATGAGATTCAAGTCTAATCCTGTTGTCCTCATATAACTCTTGACTTTCCGCCAATTGTTTATTATTAGGTCCTTACATATGAAATTGCCGATTTTCAATACTGGCAACTTTAAAATCAAATATCTTGCGTTTCATTAGGAATTCCAAATTCAAATTTATTTCGAAATAAAGCCAGAAAAATGTTGTTTTAAAATTCGTATTTCATTTGTTTTAACATCATTTGTTTGAGTTTCAACATTGCTATAACAACAACTATGGACAAATTGAAAATTCGCGGTATTTACGAATACGAGTTCCACCGTGGCACCAGTGCTGCAGAAACGACTCGAAGAATTAACGACGTGTATGGACCAGGCACCGCTAACGAACGAACGGTGCGTTTTTGGTTTCAACGTTTCCGTTCTGGAAATTTCGATTTACACAATGAGCCTCGTGGACGACCTGATACTCAAGTGAATAAAACGAAGAATTGAAGGCGATAGTGGAAGCGGATCCATCTCAAACCACTTCTGAATTAGCAGCAGCCTTCGGCGTAAGTGACAAAACGATACTTATCCACTTGCGCCAAATCGGAAAAATTAAAAAACTAAAAGTGGGTACCGCTCGAATTGACTGAAGCAAACCAACAAACACGCGTTGCTTGCTGCGTTTCTTTGCTTAATCGCCACAATAATTAGGGGATTTTGAACCGTATCGTGACTTGTGATGAGAAATGGATCCTGTACGACAATCGGAAGCGATCATCACAATGGCTTGACCCTAGAGAACCGGCAAAACCTTGCCCTAAGCGAAAACTGACCAAAAAGAAGATTCTGGTTAGTGTTTGGTGGACCAGTGCTGGTGTTATCCACTACAGCTTCTTGAGATCAGGCCAGACGATTACTGTAGACTTGTATTGCCAACAATTGCAAACAATGATGGAAAAGCTCGCCATTAAACAACCGAGACTGATGAATTGCTCTAGCCCACTGCTCCTTCAGGATAACGCTAGACCACACACTGCACATCAAACGATCGCCAAGTTAAAGGAGCTGCGACTGGAACCTCTGCGTCACCCACCATACTCTCCAGATCTTGCCCCAAACGATTACCACTTTTTTAAAATTCGGATAACTTTTTCAAGGAAAAAATTTCAAATCTGATGAGGCAGTCAAAACCGCCTTCAAACAGTTCATAGACTCTCGCTCCCAGGATTTTTTTTCCAAAGGTATCAATGATCTGCCTATAAAATGGCGGAAGTGTATCGATAATAACGGCGCATACTTCGATTGATTAAATAATAATTTCATTAAAAAAAACTTGTTTCACTTTTTTGATACTGAACGGCAATTTCATATGTAAGGACCTAATACATAACTCTAACTCTGACTGCAATTTACAATTTAATGAACTGGATTTTAATAAACATAATTTCCTGAGATTAATTTTTAATTTATTATTAGTTTTCTTAATTTTTTTTGATAGTTTTACATATTTTTTAACTTGGTTATGACTAATCATTGATTTTGAGATATCTAAATCAATACTACTCGATGATGTCTCACTAGTGAGATCAATAACTGGAGAATTAGTTGAGGGAGACATAGCGACACTATCAATGAGCTGGTCATATAGGCTGGACACCTCTGCTGACTGACGCATCTGGGCATCTTGCTCATAGCTATTAATTTGTCTGTATGCCTCGCCCAACTCCTTTTCTAATTCAGTGGTACGTCTGAGGGTCTGCTCATACTTATCACCACATTGGCGGAAAGAATCTATCTCTAACTTTGATCGGTTCAGCTGCTCGCTCAAATCATCATATAACTGAAAATTCTCAGAGAGTTTTTGTTCAAGTCTAATGTTGTTATTTCGCATCAATATTATATTATGCACATATTTTAATACTTTATTTTGTATCTAGTTTTTTGCGCCGCAACATGATTTGTTTCTGTTTATCCCTATGGTTGACTGGGAGAGAACGCTTTTAGCGTTAAGTCCGCCAATTGTACCATTTTTTTTTAATGTGGAACAATAAAGTTTTTTAAATAAATAAATAAATCAATACATATTCGCGTTCATTATCTTCCCTTTCCAGTAATAATTTCTCGTTGTCTTCTTTTTCTGCCTTGAGCTCGAGTAAGACTTGCTTTAGCTGGATTTCCAGTTGTCGGGCAGTCTCAGCACGGGTTAAGGAGGACATATTTTACAAAAAGGGACAGATGTAATGTCTAGCGAAGAAAATAAAGGCTAGAATTGCACGATAAAGCTAGCAAAACCGATCACCTAACTAAAAAATAACAATAACATAACCTAATCTACTTTGTCAATTTACATCAAAATTAGATGTGTTTATGTACGATAATTTTTGCAAATATGAAAAATTGTGCGCAAAGGACGCTGTGTTTTAGTGAAATATATAAACGGGATTAAATATTGTACCGTTCTTACCTTGTAAAAGTTGTAAAAAGCCGGTAACAATTTATACCCACTGAACGTCAACTTGGAACACCATTATTTCACAAAATACACTAAATTTACACAAACAAATTATGAATTATGTAAGCACCTATCTCATTTTACGATTAAATAATATTATATAATGAATTAAACTATAAAAATATTTAAATTTACAATATTAAATACGGAGCAATAAAATTGACATATAAGCTCCTGGGTTGCCGTTAAAGCCAAATAGTAATATAAAGATCGGGATGACGGGAAGTAGACGTTACAATAACTAATTTTCACTACACTTGGCAGGTTTCATTCTATTTTATTAATATCATATAGAAATGAACACCCACGGCAGCCAAAACAGTCCAACACAAGGGTCGCTGGCGCTGCTGTCGTGGGGACACCCGGACGACGTGGTGCGGTTGAAGAAACGTCGCGACGTGCCGCCTGAGATGCTCTTCCACGTGCCTGCCTTCGACCAGGTAAGTTTGTATTATAATTAAAAAAGAATGTCAGTTTTAAGCGACTTCAAAAAAGAGGAGCTTTTCAATTCAAATGTATGTTTTTTTTTAATTCACGTTTTTTTTTGTAATTTATTTGGTTTGCTAACTGGCTGAACAACACACAAATTTATACATGTACAAATAAAAGCATATAAATTGCCAAACTATTTGGAGCGAAGACAAGTTAGGTTACGTATCTCACCCGCACAGAGAGTAATTTCCGTCGCCGAGGTGCCGAAAGTACAATACTAAATTGAAATGGCATAAGAAAACGTGATAATGATTATTATGATTACGAGGAAAAGCGATTAGTGAGTCGGCGTGTAAACTTATGCCAAAGCTGGACTGGTTAGTAATAATTTAAATATAGGTACAGATATACTATCACGTCTTTATCCCAATTTTTTTTTATTATTCATCACAGTATCAACAGCACTTTACTATATATTTTATCTTATGAACTTTATCTTACTGCATTTTGTAATTTATAATATTCAAAAGAAGATGTTTACAGCTGCTTTGCCAATAAAAATTATGGAACATTTATTATCAGTTAGAATAATTTTTAACAAAATAACATATTAAAAATAACATATTTCAACCTATAGCTACAGTTGTGATAAGAAATTAAAAACAAAAATTTTAATTTATGTACGCATCACGGGTGTGAATATAAGTGTGTGAGTGTATGTGTGTGTGTGTGAACGTGTGAGTTTAGGGTGTGTGTGCGCGAGTGTGTGCGTATGTGGTGAACGGATAATAACTAATGGGGTAGACAGGGCCTAAGACGTAAGAGTCAAAGGCTACGTTCTGTGTGGTTCTGGTAGGCATGCAGTGTGAGTGGAAACATTTTCCATTCTACGTTTTTTTATTTTCTCCTCAACCAACATAGGAAATTTAATTAAATAACTCTGACTAAATTAAATAGTGGCGTCGTACATTTCTCAGATAACGTGCGTGACAACGACGTGCACGCTGGGCGCGAGTACGTACCCGGTGTTCGTGGGCTACGCGTCGGGGCGGCTGACAGCGCTTCGGCTAGCGGCGCGCGCGGACTGCGCGGCTGCGGGCGCGCTGCGCGTACGCGCGCTGTTCGCGCACTCCGCCGCCGTCACCGCGCTGCACGCCTGCCCGCGCGCTGCGCTGCTCGTCTCCGCCAGTGCTGACGGCAACATCGTGCTGTGGGACCTTAACAAGTACGAATTGCCGTCGACTTTGCGACGATCTGTGCCTATTATTTTATGCACGCTGCTTGCGTACACCGCCAAATAATCTTACTTTTAAAATTGTACTATTATGTGCACTTCGGGCGGTGATAAATGTCTTAGATTACAAAATTTCGATTTTTTACGTTCAGAAAATTCACAACCATACCACCTTAATTTAATATTGTATGTCAGTCAAGTCATACTAAAATATTCGATTTAGCGCATAAATGTCTCCCAGTGTCAGAAACTGATATTTAAAAATATTGACAATGTGGACAGGACATACCCGTAATAAATCAAACCACGGTCTATACTAGACCATTATAGTATAGTAAAATAAAAATAACAGCCAAAAAACAAAAATAATCTTCGACATTTCCATACAAAAGTGTGCGGCCGCCCGGCGATTTGTATGGGAATTTCGATTTTTTATTTTATTTTTTGACTGTAATTTTAATTTTATTATACTTTACTAGTATAGCCTGTGGTTCGATTTATTACAGGTAGGTATGTCCCTTCCACTTTGTATAACGCCTAACATATTATACTGAAACTAATAATATTTCGATATAATAATGTTCATTGGGGAAAGTAGTTCAGTATCATGGACTTTTAAATCAATAATTTAGATTAGGTGTTATTTTTAGGTTTAGTTTGTAGTTTAATCTCAATAGTATAATTTTTTTTCTTTCTTAATAAACATTTGTCTTACACGGTATCATGGACTGAATACACCTTTAAAGTCACCTAGTTTCAGTGTATTTGCTTAGACCCTGATGTATTGTTTTTCTTTATTGTTCGTGCAGACTGACGTATATCCGTACGCTGCCGAACCGCGACATGTTGCCGGTGACGCACGCGACCGTCAGCGCGACGCTGAGCGACGTGGCGACGGTGCACGACCCGCGCGCGCGCCCGCGCGCCGCCGCCGCCCGCGCCGACCCCGACGGGGACGCGTACGAACAAGACGCCGACAAGTATAAGTCGCTCGTGCGCGTGCACACTGTCAATGCCTCTTTTGTTGGTAAGTTTTTATTTTAGTAAGTCACAATTTTCAAGATTCTATTTTACCACTGTCGGCGTGATTTATATATATACCCATGCTAACTTACAGCTTTCTAGTACTAATTTTTTCTAAGTAAATCTGCGGACAGAAAGACATAGCGAAACTATAAGTGTTCCTTGTTAGCTACGGAACCCTAAAATGTAATACAACCCAAGGCTGACTTAATTTGCCACGACCTCCGTGGTGTAGTGATCAACACGCTAGTTCGCCAACCTGGAGGTTCTGGGTTACTGGGGTACTGTTTTAGAATGTTTACAGATTTTAGACGCCATTATTCTCTGTAGAGTTTTTTAAATTCGCCTCCTTCCGCGAAAATGTTAATAGAGCCGTAATAATAAGTACGGCTCTATAAGCATTTTTGCGGAAATATGTTAGTATGTATGACTATAAAACACTGGCAGGCCAGTGGTCTCATATTCTTCCGCTTGTTTGTTTGAATCTAAAAATGAAGAGAATGTATTTGCACGATCAGGCAGCGTGAAGGTGTCGGAGCGCGTGAGCAGCGTGTGCTACTCGGCGGCGCCCGAGGGCGTCAGCGTGAACTGCGTGGCGTGCGCGCTGGAGGCGGGCGGCGTGGTGCTGTACTCGTCGTGGGACCTGCGCCGCCTCGCCTACATCCCGCCGCCGCTCGCGGTGCGCCCGCCGCTGCTCAGGTACCAGGCCGGCTCTAGGCAGACGGACCGCATTCCGACTGCTCAATCGAGTTGAAATGCGGTTTGATTGCAGTTGATATGACTGCATTTAAACTACACATCTACCACACGGTTTTTGTGCGGCTAGCGTGCGGTCGGTAGAACTGCACGTCGACTGCAAGTGGACCGCGTCGGTGTGCAGTTTGAATGCAGTCGTGTCAACTGCAATCAAGCTACATCTCAACTGCAATTTGGCAGTCGGAATGCAGGCCAAATGCGGCCTGTCTAGACTTCTACAGTGTTTAAAATATAGCTTGATAAAAATGACAGCTGTCAAACTATGCCAAGTAGTGTTGGGACAAATATATCAAATCGAAATTTTTTGCACAAATTTTATTGATTATGAATATTTTATGTTAGAAATATAAATAACCTACTAATTATTGATTTTAAGGAGGCTAATGAAATAAATGAGAGAGGAGGTGTTCAAGTAAAACACGGTCGTGGGTTCGAAGCTGAATATATACTGAATGAATGAGTACTTTATTATAAAAAACATGGTTTTATACACAGTGTGGAAATGGTAGGTAAATTATTGCCATAAGATTATAGCGAGCTAGTAGTAGTTAGTGTTCTACATAGTTTATATTTTTAATGTGTGTGCAGAGAAGAAGTAGGTATTTCCTCTATGTGTAAGGGTGCACAGCCCAAATCATCTTCGCTTCCAGTGTCTGAATCATCAGAGTCATCCGAGCAATCTTCTAAATTTATAATGAACTCCTGGTCACAAATAGTATCAAATTTGACGTCGCGCTCCCAGTTTTTTTCTATAACTCTGCGCCTACTATCAATGACTTTCTTCCACATGTCTCCAGTAAGTGACTGTCCACATGCTTCCTCCAACAGAGTTAACATTTTGGTCGATGTGAATGGAGGTTTCGTATTATTCCGTGCTGCGTAACCTAAAAACAAAAAAGAAATAATACATTCTCAAAATCAGATTTTTTATAGATGAACCCAATATTTTTTAAAACTTTTGATAATGATGGCAAACTGCCCTTAAACAATCCAGCGCTTTTTAGAGACGTTGATAGTTTAGTCAAAGTAGGCAGTTCACATCGTTCGTAATATGCGTAAACATGGTTTCTTATCGCATCAGCATCAAAACTGTCAATGTCAGTGACAGCACAGAGTTTTCTCCTTTTTTTATTTGGAGTAGATAATTTTTTCTCCTCCATAGAGGTCTCACCAAATTTTTCCTTGGAAATTCTACTGACAGTACTTTTTCCAATCCCAAGAGCCTCGGCAACTCTCTCACCAACTTGCGATATCGGTAGTAACGGACCGCCATTTTGATACTCGCGTTCAAAGTAGTCGCGCAGGCGTACTACAAACTCGCGAGATTAACTGTTTAAAACAGTCTTCTTCGTTCTTTTCGGCATTATCGCAAAAAAAAACAAAAACTTTAACAATAAATATAACAACAACTATAACAATAACTTCACACCAACTTCAAAAACAACAAGATATCGAACAAACACAAGCAACACGCGGCGCATACAAGGCGTAAGCACTCGTACTGAACAAACAAACAAAAACAAAACAACGGAGGCGCAGTGTGACCATTTAAAAAAAAAACTATTTAAAAAATCTACCAAAACTACGAAACGCGAAAATAATAATAGCTCAAATTAAAATTACTATTTTCAAAATTGTATTGTGATAATGATTATGGAAAACTATTGACTTAAATATATCGATTTGACCCATCTCTAACTTTCTTTCAAGATGATGTGACTTTATAAGAGCGTGCGAACTTTTAAAATCAATTTTTGAAATAATTTTTTAAAATTCATTTGGTTATGTTTGATGCGAAAAATATTACTATTTTTGGATTTATAAATACAATACTAAATTATAAAAACCTAAAGTTATAAAAATGTTCATATATTTGTCCTATTTCAAAATATATTATCTGGTAGCCGCTAGTAAAAACTTACATCGTTTGTTTTAATGACACCTGTCATTTTTATCAAGCTATATTTTAACAACTGTAGTGCCTTACAATCACCGATTATACTTTGTGCAGTACATCAATACGAATAACTTTTGCTATGAAATCGCGGAAAAAGCTGTTTAAGTCATTTAAACGCGGCTAGTTTTATACGAAGGAATGCATTTTCGTGGTTTCAGAGTTGGATTTAAAAGGTTTGTACCTTTTTGAATCCAACTTTTTAACTGACCACTTTGTGTCGTCAGTTAAAAAAAAACATTTTTGTTGAATTAAAATTAAGTTGCGATAACGTGGTTGTGTTGCAGCATCGCATACAGCAGCAACTCGCGCGTGCTGTTCGGGTGCTACGCGGACGGCACGGGCGTGGCGTGGGAGGGCGGCGCGCCCAGCGGCGCCAGCGCGGCGCGCCTGCTGCCCGCGCTCGCGCTGCTCTGACCCGCGCCCTTCCGCTGCCGCTGCTGTCTGCGGCCCGGCTGACGACAAACGACCATTGACATACATTATACAGGCACAGAAGACAGTACGAGATATTCAAAACGGAATCTCCTAAGGTACGCGCAATATGCGACCCCGCTCCCCGTACCCGTCCCCGTCCCCAGTCCCCTCTCCCCCGTTCTTGTGCCGCCGTGCACACGCCAATGGGTGTGTGTTTGCCCGCTCTCGCCCTGAGACAAGGCGAGAATAGGGGGAGAGATGCAGGAAAGGGGAACGGGGACGGATTTTGCGTGGGACCGTGGGACAGATTCCGTTCTGTATGTAATACTCTTACTGACTTTTGTGACTATGGCCCCTGTTCTATTTTTGAATATATGGCGGCCTTAATTTTACCACATGTATTTAATTTTCAAACAATGAAATATGGATACTATCGATGGGAAGTAATTCCTTTACACTTTGCCGTATTCCTCGAACTATTTTTAACTGTATTGTAAGTTGTAACACACACCAAGGCATTTTTAATTATGTTTACCATATTTTATTGTAAACTAGCGATCTGTTACACCAGGCAAGTTTTCCAAGACAAGATAGAAAAGAAAGCTATAGCAAACTTGCCTATTAGATACTTCTGGCATCGTGTAAACTTTAATGCATTATCCTAAAACTGTACATTTACTGACAGTTATTTATGCAACTGTGGTATAATAAGGGGTATTAAAACACGAATGTAAGCCAAGTGTGATAATAGTATCACATGAGTGTTTTAATACCTAATTATGAACAGTTGCATACAATACTTTATCTACACCCATGATATGAATCCTCTATAAAAGGTTCTGAAACCATAGGGTAGGTACAGTGTTGTAAGAACTGTATGTAAATTCATGGTAAGTTTCATTACTGTTTATCTAATAGCTATGTATAATAATAGTATATTTATTGTAATAATTGTTTACATTTTGGATCGTACAATTATCGAAATGCACTTGAATATTTGCAGCGTGTTGAACGTTGGCAGCTCCTGATGTACTCGGAATATTTATATTAACCACTTCATTATTTTTATTTTCTATCGAAATTGAAATTTTATTTGACACGTGGATTTTGTTGGCCATAGGCTCACTAAAGTAGTCTTCAGCAACAGATAAACAAATAATGTTGCAGATGTTCTGCAGCAATGCCCTGTATACAACTCAGGATTGGGAAGTTGTAAATGGTTAGCAATTGTTTTGGCTAAATTGCTAAATGTGTTTATGTCGATCCTCTGTGATATACATTCTAAAATTTTCTTTTTCTCGGCATCCCCAGTGGGTTGACTGGTAGATAAAGTCTATGGCTTTAAGTCCGCCTATTACGTTTGTAATAAAGTTAAATAAATAAATAAAAATCAATAAATTTTCCAGATCTGTATTGTAAAAAAAACACGCATCGCTGCAGGGATCCGGACGAAGTGTTATATATTTTTTGCAAAGTTCTATGGTTCTTTTTTTTTAAATTTATAAAGATAGAGGGATCTAGTTTGCGTTGCATAATGAAATTTAGTACAACATTATATCACGCGTTTGGATGAATAAGCTAACTGTTTCAGAAACTTTTATAGAGGATTTATAGCATGGGTGTAGATAAACTACTGTAAGCTGCTGTTTAAGTAACTGCGGTAAACGTGCACTCTTTTGTATCCAAGAACTAAAAAGCACATAGCCACACCCTTAGTGTTTATGCGGAGTATTTTTAGTGACGATTTATTTATCTCTTCTACATTGCGAATAATTTTAGATTGCAAGAATATTAGCTAGTCGCGTTTACTCCTGACAAACACTGGAGTTCCTATCTACTTTTGTTACGTTTTTATCCTTTTATTTAAAAGAAAAGTCTACAATCGTTTTTACAATTATCTAATATTTTATTAATGTATCAGCAACATAGTTACTTTACTAAAATGAATTTACTAGATAAATAAGTAGTTATACAATCCCTTTCTGTCTCTCTTCGTTTTATTGGCCTTTCTTTTCGGTTATAATGAATTATTAATCTTTTATTTTATTAAAACTAACGTGAGACATATCCATAATTTATTAATTTAAAACTGTTGACTCACGTGATATAGTCGGAAAATATCACGTGAGTCAAAATTAATCAATTATTAATCTTTTGAAAACAGGCTTAGTTAATATGGTTTAATAAAAACAGATGAGGCTCCTATGATACCAAAATGGGTTAAAAGTATTGTTGCAATTATTTTTTGTTATTTGGCCTTTGTACGAAAATAATGTCTAGAACCTAGCGTGATAGTTGCCAGGCAACTGACGTATGCCTGAGGCCCTTTTTCCGAGGGTATTTATATGCATATAAAGTAGTCTATAAGTAAGTATAGTAAAAATGTATTATAATATTTATAAATTAAATTATCAATAAGAAGTACGCTGCGCATTGTATATTGATTATTGTATTGTATATATAATACAAGTATTGTGCATAATTCATTTCAAACATACATACATACATACATACTTCTTCATCTAAGCGCGTTCCCAGTTGCATCCTCAACTATGCTGCTGCGGAGCCCGGGGGGCGCTTTCCCGCTTTTTCTTCTCCAAATATAATATGCGTGTCAATGGTCACTCAAGGATGCCAAAGACCTTGCCAAGTGGAGAAGAAATTGCCAGAACAGTAAAAATTATTTGGCTGTAATTTTACAACCGGCCGCCTGCCCGACGTTAACCCTCTTTGTGAATGTATGTGTGCGAAAAGTTTTACAACCGGCTGCCGCCCGACTTAAGGGTTCCTTGGGAATGCAATTGTGCACGGGATGTTTGTACTTAAGTCAGTCAGGGTCAGTTCAGACAGAGAGGAAACATACTCGCGAAATTTACTAGTTCCATTAAAATTACAACCGTATTACCATTGCTTAAAGTAAAAAATTGTATGAATATCGTCAGAGACTCAAGCGTCGTCTGGCGCATGCTCGCGACTCGGTCGCGCGCGTCCTCGCGCCCGCCCGGGAGGCCTCGAGCACGCCCGAAACCGCGCGAGCAAGTTCTGATGTGCTCGCAGAAAGTTGGCGTGTATTGACGGGGATATTCCTATGTATTCGCAATCCCGGTGAATTTCCCCGCGTCGACTTGCGTTGGCGCGCGCGTCCTCGTGCGGTCTCGAGCATTCTTTCGATAACGCACCGTCTCGAAGCGCATTTTTGCTCTTGGTGTGAATTGCTGCTAGAGGAAGCTCGAGCCCGCGCGAGCATTTGTCTGAACTGACCCGTCGCTTCTTATGACATCCACATGAAGAGATGGAGTGGTCCCATTCTGACCCAGAACCGCACGAAGCACATACATTCATACTTACTATCACGTCTTTATCCCTAATGGGGCTGGAATTTTGCATTTTGAGTCTTTCGGCTCTAAGCAGACAGAGCCGTAAGACTCAAAGGCCACTTTTAGTGTGATGGTGAGGTGTGTGGAGGTTGAGGCAACTCAGTAACAGGCTGACTGGTATATCACGTTACATACTCGTGCTATAAGGGCAATGTGCCAAAATAAGTGTCGATTGACCTCAAGGTGTTTTTAAATCTATGGTGACAATATTAATTTAAATAAAACGAATGTTAATAGCCGTGTGGTTCCCGGCAGAGTAGAACAGGACCACTCCAAGTCTGCCCGTGGATGTTGCACAAGGCGACTAAGAAAACACAAGCTAAACAAAGATTATAAACATAAATAAGACCTTTCCTACCCGTCTGGCCAGCTTGGAGAGTGTAGGCGAAATCCTCTTGACTGCTCTGGCTAATATACGGCTCTGGTAGTACAGAGAAGGTCGTGCTCCTGCAGTGGCGACTAAAAAAGACCTGATGATGAATGTAAGACATTTTGTGCGATATTTTATCTTGATATCAGGTAGGTATCAGTTTTGCATATTTGGGCGTTGGTTTAGGCACTCTCAAACGTTTTTATTATTTGTTATTGTTGGCATTACACAACTCAAGTCTATGACGTCTGTGACTAGTGCGTCCCGAAATGCTCTAAGGTAGGTACTGCCTTAATGATGTAAGTTTTTGTTTATGTAAGTGCTCTAAGGTAGGTACTGCCTTAATGATGTCATGTTTTTGTTCATGTCATGATACTAAAGCGATTAATATTCCATGTAAAGATTTAAAATAAAAATACCTAGATATTTTAAGATGACATATTACATAGATATAAATTATTATTAAGTATACATAACATTTTGATATCTAACAATAAAAACAGATTCCTTTTAATAAAGTCTTTTATTATAAATTGGTTTGTATGCAACTTAACAGCATAGTGCATTTCATTGCTGAAATGAGAAAAACACCTGAAAAAGAAAAAAGAAACTGCCAACTGCGAGTCGGGGATAATGGCTCGCTGCGTCCTGGGTAGTTCGTCCGACTCGCGAGAGACGGAGTTCAACGAAGTTAAACTTCCATATGGTATTATTGCTAGAAATACAGGGTCTAACAAAATATACTGAAACCATTTTAAGGTCGGATTCAGTCCATGTTTCTGAACAACTTTCCCCAAGGAACATATATCGAAATATGAAAAAAAAATTTTTAGCCTCCCATACAAGTTGACCGATCAGCTGATTCAGTTTGTACGGAAAGCCAAAAATTATTTTTCATATTCCGACGTATGTTCCTTGGGCAAAGTCTTTCAATATTACGGACTGAATTCACCCTTCAAAAGTTTCAGTATATTTTGTTAGACGATAAATAAGTGGACGCCAGATTTCAGCTGGGGATGCAACTGGGAATACGCTGAGAGGAGAGAGATGGTGTTGTTTCTATAAGTAAAGCCAGTACTTACTCGATTTTTTACAGCAAAGTCAGTCCACAGAATTAATATAAGTGAATGTAATATGTAGATATAATGGTATTAATGGTGCTAAGCTACCAACTTACAGGTTGATTTTGCACCCCTTAGCTTATTGAAATCTTGTAATCAGAATCGTTATAGAACGCACTGTAAGAAAAAGGTTATTTGTAATTTTTTTTCTCCCAAATTTCTAACATTTAGACTACTTTACGCACGGCCGTTGCCCTCGCCGCTAACCGGCCGCCGCCCGCCACGAGCCCGATAGCGGGTGACATTCAAATGGCAGATTTTTGGTATGCATTTGTCGGCTGATATCTTTGGCAAGATACACATGACAATATGTATTTCGCCTTTCCGTGAATATAGCTATGAGGTTCAAAATCACCCTGTATACTATCTGGCAGGCGATACGTAAAATGGAAATGGAACTGTAGCCTACCTCAAGCAACTTTAGGTCCTACTTAGGCTAGACCTAACCATAAATTACGAATATACCTATATCCCTGTCAGTTACCATGTCGGTCTGAAGTCTGTTACCATGCTACCGATAACGGACGGAAAGTTGGAAAGGATCAATGTACAACGGACTTTGCACCACCAGTCAAGCAGACTCACAAGACTGATCAGTTGGACTTGGAACTGACGGCTAAGGGTGTCTTGGCCACAGTGGGATGGGAGGATGTAGGAATGTGTGATCCGTAAGGATCACCAGAGAATGAAACAAGTAGTTCAGATGCCTGAAGTCCAAAGTCGTATTTGGGTAAAGTCCGGTCAATGCTCTGCTGCGTCGTCTGCTCTAGTCGTACAAATTGTGCTTACATTAGGTAGGTTGGTAAGTACTTATTATTGATTACAGTCAATAAAAAATATTCGGCGAAATAAAATTTTCTTAAACCGCACGATCAAATTTAGTATAACATGATAAGCTGATCGTATATTATATTATATTATGTGATTTTTTTTGGGAAATGTAACAAATATTATGAACGTTTATTCAGTCACAGGTACTGAAAAAATAATGATGATGTGCAACCTATCTTTTCGCGGACCCTTGGTCATCAACTGAGTGGTTTTACTTGACCTTCGGCAGTGCACGGGTCTTTCACCAACGACGACCTCCGTCCCCGCCACTCCGGAGGTTCTGGGTTCGATCGAAAGCCAGAACTAATTGTCCTGCATTCTTGTTCTAAGTATACCTATCTTTATACAGGTTGATTTTTCACCAGAATCACACAAAATATTTTTTGATATTTCTGTAAATTTCTTTGCTGAGTGAGACTTCTGTACGTTAGTATTATTTAGTCTGTGCTGTTACCCACCTTAATCTAGCTACGAAGTTCAAAATCACCTTGGATTTACAAGAAGTCGGTCTACCAAGCTCTCGTAGGTTTCATTTTAGAGAATTTCGTATTCTCTTTTTTGTTTATCATCAAGCGAAGCTCGGTTGCCCTTATAGGTTTTTTTAAAATGATACCTATTTGAGGTTTGCGTCAGACGTCTAATTGACGTCTAAACGCAGTTACGTACGTCTTGCATACTGTTTTTGGAGTAAACCTACTGTAGAAAAAATAGGTAAGGTGCTAAAGTCAGTATGAAAAAAATAACAAATGTATACGGGCGGCCATCTTGGATCCAAAATAAGATTTTAGTTTCGAGTTCCGCGAGGTGCTTTGCCCTAGTATACAAAATTTCAGACCTCTACGACCCCAGTGAGACGTTATGAACGAAATAAGTTTTTTTACTAAAATATAGACACCATCTTGGATTCCAATAAAAATGGAAAATTTGGATTTTTTAACTTATAATACGCAGATATCGATTTTCATCTAAATCGGAAGCAGTCGTCTTTTGGCGGCCATCATCGATTTCCAAAATTAAAAAAAAAAGCAGCGCTTGGTTTGGATGGCTCGGATTTCGGCTTCGCTCGCCCTTCAGGCTCGCGTTGTCTCGCAAAATTTCTTGGGGGAAGGGGGGGCACTGGGGGTAGAGGGGACGGGCTCGGCCTTCGGCCTTGCCACACAGCTCGGCCTGCTGCCTACTCAGGGGCCGTTTGTATGAAATTTGCACATTTTTTTTTTAAATAAAACCAATACTCCGGTTCAAGTAATTGCTTTGGTACTTCTTTTATTTTGTCTATGGGGTCAAATCTCTATCCCTAACCGTTCTGACAGGCCGTACCCCTTCCATATCAGGTTTCTGCAAATCTTCAACTTTCCGATTTTTCTGGTACTCCCCCCAAACCCCTATACATTCCACTAAAAGTCTTTCCCCTAGTCACCCGGGAACAGGTCAAACAACTACGTCAGTGAGTGAAGAAGTTCTCTTTCTTTCTTTTCTTTATTTTTTTATTTCACTTATTTTCCATTAGAGACCAGCTTCACTATACATAAACCCATTCATTGAGTCATCATCATCATCAGGTTTTTTTTAGTCACCACTGCAGGAGCACGACCTTCTCTGTACTACCAGAGCCATATATTAGCCACTAGAGCAATCAGAGGATTTGGCCTACACTCTCCACGCTGTCAAGACGGGTTGGAGAGGTCTCATTGATGTTTATAAGCTTTGTTTAGCTTGTGTTTTCTTAGTCGCCTTGTGCAACATTCACAGACTTGGAGTGGTCCTGTTCTACTCTGCCGGGAACCACACGGCTAACCACATTGATTGAGTGCCATACTGAATTTTGACATTTCGGTATATTTTGTTCATCATCATCATTTCATCCGCATAACATCCACTGCTGGGCATAGGCCTCTCACAAGAATTTTCATTCAATGTGAACTTTTGTCATTTTGTCACTACAAAATCTTAACAATTTGATTTTGTACATTTTGACATGTTTCGATTGTGTACAATCGAAACATTTGGACGTTCAGTCAAGTAAACAGCCCAGTCCCGGAAGTGTGATTTTTTTCTATCAAGCCAAAAATGCTCAATCGTGTTTTGGCTATTGTGGGTGTCTGTAGAAAATCCTTAAGATTTTTATGTAAATTTTTTGAGGAATAAACTGTAACAGTTTAATAACAGTGATTTTTCAAAAACACGCACGGTTTTGCAAATTGTGATATATAAAGGCACACACAAAACCAATTACGCAACAGAATAGTGATCAATGATGTGATGAGGCTCAATGATGTGATGAGGCATGCAAGCTTTTAAATCACAATGATAATAAAGGGTCTGATTTATTTTAAGGTATCTATTATATGCACTAGGTACCTACTCGTACCTGTGTGAAATCGTATTTTATTAAACGACTAGCGACCCGCCCCGGCTTCGCACGGGTGCAATGCTAAATATGCTAAATACACTACAGAAAAACTGTGAACGTTGTATATAAAAACATAGCGGCCCGCTCCGGCGGGCGGCCGGTACCGCCGCAAACGCTACGTCCCGCAATTTTTAAATCTGTAATATCTTCGAAAATATTCACTTAAATCATACGGTGTAAAGGGCCATATAGATCTATATTAAATGAACAATGTATTCAAGGTATTTAATTGGTTAAGGATTAATGCTGTATTGGTTAAAATCGCTTCGAAAATTAGGCATTATTTGTCGTAAAAAGTAAATAACAAAAAAAAGTTATTGTGGGTTATCCATAAGAGATAGACATATACCATCACGGACTTTTCTGTAGACCTTTTCAATGTGTACAATACTTAGTACATTATTTTGATAAAACTCGTAGGGTTCAGCCTGCGTTTGCAATGTAAGCGGAAAAAATGATATTATTTACGACATCACATTAGAAACCTCAAAAATAACAGTACTTCTCCACTATTTAATGGATGTTATTATACATATAAACCTTCCTCTTGAATCACTCTATCTATTAAAAAAAAACCGCATCAAAATCCGTTGCGTGGTTTAAATATTTAAGCATACAAAGGGACATAGGGACAGAGAAAGCGACTTTGTTTTATACTATGTAGTGATTATATATAAAATAATGATAATAATTACAATAGGCTTGATTATAAGTAGGTAGGTATATGAAAGAAACTTAATAACTAAAGATAAAGACAATTCCGTTGTCAGCTAGTGAAGGTCATGCAATGTCGTACACGCAGCAATATGAATTTAGTAAACATAAGTACTTAAGTAATACTTATGATTCAATAAGAATTAAACATAATATTTATTTTAATTTCATATATGAATAAATTTGACATTACCTACGCATACCTAGTAGGTATCTTCACCAGCTGGCATAATAAAATCTAATAGATTCTAATTACAAAAATAGGCAACACTTAACCAAATTATGGGGATAACACACACATATATACTTTTGTTTTAAAATCTGAATATTTCAATAATAGTTAATTTAGGTAGGTAGGGGTAATAAATATTTGTAGAAACAAATTAGAATTTCTATTCTGCCGTGCCTAAATGTCACTTTATTATCTTAACCGACATAAGTTTTGAGTAGATTGACACATTTTGCAATTTTTTTTTCGCACGCCATAAAATAGTTTATTTTAAAATACTAAAACTAATTTATAAATATTTTTGACCATAGAAATCATTGGCATACTCTGATTTTCTATAAATTGTAGGTACTATTATATAAATTTGCTGAGATACTGCCATTTTGTTTAAAAAGAAAGGCTTCAAAAATTGAGAGAAGGCTTGTAGCTTTAAGAGGGCGCCTGATGTCAATAATCTAAATTTTGCTCCCGCTTCCACGCACACAAATTTACTCTAGCTAGTCGAAGCGAGACAGCGAGCCATGCGGAGCGTCGGGAATCGCGGTGGGTCAATGAGGCTGGTTCTGGTTTTGAGGTTTTTTCGTTTTACAAAGTATGTTTAAGAGTTATTTAAAGAGTAAGACATATGATGACTGCCTTATGTTTAGTACAATTGTAATCCAAAGTTACAGGTGCTAATTTATTGTATTTCTTAAATACTTTCTGTTTTACTCGTAGTATAATTCTGAGGTGATTTGGAGGCAACTACGCAATGTTTTTCTATCGAGAAAATTTAAAGCAATCGTGTTTTCGAAACTAATTATGTTTAGAGTTAGTCCTTAACTTTGCTGTGTTTTTATTTCAAAGTGAGTATTTCGATAATATTGATAATATCAATAATATTTACGATCGCTCTAAGAACTTTAGGGAAGTACGGGCTCTTAAACTGTTCTTATAATGTTCCATATAAAAAAAAAGTTATTTGATGAAAATATTTATAAACAATAAAACTACAGTTAAATGAGTTCTTTTATTACTTTATGCATCAGAAGATTAAATTATAGAAAAAAAAATAAGAAAGTACCTAAGCACTAATTATAAAAAAAAAACACTCATGAGTTATCAGTCCCTGCCAGAAAAATAGCCTAAGCTATTATGAGGCATTAAACTTAAGAGACATTTTAAAATATTATTTTTAGGTTTCCATACTTAAAGGGTGCCAACAACGGGATTTACTGAGACTCCGCTGTCTGTCCGTCTGCCTATCACAGGGCTCTATCTCTTGAACCGTAATAGCGTGTCAATTAATCAGTTATTATGTTATTTGATTTATCAACTTAATGTTTTTTTTTTTTTTTTTTAATTTATTTGGTTCGCTAACTGGCTGAACAACACACAAATCTAAGCATATACAAATTAGAGCATATAAGTTGCCAACCTACTTGGAGCGAACACAGCATGCACATTTGATAAACAGCTCTCAGTCGTTTTAAATTGAAAATTACATTACATTACAGTAATTATAAAATTATTTAAGTCATAAATTAAATTACATTGCAAAATTAAATAAGGTTTTAAATTATATTAAATAAAAAGTTACATAAATAATTAAACTTTAAACTTTTTAAGCCATCTAGCCTCTATTTTGGTACCAGCTGAAAATCAGCGCTGAGGTTCCTGCACAGCACGAAGCTGAGCTGAAGCTGACCTTTTCGGCATTCATTAGGTATAGTCAGGTATGTAACTGATATTCTGTAAATTGCTTGCCGAATAAAGATTTTCTATCTTTCTATGTATCAAAAACAAACCTACTAAAAATAAAATAAAGTTAAAAATTAAAGGGGGTTGTCACACAAGAAACGTGTTTTGTTTTCAGCGCTTTTAACTTGACCTTATACTGGAAATTTTTACCGATTAAGTACGTAGGTATTACAGTGGCCGTTTTGACAACAAATACTAAAAATAAGATGAAGTTAAAAATTAAAGGGGGTCGTCATACAAGATACGTGTCTTTTTTAGCGTTTTAAAACATTGTACGGAGGTAAGGAACCCTTCATGTACGAGTCCGACTCGCCCTTGACCGGTTTTTAGGGTTCCATACCGGAACCCTTATACGATCACTCGCTTGTCTGTCTGTCCGTCAGTCACAGTAAATTTTCTACGAAACTACTACACTGATTGAGTTGAGATTTGGTACACATATGTAACTTAGTGACCCAAAGATGGACCGTATAACGTAAATAAATGAATTTCAAAAAATGGCCCCCTTTTTTATTACTATTACCCCTTATGGGGGTAAATTAAACAAATAAAAAAACGTTTCATAAACAATATTATGTGATATACCAAATTAAGAGCTTTTTATGAGAATTTTAAATATATATTTTTTAATCTTTATTAGATCGGTATTTTTGTACTTATTTAACGCCAAACTTGAATTTTCCGGGGTCCAGTGCTGCCCTTATTTGAAATAAATTATTTCGAAGGAAACGGAGATATCATTTAAAATTTTGTCTCTACGAAGCCCTGGATAACCCTTTAAACTATTTTATGAACTATTGTTTACAGTTTAAAGTAACAACATAAAGCTTTTGTTCGCACATTTGCCAAAAGTGGCCGTTTTTCGCATGTGCGAAGCTTCAAGAAATACAATACATTAGCCCTTGGATTATAGATAGTTGTATCAAACATAAGGCAGCCATCATAAGTCTTATTTTTTAAATTAATCCTTAATATTCTTTGTAAAAGGAAAAAATACCTCAAAAACCAGAAATGCGTAAACGAGCCTCATTGACCCGCCGCGTTTCTACCGCTCCCGCATGGCTCGCTTCGGCTTGAGTTTTGTGTGCGTGGAAGCGGAAGCAAAATTTAGATTATCAAATTATTAAAGCTCTCGTTTTTGCTGCAAGGTACTTCGTTCTCACCGTGTGTACCACGACACCTATCCCCTTGTTATTGGAATCTCGTTCGCGCTTTGTGAAGGGCGCCAGCTGAAAATCAGCTGTTCTCAACCTAGTAGGAAGCGTTCAGCTGAGTTGTAGCCCTTTTGTGCACTGTGCCACACCAATGCAAATTATGCACCTTGGTATATCATGTAGGTAGGTACCTATATTGTGTGTTATTTATATAAATAAACGGGCAAGTGCGAGTCGGACTCGTACATGAAGGGTTACACCGTACAATGTTTTAAAACGCTGAAGAAACACGTTTCTTGTATGACGACCCCCTTTAATTTTCAACTTTTTTTTATTTTTGTTTTTTTTTGGTATAGCGGCCACAGTAATTACATAATCGGTGAAAATTTCAGGTGTCTAGCTATTACGGTTCAAGAGATAGCTAGAGCCCTGTGACAGACCAACAGACGGACAGACAGACGGACAGACGGACAGACGGACAGACGGACAGACGGACAGACGGACAGACGGACAGACGGACAGACGGACAGACGGACAGACGGACAGATGGACAGACGGACAGACGGACAGACGGATGTGTAGGTCACTGTTTTATAATGGCATTTCTAAATATTTGATTAAGCTTACTAAGTCCGCATATTATGTTGTGGTTCAGGGTTAACGTGACTACAGTTCAATTCGTTATCATATGCTTTACAAAACGTGTTTAAAGATAAAATTAATTAATATGAATTCTGATAATTCTTCACGCATTTCTCAGGTGAAACAATGAGTACCTACATATACAGGATTACTGGTAAGTCGCCTACATACATACATACAGTGTTGCGAGTGGTTAGATGTAAACAAAACAATTTGTTTTCACCCCCTATTGCCTTAACAAAAAGTTGGTTTTAGAGATTTTCGATATAGCGATTAGTTTATTTCAGAAAAATCCGCACCATTAATCCTGTAAAACAAACGCAAACGACGCCGTTTGTATACGGACGAATCATAGAATTTGCCTGCGACATTTACATAAGAGTTATTAGTAACATGAAATTCGATAAGTTTGTACCTATGTCATAGGTAAGACAATGAGAAGGTACCTATAGATAATAAGTTCGTTCATCATCCCATTCCCCTTTTCCATATTTGGGGTGTGCTCTGAAATCTACTCCTTATACTTTTTTCAATCACTCATATCAGACGCTTGTAGGTACACCAGAAAGATGTCATGCCTTGATGCCACATACGCATTCTTCCTAGAATTTTTTTTTTCACTTTCTTTACTACTTAGGATTAAAGTAAATATTTCCTTTCTTAGTTGTAAAATATTTTTATCTTGCATCAAAGGCCAAGATGTGGGCGTTTAATCTCCCCCTTTATCTACCTTCGCTTTTCCTATTTTCTACGTTAAATCGCAGATATTCAATAATCTTATGCGAAAGCTACGGCTGATTCGATTTATGATCTATTTACGGCAGCTGCTAGTAGCCTAGTACCAACTTTACTTTATTTCCGAATGACTTAGGTTTCTACCTACTTTTTCTAACTTTTCTTCTTGATGTTCTCGCTTCTTCGTGGTATCAGCAGTTAGCACAGTAGGTCCTTCCATTTGGCTCTATCTTTTACTATATCCTTTGTTAAGTATACTATACCTACTTATTTCTTTTTTATTCATACTTAGTGTAAAAAATAAATAGACAAGGACATATCACACTAATTGAGTTAGCCCCAAAGTAAGTTTAAACTTGTATTATGGGATACTAACCCTACGATACTAGGTATATTTTTATATAAATATGTGGCAAAGAGAGTAGATGGACATTAATTAAAAATAAGACGGTTAGGTCAGCGCCCCTCCTCGCGCTGACCTATGAGAAGCTTCCTTGTGAAACCAAATCACAGCTAATCTAGCCCACACAGTTATCATGTGTCACAGGGCTTACCGTCCAGGTGAAGTAGAATGAAATTTTTTTTGTACGTCTTGGAGACGATCCTTTAGAGCTATCATACAGGAATCAAAACTTGTTTGTAACGTCATAAAAATAGTGAGTCGCATATATTAGCGTTCCATTAAAAAAATATAAATTGATCCCCAAGGAGATCATTTTAAATTACTAGGGATTCAGAACGCATAAACGGTGTCACCATTTTTATGAAGCTCAAATGATATGTATCCAGGGCCGTAACAAAAATTGACCTATATCGTAATGATAAAAAGCGCGCACCCCGGGCTCCGAAGCAGCACAGCAGGGGAGGCGCCCGGGAGCGTGCTTATATAAAAAAAAACTATAACATTATCTGTGTTCGGGAAGAAGTGTTATAAAGTGATTCTATTATTTATTTACAAGGTTTAGGCTAGATTATTCACAAGGCAGTGCCGGTTTTAGCTCTACCAGCGCCCCGGACGAGATTTTCCCGAACCCCCCCTCCCCCCCCCCCCAAATGCAATTCATACTGACTTAGGCTTCAATCTTATAGGATTTATTTTTGCCGACGGGAGGGAGGGGTGCAAGTACGATATAAGATTCTTCAAATTTGCTGCCCCATTGTAAACGAAGGGAGGGAGGGGAAGGGGGGTGTATACAAATAAGAGGCTAGGAGTTGCCGCCATTAACCAGCCGCCATTTATATATTTATTATTACCTGTGACCCCCCCTTGCCCAAAAACGCCCCCTATCGCCCTTTGTATCTGGCGCCCTGGGCGGTCGTCCAACCGCGCCCTACCCTAACGCCGCTACTGCCACAAGGGCTAGTATAGCCTGGGCCATAATTTATTACTCTAATGTCTTTTTCCAGTTGTATATACTTACTAGCTTTTGCCCGCGGCTTCGCTCGCGTCCTTTCTTAGCGGATGCCTACGTCATATCATAACATCTACCTGCATCCCAAATTTCAGCCCGATCCGTCTAGTGGTTTGGGCTGTTCGTTGATAGATCACTATGTCAGTCATTTAGTCAGTCACCTTTGAGTCATATATATTTAGATGTAGGTAGGGCCTTTATCAACTCAATAGAACCCAAAACAATGATCGTTTTGGGCTCTTGAGTGGAAATGCACAGATATTATTTAATAATTAAATACAAATAATATACAAAAATATTTTTTCTCTGTGCGTTTGTGCGCACAAATTAATCTCAGAAACGACTTTACTGACTTAAGGGTGCAATAACATAATTAAACAAACTCAAGTGCTAGTAAACTCGCGTGAAGGGGGTTTCGTACCTCGCATAGGTTTTCCTGTAATGTATAGTGGTACAGGTAAAGAACTATAATTTGTATTTTTTTTTCAAAAGTTTAAGCTAGTGGTTTTGGAGATAAAGAGAGGAGGAATGGTAAATTTTTGTCAATTTTTTCAATTAACTTCAAAAATACTAATCTAAAAAAAATATATAAAAAATATGATTTACCATAAAAACTCTTTCATTTTATATGTCACAGGATATACTTCACAAAACTGTCTAAAACTGTCTGGTTGCAAAAAGAAGTGGGTAAAAATAGTTTGCAAATTTTGAAACGGGCAACTTATTTAGATTTACTGCATTTATGCACCAATGGAAGTTAGCTATCTGTTATATAATAAACTAGCAGTCCACCCCGGCTTCGCCCGTGGTACACACATAGCCTATGTCACTCGGGAATAGTGTAGCTTTCCAACTAAAGAATTTTTTAAATCGGCCCAGTACTTTTTGAGCCTATTCATTACAAACATACAAACATACAAAAATAGGTACAAATCTTTCCTCTTTATAATATTAGTGTAGATATACATACAAAATAGGTACATTTCCTATTCATCCCTTACAGAGCCACTCGCCACAATGAATTTGACACGGTCAATCATGCAATTATGGCAATAAATAAATAATATCTAATAATAGTGCGTTGCGTGGGCGCAGTTGAAATCTATCAAAGTGGGTACCTAAGGCAATATACATGCTGCAGTTTCACAGAATCCATTGTTCTTTTTCAATGAAATTGAACGTCTGAAATTACTTACAGGGACCTAGGCGTAGTTGTCCATTGTTCTTTTTAAATTAGATAGAATGCCAGAAAATATGTAATATAGTTATTTAAAATCTAGTTTTAACAAAATATTTACTGATACCAAAGATAATATAAAGATAATATAACTACTAACGTAACAGATACCCAACGTCATACTAGCTATTGGAGGGTCCGTAGGTAGACGAATGCAGTAGGCAACATGAAAACAGAAAAAGATGGCAGCACACGCGACTAGTAAATCCCTGTATTTAATTAAAAGTGTTTAAAAGCAGTCACTAGATGGCGTTTTTGAGAAAAAAAATATTTAGGCTAGGCAAGGAAAGATCTTGGACAAGATATTTGTAATATATCCCAACAATAACATGCATATTTTAACTTCTAAAACGGCTGAAATTTTCACGCAAATATTCAAAGGGATTTTAAGTAAAAAATAGAATGCTAAATTCATTAATTATAACATATGTCCAATGGACCAGCGGATAAGAAGACTAGACTTGGGAGTAATATGATCCGTGTTCGATTCTCAACTGAGATTAGTATAGTATTTTTTTAAAATATTTATTAATAAATTCTTAATACTATGTAAATAATATTAATTGAAATTATGTCCATGCTAATATGATTCTACTAAAAATTTTTTATAATATAACGTCTAACAAAATATACTGAAACAGTAATAAATAGTTAGTATTATAATACAGTTTAAATTAAATTAAAGCTAAATAATATATATCTTTTTATAAATTAAATCTTATAAGTACCTCTAAGAACTAAAACTAAAAAATTACAAATTATGTAATCCCACTAAAATATTACCCCTCGGCAGCGTGGCCAAAAGGCTGGCAGCATTGCCACGTTGTATGGCAATAAAAATTGCTTTTAAGTGTATAATTTGGCGCCAAAAATCCGCCATATTGGATTTTATAAATTTGAATCTAACGATACCTGTCAAACTTAAATCTATCAAGCCGTTTAGCCTAAACGGCTTAGCACGGTAGAGCGTGCCAAAAAATATACATTCATACATACATACACTCTAATAACATAATCCTCCTTCTGGCGCAGTCGGGTAAATAAATGCATTTAACATGTCATTTTCAATGCTACGAGCCTGCGTCATTCACAGTAGAATGCGCCAAGTGATACTAATAAGGTCAGAGTAACATTGAATGATTTTTTGTAAATATTATTTTTTACATCGCTTGTAACTTTTTACCTATTAGAATAACAGGATAAACATGTATGCAAAAAATTTAAGTAATTTTGTCTTCTTTATACCTCTCAAGGTCACTTTTGTAATATAATAAGCGGTTGTGACGTTATTTAAAATAAACCTCATTTCGGCTCCTTTAATCCAAGATGGCAGCTCGCGCATGCGTCCTAGAAGATCGAAAACTTGGATTCTTATTAGGCCGCCATACCTTAACAATATTATATCAAAACATTTTCTACGCCACCTTTTGTAGGGCAAAGGCCTTTTTATAACCCCACTGACTGGACTACACGGGATACTTCGGATAATCTTGTGGACAAGTATTTAAATAAATTATGGGCTGAAGGACCCCACGGACCAAAAGTTTCTACCCCAAAAGGTTCAAATATGTAGTTTACTCCGATGTCTACATATTTGCGCCTCTTGAGGCTCTCTGCTGTGGCAGCTGCTGCGCCGGCCTTTGACTTGGTGACCTGAACATGGGACGGTGCCAGGGTATCCACACAAGTGGCATCCCATACTAAGGGTCGCCCCAATCTCCAAGGCACCAAGGTCATCCTGTCCGGCCTCTTGCCATCGTCTCTAGCCAGACCATTTGCATGACGCCCTAAACGGCCGGCACTCCTGGTGCAGGAAAGTCCGTGGAGTCCAAGTCCATCGACGGTATCCCCGCAGGGGCATGGATGTGGGACTACACATACATACATACTACATACACTATTTTAAGTGTGGATTCAGTCCATGATACTAAATAACTTTCCCCAAGGAACACATATCGAAATATGAACAATATTTTTTTGACTTTTAATACAAACTCGGATCAGCTGATCGGCCAACTTACATGGGAGGCCAAAAATTCTTTTTCAAATTTCGATAGGTATACCTAGTAGTAGTACGTCAACGTACCTATAATAAAAACGGGGTATCAACCCGAAAGGGAGTTAATGTACTAACCAACGTGAACAACTTTTACTTTTACTATAATTTTTATCGATTTTTATTAAAAATCGGTAACTTTTTTGTAGAAAGTAGTTCAGTATCATGGACTAAACTTGATTAAAAATTTGGACACTGTTTAAAAAGTCACCCTGTATAAGTATATTGCACATCATTTTTAACTAAATAATTTTAAAAATTGGTTTGAAATAAAATGCAAAAACAAAAATCTATCTATTCGCGCGTTTCGTCTCGTCCGCCCCGTAGCGTAAGATGTTGCCGCCTCGTGCAATGCAATGCAGCGTGATAAGTGCACGAATCGGCAACGTTTGCTTATGCGATGCGGCCACAGATGCGATGCGAGTGACTGCCGACTCTGTCGATGATCGCTTGCGTCTCAACCAGTTTCAACAGAAATATTATCTACCAGTCTACCACAAAAGTGTAGAGAACGCCATCTTTGTGACTTTTTCAAAAACATTTACACGAAACAAATAGCAGGTAAATTGCGCTTTTCTGTACACGTAATTTAATTTTGTAAAAAGTGACACATAAATCGTTGAATATGCTTTAAAAATTGTTATTGCAATTCATATAAGATATATTTAACTAGAAATAATATTATTTTATCCAAATAATAGTAATAAATGATTTTTATTTTTGAATTGAAACCTATGGCGCCATCTAATGGTGGCGGAAGAGAATTAATCAGCTTTACTAGCGGATGATACGCCATATACTAAGTAGGTACGCCGTATTTTAGAGGCAGATTTAATCTATGAAAACTCCCATTCAGTTTCATTGTTTGATTAGCTTACCTTTTACTAAAAAAAAATTGATTTCATTTCTTACATATTTTTGCTATAGTAAGATTGGTAAGAGTATCTACCGAAAGTTAATTAATAATTCAATGATATATGGGGACAAATCATACAGATTGAGCAAGGCCCGAAGTAAGTTTTAAACTTTGTGTTATGGGATACTAACTCGATACTAGATAGATTTGATAATAAATACAGATACCTACACCCAAAACGCAACCGTTGAAAAGCCATCTATCAACTTGCCCTGGCTGGAGCTCGAACCCAGAACCTCCAGAATGAAGGAATAGCGTGGTAACCATTACGCCACGGAGGTTGTCATAAAGTGATAGGTATTTTATTTATTTAACTTTATTACAAAACAATAGGCGGACTTAAGGCCCAGGGCCTATTCTACCAGTCAACCTACAGGTGGTGCTGATAATAGCAAATTTTCACAAGTATTTCAGGATTAAACCTTGTATTGGTAGAAATTTCAAATTATTACCTATGTTATACCTACTCAAGGAGGTTCTCTTCTCTCTAGAAGGTTGATGTGCAGGAATACCTTCACATACCCTGAAATATAAAATACGTAACAGGAAATGTACTAGAATTTCTATCAGAGGCAAAAGTACCTCTATTAACAAAAATGACTTAGCCAGCCAAGACTTGGTTAATATTCGGTTAATCCCTACTACCAACTACCAGCTTAGTATACCTACGCACCACAGCTGCAGCGCTCTGATAACATGAAATCCCGCGGGGCCGTGGTTTCACGCCCCTGACCTGACGCTGTTCGATGGAAATAGGACCAGCGCGTGCTGGTAGTATTGACGTAGGTAACTTTTAAGACAGGCTTATGGGGACAGTGGCGGAATGAGATCAACATTTTATATGGAATACTGTGTGTTTCCGAAAAATCACTGTAAATAAACTAGAAATAGAAATAAACTAAGTACTACAGTTTATTTCTCAAAATTTTTACATAGGAATCTTAAGGCTTTTCTACAGACACCCACAATATCGATTGAGAATTTTTGGCTCGATAGAAAAAAGTCACAAACATACCTCTAAATTTGCCTAAAAGATAAAGAGCACGGCGCTATGGGTGCTGACTGCTGGTCCAAGAGCTCTGACAGATCACATATACTTCAAATGATAGGCCATAATGTAATCTTAAAACGAGCCGAGGGGCATCAAATTATTTTTGGAAGATCTGTAGTTATTAAGTACCAAAACGAGGACCCCTCGCTAGTATCTGCTTACTTACAAATGAGAGATCTCACTATACTGGCGGTGAATATTTTCGGAAACTGAAGGTTTGCCAGAATGAAATATATGTCAAATGAAGAGTATAAGTCTTGTCTTTAATAACACAGAATATCACAAAAATCTGTATCGGTGGAGTTAAGTTATTAGCAACTAAAACTATGGAACCTTCGAAAGATACCTATAAATGATTATTTATGATTTCAAACGACCTTCGTGGCGTAGTGGTTAACATGCTAGTTCTCCATTCAGGAGGTTCTGGGTTCGATCCCCAGCCAGGTCAAGTTGGAAAAAAGGACTTTTTCAAATGGGCTTGGGTCTTGGATGTTTATCTATATACCTATTTTATTATAACATATACGTAGTATCATTGAGTTAGTATCCCATATGTAACTCAAGTTATAAACTTATTTTAGAGTTAGCTCAATGGGTGTGATTTATCCCTATTTGTTTCTTTATTCTTAAATATTTGAGTGTGCAAGAAAAAAAAATACCATGCTATATCATCATCATCATCATTTCAGCCACAGGAAGTCCACTGCTGGACATAGGCCTCCCCCAAGGATTTCCAAAACGACCGATCGGAAGTGGCCTGCATCCAGCGTTTTCCTGCAACCTTGCTCAGGTCGTCTGACCACCTAGCAGATGGGTGTCCTACGCTGCGCCTGCCGGTACGTGGCCGCCATTCGAGAACCTTTCTGCCCCATCGGCCATCGGTTCTTCGCGCCATAAGTCATCACTGGTAACACACATTGATTAAGCACTTTCGTCTTGAGGCACTGAGGTATTTTGGACGAAAAGACACTGCGTAACTTCCCGAACGCTGCCCAGCCGAGTCGGATTCGTTGAAAGACCTCTTCCTCGAAGCTGGAACTTCCTGCCTGGATCAATTGACCCAGGTAGATATACTGGTCTACAACTTCGAGGGTGGAGTTCCCAACAGAAACAGGTAAAGGCATTACGTGCATGTTCGACATGACCTTCGTCTTGTCAATGTTCATTTTCAGGCCAACCTGTTGGGAAACTCGATTTAGGTCTTCAAGCATCGTACTTAAGTCCTCCATCGATTCTGCCATGACAACGATATCGTCGGCAAATCGAAGGTGAGTGATATACTCGCCATTGATGTTAATGCCCAGTCCTTTCCATTTTTGAAGCTTGAAGGCATCTTCCAGAGCAGCGGTAAACAGTTTTGGAGATATGACATCTCCCTGTCTCACGCCTCTTTGCAATGGAATAGCCTTCGTACTGAGCTCCTGTACTCGGACCGACATAGTGGCTTTGTTGTATAAACACTTAAACACCTCGATATACCGATAGTCAATACGGCACCGCTGGAGAGACTGAAGCACGGCCCATGTTTCGATCGAATCGAAGGCTTTCTCATAGTCCACGAACCCCGAGAGTGTTGTCACCCTTTTTGAAGAACAGAACCACCACACCCCTGTTCCACGCTCTGGCGTCATCCCCTCGAGTAGAACGGAATTAAAGAGCCTTTGAAGGACTTTCAGTACCGGCGTTCCGCCCGCTTTCAAAAGCTCTGCTGTAATTCCATCCTCGCCCGGCGCCTTGTTGTTTTTAAGCTGTTTGAGAGCCATCCTAATCTCGTACAGACTGATGTCTGGGATATCTTCGATATAGTGTCAGATTAACTTGGCTCTTGGATCTTTTGCCGTATTTATGTTAGGTTTTGCAACGGATGTATATAACTGCCCATAGAACTTCTCGATCTCTCCCAGAACCCCCTCCCCAGTCGACACAACGTTTCCGCCCTCCGTCTTCAGCTTAGTCAATCGGCTCTGCCCAGAAGACATAGCCCTTGCAAACACTTTGGACTTTGTTTTGTTCTATCGTCTCCTTAATACATTTAGTATTAAAGGAGCGAATGTCGTGTCGCAAGGACTTTTGAATTTGTCGGTTGAGCTTTCGATATGACTTACGAGTAATGTCTTCGGAGGTTTGCAGCGGCATGGATCGTCGCTGTGTCATAAGGTCTAGGGTCTGAGCAGAGATTTTTTGAGGCTTTCTTTTAGGAGGGGGACTTAAAGAACTTAGATCCCACTGCTTGGACAGTTTCTATAAACCCGTTGCTTATCTCGTCCACTGACATGCAATCCTGGAGAAGTTTAAAACGATTAGAGAGTTTAACTTGAATGCTTTCGGGGTTTTGGATCTGGCTCAGTGATGGTCGGAGCGTAGACTGCATAAGCCTTGACCTTTCAAATCGGAGGTCGATATTCAAGATGCCTCTTACAATTCGGTGATCGCTGCCGGTTTTAATCATATTGATCACAAAGACATCATTGAATATCTGCCTCTTCACTGTCAGGAAGAAGTCTATCTCGTTCTTGACTGGGGGCTGTTTATTCTTACTAGGACCCATCCAGGTCAACTTCCTCTGTGGCGGCTTCTTGAAGAAAGAGTTCATCGCAAAGAGTCCCTCTTCCTCCAGAAAATCAGCCAGCCTGTGCCCCCTGTCATTGCGCTTACCATATCCAAATTGCCCCACCTTGATCTCTCCATCGCGTCCCTTGCTCAGTTTTGCGTTAAAGTCCCCCATAATAACCGTGAAATTGGTTTTGGAGGCGTGTATGGCTCTACTAATGTCCTCATACACTACCTCAACCTCCACATCTGAGTGTGTTCCGGTCGGCATGTATACCTGTATGACCTTCAACGAGTATCTTTTGGATACTCTGACTATTAGGTATATTACCTTGCTGGAAACACTGTCGATGGTCACTACGTTATTTATGAGGGACATGTGAACGAGAAACCCGACACCATGCTGGGACTTCTTTTCGTCTCCCTCCCGGTGATAGAGTAGGTTACCGGACTCTAAGGTTGTCGTGCCCCACCCTCTCTTCGGACTTCAGACAACCCCACTATGTCCCACCGTAACCTACTCATCTCCTCTTCCACCTCAGCCAGTTTCTCGTCTGTCCTCAAAGTGCAGATGTTGTGTGTTACCAGGGCCATTTTTCGCCGGTGGTGGTAGCTGGATCCCATCCGGGGATTCTTAGCACCCCTTGCCCTGCCGTTACCATGACCGCTACCGGAGTCAGGAATAGCAGGGCTGCCGGGTACTGGGGGCCTGGTCGTATTTTGTACCTTCATTGAGGGGTTTTACCATACTCGCCACGCTTGGCAGGTGGGTTGGCGAGCGCAGTGGGGGGTCACAATCGCACTTCCAACGCTGCTGCCTATCGGAAGTCTGTTAATGTGCAGTGACGGAACTGTCCTTTAGTCGCCTTTTACCACATCCACAGGAAGACTTGGAGTGGTCTTATTCTGCTCTGCCGGGGACCACACGGCAAGGCGACCATGCTATATAAGTCTTATCTTTAATAACACAGAAAGAACATTGAAATTCGTACCGGTTAAGTAATTTGCAACTAAAACTATATCGGTACGTCGCGCTATGTGTCCCGGCCACTTCAACGAGCAAATCCACTGGGCTATGTCAGTGACTTTTGTGTTCTCCTACTTTCTCCGAATTTCTTCATTTCTGTAGAGAAACTTCAACACCGAACATAGTCTTCTCCATAGTGCGTTGACCGATCTTGAGCCTTCATATGAGGCCCATAGTAAGGGACCACGTTGATTATACCCTTTCATCTTGAGGTACTAGGTGTTTTGGACGAGAAATCACTGCGTAACTTCCCGAACACTGTCCAGCCGAGTCCGATTCGTCGAAAGACCTTTTTTTTGACGCTGGAACTTCCTGCCTGGATCAATTGACCCAGGTAGATACACTAGTCTACAACTTCCGAGGGTGGAGCTCTCAACACAAACAGCTACGGGCGCGACATGGACATTTGACATTTCTTTCGTTTATTCCAAGGCCCACCTGTTGGGAAACTCGATTAAGGTCTCCGAGCATAGTACTTAAATCTTCCAAAGACTTTGCCATAACTCTTTAAATACTAATAACTCAACTCCACCGTGACAGATTTTTATGATTTTCTGATTGATAAAATAGTAGATTAAAACCTTTTATTCGACATATATTAATGCCTGCACACATTCAATTATTAAAAAAATCTGAAGCAATGGTTTATGTTTCAACCATTTCACAGTTTTAAATGCTAATAATTCAACTCCACCGAGACAGATTTTTATGTTTTTCTGATTGATGAAAGAGTAGATTAAAACCTTTCATCCGACATATATTTCATCACTGCACACTTTCAATTTTTAAGAAAATCTGAAACATTGGTTTATGTTTAAACCATTTCACAGTTTTAAATGCTAATAACTGAACTCTACCGGGACAGATTTTTATGTTTTTCTGATTGATGAAAGAGTAGATTAAAACCTTTCATCCGACATATATTTCATCACTGCACACTTTCAATTTTTAAAGATAATCTAAAACAATCCTCTATGTTTCAAACATTTATCAGTTTTAAATGCTAATAACTCAACTCCACCGGGACAGATTTTTATGATTTTCTAAGTGATGAAAGAGTAGATTAAAACCTTTTATTCGACATATATTTCATCCCTGCACACTTTTAATTTTTTAAGAAAATCTGAAACAATGTTTTATTTTTCAACCATTTCACAGTTTTAAATGCTAATAACTGAACTCCACCGGGACAGATTTTTATAATTTTCTGATTAATAAAAGAGTAGATTAAAACCTTTTATTCGTCATATATTTCATTCCTGCACACTTTAATTTTTTTAAATTAATCTAAAATAATCTTCTATGTTTCAAACATTTAACAGTTTTAAATGCTAATAACTCAACTCCACCGGGACAGATTTTTATGATTTTCTGATTGATGAAAGAGTAGATTAAAACCTTTTATTCGACATATATTTTATTCCTGCACACTTTAATTTATTTAAGATAATCTAAAACAATCCTCTATGTTTCAAACATTTATCAGTTTAAAATGCTAATAACTCAACTCCACCGGGACAGATTTTTATGTTTTTCTGATTAATGAAAGAGTAGATTAAAACATTTTATTCGACATATATTTTATTCCTGCACACTTTAATTTATTTAAGATAATCTAAAACAATCGTCTATGTTTCAAACATTTATCAGTTTTAAATGCTAATAACTCAACTCCACCGGGAAAGATTTTTATGATTTTCTGTTTGATTCAAGAATAGACTAAAGCCTTTCATTTGATATATGTTTCATTTCTGCACACTTTCAATTACCGAAAATATTTGATGTCCAGTAGTAGTCCAGTATAGATAGACCTCCCATTTGTACGTAGTCACTTACTGTGAAGGGGTTTTAGTTTGGTCGCTAATAACTAAAGAGTTTTTGAAAATAATTTGATGCCCTTCGGAGTGTTTAAACACTGCATTATGGCCTATTATCCGAGATATGTGTGACTTTTCAGAGCTCTTGGACCAGATCTGCCCACTGTCCTTTACCTTTAAAAAAGATATAATAATCTATACAATCTCCTCTTTCCTGAAATTATGCCAAAAAATATATAAAGTTAAGATTCCTTTGTAAAATTTTAGTTTATTACAGTAATTTTTCAAAAACACGCACAGTATTGCGAGCTTTGCACCCATATCGCCTTAACTAATATTTCATTACAACTCCCCGTAGTTTATTACATTTGCAAAGCGCGCAGCGTAGGTGAAAAAAGTAACTTTATTTTTTATTTTTACGCTACTACAGGGGTTCCCAGAATGACGTCCGCGGCTCCCCATGGTTGCGCCGTGGAGGATATAGAAGAGATCAAGGGAGCCGTGAAGCTTTCTTGCCTACTTTCGAGCTTTGCGTGGATCCAAGATCTTTAACATGCGCAATCTCCACCTGAATTTTCTTTAGCAGGAGAAAAGTCTTATTGAACTCTCAAGTCAAGGTCCCAGTCTTCCAATTTAATTACGTAAGTTTTTGACAGCGGTCCAAAATGTCCAACATTCAATTCAAAAGCTCTTATTAAATTTGAGACATTTTATTTATTACAGCTACGGCTGATAGTCCATTTGAGCTGTAGCTGTAATATAGAAAATATAGTGGAGAATAAAAAGTGCTAAGCATGGTTTAAAAAGATTCAATCTCAGAAAATCATAGAATCAGTTATAACAATAAAATTTAATATCATACTGTTATTTTCAGTATCAGTGTACAGTGTTTTATAATTAAACTCTGTGATAATTGAGTTTCAAGTTTTTAATTGCATCAATTACGAACCTATCTTCAGTTAATAAGCACGATAATCAACAAAAATCACTATTTTACCCTGCATTGACTATACAGTCGACGTAGCCGTGTGGCTTCCGGCTTAGAATAGGACCATCCATTTCTTCCGTGGATGTCGTAAGAGGCGACTAAGGGAATAAGCGCAAACATGTCGTGCTACAACTGCATTCCCAAGAAACCGTTAACGGTTTCGGTTATTTCTTGGCATCCTTGAGTGACCTTTGACATCCATATTATATTTGGAGAAGAAAAAGCGGGAAAGCTCACCTTGGGCTCCGAAGCAGCACAGCTAAGGATGCAACCAAAAACTAGTGATAGGCCGAATATTCGTTTCATATTTGGTATTCGGCATATTAGGCAGGTTTACCGAATATTCGTATTCTGCCGAAGATTCGGCAAAGTTTTTTTTCCAGCCGTTTATGACCCACTGCAGGGTAAAGGCCTCCTCTATTTCTTTCCACGTCTCTTCTCTTTCTTTTGTCTATTTCCATTTAGAAACAAATAAATCTTCAAGTGTGGATTGATTCGTTGCTATTGAATTTGAAGATTGAGTGCCGCTGGTTTTTGAAGATTGAGTACCGCTGGCAGAGGCTTGAACGTCCTGTGCAGCCGCAGGCTCCTGCTGCATTGCCGCATAATTTAAAGAATTGGGGCTTACCTGACGCACACGTCTTTCACGGTTATTACTAGTGATAGGCCGAACAAGGGTTTCACCGAATACGAATGTTCGGTAAAAAATTTACCGAACCGAATATTCGGCCGTAGAATTAAATCAGCCGAGGAAACAAATACACTGGTTGGAACGTGTTTACGGGAAGCGCGCGGAATTGCGCCGGACCCTGCCGCCTGCTACCCCGCGCTACCCGAAATGTCATTGCATCATTCAGTACGAGTGACTTTTAGCCACGTGTATTTTTTTTTTTAAAGTTTAGTTAAAAAGTCAATTTTATTGAGAGTGTTAATTCATTTAATTGTCGTGGCTTTATAATGAGTGGAAGGAGAAGGTCGAGTATATGGAATTACTTTCGGGAGTGTGAAGATGACCGGCAAACCGGCCGGCAGACCAGCAAAGTTGAGTGTACAATTTGCGGAAAAATACTATCGCGGGGAGGTAGTGGCCGAAAGGCTTTAACAGGAGCATTATGCAACCACATAAAATTGAAACACACAGAGGAATGTAATAATCGTGAAAGACGTATGCGTCAGGTAAACCCCAATGCTCCAAATTATGCGGCGATTCAGCAGGAACCTGCGGGTGCACAGGACGTTCAAGCCTCTACCAGCTACTACCTACCAGCGGTACTCAATCTTGAAATTCTATAGCAACGAATCAATCCACACTCGAAGATTCATTTGTTTCTAAATGGAAAACTGTTTATTAAAATTGTATTTAAGAAAATAGGCGGAAAATGGGCGGAAATGGACCATTCTCCCCCCTATGAAATTACTGGACCGTTTGAGTTGTTGAAATATGGTATACATATGTTAGTTAGTTAACCCAAAGACGCAAGTAAAACGTAAATTAATACATTTCAAAAAAAGGGGCCACTTATGGGAGGCTAAATCAGACATTTCGTCGGCTTATTGCAAGAACTCATTAACTATCAAAAATCATTAAGTACAGACAACAATAGCTATGAACTCGCCTTGAAAACTTCTATATATTACAAAAACTCACTAATTACTAGCTTTTTAAATTTGGACTTTATGACTGAGCAATAAATTCAATAATTACAATTTTAGAGCTTATTAATAAAATTCATCAACTTTTTTTTTTAATTTTTCGTCCTTCCATACTAAATCTGTTTGGCGGAGCGCTGATTTGTATGGAAGGACGAAAAATTTTTATCGATTTTTAATAATTTCTTTTATAGAACTTGCTCCAAAAATTTTGCAGGTGGATAAAAAGTCAACCTGTATTATCATAAGTTTTATTGTGTACAAAATGAAAACAACTATATTATATTGTTTGTTTTTATTTATTTTTATCTTTATTATTTAAATCAAATAAGTAATATGACAGTTAACAAAAGCTTTAATGAAAAATAATTAAAAGTTAAGTTAATGACTTCTTGTCATGGTAAAAGCCAAGTTTTGAATGAAGGTTTTCATAAATGGACAAAGTCAGTCGCATTTCTTAATATGAAAATGTTAACAATCAGCCTTATTAGCATAAGCTGTTTTAAATGTTAACAATATTAACGAAATAATTCCTCTTATTCACAAAACATAAAAAAAACTCAAAAAAGAAAACAAATAGTACCTACGCCACATTACCCTCACGAGTAAAACAAACTTATAGTAACAACTAAAAGGTTTAATAAAAAATGTTTATTCCGCATCATCATCTTCCTGATCAGAGTACGCCCAAGAATAAAATCTTGACCTTCTTTATCTGGTAAATTTTGATACCAAGGGTGCAACTTAAAAGGGATTATCTTATATAAATAAAGACTATGATGACTGATGGTGATGAGAGTCATGACAAAAAACTTACCATCACCAAAGCAAAGAAAAAAGATTTATTGAAAATGTGCACTGAAAAGATCCCTTCTGAGTTGCGCAAGAAACCTTATAAAGAAGGACAAGATTTTATTCCTGAGCAAAGGTACTCTGATCAGAAAGATTTATTGAGCCAAAAGCTACAATAAGTAGACTTAATGCTAAAGCATTCTCTCCCTGTCAACCTTTAGGAGAAGAGAAACAGATAGAATAGTTGGCGTCTAAAATAGATAGAAACAATCCAGAAATAATAAGTACTTTTAAATATAAACTTTTAAATCATATTAATCATACATAAATATCGTATAAAATAAATATAATATATAATATTGATTATGATATGGAATAAACTTTTTTTATTAAATCTTTCCTGTAGCTTATCCTCCCTTAATTTATAGGTAGTTACTATAAGTTGGTTTTACTTTTGAAAATGTGAGAGTAATGTGGTGTACTATTTGTTTTCTTTTTTGAGATTTTATTTATGTTTAGTGACTAAGAGGAATTATTTTGTTAATATTGTTAATATTAAAAACAGTTTCTGCAAATAAGGTTGATTGTTAACATTTTTTATATAAGGAATGAGACTGACTTTGTCCATTTAAGAAAAACTTAATTCAAAACTTGGTTAAAGTTACCATGACAAGAAGTCATTAACTTAACATTTTTTTTATTAAAGCTTATTATATGTCATATTACTTATTATTTTTACAATAAAACTTATGATAATAATAAGACAACGAAGTTAAACACAACTAATTATATGATTACTCAAAAGGTTGCATACTTACGTCACGAGTTCTTGCAATAAGCCCACGATAAAAAAAATAATAATTGTGAACTATATCGTATAACATATTAAATGAAAGTGCTTTTTATTGTTATTTTTAATATATTTTTTGAATTTTTATGGAACCGTATTTTTGATATTATTAAAAAATAAATTATAAAAATACCTTCCCTTTATCTCCAAATTAAATAAGCCTAATTTTTTGAAAAAATTACAATTATATGTTCATAATATTCTTTATCTATAGATTACAGATACTTATCATTAGAATATATGGGCGAAACTTATAGGCGGTTAAGGTGAAGATATAGGCAAATGGCCTTGAAGTGGCGCCCTCATTTGAAATGAAAATGTTAACTCGTAAATATGGAGATAATTTCCATATTGCTCTTCGTCATGCACTAGATAGCCCTTTAAATTATTTTATAAACCACCGTTGAAAGTATTTACATTAGTCCGTCTAGCTTTAAAACTTGCCTCCGCCAAAAGTGGCCACGGCAAGTTTTAAAGCTAGACGGATCACCAATAATAGTTTCAACGGCAGTTCATAAAATAATTTAAAGGGCTATCTAGTGTATGACGAATACCAATATGGAAATTATCACCATATTTACGAGTTAACAATTTATTTCACACTTCAAGGCCATTTGCCTATATCTTCACCTTAATATAAAAATAAAAAAAAAGATCTGCAAACTGCCGTGTGACATATCAAATAAAAGCCTAGGCCTTGTTGTAAGAATTTCATATATATATATTTTAATTACGATGAGTATTTTTGAAGTTTAAAATAGGTAAAATTTGACCACCCTCTCATTATCTCCGAAACTACAGGGCCTAAAATTTTGATAAAAAAAAGCAGTAAATATAGTAAATTTCATAAAAACCTATGAGAAGAACGAAACCCTCTTCACGCGAGTTTAACTTGCACTTGACCATTTATTTCTTAAATAACCTTAGGTAAAATACTGATCCAAAAAATTATATTAAAATATACCTAAGTACAATACAATACCTAAGTTTATTAAAATTTCTCATAAAAATAATTTTCATTTAATATCAATATATGCTCTTTTTAATACCTAATTAATCCCCATAAGTAGCCCCCATTTTGGAATTCATTTGTTTACTTTAATAACGACCGTCTTCGGGTCACTGACATACATACCTATGTGTACCAAATTTCTACTCAATCGGTCCAGTAGTTTCTTAACAAATTGGATGTTATGTGACAGACAGACGTTTTCCGTTTTTATCTTTTTTAGGTATGGAACCCTAAAATTAAAAAAAAAATCATTATGTGATCTAAGTATCCAAAGATAAAAAAAATCTTTTTTAAGTTTAAGTTTTTTTTAGTTTAACACATTGTTGGACACACTACGTCTATAGACGTTCTATTGTGTCTGGCTGAGTGTCCAGCACTGTGTTAAGTTAGTACTTATTATTATCAACGTAGGTAAGTCATAATATTAGATATCATTTTAATTTGTTACATAAACATTAAACATTTTTATGTCAAATGACATCATGATCCAAAATTACAAAACTTACATTACAATTCAACCCGCCCCATACTGTCTCCAGTGCAATGAACTTGCCCGAAACTTTAGCTGCGTCACCGCGCTGGATATATAGCTATAGCCATTCTTCGCACCAGAAACGATCCAGAGCGGGAGTCCCCATTTTTTTCTGCGATTCGTTGACCTATATTTCTATAATAGGGCGCTTAGCGTCCGATCCCCAACTGCCATGGTCTACTATAGGCACAAAATAAATATTTAAACGCTTTCTTTCAGCCGCATCCTCGGCGGCCGCTGCCGTGCAGACAGCACGCCCGGCTACATATATCTATAGACACACAAGACATATGTGGACACAAGAGATGTGACGGCTACACTACTGAAACAGCGCAGGTAGCGTCCCAAATCAGGCATCTGCCGTGCTTCCACGGCTCAAGCGTCAACCTGTCCGATCTCTTGGGCTCATATGGCCTGGCGGCTTCAGCACACAGGATACGTTGGCTGTGACAAATAACGCGGAGGGATATGCAAACGCCCGTTTAACGTAATAACTATCTCACTGCTCTATTAATGCTATACGAGTTTTTATGCCTACCTACTGATTTTCAATCAGTATAGTTGATGATTTTGGAAAAACAATAGGATGTCAGGTTCCAAGAATAATAAATTAACTACATTGATTTTATATTTATCAAGGACTACTCGTATTGTCGTAGTACATACGTATATAGCTGTGAGTGACGTGTGTCGTCCGTCACACTATTTAAGAGATTTAATGCTTGTGTTTGATGTATTTGTTTGTCTATAACTGACGAACACTGACATTTCTGCATGTAGGTAACATAGTCTATATTTTCCGGGATAAGATTCCCGAGAGATGAACGCAAACCAAGTCGCCTACAAAACATATCTAGTAGCTGTAGGTATGTAGCGTCGAGATAAGATCCTATACAGTTTGGTAATGAAGCCCTCTGTCAAAGCCAGATTAAGAATCCGTTTCCTATAAGCATGGCCTTGTGGGCAAATTGCATACGGTGAACCTTGCGCTGTAGTGCTGTGGAGAGTCAATTTCGGTCAGAGGCCTTGAATAGCGTAATCCTGTATAGGTAACAATTCACAAAATGAAGTGAGTGAATTCATGTGATGTGCCGTTCCCGGGAACGTTCCCGGGGGATTTGGGTATTTGGGACCGGTCCCGATTTCTAGGGAATGTTACGGAATATTGGATATATGTATTTGTATTAAAACCATATCAAGGGATGCATTAACGTTAGTAAATATATTTACAGTGATAAAAAATTTGTCTGATAAATAAAATTACAAATTTCCCTGACATTTCCATTTTTTTGGGAACGTTCCCGGAAATCTGGGGAACGGGAACGTGACCAAATCGGATATTGCAGGTTAGAGGACCCAAGGCCTTAGACAAAATTAACTCATCAAGAGGCAAGATTAACTCGCCTTTCGAGGTTTTCAATCCTAAATTGGTTCCGTTTTTCCTTCTAAGGAAAGGTTTCCTTCTTACCCTTAAAACAACAAATGAACAAGTGAAATTGATGGTTACTCGTTTTAGTATCTGATAGATAATTTGACTCTATCGACTGACACCACAGAATAGGGTTGATTATTTTCACAAAATAGTATCAATCTACATTTAATTTCTCTTTTTAGACTAGAGCCTGGATCTTGCGACCTTTCACTTTACCGTATTGTACTGTACATTGTCCCTACCATAGTATAACCCTGTAGTTATAGAGATTAATGAAGTTCTCTGGGCCGATTATCTTTTAGAACTATCTGTGCTAAGTATCGTTCGCAGAATTACCTTGTAAGAAATAACCTTAAACAGAAACCACGGTTCGACTAGCTCCCTAGTAAGTAGGTAATCAATCTTGCTACGTAGACACAGTAGTGTCCTTCCACTCCTACCGATCAACTAACAACTAGTTGTTATATAGCAGAATCGAGGTTTACAAATGAAGAATGAATAAAGGTCGAGATTTGAACTAACTATCTGCGCGTGACTTCTTCCGCAGTCAGCAGCACAGTGGCTGACCCCTCGACCGTGTGTCACAACCGCACCCGCACCACGCATAAAAATTTGTTGACAACTCGTATCATAGACTAATCACATGCATGACTTCAGATATACATACAATGAAGTATAAAACTGGTAGTGTAAATTACGGACTGCAGTCTGCCCTCGAATTTTATTCGGAACACTTGTAATGAGATAACATTGATAAGACTTAGTACAAGTTCAAGTTCTGATCCGCGGACTACCAAGACCAGCCTGACCATTGGATTTTTATAAAACAGTTTTATATGTAAGTGTATTAAAATTTTATTTCTTAGTTAAGCACTTTTCTGGTAAACAAGATTTTGCCCCAAGCCAGTAACATCATTATAGGTATAGGTCCTTCGTTTTAGCCTTGCCGTGATCGGGTAAAAATTATATTTAACGAGACTCTTGGTAATTATTATTTTTTCTTTTTAGTTATGTTAGCAAGTAACTAGGTACATTACGCTCAGTAACTTTTATAGAGAAAAACATTGCGGAATAAAATAAATAAATAGATACTTAAGTACCTATTTATTTATTTTATTCCGGGATTAAAACTCCTTTTTAATAAGACTAGGTATATAGTGCAAAATCCGTTGAGCGAAATCGTAGATATGTAGGTACTTTCTTAAGACGACGTGGGTTCCAAATTTGCAATACGGTGCGTGTTTTTGAAAAATCACTGTTATTAAACTACTACAGTTTATTTTTCAAAAAATTAACATAAAAATCTTAAGGATTTTTTACAGACACTCACAATAGCCAAAACAAGATTGAGCATTTTTGGCTCGTTAGAAAAAAATCACAAACATACCTCTAAATTTGCCTTTATAATACGTATTACTATTTTATACAATCACCTTTTTATATGAAAATTATACCAAAAATGTATTATCTAAATATAAATATAAATAAATATATACGGACAAATCACACTGATTAAGCTAGCCCCAAAGTAAGTTTTTTAAACTTGTGTTATGGGATATGGGATGGGCGGTCTAGCGTGTTAACCATTACGCCACGGAGGTTGTCAAATATCCATCCATTTTGGCTAAAAAAAATATTATAAATATAATACAAAAAAAAAAACACTGTGAAATATTCGTCGAGAGCGAAGGAAGGGCCGGAGCCGTGCTCGACCAATATTTCACTGTGTTTTATTTATATTAATATATACAGGCTCACTTTTAAACCACCAGCCAAATTTTTGGAGCAAGTTCAGTCCATGATACTGAACTACTTTCTATAAAAAAAGTTATTAAAAATCCATGAAAATTTTTCGTCCTCCCATAGAAAATCCGTTTGACTAAGCGCTGATTTGTATGAAAAGGCGAATTTTTATTTTAGTTTTTCGTTAATTGTTTTTATGGAAAGTAGTTCAGTATCATGGACTGAACTTGCTCCAAAAATTTGGCTGGTGGTTTAAAAGTCAGCCTGTATATATTTTTTGTATTTGCGAAAAACGGCCACTTTTGGCAAATGTGCGTATTAAAGCTTAACGTTCTCATTATAAACTGTAAACAGTTATTCACAAAATAGTTTGAAGGATTATCTAGGACTTGGTCGTAGCAAAATTTTAAATGATGTCTGCGTTTTCTTTGAAATTATTTATTTTAAATAGGGGCAGCACTGGACACCGGAAAATTCAAGTACGGCCTTAAGATTTTTATGTTCATTTTTTGTGGTATAAACTGTAGTAGTTTAATTACATTGATTTTAAAAAAAAATGCACAGTATTGCAAATTGTGAACCCAAGTCATCTTAAATGATTTCTTTATTGCATACCTTTAACAAACAATTTTTTAATGGATTTTTAACTATTAAATGAAATGCTAAAAGTAGGTAAGTACTAATTATAAGGTATATTGTTAAGTACCTATAATTACCTCTGGCTATTTATTAGTCTTTATTTCACTTGATACCTATAATTACAGCAGTAAGAACAACAATAATAAATAATAACTACTTAAACTATCTAAAACTAAGTAACTAAAAAAAAAACTTAATACAACTTAAATATTAAAAATACATTACCTATATATATTATTATAGGGCTATCAAAGACATAATACAATTTTAGTGTTCATATTTCATTGGTAAGTACGAGTACCTATTTAATTACCTAATACGATTTATATCTATATATTTGATCTGAGTACATGAGCATTTCACGTATTTGTGTAGGTAAGATTATTTCGACTATACATATAATAATATACAATGTGAAAGGGACATACCCGTAATAAATCGAACCACGGTCTATACTAGATCATTATAGTATATTAAAATAACAGCAAAAAACAAAAATACATATCTGCATTTCCATACAAAAGTGTGCAGTCACCTAGCCGATTTGTATGGGAATGTCGAATTTTTGTTTTAGTTTTTTGACTGTTATTTTAATTTAATTAAGTATATTTAACCCTTTCACCGCGAGACTTTATATCAGTTGTCATGCTCCCAGCGCGAGGAATTGTGAATATCCATAATTTTTGGTCGGATAAATCCGACGCTCGCGAAATGGGCACGAAAATGTTTGTCGGATTAATCCGACATTCGCGGTTAAGGTGAAGATATAGGTAAATGGCCTTGAAGTGGCGCCCTCATTTGAAATAAATTGTTAACTCGTAAATATGGAGATAATTTCCATATTGCTCTTCGTCATGCACTAGATAGCCCTTTAAATTATTTTATGAACCACCGTTGAAAGTATTTACATTATTCCGTCTAGCTTTAAAACTTGCCTCCGCCAAAACTGGCCACGGCAAGTTTTAAAGCTAGACGGATCACCAATAATAGTTTTAACGGCAGTTTATAAAATAATTTAAAGGGCTATCTAGTGCATGACGAAGAGAAATAAGGAAATTATCACCATATTTACGAGTTAACAATTTATTTCACACTTCAAGGCCATTTGCCTATACCTCCGCCTTAAAGGGTTATGTGAACTAATATAGCCCGTGGTTCGATTTATTACAGGTATGTCCCTTCTACGTTGTATATTATTAACTTCGATCATATATTCTATAGATGCACAGTTCCTTGCTAAAGTGTCATACAGTTTAATCTAATTTGAATAAATAATAAATCCGTATTTTCACCACGCACTTTGGCATCTTTGACGTAACGTCAAGCGCGCGGCCACTGAGCGAATGAGAGCGAAACAAGGCATAATACTATTTTATGCCTTGTTTTTCCGGTGCCATTTTTTAGGCGGCAACTGTGCATCTATAGAATATATGATCGAAGATTATAAATTATAAAATGTCCTGAACAGTAGTAACAATTCAATCTGTTCAGTGATTCAGAAGTGTACTTTAACATTTAGCGGACAAAAACGCAAACGTGAAAAGTACCTTCCTTTCTCTTGCGATCTTCAACATACTTGGATCATTGACATGCATATACATATATCATATTCGGATAAGAAAGCGCACTAATTAGGAAATCGGAAGATGTATGTATCGTTGTTAAAACAAATTGGATCCGATTTAGAGTAAATCGGAGGTTCCAACCGCACTACTACTTAAATCGTCTCCGATTTTTTTTTTATTTTTTATTTTATCTATTTGGGACACAAACAATTTTATTTTATATACACATAGAAAAATATATACATTTAAAAAATCAATGAAGTTTCCAGTGGTAAATTATACATACACCAACAAAATATACTTGGTTATGATAAAAAAAAAAAACATTAAACAGAAATGTGACGACAAATTAAACATAACAAAACTTGAATAATTTCTTACTTAAGTAATTAACTAAAAAAACACCTTAAAAGTACAGTCAATTAACACTACAGCTAAATTTACTCATATACTTAGTATTTTCTTTATTCTTCTTTTAAATTTCATGGTCTTGCAATCAAAAGGATCTACATTTGTAAACATATTATTATAATTGTTGCAGGATCTATGCAAAAATTTATTGCTGGCGTAATTTGTTCTTAACCTAGGCAGTGAAAAAAGCGTTTGATCTCTTGCATTAACGCGGGGACTTCATAATCTAATATTACTTAGCAGGAATGGGGAATCAATAAGACTATTTAGTAACTTGTATAGAAGCATTTGGTCCTTTTCTACACAATGGTCTCTCAAACATGGAACATTATGGACGCTGCTAGAAGACTGATCTGAATGTGCAAATTTATAATTTAGATGTTTCATAAATTTTCTATTTATTTTTTAAATTTTATCAATATATAGGCACATTAAATTGGTGATTCCACACAGAAGACACATACTCCAGGATTGACCTAACCAGGGTATTATAAATAAATCAAAAAAGTTGAGCACTGCCTAAAATGTTTACCAACTCTAATAATAAAACCTAACATTTTAGTTGCCTTAACAGTTAGGTATAGTTAGAGTATGTTCTTCAAAAGTGAGTTTACTATCAATATACTTCCAGATTAACGCGACTTATAGATTGATCGTCTAGTTTATAATTAAATAATATAGGATTAACTTTTCGAGTATATGATATTGATATGACGTTATGTTACATTTCTTACGTTTTAGCTTTATACAGTTATTTTTACAATATACACATATGCTTTCAAGATCACGTTGCAGAAGTTCACAGTCAGAAAACGATTCAATATTTTTATAATTTTGCATATGGTCTGCGTGTAATCAAACTTTGGAAAATTTGAAAATAGAAACCACATCATCTATGAATAAGTTAAAGAGTAGTGGACCTAAATGGGATCCCTGGGGTACACCTGAAAATACGGGCATGAAAGTTGAGCAAAATCCTTTCACAGTTACAGCTTGACTTCGATCTCTTAGATAGGATTCAAGTCAGCGCAGTAAATCAAGTGTGTAACTGACCTCTTGTAACTTTGCAGTAAGAACAAAATGAGGAATCTTGTCAAAAGCTTTAGAATAGTCGGTATACGTGGTATCAACCGGACCAACTTGTTCCATACCTGCTGCCACCTCATGAATAAATTCACAAAGATTTGATTCCGTTGAATTTTTACTAAGGAAACCGTGTTACTGATTGGAAATTACAGATCTTATAGTCGGAAATATATAATCATAAACAATCTTTTCAAACAGCTTTGGTATAGCGCTTAACTTAGAAATTGGTCTGTAATTTTCTATATAATTTCTGTCACCAGATTTGAAAATTAGGGTAATAAAACTTTGCTTCCAAACTAATGGCATTTTGCCAGTTTTTAGGGACATATTAAACAACAATGGCGAAGCTAAGGATCTGTAGCACAGAAAAATTGAGGTATGCCATTTGGCCCACTCCCCTTGCTGACATCTTAATTTTTTAAATATTTCTCTACTTGAAATGACGAGATTTCAATAGTACTAGATAATGAAATATTTTCCATTTTTTTATGTTCCCGAGGAGTGTATGTTGAACTGCTTGGGCTTTTATAAACAAAGTTAAAAAACGTATATCTCTTCTCCGTCAGTGGTAGCCGTATCTTTAAAAACATTCTATCGGGAATATCTGGTGTGTTATGGAATATCAAAAATACTTGCTTTTACTTTTTATTTTATCTTCAGCATTGAGAATGAAGTTGTTATAGCATTCAATCTGTGATCGTTTTTGACGTTCGCGTAATAAACACAATGTTTCATAATCACTTTATCGGCCAAACATTTTCCATTTTTTATGGAATTTTAATTTTTATTTTACAATTTTTATAAGTGACGGGGAGTATACCAATACCACATAGGGCAACGTGTGTTACATTTAAATGTTTTGATAGAGACATGTTTAGAAATTACGTCGTCTAATAATTGATAAAATTTATCAACAGCAGAATCTATATCTTGACAGCCGTTCAATTGTTTCCAATCAATGTTTACGATCTCTGTGTTTATGGCATCATAGTCAGCGGCTCGAAATAAAGGTACCGATCGCGGAGAAGAACGTAACATACGTGGAACAATGTAATTTATTATCAACACCAATGCAGGATGGTGACCATCTTCCGGAACTAATGGAGCATTACTTCTACTTACTTTACAATTACAATCACTTATTATCAAAACGAAGAGCCTATCGCTTTCATTTGGTATAAGTATTATTGAATTGTTTATAGTCAGTAAAATTAAGAAAAGCATAAAGTTTGTTTGTATTTGTCATTTTCACAGCAATTCACAAGAATCGAAGAATTTCTATAATTCTGCCAGCGTGCAGTAGGGATATAAAAATCACCTACGCTACGATTAGACAATGATTATAAGGATTTATCGTAAAAGGGCAGCCTAATCGTAGCGCAGCGCTGCGATTTATAATATAATAGAACGACAAGTCGGCGCCCGCGCTTTGAGCATAATAAACGTTTCTTGAAATGTTGTGTATTCTTTTTGAATAAATTCGGACAAATGATTGAATTGCTTGGATGATTCCAAAGTCTTAAAAAATTCTAAAATGTCAGCATTATTTTACCCAACAATTTCTCTTTTTTACTTTTTTACCCGACTGCACCAGAAAGAGGGTTATGCTTTTCGAGTATATGTATGTATGTTCTTTGGCACGCTCTGCAGCCTATACTACTTGATGAATTTTAGCTTGAATGGTGTCATTAGATTCATTTTCATTGTGAGACACTGGGTATATCAAAATAAAAATAAAAAAACAAAAGAGACGGATTTTTTATTTAAGAGGGCGCCTGATGTTAATAATCTATATTTCGCTCCCGTTTCCACACACACAAATTTACTCTAGCCTAAGCGAGACAGCGAGCCACGCGGGGCGTAGGGAATCGCGGCGGGTATTGAGGCTGGTTTTGAGGTTTTTTTCCTTTTACAAAGAATATTTAAGAGTTATTTAAAAAGTTAGATATATGATGACTGCCTTTTGTTTAATACAATTATAATCCAAAGTAACAAGTGCTAATTTATTGTATTTCTTGAATACTTTCTGTTTTAGTATACCTAATTCTGAGGTGATTTGGAGGCAACTTTGCAATGTTTTTCTATCGAGAAATTTTTTAGCAATAGTGTTTTCGAAACATATGATGTATATAGTTAGACCTGAACTTTGCTGTGTTTTCATTTCAAAATGAGTATTTCGTTACTATTAATAATATTTAAGATCGCTCTAAGTACTATTAGGGTCATACGGGCTCTTAAAACCTATCGAGTGGGATATGAAAATAATGGGTTTTATAAAAGGATTATACAACAATTTACATACAACGTATATATTTAGATGTTGGAATAAGATATTCTAAATGACAATATTTATAAATTTTATATACCTATAGACGTAGTATATTATTACTCTGTGCCTATAGTAACCTCGCTCATTTTAGAGACGAAGTTGGGTTTTTTTTGTCTTTATAATTATTTGTTTATGTCCATTATTCCCACCGTTACAGCTACAGCTGTTGTTTTGATATATACGGCGCCATCAATCCTAACGTGCAGCCCATTAAAATACTTATTTACGACTGCGTTATCTGTACGATATGGATCCAATTTACTAATTAACAATTTTGGAACCTGACTGTTCCTTATTAGATTTTCTACATATTGGATAGTGTAACGCTCTATGATGCCCCGGAAACAGGTCAAGATGATCAAACGTACCTAACAGATTGTCCACTATTTTTATATATTCTGAGAGGACACCGTGAGTCTTGTCATTGATAAGGCCGAAGCCGTGACGTCGCGCGACTCTATTGTGTTTTACCATTTCGGAATTGAAAAGTCCTAAAAAAAGTCTGACATTTCGATAAAAGTCCGGACTTTTAGTCACAAAATACAAACTTAGTTCTAGTGGTATGGACTATGGTAGAGTCTGGCCAACGAAAGCTATCCCTTATAACTAAAAATGAATATAAAAAATCCGAAAAAAATTTAAAAGCTGGACAAAGTCTAACTACTACTACTACTACTCTACGGTCTACTGGAAGAAATTGCTTTAGAAATAAGTAGCACTTAAGTACTATGTTTTCCTTATTTTTTATGTGTATGTTTGTAAATTTCCAAGTGTACTGGAATAAATAAAATAAATAAATAAATAAAGTCCGGACATGAGTCTAAAAGTCCAGCACTGTCCGGTGGACGGATGGTAATGGTAACCCTATGTGGGAGTGCCCAACGTTTTTTGACACATTTTATTTGCATGCTAGGTACGTAAGAACCATCACGCTGAGCGTGGACTTTGAGTCTTATACTATTTTTATTAGCGTTTATGTACATGTTTATATATGTTTGTGCGTACAATATTAAGTTATTCATTGGCAAGCGAGCAGTGAATTCGTACCTCTGGACGAAGCAGCTTCACTTGTTCTACGAGTATTTGTGGTAAGTCCGGAATTCGTTTTGTATCTCTTCTTTCTAGGAATACATACATTTATTCCCTACGGAGTAAACAGAGCTAGGTCTAGGTCACAAGCTCCAAAGGACACGTAAGCGTAATAAACGGGCAAGTGCGAGTCGGACTCGTACATGAAGGGTTCCGTACCACCGTACAATGTTTTAAAACACTGAAGAAACACGTTTCTTGTATGACGATCCCCTTTAATTTTTAACTTTATTTTATTTTTAGTATTTGTTGTTATTGTGGTCATAGTGATACATAATTGGTGAAAATTTCAAGTATCTAGTTAATGCCATTATGAAGATCAAGTTAAAAACGCTGAAAAAACACGTTTCTTGTATGACGACCCCCTTTAATTTTTAACTATTTTTATTTTTAGTATTTGTTGTTATATCCGCCACAGTAATACATAATCGGTTAAAATTTCAACGGACAGACGGACAGACGGACAGACGGACAGACGGACAGACGGACAGACGGACAGACGGACAGACGGACAGACGGACAGACGGACAGACGGACAGACGGACAGACGGACAGACGGACAGACGGACAGATGGACAGACGGACAGACGGACAGACGGACAGACGGACAGACGGACAGACGGACAGACGGACAGACGGACAGACGGACAGACGGACAGACGGACAGACGGACAGACGGACAGACGGACAGACGGACAGACGGACAGACGGACAGACGGACAGACGGACAGACGGACAGACGGACAGACGGACAGACGGACAGACGGACAGACGGACAGACGGACAGACGGACAGACGGACAGACGGACAGACGGACAGACGGACAGACGGACAGACGGACAGACAGCGGAGTCTCAGTAATAGGGTCCCGTTTGCACCTCTCGGGTACGGAACCCTAAAAATGAGCACGTAGCCACATAAAATATTGACACGTTACCTAGATTTTTGATCATGTCCATCAAATTAGCTTTGTGGTGGGGACATCTCGCTATCACTTTCGTACGCGCGATACCTAATAGCAGTGACATCACAAGCGCAGTATGATAAATTGTTTAAAACTAAATATGGTGATATTTAAAAATTTGGTTATTCATAAAATATTTAAATATCACCATATTTAGTTTTAAACAATTTATTTCAAATGAGGGCGCCACTTATGCTACCATTTCACCTTAATAAATAAAAAATAATACAAGTGCGTGTGTTACTGTGATAAATACTTAATTAATTTAGGCAATTTTTCATATCAGCCAGCATAGATATAAACGTAATATGTACGAGAGCGATAACAGTAGTTTATGCAATATTTTATATACCTACTAGATTTAAAGATTTAAAAATCCATGAAGCGTAGGACACACACCCATTCAGACGATCTGACTAAGATCACTGGAAAGCGTCGCCGATCTAGAGCGGCATGCATCTAATGCATGCCGCTTTAGATCGGTCATTTTGGAAATCCTTGGGGAGGCCTATGTCCAGCACTGTGTGGCTGAAATGACGATGAAGTAAATGATTCAAACCTAATAATTATCGTTACAATACCTATGTTATTTAAGGCCGTACCTAAATTTTCCGGCCGTGTGGCCGTGGTGGCCGTTTTACGCACGTTTGCGAAAAACGGCCACTTTTGGCAAATGTGCGTAGTAAAGCTTAACGTTCTCACTTTAAACTGTAAACAGTGGTTCATAAAATACTTTGAAGGGTTATCTAGGACTTGGTAGTTGCAAAATTTTAAATATTGTCTCCGTTTTCTTTGAAACGATTTATTTAAAATGGGGGCAGCACTAGACCCCGGAAAATTCAGGTACGGCCTTAAGGAATTAGACTGATAGTATCCGTTTCCTTTGCCAAACAACCAACACGCACTTGATTATAATGATCAACTTAGCATGAAGATATATAAATCAGATCCTGACAGCAGCTACTGATTAGCCAATTAGTATCTAAGAGCGTATGCATCCATCAGATCTGATAGATGGATTGGATACATTATGTTGAATGAGAGGTGCAGCATACACATATAAACTTTTTACTTATTACTAGCACGAAGTACCTACTTAGCCATCCACGCAAAAATAATGGTATTATAGTAACTTTATATGGAAAAGGTACATTACATTATTTCAATGAAAGAAAAGTTACGCGTGTTATTGTTATTATTATATTATATTATAATTGCCTACACAAAAGCATGAATAACAATAATTCAAATATTAGATATTTTGATGAATTTTCAACGTGAAGATATCTATAAGTAACTAATTAAAAGTGAATAAATTTTGCCAGAGAGAACAGATTTGGTTTGACATATAAATAGGACGTCACTATCGTACGACTGTCTATTATTTTACTCGTATGGAGTAACTCCCCTGGCTAAGGATACCCTAGCTCCCTGGGGATTCCTTTTACTTTTTTTTTACAATAAAAACCTATTTCATTTCGAAACAACACTGAATTTCAATTTACTTATTTAGGTATTTTATTTTTTGTGCGATTTGCCCTTATGTATTAATTCTTCTTATAATTTTATCAATACACACCTCTCTTCTTCATCTAAGCGCTTTCCCGGTTGCGTCCTCAGCTGTGCTGCTTCGAAACCCGAGGTGCGCATTCCCGAATTTTCCTCTCCAAATATAACATGCACGTCAATGGATGCCAAAGACCTTGCGAAGTTTAGAGGAAATAGGCTAAACAGGCAAACAACTAATTAGGCTGTAATTTTACGAAATATTTTATAACAATACACACCTGTGTCATAACCTCATAATATTAGCATGTTATTAAATTATTTATGTAAGTATCTGTATTTTATATGTATGAGTAAGTCTTTATTATAAGTATATAGGTATGCATGTGTGTGTTATATGTATTTTGTAATTTTGCGCCGCATCGTGTTATATGTTTATATGGTTGACTTGAGTGAGTAGAGAACGCTTTTTTATCTAATCTCAAATCGTAAAATTCAAATAATAAACTTTAGAACGATTTTATATTTACGTACTTTATGAATACAATACCAAAATTTAAAACTAGAATCACTATTATAACACCTCTTCTCGAACAAAATGTATGTTATGCGGAATTTTTTTAACTCTTACCACAGAATACATAAGAGTTCAAACCCTTTCGATACATGTCAATTTTTGTTACGGCTCTGGATACACTTAATTTGAGCCTCATAAAAATGGTGACACTGTTTATGTGTACCGAATTCTTGCAATTGTAGATGTTAAGGCTGCGCCTGATGTGGATAATCTAAATTTTGCTTCCGCTTCCACGCATACAAATTTACTGTAGCCGAAACGAGACAGCGAGCCTTGCGGGGTGAAAGCAATCGTGTTTTCGAAACATATTATGTACAGAGTGTCCTGAACTTTTCTGTGTTTTTATTTCAAAGTGAGTAATTCGTTAATATTGATAATATTTAATAACGCTTTAAGTACTATCAGGGACATACGGGCTCTTAATGGAACGCTAAAGACACTGTTTACCATTTTATAATGCTAGAAACCAGTTTTAATCGCTGTAAGATGGCTTAAAATAATTCGTATAAGGGCCGTAAAAAAAAAGGAATTAATTGTCCGTGTCCTTATAGTTTATTATGGCGCCTCATTCATACGTTTTCAAGTAATAAATATTTTGTCTTTTCTTTGCATAACATTTGTTTTGTTTGTGAAAATGTAATGAAATGAAGAAAAGAGGACTCCGCCCGAGATTTCAGATACCTACGGCGGTATAAATCCCTTACAATCTATTACTATTTCGTAAAACTATAGCCAAATCATTTAAACAGTTCCGGCTATTTCTTCTCCACTTCGCTAGGTCTTTGGCATCCTTGGGTGACCATTGACATGCTGTTATATTTGGAGAAGAAAAAGCCGGAAAGCGCACCCCGGGCTCCAAAGCAGCACAGCTGAGGATGCAACCAGGAACGCGCCTAGAGAAGAAGACATTTTAAATAAGTTAATTTATTATTAAATTGCTAAAGTTATTACAGTCTGTAATGGTAGAAAAGAAAAGTCAAAGGAACACGGCACACGTATAAATAAAAATTAAAATAATTAATTCAAAAACACTCCTATTGTCAGCAGTACTTACTCAAGATTTCATAAAAAAAAATCTTGTTTTACAACCGGGAGCGTCGCGGCCGGGGGCGGGCGTAGCGGACAAACAAATTTTGAAATTCGTGAGCGTCCCGGCCGAGCGCGTCGCGGAACGAGGGCCCAATATAACGGCCGGAACCAAAGCAAAATAAGCAACCATTAAGGTTGCTTTGGGGTAAGATCGGATCGGAGATAGATAAGATAATTCAAATAACTCTCAAATGTGGCAATATTTTTTAAATCTGGCAACATAATATAAGACACCGTTTTGTTCTGCCCCTTCCTTAGGTCTGCGGTAATCACTGCTACGCGATTTACGTGTAATGGGTTTGTGCCTAGAAAAACCCTATATCCAAATTGAAAATATGTGATGTGATACCACACTTCTGAATAGTGGGTAGTAATGGCCCACTCATGGCGGATTTTCATCGTATATTTTCAATTTGGATAAATTTCCGAGCATTGTAATGCTATTAATAATATTTTAAGTGTAAAATCATTTTATAACATACATAGTGGTTAGTTCTATCTGATAAATTGAATCGTAAGATATGGCTATAAGCTGAGGTCTTGCCCCGTGTGGTTTTAATCCGGTCTTTTTTGTTGTTAAAACGTCAGTAATTGTCAAGCTTTTAATTATTAGGTTAGCTTAGTATTATACTTACATACTTAGTAGGTAAAGTTGAAATGTTTTGAGAAATTATTCATATTAATTAAATAGTATTTTGATTGTTCCACACAAATATACGGATATTTCTCTTATAAAAACCTAACGTTTGCTACACTGCTTTTAGACAGTAATCTGATTTTATTCCGCTAAAGTCCGGTTTTTACCTGGTGTTTGGATTAGCAAACTTAAGGTGAAGGTATAGGCAAATGGCCTTGAAGTGGCGCCCTCCTCTGAAATAAATTGTTAACTCGTAAATATGGAGATAATTTCCATATTGCTCTTCGTCATGCACTAGAAAGCCCTTTAATTTTTTTTATGAACCACCGTTGAAAGTATTTACATTAGTCCGTCTAGCTTTAAAACTTGCCTCCGCCAAAAATGGCCACGTCAAGTTTTAAAGCTAGACGGATCACCAATAATAGTTTCAACGGCAGTTCATAAAATAATTTAAAGGGCTTTCTAGTGCATGACGAAGAGCAATATGGAAATTATCACCATATTTAAAAGTAACAATTTATTTCACACTTCAAGGCCATTTGCCTATATCTTCACCTTAATATTCATAATGATAACTTGGCAGCGTATTTTGTGAAAGAAACTACAAAATTCAAGCCAGTAAATTTATTCAAAAACCCCTATAGGAAATGAGGTAAAAAAAATTGCTGCATCCTCTTCAAAAAGAAATACAAGAATACCTCAACTTATCGTATGTTAATTCGGATGACATATTTCTTCCAGTTATTTTGATTTTCCCACTTTGCTGAACAGAGAGAATCAATACATCGTTTTTTTTTAAAGTAATGAGGTATACTTATGACGGATTTCAGATTTTCCGATCTGAGAGTTCGGAAAATACAACCGAGCTGAGTACAGGTACAGAGATAAGTTACCTAATAAAAATGGTACAAATAAATGAATTAAATATAATGACGAAATGAAAGTTTTTTCTACGAATATTACTCATAATATTTTAATATTATAAGTAATATTTTATATAATTTGTATACTAATTCACATAAAGCATCTAAACAATAATTTATAGCTGTAGCCTAATATTAAAATTAAGTAAGGACTAATAAAAAAACACATTACTTTGTTTTGATACATTAGAATACACCATTACACTTTCAAAATGATCCCGGAAGGTAAAGTATTTTGTTAGGTAAGTACTTATTATTATTTAGGTACCTTCAATTTTGGTTCGGCACTAGGAGTTCTTATTATCCTTGGCAGATCGAAAGATCCAAGCCGAAGGAACGTGATTCGCGAATATGACGTACTATGAATATTACAATTTGCGTATCAAGTCAAATTGTGTCTCGTATTATAGAAGGCATTGTGAACGATAGTTACATCTCGTGATAGCAATTTGATTGCCGGTCATATCATACGAAGATCACGCCACGGCCGCATATTGCCATGCCGCGAGTCGCACACGACACGATCATACGTCCGAGCAAGTTCAAGCGGTCACCCACCGCCGCGCCGCGCGCCGCACAGATGTGGTATTGTTGTAGCCGCTAATATCGTGTAAGTTGATAACAAACGTACATCGGAAGGAAAGGTTAGTTAAAAGTTCGCTATGACATCAGCAAACAACGTGCGCATAGCGCTTTAGATTAGATAGGTTACTGTCTCTTTTCTATTAGGTAAATGTTTTGATGACTGTCGTTTAATCTTTGCAATACCACCATTCACGTTTTTGATAAGATGATATTTTCTGGATAAGGGGTCAAACCGTAAATCCAGATATAACTCAAAGAATATATACACTACGCGAACCTAAGTAGAATACCTCAATTTTCTTTGTAAAAAAAGATATGTCGTTGATATGTATAAAATAAATAGGTACCATTTAATACCTTTTGACACTGCTCGTTTAAGGACACTTGACATTGTGGGACTGGACGAAATGTGACACTGGGCTCTTTAGCAAACTGTATATTGTAGGAGACATTGTCAGCCGCAACGGTGTGGTATCGTGATGAGACATGGAGCAGTTTTGAAAATCATTTTTAGGGTTCCGTACCCAAAGGGTACAAATGGGACCCTTTTACTATGACTCCGCTGTCTGTCCGTCTGTCCGTCTGTTTGTCCGTCTGTCTGTCTGTCCGTCTGTCACAGGGCTCTATCTCTTGAACCATAATAGCTAGACACTTAAAATTTTCACCGATTATGTATTACTGTGGCTGCTATGACAACAAATACTAAAAATAAAAAATAGTTAAAAATTAAAGGGGGTCGTCATGCAAGAAACTTGTTTTTTTTAACGTTTTTAACTTGATCTTTATAATGGCATTAACTAGATACTTGAAATTTTCACGAATTATGTATTACTATGACCATAATAACAAAAAATACTAAAAATAAAATAAAGTTAAAAATTGAAGGGGGTCGTCATACAAGAAACGTGTTTCTTCAGCGTTTTAAAACATTGTACGGTGGTACGGAACCCTTCATGTACGATTCCGACTCGCACTTGCCCGTTTATTTAATTCAGTGCTCCGTTTGCGTAATATTAAACTTTTAAGTAAAAACCTTTGCTCAAGTCGTCTTGAACAGAAATGTCGTCCCTCTAAAACCTAAATGATGGTAGTATATAGGTATAGCGAATTTTAAAAGAAAACTATCACGGATATGTTAATCTATAGTAGATTGTGCTACAAGGCGTAAAGGTAATAGTTTTAACGCGAGGGCGCTACATTGAATCCAGAGCGAAACGAAGGATGCCACAATAGAATCACGAGCGTAGCGAGGGATTCTACGATGGAATCCTGAGTGAAGCGAGGGATTCAAGTATATCGCCCGAAATAAAACTATTACTGTACGCCGTGTAGCACATTCTTCTTTTCATCTCCATCTATGAGAAAAAGCAAATATATACCTATAACGAAGAATACCTACATATACCTAATCAGAGTTTAACATTCAGTTACTAACCTTTATTTGGTGGCATTTTCACTAAATAAGTACTATGAAAATATTTTCCTAGGACCACCACATCTTATACATTTTCCAGTCATTAGAATCGTTTCATTACTTTTTCCTGAGTGTTAATTCTTTATATATTTAAATATTTAAATATGTATATTATACGTAAACTTCATATTTATTTACAATCGGCCTCATCAAGAAATTTGTCACATTTAAAATGGTTGTAAAAATAACCTAATAGTTTGGAAAATCCAAAAGTGCACGCCTCATAATCTCATTTTTCACAATTAAATTGATTTCGATTGTTTTATTGCTAACTGAAAACGAAGAAAAGTATGTGTCGGCTTTAACGCACGACTGGAGATTATTTTTAACTTTTATTTTTAACTTCCCGCTGAGAAAATTGAAAATTTTCAAAATTCGGGACGTTATTAGTTTCACCCCGTTTTTGAAAAGTCGAGTTTTTATCAGATCTCGACGTTTAAAAGTCTCAGGAATCTCCCCTGACCACTCACGAGCAAGTGTCATGCACCCTATCCGTATGTGTGTGTGGGTGTGTATGTGACCCGCTTATAACTCTTGAACAACTAAACCGATCGGAACCAAACAAGTAGCTTTCCAAAGAGTTCTATACAACTCAGATTTCCTGTGAATTTAAACCGATTCGGACCGGTAGATTTTGAGAAATCTCAAAAAAACTAAGCGAAAACAAGAAAAAGACACAAGACTACGTCAAGAATGTCAAGAAAAGTGTTACCACTGATTGTTCTTTTCATTCTCAATTAGTTAATGCAAATTAAATAAAATATTAACTAACTTATCGCTTCTTTTACATTTATTCGTCTTTCATATTTAATAAAATAAACAAAATCACAACATTCTTTATTCAAATTTCTTTTTACTTGTTTTCTTACTTGCCAGTTACACATTCGTACTCATCATACATAGGTATTAACTCTTTCAACAAACCTCACATCCAAAATTATTTTTAATATGTCACCTGTATTTTTATAATAATAATTACGATTAAACTACATTGAATTAGACCGTGATCTTCGAAAGGACTTAGTTTTGGATAATACTGAAGCGTATAAAAAAAAATGGACTTGATCAGATAAGTTTTTCCGGGAGTTATCGTGACCACGCCAGTTTCCATACATACAGACACACGGACGTCCACAAAATGATTTTATTAAACATTGTTTTTATTTATTTAAAAGGCAAAATGTCTTTTAAAAATGTCATAAGTGTTGAAACTAGTGTTTTTCCTTGACATTTATGTGTAAATATTATTGTACAAGTGCGATAGAAAATAAATAGAGACACATTTAGTTAAAAAAATCACTTGATTTTTGTAAGGCGAGAGTAGAGCACTACCTCATGCGCTTCGCTTATGAGGCGTGCAATAGTTCCTTAATAAAATTACTATTTAAATCAAAGACAACAATAGGGAAGGGATGAAAATTTTGAAAACGCTTGAATATTTTTCTGTGGTTAGGAATAACATTCCTCGTGACCGTAAAAAAATATCAGAATTTTCTATACAGTCAATTAATTATAAAAAATAAAAACATTTTGAATCCCAATTTTAAACACATAGTCAGACTTACGTCGCCATTTCTTTTGCCCGGACCCTCTGACGTATTAAAAAAAATAATGTCATATGACACTTGACTAATTAACTGCCAACGTGGGAAAATAGAGATACTCTCATATGACAGATGACATATAACTGTCATTTAACTGACATAGTTGTCAAATTAGTGTTAAGTGTCATATGACATTTTTTTTTAATACGTCAGAGCGTCCGGGCAAAAAAAATGGCGATGTAAGTCTGACTATGTGTTTAAAATTGGGATTTAAAATATTTTTATTTATTATAATTAAATGACTGCATACAAAAATCTGATATTTTTTATGGTGTCTTTCTCAACATCACCCGGTTGGTTGACTGGTAGATAAGGCCTTAGGCTTTAAGTCCGCCATTACACTTGTATTTGTGTATAAAGTTAAATAAATAAATAAAATGTTGTTCCTAACCACAGAAAATTATTCAAGCGTTTACAAAATTATCATCCCTTCCCTATTGCGCGTTTTTATTGATTTTTAATAAATTATTATGTATTTTGAAGCAAGAGAACCAAAACATTTTGACCTACAGTCATCCACGTAAAACGTGTTGTATTCTAATTTTAAAAAATTACGACGCCCTTGCCTCTATTTTATAATTTTAAAACTAAATTCTTCTTTTTTTTAGCTGACTGCCAATATTATTTTTGATTCTACATTCGTGTTCGGTTTTCAAATGTGTTTTACCGCCTAGGGAGTTAAATTTTTACTTTTCAGTGTCTAGAGAATTACCAGTGACTTTAGCCCCAAATATTTGGGGTAAAATCATCGTTTTTCGAATAGATGAGATGAAAAATATTTTTTATATTTACTTGTTTTAAATGGGCAGTAAAATTGTAAAATTATGAAAAATAAATGTGATGTGATTTCGGAACCCTACAGTGTGCGTATCACAAACCCGACACGCAAGTACGTGTCGAGTTTGCGGTTAAGCGACCGCTTTTTCTAGTAGAGTTTTTTCAATGCTCCTTATTAAGTATTACAACTTTTTTGTGACCTAAATATTAATAATATATACTTATATATCACAAATATTACAGTAGTTAAATGTATGTTACAATAAATGGTAGGTATTTTATTGCTCTCGTCCGCAGTCTTAGATGTTTTACATCCTGAAAGGTGACCATAATGCCTCCCTGTTCCAAATGGTTTAGAGGGAAATATTAAACAAGCTGATTGGAAGCCACAACAGGTCAGTTGGCACTTCTAGACGGAGAGATGGGGGGTTCGATCGGAATCTTTCTAGTCGTTGTTCACGCGCTTTGCTTCTTAAAATGACAGTCAAAGTAGAAAAGAAAATCCTAAACAGCCCCAGAAAACGTTTCTGAAAACCAATGTCGAGATAACCCAGTGGTTAGCTTTTATTTTAAAAGACTACATTCTTATATGCTTTCGTGCAGCCAAAAATAAATTTGCAATGTTGTTGTTTTTAACCGACTTCATAAAAGGAGGAGGTTATCAATTCGACTGTATGTTTTTTTTTTCATGTATGTTTGTTACGCGATATCTTCGCCAATTGTAAACCGATTTTGATAACTCTTTTTTTATTTGAAAGCCTTTACTACCAAATTGGTCCCATTTTAATTTGGTGAAGATATGATGAAGAACTTTCGAGATATGGAAGAAACTCCTAAAAAAAAATTGAAGTCTGTTGTTATTTTTGTTAAAAATTTAATTATATTATTCAATGACAAGTTTCATATAAGTACTTATGTAATTGTTATTTGTCACAGCGTAATGCCGCCTCAAGGACAAGACCGGCAGTCGTGGGTGCTGTACGAGAGCGACGACAAGACACAGAGCGGAGACTCCTACGTGCCGCCCTCCGCAGAAAAGAGACCATGGCAAATAGTCTGGAGAAACGTCATTTTATTTGCTCTTTTACACATTGGAGGCGTCTACGGTGCTTATTTATTTCTTTGTAAAGCTATGTGGACAACTGATTTGTTTGGTAAGTTTGAAAGATTATTTTTATTAAATATTTTGTTTGAATCTGTCCGTCCCGGCTGTATTTCTGTACATGATAAATATATTTATACAACGTGTATTTTATATACTTACCTGTAATTAATCGAACCAAGGGCTATACTAGATCATTATAGTACGTATAAGAAAATTAAACAGTCAAAAATAAAAATAAAAATTCGACATTCCTATACAAATCGCCCGGGCGGCTGCACACTTTTGTATAGAAATGCCGAAATTTCTTTTTGTTCTTTGGCTGTTATTTCAATTTCATAATAATATAATGATCTAGTATAGACCGTGGTTCGATATTACGAGTATGTCCGTTCCACCTTAAGCCTAATATATCATGTACTTACTCTTCATGTGTTCCAAAAGGGTATTGACCATTCAGAAAAATTGCTACTTGCGCAGTGAAAATCACATCAAAGACCGTCAAGTAAGTAGGTCAGTAAGCAGTTAGCAGACAAAAAACCGGACTCGTACATGCGTTCCGTACCTCCGTGCAATGTTTTAAAACGCTGTATTATCTTATTGTTAGTATTTGTTGTTATAGCGGCCGCATATATAAGAGATAGACCCCTGTGACAGACGGACGGACAGGCAGCGGAGTCTCAGTAATAGGGTCACGTTGACCTTTGGGAACGAAACTCTAAAAACAGTAGCCGTGAAAATCAACTCTGTTAGTAAAGTACCTACCTAGTATTAATTGTATTGTCAAATCAAGGCGTTCCCTACGTGCCAAACCGCTCACGCACGAAACAAGGACTATACAAGCTGCGATGAAAATATGTAGGCTATTTACTATCGGTTATCCCTTGGTCAAAGTTCAGTTACAGAAACTGAGTCTGTACAACGTAGGTATCCTTCAAGGTAACATGCTGGAATCAAAGAAACAGCTTTATATCCTGCCTTTTCGCAGAAAATAGTTTGGCCGATTATCACTTGCCAACCAACGTTTCATCTATTTTTCACTTTGACAACAAACGATTATCAAATTTTTGTATGACAACGTTTCATTTGGTAGGATTATTGTTAAGATGATTATTATAAGGACACAAAACGTTTAGGGCATTTATTATTTGTCAAGTCTTTTACTAGGCCAAACAACAATTAGGTGAATAACGTTTCGTCAGTGTAACAGTTCTCTTTTCGTATATAATGATGAAAATCTATTCTATCCATTCTACTAGGTTACCTTAACCTTTAGGTTAACCTATAGGTAATTCAATATTTGGTTAACAATAAACGCTAACTAAAACATTTGCTAATTAAAAGTTGGCATTTTGAAAGGTGTCATTATAAAAAGCAGACCAAACATACAGTTGGCAACTGTGAGGTTGGGTAATAAAACAAAATTATCAGAAAAATTGGCAAACGATTTTTCTGCGAAATAAAATTCTCGAAAAAAACGCACCGAAAGTATAAGGGTCCGTCTAGGGACTTCGGAACTCTAAAAACGGCACGTCATTTGAAATAATTTTCATCAACATTAATTACTGATATAGGTATACTTACCACAACTTGGTTATCAACTGACGGATATTTTCGTCATGATGTTATTTAGGTAAGTACATCCAATTCCAATCGACCGATGCGAGCGCCCAAAGGTTCGTTAGGTCACGTCACTAAATTGGCGGTCGAGATTGGTAATATTCAGGCAGGAATATCACGGTCGAAACAACCTAGGTGATGATTAAGTAATAACTTTTAAAATAAAATTTTTTTTAAATTGGCCTCCCATCTAAGTTGACCGATCAGCTGATCCGAGTTTGTATGGAAATATCCAACCCACGTGATTGGAATTAGGTATCCTGCAGCTATTGCAATATTCCGTTTTTCCGATTCTCCTACGACATACTAAGGCAGGTAAATTTTTTTTAATATTGATATGTATCTAATCTTCAATAGATTAGACGAAGATTGTTCGGCAAGAGACTGGTTAATAGTTATAAATGTGAAAAAAATTGTAACTCCTAATACTTACTAAGGTTAATTATGCCTACAAAATAACCACCTTGAAGGAAATGCTTAGATTCTCTTTATACTCGTACCATACATGAGGGTGAGCGAAATATTGTTTACATTGTACCTATTTATCGTGTAATTTGACTCCCGTACTATAGTCGGAAAAGGTCGACCAGGTTTCGATCGATTTAGACGATCATCTTCAGGGCGAGTGTTTATTAATTATTGTTTGGAGTTATCTCACGCGTGGTTTGCCCATAGGTATAGGACATTGTAAATGGCCTTTTCCAAATTGTCCTGGGTCTTGGGTGTTTATCTATACAGGGTCTATCAAAATATACTGAAACTATTTTAAGGGTTGATTCAGTCCATGGTACTGAACAACTTTCCCCAGGGAACATATAGCGAAATATGAAAAATATTTTTTGGCCTCCCATCTAAGTTGACCGATCAGCTGATCCGAGTTTGTATGGAAAGTTAAAAATTATTTTTCATATTTGGATATATGTTTCTTGGGGAAAGTTGTTCAGGATTACGGACTGAATTCACCCTTAAAATAGTTTCAGTATATTTTGTTACATGTTATATATGTATTTATTATAAAATATAGTATCGTTTAGTTAGTATCCCATAACACAAGTTTAAAACCTACTTTGGTGCTAGCTCAATCAGTGAGATTTGTCCCTATATATTTATATTATTTATTTATTTTATATTGTAAACAACAGCATACTTTGTGTGTAACATGGTGAAGAATGCGACCCGGTCAATGATTGTCGCCGAGGCGCAGACAGAACGCCGCCCGTTGTGTAAAGTTTACCTATGGGTTTGATTTCATAGGTATCTAGGATGTCCTGCGGGTTCAACTCTCCTATATATGTGACCTGATGATAATGCGTACAAAAACATCACCCAAAATTGTGCTGGCAATAACCTTAAAACTAATGAATACTATAAATTTGCAGCTGTGTTCCTGTACCTGATTTCGGGACTGGGCATCACGGCCGGCGCACACAGACTTTGGGCCCACAAATCCTACAAAGCTCGATTGCCTCTACGCATTCTGCTTACAGTATTCAACACGATAGCATTCCAGGTAAAAACTTATTCGTATGTTAGAAATGGAAAATTATTTTTCTCAGTTTTAGGTCTGTATTTCCGGGTTTTCCACGATTATATTGTCAATACAATGTCACATGTACGTACATGATATCTAATTAAGTATAACAAATCAAATCATCTATCACAGATAACACCATCGCACATGTGTTTCAAAATATTTATAACGACAATGACTTTGAGCGGAAAATCGATTAGGTATTATCGAAACGTGAGCATGCGACTGGCACGCACGTAAGCCTTGTTATCTCCGATGTAACCCCGACCTTGCGCTCTATCATGGTCAAGTCATGTGCGCCTTTCATCGGTCAAAGAAATTACCCTTCAACGAGTTTAATACTGCTCCTGCTGGCAGCCTGGTAGTCCGGAAGGTCGTTACCTAATTGTATTTACTTTGTAAGCTTCCCCCTATGAGGCAGTTGATAGTAAGGTTTTGATGGGACCTTGCGCAAGCAATTCGGTTAACTGTCCTGTGAAAACGGGAAGTTGAATTTTCTTTGAGCTAATGGCGTAGGAGCACTGAAAGATCGGTGGTTGTTTCCGACTGATTCATCATGCAGCCGCTCGTGGAGGCTGATAGCATTAATTAAAAAGTAAATAAAATTAATGCATAGAGTTCAATTTTTAACCTCTTATAATTAGGTATACGTATAGTAGTATATATATAGTATACGTATACCTAATTATAAAAGGTTAAAAATTGAACTCTAAGCATTAATTTTATATCTAGATATCAACTGTTGACAATTTTATAACTACATAGGTACATATTTGGAAATTTTATTATTACTTACATAACAAAAAAAATTTAAAACAATTATGGTAACAGTCACGTATAGAACCATTTTTGAAATACGAGTATCTTGCGTGGACTCTATTCGACTTTCGAATAACCTTGTGCAATCAAAAGGTGATTTTGTAAACAAATTACAGGTCAAGACTCAAACAATTAAAATCATCTTGTCAACACCGATATTTTATTTAGGTCGTATCCATATGTATTTTGTAACAAGGAAGGAATACCTAAGCCTGAACGGCCGAATCAGCCCTATGTCACACTCTATTGGTTATATTCTGTTTGCTCTATTGATACAAGAGAGATAGACAGAGGACGTGCGGAGGTTTATTAAAAGACTAGAAATAGGAAATAAATTAAAAATAAAGACCATTAAAAATATTGTACTCTTATGAAAATCTATTGGATATCTTTGTGAGACCTATTTATATCTACAGACCGAAATGCATTTTATTTGCTACGCCTATGTTGCCTGAAATACTCGTATGTTTGCTCTTGATGCATTTTCACATCTTATGTTACACTTGCCTCTAAATGACTTTACTTATTTATGCTAATCGAAATACTTACAACCGTTATTTACTAGGATTTGTTATTTTTCAATAGTAAAAACCGACTTCAACACCAGTGACAGAAAAGCTAAATACGCAACAATGTATACTTAGACGACATAGTTATTTGGTTTAAAGCCAAACCACATAACATATTTGATAAAATTTCTACGGGACCACCTGTGAAGTATAACCCTTTCAAACAAAAAAAAATCAACATCTTCGAGTAATCTGGGAACATACATAAAAAAAGATTCCGACGAATTTAGAACCTCCTTCTTTTTTGAAGCCGGTTAAAAACTTAAGTTCATACATAAAAAAAAGATAAAAGCATATTCAAATAATGTAAGGAAATTTATTTTTAACAAGTGAACTGATTGCAGGATTCAGTGATCGATTGGGCGCGGGACCACCGGCTGCACCACAAGTACTCGGAGACGGACGCCGACCCCCACAACGCCACCAGGGGCTTCTTCTTCTCTCATGTCGGCTGGCTGCTAGTAAGGAAACACCCGCAGATCAAGGAGAAAGGACCCACCATTGACCTGAGCGATTTAAGAAACGATCCTGTTCTACATTTCCAAAAAAAGTATGTTGTGAAAATTATTGCTCTTTGATCGAAGTTTCTTTGTTTTTTAGTATATTGCAGACTTGAATCACCTGATTATCCGAAAAGAAAGATGATTCCGTGCTTCGGAAGGCATGTAAAGCCGTTGGTCCCGAACGCCATCTAGCGTTTGTCCTAGGATTGGTTCTCGTCTACCCTTTGGGTTGCGGAGGTCAGACAGCAGTCGCTCTGTGTAAAACCAGTAATCTCGTCAAATCACCTAGGTTAGGTAGGTAGCGGACTCTGGGCTCTAAAAGCGTAACCGTTAACGATGATACCGGGAATACGCTCGGATAAATGATGATGATCGAAGTTACTTTGTTTGCTTTTGCTAATACCTCTCCAACCCGTCTGGCCAGCGTGGGCCGTGTGGGCCAAATTCTCTGACTGCTCTGGCTAATATATGGCTCTGGTAGTACAGAGAGGGTCGTGCTTCTGCAGCGGAGACTAAAAAAAGACCTAATGATGATGATGAACCTAAATCCGATAGGTCCTAGGCATAATGCACAGCTAAGGGTGAAGCTAAATTCGGAAAAAATCTATAATTATCCGTATAGTTTTGCACCACTTTTATTTGTTTGCTACAACTTTTATGTGTTAAATTCTACGGTAATGATGCAATTCGCAAACTTTTTATAAATCTTCATATACGTTTTACTCATAAATTGTAGGTCTATACCTATACTCTCTTGAGTGTTGCAACGGGTTGGGGGTGATTTGGCGGGATGCGATCTTGGGCAACTTTGGTCTAACTAGGTAAGCTATGGATTTGGCATCCCCTTGCAACTACTACTACAAACTTAATGCAGGAATGGACTGCGCAGCAGCTGTATTATTGTACCATAGCTGTCTTTCTCGCGATAGAGGTTCCATCTCCCCAGATGCTAAACCAGACGTAGATCAAACGCCGAGCAACGACTTGCTAAAATCATAATTATTTAAGTAGTGGGTTAATTAGCGGTTCTTCATTTAAAGTAGGTACTTCGTCGCGTTTATTTATGTATGTCTGCGTCTTTGAATTAAATCTGTGGATTTAATTTCACAAATAGCTTCCTTGCTATCTTAGCTTGGTGTAGTTTTCGTCAACATGCATGCATACCATTGGCAGTTAGGCACTCACGGACTCACGGATCGCGAATAATATACGAGTACTTACCTACCCATGCGTAGCCGGGGCGCTGCTACCTGTCAATCTGTCAATAAACATATTTCCAATTTAAGCTTCCGTATAGTAGATCCAATAACTTTTCCAGTGATAGATATAAATATACATGATATATAGTCTATACATATATACAATTAATCATACGTATAAAGTAAACATACTTAAATTATTGCAGCAAAGCTATTCGCGATAGTGACGAATTGCCAGCATTTTGAAGTGATCCCACGATCGTGCTCTCATGATGTTATCGGGAAGGGCATGCCAAAGTTGTACAGCCTTGACGGCAAAAGAATTTGAGTAGGGGACAACATCTTTACCTACTTCGGACAACTTCTTTCAAAGAAGTTCAATTTTATTTTAGATAAGAATTTTATCCGTGCTAAGCATAAAAAGTTTGGGATACAGGTGTCACTTTTTTATCTATTGGGGTCCATAGAGCTAACGGTCGCAAAAACTGAAGACCCATGAGCAAGCGTAAACAATCTGTAAGTCGATTGAGGTGAAATGAGTCCTTAGATGAAAAGGGGAATCGAAAATGATGAAATTTGATCAAATCTGATTCGCATGATAAGCCGCGTATAAATTAGTAGATACATATAAAGGATAAATTAGTAGGTACGTATTATTAGCGTTAGTAAAACATCCAGGACTGGGATCTGATTCCAGTAATTCAATTGACCCGGCTCCCACTCATCATCACTCAAGCTTATTCCCGGTTGCATCGTCAGTGCAGCGGTTACGCTTCAGAGCCCGGGGTCTGCGACTTTACCTAGGTGATTTGACGAGGTTACTGGTTTTACACAGAGCGACTGCCGTTTGACCTCCGCAACCCAAAGGGTAGACCAGAACCAATCCTAGGATAGGTACAAACGTTAGATGGCGTTCGGGACCTACAGCTTTACGTGCCTTTCGAAGCACAGAATCATCTTTCTTTTCGGATAATCAGGTGATTCAAGCCTGCAATATCCTAACCAGACTGAAAACAACTTTTCACAAAGTATGCTTTCCAGTGGGATTTGAACCCACAAACTCCGGATCACAAGGCAAACGCCTTGACCACTGAACCACGGAGGCAGTCGAAATAATATTTAACAAGAATATTGGATGATTACTATAAATATTACCGTCACTAAATTATAATTTTAATTTTTTTTTGCTAGCCTATTGTGTCTCATTGTTGCGCAAAGGCAACTCCTCTCTAGCCTTCCATAATTTAACATACATGATTTACATGGCTACGAGCTGTTTTAATTTACGAATAATAGGTATAATGTTGTTCTTGTTTTCTTTACAGGTACTACTTAATACTTATGCCGTTGGCTTGTTTCGTCCTGCCTACGTTGATCCCTACTCTATGGGGCGAGTCTCTATGGAATGCGTACTTTGTTTGCGCCATCTTCAGATATGTGTACGTCTTAAACGTGACCTGGCTCGTCAACTCGGCGGCGCACGCCTGGGGCAGCAAACCCTACGATAAGCACATTAATCCTGTCGAAACGAAGCCTGTCTCATTTGTGGTGCTCGGAGAAGGATTCCACAACTACCATCACACCTTCCCCTGGGATTACAAGACTGCTGAACTGGGAGACTACTCTTTAAACTTTTCCAAGTTGTTCATTGATTCTATGGCAAAAATTGGATTGGCATATGACCTTAAGACTGTGTCTTCTGATGTCATTGAGAAGAGAGTGAAACGAACTGGTGATGGTAGCCACCAGGTTTGGGGCTGGGACGACAAGGATGTCCCCGCCGACGAAAAGAAAGAGGCCACTATTTTTAATCCATCTAAAGATGAATAGCAAACTAATGATGTAAGTGGTGATGGACTGTAGATTTTTTTAAGTGCATTATTTTTAATAATGCTTAGAAATATATTGGTCTCTGTAATATTAATTAAAAAACATTGTGCTTATTCACTTACACGCCATAGTTAGTCATTTGTGCATCGTTTAAAAACGTAGTACCTACCTTAGCATATACCTAAGTAAAAATGCCGTAAAGTAGGTAGGTATAGGCAGTAGGCATCGACGTAAACGTAGATGAAATATATATGAACTTGTTTGTAACTTCCTGTAAGTTTTTACAGGAATTCATGGGTCTGTGATTATATTGTTTAATATTTTATCTGAATACAATTATAAATGTATGTAATAAATAATATGAATGCCATTAAATAGGATAGCAGGTCTATCATTTACAACATAATTATGAGGTAAATTGAAGTTCAAATTACCTAATTAATTTATTTTAGATAATACCTAAAAAGTCTGCTTAAGTATATATCTTTCGTAACAAGAGTAGTCAAAGAACGAAAGCTTTGAAAGTCGGAACGTACTTGTGATAAAGTAGTTTAGTTTTGTTATACTATCTAATTTTATTACAAAGTGAAATTAAATAATATTTCAATAAAGCCTGTTGGTATATTTTGGTGATATTTGCTATTATCTCACCGACGCTACTTCCCTTTCCTGTTTTGCATCCTACTACCCACCTGTACAGATAACTAGCTATAAAAAGTGTTCCTGCATAGTTTGTGTCGGGTGTATTTAAAGTGTAAGTGTGTAGTCCTGTTTTGTGCTGTAATAGCTAGTCACCTGTACATGAAGTATGGAAAGAGAGAGACTGTAACCTACAATCAACCCTATTACCCTACCTAAACAGCCTAGCCCTTACTATACACTACGAATAAATACATAAATAAATAGATGCAGGATGTCTGTTACTTGCGACCTATAGTAACAGACGGAAAGTGGGAAGGATTCAAGGTATTAGGAAGATTTTCTCGCTGCTGGTCAAGCAGACTTACAAGACCGTCACAGACTAAGGGTGTCTTGGCCACAGTGAGAGGAAATAAAACCAGCAGTATGATGTCCAAGCGAAGCAGCCAAAGAGACTTTATTAAAATAAACATTAACTATATATACAAAAAATATCTACATTTGTGTGTATAATCTACAATATTTGTATGCCTCTAAATTAGTTGCGTTGCGATCTTTCTTCGTGCTTGCAAATTCTTGAATGAATGCCCCGGAGGTCACATGTTCATGTTCACGTGAACACCACCCTTTAATAAAACCAGGAAAAGATGCGTGTTAGAGAAAAGTAACATTTTCTGTAGATCTGAATCGATGGGCCGTATTTCCATACAAGCGCGATCCTAGCGCAACGATTTTTTCCAAAAAAAAATCTATGTATATATGTCTCAACTTTTTCTTTTTTTCCATAATTTAATTTATTTAGTAGATATTAAATCGGTTAAGTTTTGCAGGAAAAATTGGGAGACTACGAAACATTGATTTTGTGTACTTTTCATAGTTATTTTCGGTCCAAGTTATTTATTTATTTACACTTTATTGTACACACATACAAATGTAATAGTACAACAGGCGGACTTAATGCTAAAAGCATTCTCTAACAGTCAAACCTTTGGGTTGATTGGGAGACTTCATGTGGGTGTAACACATAATAAAAAATAACAATAAAAAACTAAATAAAATTTTAAACTTAAAAATAAAATAAAAAGAAACATACTAAATATAAATATTATAATAATACTATACCTACATATTAAAGTTGTCTCTATCGCACTCGCTCGGTTGTTGTGCGACAGCAATAGATTTTACAAATAGGTACCTATTTTTCAATTCCCTTGACCTTAGTGTTTCCTTTTAAGTACCTAGAACCTTTAGCCTAAGAGCTTTGAAGTGTTACCATATGTATGTTTAATTTAGTAGATCCAGGTCAGGATCAACTTTGACGAGCGTACAGCGACCACATTGCAGAAAAGGAGAGGTCAGAAGTACTTGAAAAGAGCAATAAGCATTTGATTGAAACCCCGAAACACGCATGAAGCCTGTCACAGACGTAGCTAGGTTATAATATAAATCATAGCAAGGCATATTACGATATATTTTCTATATACATTTTCGACGACCGCACACGCAGCTATATATTATATTATAGCTACGTGTGCGGTTTTACCTATTGATATTTTTAACCTATTGATTTATTTACACACCACTATGACGTCTTTATCCCTAATGGTGCAGCCAGAGAATTTTGGGTCTTTGGCGGTTAGAGCCGCAAGACCCTAAATTCTCTCAGGGCCACAAGACTCAAAGGCCACTTTTAGCGTGATGGTGGGTGAGAAATTAGTAAAAGCATGCATCAAAATAGTGACGGCTAGTCAGCCGCATCGCCTATGCTAAGGGGGACCATTAATTTTTCGGGGTCCAGAGCTGCCCTCATTTGAAATAAATTACCTATTTGAAAGGAAACGGAGATATCATTTAAAATTTTGTTCAAGTAAGCCCTAGATAACCCTTCAAACTATTTTATGAACTACTGTTTGCAGTTTAAAGTGAGAACGTTTGCAAAAACGGCCACTTTTGGCAATGATATCTCCGTTTCCTTTTAATATTTAATTATTCCAAATGGGGGCAGCACTAGATCCGGAGCACATAGACTTTTCACATTAATTTTCGACTCGAATTTAGGGCAGCAAGAGTCAGCAAGACCGAAAGACCTCGTTTAGCGCAATAGAGGGCGTGAACTGGTACATACTACTTTTTAGGGTTCCGTACCTAAAGGGTACAAACGAAACCCTATTACTGAGACTCCGCTGTCTGTCCGTCTGTCCGTCGGTCACAGGGCTCTATCTTTTGAATCGTAATAGCTAGACACCTGAAATTTTCACCGATTATGTATTACTGTGACCACTATAACAACAAATACTAAAAATAAGATAAAGTTAATAATAAAAGGGGGTCGTCATACAAGAAACGTGTTTCTTCAGCGTTTAAAAACATTGTGCTGTGGTACGGAACCCTTCATGTACCAGTCCGACTCGCACTTGCCCATTTATTATATACCTACCAGGCCAGCGAGAAAGGTTTGAGTATTTGAGGCTTCCTTTAGTCCCACACCATCCTTAGGTGCGTAATGTAATTACTTGTAATGCCTGCCAGGAGGGACTGGTCAGCTCGGCTTTGCTTTTTGGATAATTAGTATTTCTTATGTAAGTGTTAACATTGTATTATATTATAAGTATTTGTAAATTGATAGACATATTTATTACTAAGCTCTTTGGCGCATAGGCGACCAATACTGCGTAAATGTCTTTTAGCGTTTCTTCTCAGCGGTGGTCATTGCGAATCTTTATTCGTTAGCTATCTTATCGGCTTTTCTTGAAAATAATTAAGTATTTAATTTTACACGTAATATATGTATACAGAACTTACTCAATATATCGCAGATTGACTAGAAGAGATCCCTATAGATAAGTCCGCCTTTGTATATTTGCTCTTTCGAATTTAGTATTTTATATGCATGTTTTTGGTACAATAAAGTTATTACAAACAAACTTATTAACATGTAGAAGTGCCTGTATAGGCCTAATTACTGAATAAACATTTGAATTTTGACTTTAGTACAGTGGGGTGGGATGCAATATTCTAATGTGGGCGTGGCACTTGCTATGACGGGATCGCTAAGTAAGTATGCTATATAATGAAGTATAATGAAAAGGTTATATGCTTATGAGCTTTATATTCGCTAACAACTCTTTAGTGTTTAAAGATATCGTCAAAGCAGCTGGTAAATTCTTTGTATTATTTTGCTACTCTACGAGTAAGTAGGTACATTGGCAAACCGTTTCTTTTTGTTTATGTTTGATTTTTTTAGTTATTACTTAGATTTTTCTGTATTATTTTGAACAACACATGAAAGTGCGTAGGGTGAATCCAAATATACAGGGGTGAATTTCTCGGGACCAAAAATTGCGTGGCATCGATGAAATCGGTACTAAAAACATAGTTTATAATATAACTATGTTTTTTAGTACCGATTTCATCGATATTCTAATATTTTTTTTAGTAAGGTGATATAGTTATCTATGTGTAGCACTAATTATTGTATTAATAGGATTTAAAGGTACTCCAAAATAAAAATTTAAACCTCGAAATCATTCATTGCCATGTTTGTCCACACGTCACCTTGATGTGTATTATACCTCATTGATAAAAATCTATTGGTTATTTATATTAAAACCTTGTAACGAGCAGAGTCCTACCCTGTCTATAATGCGGCCCTGTATGCCCTCCTCCCGCGCCCTTGCGTCGCAGACGCCGGGCAGCTTGTCAGTCGGACGATGACAGCAGAGAAAATTGTCTCGAAATATTTTACTTTTATTCGGTATTATCTCATTTAGTTAAGTTTAGAAACGTGTTTGTATTGTAATAAACTTTAAAACATCAAAGTGGCGTCCCAACGTTTTGGCCGAACTGTGAAATCCAGTGATTACCGATAAAAGTAACCTAACCTACACGCGCGAACATGCCGCCGCGTAAAATTCCAGTCGGAAAAGACGATGCTGGGAATCGTTCTAGTGACGACGAATCTCCTAAATCGGTGGTTATGCAGGCGAACCCCGTGCTTATGTCTGGAGACCAATTTTCGTCTCTCTTGGCCGCCTTTTCAAAAGTGCAGGCAGAGACGAATCAAAGACTTTTAGAGTCCCTTCTGACATCGCATTTGGCGCCGTCCGGCATCGATGCCGCCGACACTGCGAAGGCTTCGCAGTCTCAAGCGTCACTCAAGAAGACTGGAAACTTTTCAAAATGCTCTGCACGTTTTGACGGCTCATCACGGCATCCCGAGGCGGTGGAGGCCTTCATTGACGCGATTGAAATATACAAAGAATGTGCTTTGGTTGCCGACGAGATGTCGCTTCGGGGGCTTCCGATGCTTTTGCAGGGGGATGCGGCTGTGTGGTGGCGCGGCATCCGTGCGGAAGTGGCAACGTGGCCCGAAGCTTTGAAGCGACTTCGTTCGATGTACGGCGTGCCACGCCCAGCATACAAACTTTTTCGTGACATTTTCGCCGTTGAACAAGACTTGGAACGTGCCGATGTTTTTATAACAAAAGTACGTGCATTGTTGGCAAAACTACCATACAACTTGCTAGAGGAAACGAAGTTGGATATCATTTATGGCCTTTTGCATAAGCGGATTAGGAAGCGTCTACCTAGAGACGCTATAGACGACGTCGAGACTTTAATAGAACGGGCAAGGTCCATAGAGGAGTCCCTATCGGAGAATTCGGAGCGAAAGCCGTGCCCGTCATCGTCAGAGACATCGTCAGGGACATCGTCATCCAAGCCGAGTGAATGTGCGCCAGTGTCCAAGACTTCGGATTCGAGTGTGGTGTCAACGAGGGCTGTCGCCGCCGCGCAGTCGACCCGCGCACAGACAGCATCATCGTCACAACACAGTGAACAAAACAGTCACACCAGTGGTAACAAAAATGATAAGTTGTTTTGTGTATACTGCAAAACGCGAGGTCATGTGCGTGACTCATGTATGAAGCTAACTAAAAAGACATCATCAGGTACATTTTGTTATAGTTGTGGTAAACAAGGACATATTAGAGCAAATTGCCCTCAATGTAAAGAAAGTATTAGTAATGTTAATGTCAGTGATAATGTCAAGGTTGAAAATGTGTTTTCATCTGTTTTTGTCAATAGTCAGTCTAACTCTCTACAGGGTCGACCAATAGTACAAGTATGTATAGAGGGATATATGGGTACTGCATTATTGGACACAGCTGCTCGACGTAGTATTGCGAGTAGTTCACTTTACCGTTTATTGAAACGTAGTGGGTTATCTTTTCGCTCTCAGACTATGTTAGTGAAGCTCGCAGATGGTACCGTGAGACATACTGAGGTATTACTGACAGTCACCAGGGTTCGACTCGCTGAGTTTTCTACACTTGTTGAATTTATTGTATTACCCGATGCGGTTAACAATGAAACTTTGTTAGGCATAGACTTTATTCTAAATGCAAAAATGGTTATTGACTTTTCTAGTTTAACTTGGCATACAGCTGACCGGCCCCAGATCTCTCACCCCTTGATGTGGGAAACTACACATGATCCAGACCCCGTCGAGTGTGCTTCTGTCAATGTGTTGAGGAATGATGAAGGTGTCATGCTATCAGAATCGGAGAGGTCTAGTATGGAGAACTTATTAAGTGAGTACTCAGATATTTTTCATGTCGTAGGGGATCCGACTCCGTTTGCTGAGCATCACATAGATACAGGAGACCACCCACCTATTGCTGTGCCCCCTTACCGTGTAACTCCTGCAAAGAAAGAGATTATACGCTGCGAGTTGGATAAGATGTTATCCGAGGATGTGATAGAGGAGTGTGAGTCTGCATGGGCTGCACCATGTGTATTGGTGCCTAAGCCTAATGGTACTTATAGATTCTGCGTAGACTATCGTAGGCTTAATGCCATCACAAAGACTGATGCTTATCCCATGCCACGCATAGATGAGCTCTTGCAGTCCACCAAAAAGGGTTGTATCATGACATCTTTAGACCTTCGTAGTGGCTACTGGCAGGTTAGAACAGCTGATCGAGACAAAACATCATTTGTTACCCCTTTCGGTACCTTCCGTTTCAAACGGATGCCGTTCGGCCTAAAGAATGCCCCGGCAACGTTTCAACGGCTCATAGACCGATTTAGGTCCGGTCCCAGCCTTGGTGGTAAAACTATTCTTGGGTACTTAGATGATCTTTTAATAATTTCAGAAAATTTTGATACTCACGTCGAAGATCTTCGTGCGGTGTTTGAGCGACTCCGCGTGTTCAAACTGCGAGCGAATCGAGAAAAGTGTTTCTTTGCCCGTGAGCGGCTCAAGTACCTGGGTCACGTCGTCTCCCAACAAGGTATTTCGCCGGATGAGGATAAGGTACGTGCTGTCCTTGATATGAAGGAGCCAAGCAACATCCAGCAGCTTCGTACCTTTCTCCAAACTTGTTCTTGGTTCCGCAAATTTATTCCGGAGTTTGCAAAGGTGGCTGAACCACTTACCCGTCTTACAAAAAAGACGCAGCTTTGGATATGGGGAGATGAGCAAGCATGTGCTTTTATGCAGTTGAAAAGGCTTTTAGCCTCACCGCCCATCCTGGTTCAACCGGATTATTCCAAGCCATTTATATTAAGAACGGACGCTAGTCATTTTGCTTTGGGTGCAGCTTTACTTCAAGGTGATTCACCCCACTATGAACACCCGCTTGAGTACGCCAGTCGTCTTCTCTTGCCAGCCGAGCGCAACTACTCCACCACAGAGAGGGAGGCGTTGGCTGTTGTGTGGGCAGTAGAGAGATTTCGGGGGTACATCGACGGTCATCAGGTATTGGTTCGCAGTGATCATCAACCTCTGAAGTGGCTATTTTCACTTAAAACTCCAAGTGGCAGGCTTGTTCGTTGGGCTTTAAAATTGCAGTCTTTCGATTTACAAATCGAATACACTCCCGGTAAGGCTAATGTACTGGCTGATACGCTTAGCCGTCCAGTCACAGAGACCGCTTCATCGCCTGATTGTGTGGTTTGTCCTGTGACTATAGATGTTCCACGCTGGAATGCTACATCCACTCGTGAGGCCCAACTGGATGATCCAGAGGTTGCTAAGATCCTTAATGACCTGGAAAGTTCAGATGAGCTGTCGGTTCATAGGTGGACGGAAAGAGGATATCTCCTAAATCAAGGTGTGTTGTACAGATTCGCTGAAGACGCAGATTCTGAGGAACCTCAATTGGTCATACCTGAGAGTTTGCGAGCTAAGGTCATGTCTGAATGTCATGATGCCCCGACCGCCGCCCATGGTGGCGTTCAGCGCACCATACATCGTATATCCCAGCAGTTCTATTTCCCCGGTATGAGGCGTTACATCACAGATTATCTTAAAACTTGTACTGAATGCCAACGGTATAAAGCGTCTAACACAAAACCTCCTGGTTTGCTTCAGACTCCAGTTCCGGCTCAACGCTTTGAGGTAATCGCAGTCGATCTTTTTGGCCCTTTACCAAGAGGTCCCCAGGGTGAACGATGGATTTTGGTTGTGGAGGACACCGCTAGCAAGTGGGTTGAACTCTTCGCTCTTGTTGAGGCCACAGCTGAAGCCTGTGCTAAGACTCTTGTAGGCGAGGTTTTTATGAGGTTTGGTCTCCCAAGGCGTATGATCTCTGATAACGGCGTTCAATTCGTTGCCGATGTGATGCAAAAGGCTTTGTTTGTTTTGGGGGTGCAACAGAATCTGGTTCCACTTTATCATCCCGAGGCGAATCCGGTGGAGAGGAAGAATCGAGACCTCAAGGCTCAACTCGCCATTCTGGTTGAAGGTAACCATAAACAATGGCCCGAAGTTATACCTTTCGTCCGATTTGCTCTCAACAGTTCCTTTACTAATTCCACCGGCCATACTCCAGCTTTCATAACTTTTGGTCGTGAACTACGTTCCCCATTGTCTGCTCAGGCTGATTTGCGGGCTGTCATAGAGTCTGAAAATTTCGTCCCCCAAATTACACCGTATCTTGTCAAACTTGTTGAGTCTATTTCCACAGCTAAAGAGAACATCGAACGTAATCAGGATCTACGTAAGGTCCAAGCTGATGGTGGTCGTCGGGAGTCGGATCCGTTTGAGGAAGGTGATCTGGTTTTAATGAAGACCCACGTGCTTAGTAATGCCGCGAAGGGAGTTACTTCAAAGTTTGTCCCAAAACGGGACGGACCTTACGTCGTCTTTAAGAAAGTGAGTCCAACTACTTACCTAATTTCTTCACAGAAGTCTGGAGAACTCGTAGGTAAATATCACGTGTCAGATCTGTGTAGGTATCACAATAGGGATGGTGAGTGTCCGGAGCCGGTCGCTCCAAAGCGTCGTAGAGGTCGTCCACGGAAAATCCATTCTTAGAGCGTTACTTTCATAGTTTGACCATTCGAGAGAGGTTTCCCTCTTGGTCAAAAGGGGGGGTATGTAACGAGCAGAGTCCTACCCTGTCTATAATGCGGCCCTGTATGCCCTCCTCCCGCGCCCTTGCGTCGCAGACGCCGGGCAGCTTGTCAGTCGGACGATGACAGCAGAGAAAATTGTCTCGAAATATTTTACTTTTATTCGGTATTATCTCATTTAGTTAAGTTTAGAAACGTGTTTGTATTGTAATAAACTTTAAAACATCAAAACCTAGTTTTATTTGATACATGAATAGTTAAAATAATGTTACGGAATACATTTATTTAAATATTTAAATGATACAAACGAATGGTTAATAAAAAAAAACATTGGTCCCAGAACTACCTTTCATCGCCGTGTCATAAACATGTTTAAGAATATTGTTTTATCTAACGACTTGCGTCGCCAATAAACGTTGCGTATTAGTGCCGCCTAAGTTCTTGACGTGGAAGGACGTCAACACGTGCCTGCGTTTTCGCGCCATATATATAAGTATTCCATTTTTATATTACCTACTGGACATTTTTTTTTTCATCGCCGGGGATAGGTATAACTTCTATTTGAATCGTTTTGTCTTCTTGATTCAGCATTCGATAGAACGCCATTTCTCTTATGTTTATTTGTGAAGTGTTTATTACTTCGTATTCGGAATAATAAACACTTCACATTAATAGATTTTTCGTTTTTTTATATATTTGCTTATTTGTTTGTTTGTTTGTTTAAACACTTAATTGCACATTTGAACAAAAACAATTTACATATATAAAAGATATTTGCCTTGAGTTTTATCACCGTGCTTTCATTTCCGTGGTTTCCGTGGCCAAAATTTGTTATGGCATTGAAAAAAGGAACGGGGATGAAAACAATTTGGTTTCGTCGCCGTGGCCAGGTGTTTCATTTCCGTGACTTATTTTTTCATCGCCATGGTATGATTGGGTAAAGAAAACATCTTTACCTGTAATACGAGTATTACCGAATACTGTACAGTCAGTATTCGGTAATACCTCGTCAAGTTACAAGAATAAGTATGCCTAAAAGGCGTTAAAAATGGCTGTTCAGAGGTCTTGGTCCCACCCAACACTTGTATGGGGGCAAAACTTGAGTAAGGAGAAATCAGAAAAAAATAATGAGAGTAGAATAAGTAAGTAAAAGAAAATAAAGTACATTAGTAAAGAAACACTGTGGACTGTTGACTCGCAACACTTCTTAGAGACCTCAATTCTACAGACTTTATTTCCTTATTCTACTCTTATTCTTCCTTTGTTTATTTTTATTTTATTTTTTATTTTTATTTCTCTTATCTATCCAAATCTTTCTCTCATACGCAAACTTTGGGTGGAACCAAGCCATTATTTGTGGTATGGGAGGAATTTATAGAATCCGATGGAGAGACACAGTCTGGGTATGCCTTTCCCTTTCGGAGGCAGGCGTGTATCTATTATATGAAGTATAATACTCAGGTAAGTGCTCGTATCACCTGTACGCCAATGATTTGCAGCTTTATGCACAGACAGAAGAGGGTGATTTGGTGTCAGCTATAGATAAAGTTAATGCTGACTTGGAGGCTATTGGTGAATGGTCGCGTAGATTAGGGGTAAATCCTAAAAAATGTCAAGCTATACCCCAGTTCGTTTCAATAACACTAAAATACTATTTTGTACCGGTGTAAAAATCTTGGTCTGTACATTGATTCCAACTTTTCCTGGGGCGTACAAATCTCGCAGTTGGCTGGAAAAGTTGTGGGGGCCCTTCGGTCCCTATATAAGTTAAAAAATCCAAAACAATTGTCTTCGTTTCATCTTTGGCCTTCGTAAGTATGACCATGTGTTTAAGTATGGCTTATCGGTCGCAGTTAAAATAGTTTCCCATCCAATCCATCCGGCAAAGTCGTAACTTACATATACTTTCCACTCTCTTTTCTATACTCTTCGACCCTAAAACTTCGCTGTACTTTAAGCCTTTAAGGCTTTGAGGTTCACGTCAGAATACTTCACTTTTCTAACAATCTTCTACTTGATATGCCGCATCATCGGAGTGGGTTCTTCGAGCATTCCTTTACGGTTAGTGATGTGCCGTTCCCAAATTCCCCATTCCCGGGAACGTTCCTCATTTCCAATTCCGGGAATGTTCCCGGGAACGTTCCCAATTTCGGGGAACGTTCTCGTCAAAATTTGGAAAATCGTGTAAATGTTTATTTTTATTATAATTTGTAAAGTATTCTTAATTACCCGACTGCGTCAGAAGGAGGGTTATACAGGGTGACTTTTTAAACACTGTCCAATTTTTTGGAGCAAGTTCAGTCCATGATACTGTACTACTTTCTACAAAAAAAGTTCATAAAATCGATAAAAATTTTTCGTCCATTCATACAAAATCTGTCTATCTGAGCGCTGATTTGTATGGGAGGACAACAATTTTTTTTCAATTTTTAATAACTTTTTTTATAGAAATAGTTCAGTATCATGACTGAACTTGCTCCAAAAATTTGGACAGTGTTTAAAAAGTCAGTCTGTATTTTTCGAGTGTACGTATGTATGTATGTATGTATAGTTTATGCGACGCTCTGCAGCGTAAACGGCTTGAGGAATTAAGGCTTGAGAGGTATCGTTAGCTTCGTCTTAATTTTGAGTGATATTTAGGGTTCCGTACAAAAAATTAAAAAACGGTACCCTTATAGGATCACTCGTGCGTCTGTCTGTCCGTCCGTCTGTCACAGGCAATTTGCTCCGAATCTACTGGACAGAATCAGGTGAAATTTGGTAGAATGTTGTAATCCTATAACCCAAACACATATGTGGAAAGTAAATAAATATTTTTTTTAAATAAGGGTCATTTTCAGGGGACAAATTAGGAAATTAAAAAAAAAAAAGTTTTTGCAGACCTTACTGTGTCATATATCAAATGAAAAGGCTCGTTATTAGGATCTCAAATATATATTATTTTATTATAGTAAAATAAATAGTTTTGATTTTATTCATGAAAGAAGACGAAAATTGACCGTTTCCCCCCTGATCTCCGAAACTACTGAGCCTAAAATTTTGAAAAAAATACAAAATATAGTTCATTGCTTATAGATTACAGGAAAACCTATAAGAATTCAATCAATTGTACGGAACCCTCTCCACGCGAGTTTAACTCGCACTTGGCCGGTTTATTTTTATCACTACATAGTATAAAACAAAGTCGCTTCCCGCTGTCTGTCCCTATGTATGCTTAGATCTTTAAAACTACGTAACGGATTTTGATGCGGTTTTTTTTAATAGATAAAGTGATTCATGAGAAAGGTTTATATGTATAATACATACCCGTGCGAAGCCGGGCGGGCCACTAGTTTATAATAAATCTTATCGAGTGGGTATCAAAGTAAAAGATTTTAAATAAGGATCACAAAAATATATACATACTAGCTTTTTCCCGCGGCTTCGCTCGCGTATCCCACGGGAACATTACTTTTTTCCGGGATGAAAGGTACCCTATGTTACTTCTAGTACCTCCCAGGATATGTGTACAAAGTTTCATGATGATTCGTCAAGTAGTTTTTGCGTGAAAAGGTAACAAACATCCACGCTTTCACATTTATAATATTAGTAAGGATTATGTGATTAAATGTAATTTGGAATGAGAAATGTTAAAAATAAAATAATTAAACCGAGTTTTTCGACTAATTATTAGCTATTTGTTAAATCTTCAAAGTGTTCTCAAATCAAAAACAGTAATTCAAAATATGGTTATTACGAGTAATAGAAGAACAATTTTTTCATCTCACCATAGTACCAATATTCTGGACGAATATTTCTGGATAGAATTGCCAAACCTTGAATACTTTTTAAAACCAAAAGTACAGTTGATTTTCACATTAGAAGGAGATTATTATTGTGTTCATCTTGTGTATCATGCATTTAAGGAATTAGAACAAACGTTTAAAAATGAAAATGCCAGAATTCTTTTAAATTATGATATTTCAACCCTTCAAGCCAATTTACAGAATAGAAAAGAAAATTCATTAAAACCAGTTCATCTAGCTGCAGTAGTTTTGGATCCTCGAAATCAGGTTAAAGTATTATCTAGCCAGGAGTATATATATGCATGTGAGTTAATTGCTGATAGTGATAGTTTTCGCACAGCAGAAATTATACTATCTGAGTTAGCCGAGTGTAAAAATCATTCAAAATTATGGGAAAAAAGCTTTATATGGACAATGGAATAATCTGTTTCGCCGTTAACATGGTGGGAAACCATGTTTTCGAAGACGCGTTTAGGAAATGTCGCTTTAAAAATAGAAAAATATAAATGTATTATATTTATATCTCATAATTGGAAATTGGTTAACAAGCAAATAAACCAAAAAACAGTCACTTCAACTCAATCAGATACCATTTTATCCTCAGAAACATAAATATGTAACTCTGACGATGATTTTTGTACTGAATTAGAACATGTTAATAATTTACAGGCAGATGATGCAAATAAGGAATCAGAATTAATTAATAATCTTAACACGTCTACAGGCTATACAAAACCAGGTTGGACTCGTCCAGGAGTCATAAGAATTTTTTTTTTGCTTAGAATCAGATGATAGTGATTAATTTTATAACACAATAAATAAGTTTGATTTGCTAATTTTTTTTCTTTTACTAAAAATTTAACTAAACTATTAATTCGTTTTTTTATTGGATTGTTGAGTTTTACTAAACTACTTTTAAGTAGTTTAGTAAAACTTAAAAGTAGTTTAGTAAAACTCAACAATCCAATAAAAAGTAACTTATGTCAGTTTGCCTTATTGCTGAAAATACAAGAATATCTTATAATATTATGGCAATGATATATACAAATTCAAGACTATACTATTTTTAACGAGTAATGAAAATAATTATACAGGTTGACTTTTTAACCACCAACCAAATTTTTGGAGCAAGTTCAGTCCATGATACTGAACTACTTTCCATAAAAACAATTAATGAAAAACTAAAATAAAAATTCGCCTGCCCATACAAATCAGCGCTCAGCCAAACGGATTTTTTATGGAAGGACGAAAATTTTTTATCGATTTTTAATAAGTTTTTTTATAGAGAGTAGATCAGTATCATGGACTGAACTTGCTCCAAAAATTTGGCTGGTGTTAAACAAGTCACCCTGTATACTTAAATAGGTAATTTTAAAAACAGAGTTCCTTAAAATATAGGTAATTAAGGCTATATCTTAAGTTGTATTCAAAATACTTTTTATTAACAATGTGGTTTTAGATTTGAGTTACGAATAAATGACTTTATTTACTTGTTATTTTATTTGTAGAATGATATTTGCCATTTTTTATGTATAATAAATAAAAGCTTTGATCATTAAACCTATATACATATATATAGTTTTTATTTAGATTAAGATATATGAAAACTGGTCTGGTTCTCGGCAACAAGGCAACGTTCCCGGCAACAAGGGAATGTTCCCCGGGAATTTGGAAACGTTCCCAGGGAATGTTCCCGTATTTCTAGGGAATGTTACGGAATATTGGATATATTTGTATTATAAACATACCAAGTGATGCATTTACGTTACTAAAATATATTGACAGTGATAAAAAATATATCTGTTAAATAAAATTACAACTTTCCCTGACATTTCCATTTTTGGGAACGTTCCCGGGAACGTTCCCGGGAATCTGGGTAATTTAGGAACGTTCCCGGGAATGGCACATCACTATTTACGGTACAGGCCGTGAAGCTCTGGAACGCCCTTCCCGACCAAATTCGTTAAGCTCCTAATCAACTTGCCTTTAAAACAAGTAGTGCGCAGTTACTTTCTTCATGAACTGTCAGACAGATGATACATAAATAATAGATATTTATGTAGGTTTCTTTGTTTATATATATATGTATATATATATATATACATATATATATATATGTATATATATATATATATATATATACATATATATATATATATATATTTATTAGGAAGTAGGTAGTTTATATAATATACTATATTTAAGTATCATATTTTGTAGTTTATGTAATTTATTAATTGGCATGCAATATATATGTAAGTTTAAAGTTGAAATACTAACTACTTAGTAAGTAATTATTAAAATGTTAATTTTGCTCTTACTTTGGCCCACTTGTCTCTGCACCACCTGTCTGTTGACTGGTAGAGAAAGCCTAGGCTTTAAGTCCGCCTTTTACAATTTTTGCCATAAAGTTAAATAAATAAAAATCAGTAAGTATATATATTATGTTTTATATGGATTTTACATTTTCGTAGAGGGATTCTTTCATTCCCGTCGTACAGTTCTTTCATTGCCGTGCACGCATGTTTCATCAACGGGGCACGAAATTTTTAATCTTGTATATCTCGTTAGTTTTTTTTAAGTTATCAGCTAGATATTAAGCAAGAATACATCACATCACTATTATGACCTTTTTCCACCTTCATGCCCACCATCACGCTAAAAGTGGCCTGGCCTTGCCGCCCCGGGCTCTGTCTGCCCCGTTAGGGATAAAGACGTGATAGTGTATCTGTATCTGTTCTTTACAAAATAATATAGGTATGTATACGTCCAGACGGAATAAATTATTACAGTGAAAATTATTCAGTATTTTCCATATGATAATAAATAATAAATAAATAAAATAAAAATATTGTTTATTTCCATCCACAACAACAAAAAGTTAACTTAATAACTATAGTTAATAAACATTGTGCAAAACATAACAGTAAAAAACAAAAACATTAGTAGATACATTACAGATGATGTACAGGGTTGTTGTGGAGGACTGGCGCCTGAACTAGGTATCCTAAGAACCTGTCTTACAGGTCACCAGGCCCCCCCACTCGATACATTTACAAATAGGTATTGGCAAATATAATTACTACCGTAACACTGGGTACTTTATACAAGATACAACTAGATATAGATTCAGTTACATCAATATCACAAAGTTCCTCTCCCGCAACTGGTAAACAGTGTCTGGAAACAATGGTTTAAAGTAAGAGGGAAAAACATAAACATTAGTTTTATCAAAAAGGCTATACTGATACAGTGGATATAACAATTCGAATTTGACCCCACTGGTAGAGTCAGTTACTTTCTTCCAAAAGCATCAAAATGAATATTTTAGTATGAAATGAATGAACAGCACACAGAGACTTCATATTATCTATATATGTATTTGTTAAAAATATAGTATCGTTGAGTTAGCATCCCAAAACAGAAGTCTCGAACTTATTTTGGGGCCAGCTGAATCAGTGTGATTTGTCTATATTTATTTATTTATTATCTAGAAGTCATTAGTGATCTATTATCAGTTTTTCGACTTAAATAAATATAAAGTGATGTTATGTTGTGACGTTTTATATTATTGTTAAGGAAGACCAATTTGGTTTAGACCAGGGACACATCCGAGGTATAGCAAACATATACAGTCAACATCAGTCATATAACCGTAGGTTACATACATAATATTTTATACATCCACAAGTCCTGTGGCAAGCCCTACGAACAAAATCTTGGGATCGGTTATGATATGGTCCATATCATATCATAACCACATGTACAGGAGCTGCTTGGAGAAGCCTATTAATTAAATATTAAACTATGGGACGAAGTAGAGTTTCAGTTTCGTCATAGGTAAGGCCTTGAAGCCAGTCCGTTACAGTCTTTTTGCAATTGAATTTGTTTAGTGGAAACATGTTTAGTTTATAGTTAAGGTTTTTATATAAGAATGGACCAAGATACTGGAAAAATCTCTGAAAGAAAACCGTATTGTAATTTGGTACAGAGATATTCAGTCTATTATTACGAAATATAATTTTAGGATCGTACGTCATAAGAGAGTGCTGTTGAAGTATTATCATTAAGATGAATAGTTGCCTAACCGACAGGACCTGTGTAAATTTATACAGATCAATTGTAGGATAACGATATGGTTTAGAATACGCTACTTTAAGTAAGGCTCTTTGGGCTCTTTCAAGTTGGAGCAGGTGTGTTTTCGCCGAGCCACCCCATGAGGTGATACAGTAGGTTATTATTGACTGGCACAGAGCCATGTAGGCAAGTTTTATGATTCTAGACGTGGCGACATGACGTAGTTGCTTGAATACAAAAATAAGCTTTCTAACACGTGAAGATAACAGTGTAATATGTTGATAAAAGTTAAGGTTTTGGTCAATAGTAACTCCCAAGTACTTAGTTGATTCAACCAAAGTAAGTTTAGGACATTCACAGCAATTTAGGGTACACTTAGACGAACTATTTTCGTGGGCCACGAGATAATGCTGGATGGGGCAGGGGAGGCTGGGTTTTCTGATACCAAAGTTCATGAAATTAGTTTTCGACACGTTCAGGGATAATAAATTGCTGGATAACCATGCTCGAACTCGATCAAAACCAATTTGGGCCGAAGCGAAAGTCTCTGTCCAAGTTGCACCTGTGAAAATGAGTGCCGTGTCATCTGCAAAAGAAATAACCCTACCATTCTCCAGTCTCATGTCGCAAAGGTCATTGATGTATGTGAGGAATAGGCTCGGGCCAAGCACGCTACCCTGCGGGACACCAAAACGAGTAGTGAGATCTGTGCTCATGTTTATACCAATTTTAACACATTGGGTTCTGTTCGTAAGATAGTCCTGAAAGAAATTTAATTGGTTACCTCTTATTCCAAGGCACTCTAGTTTGTTTAGAAGCATGGGAATAGAGACCGTATCGAATGCCTTTGCCAAGTCCAGAAAGACAACAACGCACTTTAGTTTCTTGTCAAGGGCGAGAGAAATGTGGTTCACAAGCAAATCAACTGCTTGCGCAGTTGACCTGCCAGCACGAAAGCCATATTGGTTGTCCGATAAGAGGTTATTTTGCTCGAGGAACTTGACAAGTCTTTTGTTCACAAGTCGCTCGAATACCTTAGAAAGCGCAGTCAAGATTGAAATGGGGCGGTAGTTGTCGACACGATCCCTAGTCCCAGCCTTGTGGATTGGATGAATGATTGCTTTTTTAAAGACCGAGGGGAATTTTCCTTTCTCGAGGCAAAGATTAATAATATGTGCAAATAAAGGGGCTATTAATTTCTTGTATGTTTTGAGAAAGGAGGTTGTAATCTCATCCCAACCCGCGGCCTTATCGGAGTTTAAGGAATCAATTAGGGCAATGATTTCATCCTCATCTGTGCTCAGCAATACAAAAGAAAGAGAAGTATTATTTCTAGGTTTGTCCAGATGGGGATTAGGAGGGGGTTGTATAGAACTAGCTAGTTTTTCTCCAACACTAGTAAAATAGTCATTGACAAAATTAACCGACTCAGAGTGCGAGGCTTTTAGGGTAAGAAGTTCTTCAGCGTCAGATTTGGTCTTTTGTGTGTTAGTAGCTCTACGTATGGTTTCCCACATTTTCTTGGGATTTTTTACATTAGTATTAAATTCTAGTTTGGTAAACTGATTTTTCAACTTTTTGATGAGGTTAGTTAAAAAGTTACGATATCTTTTATACGTTATCATAAGAAGTTCATTAGTTGGGTTATTTTTAAGTTTCTTATGCATGTTGTCACGGTTACGCATACAGCGTAATATGCCAACCGTGATCCATGGCTTAATAGTGTTTTTCCGGTATGGAACATGCATAATTTTAGAATTAGCCCGTATGCATCTGTTAATAGAATTAACAAAGTAGTTGGCTGCATATGTAGGGTCATCAGTCGTAAGGATTGGCAGAAAATCGGTCTTTTCCAGATCGGCAGATAAAGCAGCATGGTTAGTGAATAGTTTGGCTTTATGTTTTACATTTAAAGGGTTATTGGTAGTTAAAGCAATGAGAACCGGGTGATGGTTAGTAACTAAGGTGTCAATGACAAAGGTAGAAGCTGGAAGTTTTGTTTTGAGCATGACATGGTCCAGGCAGGCCGGGGGATCATATTTGGTTATAAGGTTGTGGGCCGCAAGCAGACCATGGAATGCCAGCAATTCCAGGTAGTCTGGACTACGATCGTCAGTGGTATTATCAGCAATGTTGATATTAATATCACCAGTGATGATTATGTTTTTAAACGAGTCAAGCCGATTTAGAAGTAAGTTTAATGATTGCAAAAAGTTTGTAACATTATTATGGGAGGGTGATCTATAAATTGCAATAATTGCAGTGTGGTCAGAGAATTTAATCAATAGACAATTAGCATCAAGAAGTATAGGATACTCCACGGAAAAGCCCGTTAACGACTGTCTAACATAGACCACAACACCCTCACATTTGTTATTGTTATTGGTGGTCTTGAAGCTGGTGTAGCCGTCAACAGTTGGAATTAGGGGATTAACCTCTAGCCAACACTCCGTCAGTACTAGAACGTCCAAATCGTGATCAATCCTACTTAGTAATACCAAGAATTGGGCTATGTTAGCTGAGATACTGCGTATGTTTTGGGTTATGACTGTAATCTTGTTAGACGTTCGGTGTGGTGCATCCATAACAATCTTTTCCGGTACACAGAATGTAGAATTTGATACAGCCAAATTATCTATATTCTCCAATACTTCTTCCATCATATTGAATTGTTTTATATCTATGTGAGTGTAATATTTTACGTAAATTCAGTGTAAACTGAATATAAGCCTTTAAAAATACAAGTACCTAAATGAAATTAATATAAATAAGGCGCATACAATAGACATTTATACATAGAGAAAAACATTCCTTATTTATTTATTTATTTTTGTTAATATGACAATCTTAGAAATAAAGATACAAATACCCACTACCAAAGAGAGAAATAAATTACTACCTATAAGAAATATCTATAGCCAGCAAACCAAATAGAAAATTAACAGTTAATTAGTAGGGTGGAGAGCAGAAAGCTGGGCCTCTGAGCTCACTATGATATATTTAGATGAGTCGTCTTTTCGCAGGAAAACTCTGCCACCAGAAGTCCAGCAGTACTTGAATTGTTGTCCTCTTGCAAACTCACGAGCTAGGTAGTGCAATCGTCGAGCAGTGGGAGTCAGATGCTCAGAGATATAGATTACTTGCCTTGGAACGTTGGCTCCGAGTATACTAGTGTTAAGTCTGTCAGATGGGTTTGACTTATTATAATCCCTGTATGCCTTCAAGAGTTTGTTCTTGGTTATTACTGAATTTAGGGTAATAACGATTGTTTTGTGGTCTGTTTTTGCTGGTATATGGTAAATATCATAAAAATCAGGCAGAGACAGACTAACAGGGAGCTTGTTCAGCGTACTGAGCGCAATTTGGGCCAATTCCTCTTGAGATGCGTTAGTTTTGTGAGGAATGTTACGCAACTCAAGGCTAGCTGAGCGGGAGGCGCGGTCGATTTCATCAGTTTTTTCTTCAACCTTGGCTACACGCAAAAGACAGTCTTCGGTTTGGCTTTTGAGGCTGGAGACCTGTGCAGTCAGCTCCTGGTACTGTTCCGTTAGCGTTTCAATAGATTTTTTTATTTCGACATTGGTTGATATTACTTCTGAAATTTGCAGTTGGATGTCTTTCATATAAGTTTTTATTTCTGCTGAATTACTATCGGACTGATTTTTCCATACTGTAAGCGAGTCTATAAACTTATTAAGCTTTGATTCATAGTTGAATTCGCAGTCACAATCGCAACGGCGACGTCTTTTAGACGAACGGAGTGTAACTTGCTCGTCCTCGTAATCGCTCTGATTACTTATATCGGGTGCCGAGCCATAAGTAGTACCTTGCTTGTTTACGGGCGAACGCTGCATTGCTTAGCTATAAATAGTCTGACACAATCGCACGTGTGGCAACCTGTCGCGCTAGCGTCCAGATACTGTACCTTGCTAGGCACTACCAGGAGATCATAGGCTGTAAGGGTACTTGAGACACTTGTCAAGGCGAGACATATACCAGTGCGAGCAAGATAGTAATATGTATAAGCCGTAGATTCAGTGCGCACACTACGCAGGAAGGTTCGTGATTCGCAGGCGCTAGCGGTTCTCCCACTCACTCAAGCGAGATAGCATGTGCGCGTGCGCAGGCGTAAAGGCACAAAGAGTTAGCGGGATGATTAGTGTCGCCGCAATCTCAGCGAGAGCACCTCAGCAGCGGGGATATTACTTGTTCAGTGTGAGAAATAGATGGCACACGAGTTGGCGCGCAACAGAGGTGCATGCGTAATAAGGACAGAGATAACGTACCAGTAGTGTGGTAGCGTCGTGTGTTCGCACGTTCTCCGATTACTTGTGTGCAGATCAGTGCGGAAGGAAGAACTTCTTGATATTCATGTAGTCCTATTTTTGCACGGTAATTTTATTGAATTAACTTTAAATTAATATAATATTTAATATCTTAGTGTAAATAAACCAATTTTAAGTATTCAGTTATGCATGACGCAGCGGCGGCGAGGGGCGGGGCCTCGCTCTTGCAGGGGACACCCAAACAGTTTTTTTTTAAATTAATTAATTTATTGCGTTTCGTAATTTACCTACATCAGTTCTAACCTGTGGTTCTAACTACTCTTCGACAATACACTTGTATAGTCGATGTAACTACTAAAGCTTACTAATATAACACAGTGACTTACACTATGAACCCTGTCGGGTATTACAAATTAAAACTGGAACGATAAGCGGATTTTATGAATTATTTTCCCGAGAAGATCTTTAAATCCGATTATTATAGGCGAAAATCCTATTAATAGGCGATGTAATAGCAACCCAGCACTATTTCAATTCTATATTTCCACCTTCATGCAGACTGCAGCGTGGGTCTTACAGCCGTAGATTTTGTCTACTTACTAAAGGGCTAAAGACGTAACGTAAGTAGTGTGTGTGAGTGTGTTTGCATGTCTAAACATCAGAAATACTTACTTTCGAATTATATAATTTGCATAAAGGAAAAGGGCATCGTAAAGATCTGCCGCCCAGGGACGTTCGTATTTAAGTACCTACGAGTAGGTATCGATAAAGATAGTACTAAAACGGCACTATTTCACCCACAGATCTGAGGGTGAATTTCAACAGGTCAATTAAGTTACTTGTTAGTTTTACGTTGTATTTTTAGTTTGTCACTATTTTAATATGTTTTTACGAAATAAATTTTAAATATGTTTGCTTAAGCTATGTTAAATTGTATGATGCCAAATAAAATACAGGTCCATTAAAATCTTAATTTCCTTGGATTTTTTTATCTTTAGGTTTTATAAAAATTTAATTTGCTTTTATTAAAGTGTTTGATACTGTATGTATTCTTGCTTAATATCTAGCTGATAACTTAAAAAAAACTAACGAGATATACAAGATTAAAAATTTCGAGCCACGTTGATGAAACATGCGTGCACGGCAATGAAAGAACTGTACGACGGGAATGAAAGAATCCCTCTACGAAAATGTAAAATCCATATAAAACATAATATATATACTTACTGATTTTTATTTATTCAACTTTATGGCAAAAATTGTAAAAGGCGGACTTAAAGCCTAGGCTTTCTCTACCAGTCAACAGACAGGTGGTGCAGAGACAAGTGGGCCAAAGTAAGAGCAAAATTAACATTTTAATAATTACTTACTAAGTAGTTAGTATTTCAACTTTAAACTTACATATATATTGCATGCCAATTAATAAATTACATAAACTACAAAATATGATACTTAAATATAGTATATTATATAAACTACCTACTTCCTAATATATATATATATATTAGGAAGTAGGTAGTTTATATAATAATAATTATATATATTAATTATATAAATAATTCTTGCCCATTCCCTCGATCGGCTTTTACGATCTACGTGGGAAGTGAAGAAGCTGGTACATTCTATCTTTTTTTCTTTTCTTCCAGACCAGCAAGGGATTGTAAAAAAGACATACACATACATGTACATATTAAATATATATTTTCAATCACTAAACATACTCCAAAGATACATACATCTAAGGTGCATAAGACATTGTTGTTTAAATGCACTGTTGTACAGCGTGAGGACATATACTCGTACCTACATACTAGGTAGTAATTTCAATTAAGGGTGTCTATAGTGGGCAGCGTGTGGCTGCCGTCAATTTGGGAGCGCTTGTGTGGATACAATAAATTACTTTCATATTCAGGGTGTGTTCAGTTGCAGTGTCTAAATGACTGTTCACAAAACTACCACATCTACGCATGTCATGTTAATTTTATGACGAATTCGGTATAAATGCGAATTTAAGAATGTGCTATTTTTTATTGTATGTTTTATTGTCGTCATAATTTACATGTGTAAAGGATGACATATGACGAGAGGTAAAGGTTTATACAGAAGATGTCACTGGATTTATCTGATGAAAGTGCAAGCAAAGTGGTCGTCTCTACAAATTGTATATACGCGCAGTAAAAAGTGTTCAATTTAAAATTCACATACTCGTACATACTTACGATACATACATATTATCTCGCCTGCTTTCCACAGGGGTAGTGGCTAAATATGGACCTCCACTTGCTACGATCCTGACAGACCTCTTTCACTTCACCTACACTCGTCACTCTTTTCATGCATTCCCGCCGTTTACGGGTACTTACTGACTCTCCCCGTGGACTCTCGTCTCGGACTGATCGCAGTGCGTTCGTCACCTTACACATAATTTGCTTTTTACCTTTTTACCTAGGTAGGTATACCTACCTACTATAAAATCCAACTATCTAATTAAAGAAAGGTCTAAGCATAATTAAATACTGCGACAATTTTACGCATAAATTGTCGCAGTCGCCTAGTAGTTTTTCATTTATTTATGTGCAAACAAAATATCGCAGTAAATTGTTACTTACGAATAAGTCTCAATGCGAAGGTACATTATATTCCAGTGGTGGTAAAAGACTCGAGACATCTTCAATATGTCATGAAGAAGAATTAAAACTTCGCGCTCCTATAGTAGAGCTGGGTAGGAGGAAGGATCTTATGCATGTTGAAGTGCTGTACCTACGTTGGTGTGGCGAAGCAAACCTGCTTACCTACCTCAAGACAAAGATTGCACGCTGTGCGTTCCCTCCTCAGGGCTAGGTACTCTGTATCTGTGTTTCTTGATATATTATGTCTTTACAAAAAGTTATTCTCAGAGCTGTTGAGGTAATCCTTCTTGGTTATTTCGTTGTTTCGGAGCCAAGTTAACCGGTAGGTATACTTTAGTCAAACATTAATCAGGTATTTTTTATTTTCAAGAATTAGACTACCACATACAAACCGAAGCGTCATCGCGAGCCGTGAGTTGCCTGCCGCTCTATCAACGGAGACCAGAATTTTAATTATCACGTTATTTCAAATGTGGATGCCACTTGAACATATTTTTCGTCGTAACAATCTGTTCCATCATAGAGTAAAAAAGAAAGCTTTTTTTTTCTTTAAGCAGTAGGTATATTATTTATATTGCTTAAAGAAAAAAAAACACTTTCTTTTATATCAAAAAATTACCTAATCTAAATAAAAAGTGCATGATTGATGATGACACATAACTCTAATTTTCAACTTATTTCAACAATGCTCACGTATATTTCTTCGTTTCTAATCTTGTCATCCCCTATATAAAATTCCAAGGGCTTGAACAATCCACTTAGATTAGTTTGTTCGCTGTTCTTGCCGGCCGCACCCGACTACCGCACACTACAAAGTTTTCTAACTCGAGTTATTTATAGTGATTTGAATATAACAATTGTTTTCAAAAGAATTTATTAAAAGTTTTAGACATCATGTCTTTAGACATAGAAACAGAATTTTCCAATGACTCTTACACCTTCTTTGGTCCAGTTGGAATGGCATTCTCCGACGATAATGTTTTAGAAGAAAAGATAGAAGTCAAAATTGTTTTAAGTTTATTTCTGGGAATATGTATGGTGCTCAGCATAGTGGGAAATATATGTACTTGTGCTGTGATAGTTCGTGACCGATCCATGAGAACCCCCACTAACTGCTACCTGTTTAATTTAGCAGCCACTGATCTGCTCATAGCATTTTTTGTGCCCATTGAAATTTATATCATCTGGATTCCTGATTTTTACCCGCTCGGTGAGGAAGGGTGTCGGATACATTTCATCCTCTGGGACAGCCTTAGCAACTGCAGCGTGCTTACTATCTTAGCATTCACAGTAGAGAGATACCTCGTTGTTTCCAAACCCTTCTTGAGACAAAAGCTTGCTTTAAAATCACGCGTTTACAAAATAATAGCCGTTATTTGGCTTGTCTCTTTTGCGTTTTGCATTCCCGATATATTTTTCGTAGACCTTACAGAACGAAAGAAATATATATTTTGCTACTTCAATATACCATACCCGTTACGAATTTTAGTTATGATTGAATTGGTGGTATTCTTCTTAATGCCATTGACGTCAATTTTAATGCTGTATCTGTACATTGCTATTAAATTGAAATCTTCCAATCTGAGGAGTAGTCCCGTTACTGGAAATCAACATAGACATAAGGCAGTAAAAATGTTGGGTAAGCAATTTATTGTAGAGCATATTTACCTTGTCGCTTTATTTTTACGGCGTCAATTTTCTTCATGGCGCCAATAAAAAACAATCCTCTTCAAGTGATGACGTTTAATAGTATCAAATCAATAAAGCAACCAGCCGCGTGACTCCCGGCAGAGTAGATAGGACCACTCCAAGTCTTCCCGTGGATGTCGTAGAAGGCGACTTAGGAAATACAAGCTAAACAAAGCTTATAAACATGAATGAGACCTCTCCAACACGTCTGGCCAGCGTGGAGAGTGTAGGCCAAATCCTCTGACTGCTCTGGCTAATATATGGCTCTGGTAGTACAGAGAGGGTCGTGCTCCTGCAGTGGAGACTAAAAAAAGACCTGATGATGATGATGATGAATGAAGCAATGATGACTACGCGGCTTAGCTTAGCGGTTAAGGCATTGGTTGAGCGTCTGTAAGGTACGAGTTTGTTTCTCAATAGGCGCGACCTGTACCTCTGAGTATGTACTCTGTAGGTACGGTCATTTTAACTATCACAACTTGATTTCGGTAAAAGAGAACATCGCGAGAAAACCTGCACACTAGTTCGCTAGTGTGTTGTAATCCTTCCTGATCATGTTGCTCAACAATCAAAATGACTACGAAGCAAAATGCCTCTATCACTATATGACAGTCATTGAGCTACGTCAGATGCCTTTAAGCAGCTCTTGAAAACTGGTGACCACCACCACACAGATTAACACACTCGATAATAGAGAAATAATATTCAAGATGGTCAAATGTATCCAAGAAAAAAATTGGTTATTCTTTAATACTTACATATTTTTCAGTACTTACTTGTTATTTTATGTTGTACGTAACTATTTTATGTTGTATGTAATTATTTCAAGTTGTATGTAATTATTTAATGTTGTATGTAATATTTCAGCGGCCGTGGCAGCATCGTTCTTCTTCTGTTGGTTCCCATACTGTTTGCTGCGAGTCATGTTGATTCATCCCGGTTTCAAGTATGAGGACTATTATAGCGTATGTATTCCTATATTAAACGGACTTGTTGTTTTAGTTAGATGTAATACTTAGTACCACACAAATATTTCATAAAAGGCATGCGTCTAACACGTAATTAGAGCCGCTCACTTAGCATTAACCCCAGTTGAAATTCTAATTCTAATTTGTCTGATTAGTTCTACTGCAAGCTTCTAGGTAATTAATTTGAAAAACAAAAAATAGAATCAAACTTGATGTTTTAAAATTATACACATCGATTTCACTAAAGTACTCGTAACTATATATTTTTTGGTTTAAACTAACGTGAGCCACATACATTACTATATGGGCGACATGTTTCGACCAATCCGGAGGTCGTCATCAGGGCGAGTGTGACGCGCCGACGACGCAGCTGATTTTTCCCTTGAGTTACCCGTATGTACCATATAGGTAGTAACTATAAATTTAATAAAATTCTCTAATAAAACTACTAATCTCAAACTATCTAAAATAAAACTAAATACGATATAAATTCTAATAATGCGACTTAATTTCTAACCCCCTTATTCATAAAAAAATACTTAGTTAAAATATGTTTTGTCTTGTTCTTGCAATGTCAAATTTTGTAAAGAGTGATAGGGACAAAACATATTTTAACTAAAACAGGTTTAGCAAACGTTTGTTATTTTTTATGAATATGAGGCTAATAATTTAGTAAAATTTATTTTAGATAGTTTTAGATTAGTATTTTTATTAGAACAATGTATTAAATTTAAAGTTACGAGTACGTTTTAGTGAAATCAATGTTTATTATAATTTAAAAAGATCAAGTATGATTGTATTTTTTGTGTTTACTTATAATTTAACCTATTAAGTATTAAAAAATAAAATAAGTATTTACTTAATCTATCAAAGCAAGAACATAATAATTTTAAAGTTGGTGTCCTAGTGTTGATAGTGCCAAACCTTGACGTAACCACGTATCATTCAGTTAAACCTTTCTTCACTAATTTTACTTATTAATATAGGTAATATATCTCATAAAAGTGCTCTACTATTCTAAATAACAATCCCGTAGGATTTAATGTTTTAATCAAATATCTGAGACCCTACTTAGGAACGTCTTTCCGGCACGGGAGGGCAAATTAACTCAATTTTCTTCCAACACAGCTCCACAATCCAACTGATTAGATATCTACATATGTATAATTCAAAACAAGAGAAGCTCGATAGCTTGATAGGCATATGCATTAAGTATATTAATTATTAGTTAAGCAACCTCAGGCCGTGATGTACACTTGGATTGGTGATCACTAGTGGCATAAATTACCTATGTCGAGCTCTTTCGTGGTACATGCTTCTTGAATCATGTAAAGAATTGCCTAAGCTAAAAAGATACTTTGATTTTATATTTTCTTCTGATAGGATATTAGCAGAAACTAGCTTAACACTAAGTTTTTCAATTATAATAGATATTTGACGTAAAAACGTCACCCTTGCCTTTTTACCTTTTAAGTGCGAGTCAGACTCGTACATGAAGGGTTCCGTACCTCCTTTTTTTGTAGAAAGTAGTTCAGTATCATGGACTGAACTTGTTCCAAAAATTTGGATAGTGTTTAAAAAGTCAGCCTGTAGATTCCGGGTGGGCGTCGGAAGATGTCAGGAGCTAAAGTAGAAGTGGAAATATTCTGACGACGACAGATGTACCTGTGGATGCATCCAGTCCATAGAACATCTGCTTTCATGCCCCACGTCCGACGTACAAGTATCTTGTTCTAGAGACGATCTTATGGAGGTCAACCATAGGGCTATAGATGTGGCCTGTATTAAAAATTTATAATTATATGTAGGTATTTAGCCTACAAGTTTGCTATTTACGTGCCTTCCAATAGTATGTATGACGTTATATTATCTTTGGTGTCGGTTATGCAGGTACATGTTGTGTTAAGTGTCTAACGACAGTTTATTTTTACAGATTTGGAGGATATTGAATTTGTTGTGTTACAACGGATACGTTTCAACGGCAATTAATCCAATTTTGTACAGTTTGATGTCAAGGAAGTTTAGACAAGCATTCAAAGTAAGTAGAACAATTACTAAGCTACTTGTAAACTACATAATGATTTTAGTGCCTTGTTGCTATACCTACCTACATACCCACGTAAATGATGAAAGGCACGTAACAAGTTGCTAATGTACCTACCTATTTTCGATTATTTTCAATCGATTTAATATTTACTTAAGTACCAAGAAAAGCACTGCATGTAGGTATCTATTTCTTCCTATCTCGACGCGTTCCCAGTTTCATCCTTAGCTGTGCTGTTAGCTCGGAGTGAACTTATCAACAATTTTTTTGTATTGTTATTTTTTTTTCTATTTTTTTTTTAATTTATTTAGAGAAACAAACAGGCTGAAACATTTCTCATACGCTAACGATTTATAAAAGATTGCCAGAACGTTTCTACCGCTAGCTTATTCGTACTAGTATACCGATGTTGAAAGTTTATTTCTACTAAGATTATTTAATATAAGATACATGTCACTGGTCACCGAAGGATGCTGAATATCAGTGCCTGATTATAGGCTGCAGCCTAGTTTTCTCTTACGACATCCGCAGGAAATAAAAGAGTTGGTGGTCCTATTCTAGACCGGAAGGTGCGCACGGTCCCGGAAATTACAGCACTATCCATCCACGTATTATTATCGATTATAATATAATGCAATTGTATGGCAATTAATGTGGTGGTGGCTTATCGATGCGGCTAGGAAGTTGTGGTCTTGTGTCCAGTAATTAGGTACCTACTACGATACTCGTTTATAGTACCTACCGTTTTCCGACCTTTATTTGTTCAGCGAATTTTCGCATTTCTACACGCTTGCTGACAGTAACGCTTTGTATCCGTACGATTGTCCGACACAAAATATCGACTTCCGACACCTGGCCTGGCCGACAGTACGCTTTGTATTTGTACGATTGTCCGATACAACATTTCGAACTCCGACCGACAGTAACGCTTTGTATCCGTACTATTGTGTCTATTGTCCGACAGAACATTTCAACCTCTGACACCTGGCCGACAGTAACGATACATATGATTATAGGAGGATCGCGAGATATTTTAAGCAACTTTGGTGGTTACTATTTCAAGATGATTATTTTACCATAGACAGGCCATAGGTCGTCTCCCGGAAAACGAAGGATCGCGAGCTATTTTATGCAACTTTGGTGGTTACTATTTCAAGATGATTATTTTACCATAGACAGGCCATAGGTCGTCTCCCTCCCCCTAGGTCGATTCTTATATTATTGTTCGTGACCATGTAAAAGACAGCAAAAAAAGTACAGGAGTAGAAAAAAACATTGTGTGATTGGGCATTCTGGAATGGTAGCGGAACGATGTTTTATAATATTACCTACTTATCTTAATATGGTCGTAGAAAAAGTATTGTATACAACGTTGTATGAGTACGTCAAAAAATACTCGCTGCGCCTTTTTTATGATGCTCGCCTGTCGGCTCGCATCATAACCCGCGCCACTCATGTTTTTTGAACACTCGTATACAACTGTTGCATAAAATACTATTATTACGCAGTCATTATACTTACTTACGTCAACTAAGAATAATATTTTTATTTTTCAGGACTTCTTCAAGGTTCGGCGTCCGCTCAATCATTCTAGGGTGACCTATTTAACCAGCTGCGCGAATAGTGCTGTGAAATAGACTTTTTGGCAAAATACAGAGGATCAAACTTATGTCATAAACTACACAAAACCAATCTACATGTAGCACAAGTCTGAAAACTAAAGTTTCAATACATAGACACTTAGACAGCCATAGAAGCGGCTTGCTCTTTCTAGAGCATTTGATTAGAAACCAACAATATTTTTTAATGTTTTGATTTTTGTACTAACTAAATATCTCTTGATGTAATAAAATAGTATAAAAATGTAATAATAAGGCATTTTGGGAAGGTGAATGATACATTTTCTTGGCAAATAAATGTCCTTCTAAAAATTCTACAATCTATTTTTTAACTATTTTGCTCTCATGTGGCTCTCATCTCCATTATTTCGCCTACACTATAGCTGACGTCACAGTTTGCTGATAGATACCTAACCTTTTTTGCCACTTTTCAGGCTTTTCTACAGATATACAGAATATCCAAAACACGATTGAGCATTTTTGGCTTGATAGAAAAAAAATACAAACATACTTCTAAATTCTCCTTTTACCTTTAAAAAACTTTTTATTATTTAAACAATCACCTTTTTATATGAAAATTATACCAAAAATGTATAATCTAAATTACTAGTCAAATTCATTACACAAAATATATAAATATGATGAAAAAAATAAACAAGGAAATATCGTGTGTGTGAAAGATAAACTGTAGTAGTTTAATTACAGTAATTTTTAAAAAACCCTCACAATATCGTGAGCTGTGAACTCATCACGCCTTAAGTAATTTCTGAAGATTGAGTTTCGAAAATGACTTTTTAAACACTTGCCGAATTTAGGATTAATTATCATGTTTCAGTCCATGATACTATAAACTAGTTCCAACTAAAATATTTTCTTCCAATCAACGCACAACATTCCATTGATCGGTTTGCTCATTTGTATGGTAGAAGTTGGTCAGTAATTTGGATTGCACCTCAAGGTAGTGCGGTACTGCGTGTTTTTAATATGGAAGATGGTGTATCTAAAAGTGTTTGGGCGCCCTAAACGACAAACGAATAGAAAATAAACGGGTTCAGTAAATAATATTATTATGACTACGTTAAGTAAGGTATCCTTAATTCTTTATATTAATTAAAACTGTATAAGAAAGTAAATACATATCAAGACAAACGTGTTATAAGTTTTGGGTGAATTCACCCAATACTTATAACACGGGAAATTTTCCGGGACCATAAATTGCGTGGCATCGATGAAATCGGTACTAAAAAACATAGTTATAATGTTCCAACATTTTTTTCTAGTTAGGTGAAATAGTTATCTATGTGTAGCACTAAATATTTTATTAATAGGATTAATAGGTACTCCAAAATAATAAATTAAACCTCGAAATCTTTCATTGCCGTGTTTGTCCACACGTCACCTTGATATGTATTTGATAAAAATCTATTGGTTATTTATATTAAAACCTAGTTTTATTTGATACGTTAATAAAAGTATTGTTACGGAATACATTTATTCAAATATTTAAACAATACAACGAATGGTTAATAAAAATTCATTTGTCTCTGAACTACCTTTCATCACGTTTCCTAAAGGAACATTTTTAAGAAAATTGTTTTATCTAACAACTTGCGTCCCCCGTCCTGCGCGCTAAACGTTGCATATTTGTGCTGCCTAAGTGCTGGACGAAGAAGGACTTCAACACGTGCCTGCTTTTTTGCGCTATAAACGTAAAAACGTTTTATTTTCCGTGACATATGTTTTTATCGCCATGGTATGATTAGGCAAAGAAAACATCTTTACCTGTAATACAGGTAGTACTGAATACTGACAGTACAGGACTCGTCAAGTTACAAGAATAAGTATATCTATAAGGCGTTAAAAATGGCTGTTCAGAGGAGGTCTTGGTGCCAACACTTGTATGGGAGTAAAATTTGAGTAAGGAGAAATCACGAAAGAAGAATGAGAGTAGAATAAGTAAGTAAAAGTAAATAGAATAAGTAAAGAAAGACTGTGAACTGTTGACTCGCAACACTTCTTAGAGACCTCAATACTAGTCTTTCTTTCCTTATTCTACTCCTATTTTTTCTTTGTATTATCTATTCAAATCTTACTCCCATATTAAAACTTTGGTTGGAACCAAGCCCTTGTGGTCTGGGATGAATTGATAGGAGCCAATTTAGAGACACAGTCTGGTCACATTTTCCTCTCGGAGACAGGCGTGTATCTATTGTATATACCTAAGTATAATATTTGGATAAACAAGTATATAAGATATTGTTTTATATGGATTTTTATTTCCGTGGATTGATTCTTTCATTCCTGTGGCACAGTTCTTTCATAGTCGTGGACACATGTTTAATCGCCGTGGCACGAAATTTTTAATCTTGTATCTCGTTAGTTTTTTAAATTATCTGCTAGATATTAAGCAAGAATACATACTTACATTATCAAAAACTTAAATAACAACTAATTTATTTAAAAAAACCTAAAGATAAAAAAATCTACGAAAATAAAGATTTTAATGGACCTGTTGAAATTCACCCTATTATATTACCTTAGGACAGAGTCATATGTATATAGGTATGCTTGTGATTTCTTTTTTGATCGAGTGGTAAATATCGCACATGTAAATAGGTACCAATACAGAAAATGAAAAATGGTGTTTAAGTGCTTAAAAACTTTGTTGAGAGAGTTTGGCGCAGTGCCAATGGAAAACAGTCACAAGCAGCTGATATCGACATCGGGCTGTCGATATATTGCTATACCAACAAACGATAAATAAATGACACAAAACTAAAACTTAATTGTTGTCACAATTAAATAGGTGCGTAATTCTTTTTGTGACTGATTTTTGCAGTGTGCTTTATTGACATAGAATATACAGGGTTACTGGTATCTAACGCATAAGCTTTTTGCTGCAAGTTCAGTCCATGATACTAAAATACTTTCCACAAAAACCATTACAGAAAAACGAAAAAAAAAGTTTCGTCTACCCATACAAAATCCATTTGACTGAGTGCTGATATGTATGGGAACAAAATAAGAATTTTTTTTTCGTTTTCCGATATTGATTTTATGAAAAGTAGTTCAGTATCATGGACTGAACTTGCACCAAAAAGGATATGCAATAGATACCAGTAACCCTGTATAGTCGACCATATTATCTCAAACATTGGTCCCTGTTCTATTTCTAAATATATGGCGACGTGAATTTTATTTTATTTAATTTTTAAACACTGAAATCTAGTTAGGACTTACCGATGGAAAGTTATTTCTTTACACTTTGTCGTGTTCCTTGAATTATTCTTACAGTATTAACCACGTATGGTTTCCACGGGGTTCCAATCCAACTCACAAACTGTCGAAAGTAAGTACGAGACGCATAAGAACTAGCAACTGACTAAGTGAAGTTTATAGAGATAGATACAATTCAACGGGAGAAAAAGGTGATATATAGTGACTTGTCTAGTACTTTAGTACATAACAGCTCTGTGTGTCGGACTCGTTCATAGAGGATTCCGTTATCTTATTTGTTAATCCCATTTGATATCACCCCAATATAAGTTTTTTTAGCGTATATGGTACTTTTAGTTTAATGACCACTGCTAGGTCTACTAGGTTCGAATACACACTATATACGATGTGGGTACGCAATGAGTTGACTAGGTGAGCTGGATTGAACGGCACGCTTCGAGCATTTATTAAATACTGCGTGGAAGGGACCACGGACGGGAACGGGACATCCCCGTAAAAGTTCGAACCACGGGCTATACTAGACCTCTAAAGTATAATGAAATTAAAATAACAGTCAAATCATAACCTTTCCTCCTTCCGTAGTTGGGTAAATACCAAAAAAATCGACATTCACATATAAAGCACTCAAGCACAATTTTAACACTTAATAGAATAATTATTATATTTTTAAAATTTCATTATACTATAATAAGCTAGCATAGACGGTGGTTCGATTTATTACGGGGATGTCCCTTCCACGTTGTACCTATACAGGGTCTAACAAAATATACTGAAACTACTTTAAGGGTGCATTCAGTCCATGATACTGAACAACTTTCCCCAAGAAACATATATCGAAATGTAAAAAATATTTTTTGGCCTCCCATACAAATTGACCGATCAGCTGATCCGAGTTTGTATGAAAAGTCAAAAATTATTTTTCATATTTCGATATAAGTTCCTTAGGGAAAGTTGTTCCGTATCATGGACTGAAATCACCCTTAAAATAGTTTCAGTGAATTTTGTTATACCTTATATAGGAGCGATAAAATAGTACCTATTTTTTTTAATTTAGATAAGTTTTGGAATCGGTCTTTTTAGTGATAACAAAATCTTGTTTGGGTTCAGTAACTCTTTTCTTATCACACATCACTATATTTTTCAATAAAGTTATTAAATGTCAAGTCACGCGATTTTTACTGTTTTATCATAGGTGAAAGTATATGATATGATTTTGTGATGATTATAAGTAGGTTTTATTGTTTGTGCCTTTAATATCGTATTTAGGAACTTGATTATAAGATAAAAATAAATGGCCCTCCTTAGCTTGCTAATTCGTTGATCAATGTTGATCGAGTCCAATTAATTCTACTTTACCACATCCGCCTCATAAACTTCAACTTCCGCTTAACTTCTTCATCCCCCCTCTACAAACAAACCCAAACTGGTAAGCATCGTCGTACTTAAAATTAAATTCTTCTTCTTCTTATTTAAGGCGTGAAATAGTGAAATATTCGTCGAGAGCTAAGGAAGGGTCGGAGCCGAGCTCGACGATATTTCGCAGTGTTTTATTTATTATCTTTTTTGTATTATATTTATTATTTTTTCTGTAGCCAAAACGGATAGATATTTAGATAATACATTTTTTGGTATAATTTTCGTATAAAAAGGTTATTGTATACAATAGTAATACGTATTATAAAGGCAAATTTAGGCAAATTTACTCGTAGAGGTATGTTTGTGATTTTTTTATCGAGCCAAAAATGCTCAATCGTGTTTTGGCTATTGTGGGTATCTGAAAATCCTTAAGATTTATATGTAAATTTTTTGAGGAATAAACTGTAGTAGTTTAATAACAGTGATTTTGTTATTTCAGTGATGTGAAACACGCAGTTTTGCAAATTGTGAACCCACGTCACCCTAAGAGCTTAGTGGCTCTTGTCGGTGGAGTATGCGCCAAACTTCTCGGTTCTCTGCCTTACTCTTTAGTCACTAAAGTATCAAGCACTAAATTATAATTAATGTATAATTATACATCTTAATTTAATTTACGACCGATTATTAATTTTTCAACAATTAGCCGTGTGGTTTCCGGCTGAGAACCGCTCCAACTTAATAAAAAAAAAATGTAATGTATTCTTTACATTAAGTATATACCTACCTTATAATTCACTTAGTGACACTCATATTATTCTCAGCGAGTACCTACTCCATTAGAATTTGTAATTTTGCCATAATTTATCAACGTACAGTCGCTTTGTTAGGTACTGTAACAAAGGTACAGTCACGAGCAATAACATGAAAACATCCTTAAAATTAAAATTCATGTAGCAATATTAATAATCGCAAAAATAAGTATGTTTAGCTGTGTATAAGCGTATATCATTGTCGTACACTTATTTATTGAATGGTAAAAGTAAAAATATTTAAAAAATATGTGACAATGTATACAGGGTCAGTCCATGATACTGAACAACTTTCCCCAAGAATCATAATTATATCGAAATGTGAAAAAATATTTTTGGCCACCTATACAAGTTGACCGATTAGCTGATCCGAGTTTGTATGGAAAGTCAATAATTATTTTTCATATTTCGATATAAGTTCCATAGGGAAAGTTGTTCAGTATCATCATGACTGAAGTCATCCTTAGAATAGTTTCAGTATATTTTGTTAGAAGTTATATACAGGGTGACTTTTAAACAGTGTCCAAATATTTGGAGTAAGTTCAGTCCATGATACTGAACTACTTTCTACAAAAAAAGTTATTAAAAATCGATAAAAAATTTTCGTCCTCCCATACAAAATCCATCTGTCTGAGCGCTGATTTGTATGGAGGACGAAATTTTTTTATCGATTTTTAATAACGTTTTTTTTATAGAAAGTAGTTCAGTATAATGAACTGAACTTGCTCCAAAAATTTGGACAGTCTTTAAAAAGTCAGCCTGTATATGTTACCGGCAATCTGTATAATCCGGTATTCTATCTCCTAGGCAGTTTATAGAATACCTAAAACGTGAAGGTAAACGTTAAGGTGAAGGTGGTAGGTATCAAATATTAATTATTTTATACTTTGCCTAGGTAGTCTATACAATACCGAATCCATATTAAAAGACGAGAGAAAGGAAGGAGGGGACGTGCGGGGTGCGGGCAGGCAGGCTTGGATTTCATTGTAGCAACAGCATGCATTGCATTTCCTCTTCCTCCTTTTCCTAGCGCATTCCCGGTTGCATCCTCAGCTGTGCTGCTTCGGTGCCCGGGTGCGCTTTCCCGCTTTTTCTTTTCCACATATAAATACATGTTAAATGGTCACCCAAAGATGTCAAAGACCTTGCGAAGTAAATAAGAAATAGTTAAACGATTTGGCTATAGTTTTACGACCGGCCGCCTGCCTGACGTTAACCCTCCTTGGGAATGCAGATGTAGTACAAGATGTTTGTGCATAGTCCTTTAGTCGTCTCTTGCGACATCCTTAGGAAAAGATGGAGTGGTCCTATTCTAGGCAGGACATGTTTCACGTTAATTTTACTATGATGTTACTGTAGAAACAGAAAGGTACTTTTTTCTACCCTTTATAATTGTTAATTTTAATAAAGTTGATTTTAAGTAATAGATTATGTTTTATTTGCCCGTTACTTTATAGGTAGGCCGGTTAACATTGATAATTATAGACCAAGATCTATTTATTTTACACATTGCCGGTGGAACCGCAGATACTCTATACAATCCCTAAAAATTGTATTTATTACCTAGGTAAAGTATGACAATAATATTCATAAATTGCCTGGACGCCGCAGGTATTCTATACATTGCCTAGGTATTATATAGAATACCTTAATTATACAGATTGCCGGTAATATATATATTATTACTCGTCAATGTACATAAGAGGGGACGCTCACAAGGGAAATAAGAAATAATCCTTTTTGTTCAGACCTAGGATGCGTACGAGAGATATCTTACTTAAAATTAAGAAAGGGATCTACGACTTATGATATATTTTAATATATTGGGACACATAATAATATGTGAACACGTCTCCTCATTTTAGAAGATTCCAGTTACATCCACTTTGGTAATCCACCACGTACCGCAATGGCTTTAAACATATTGGAACATCGCATGCAAAAAAGGGATCATTGTAAACTTTACCCTGAAAATAAGTAGATATGCTTGCGCTGCGTCCTCGAATTTCGTTCGGCGAAATTATCAGAAAACTCTTCCCGTTGTTCCTTGAGATATGAATATATGCATTTTTCACGTGGTATCGACGCCTCTGAATACATAGTAATTTTTCTTTGCAGGAGGAAATGCCTATTTGAAAAAAAATGTGGTTTTTGTCAAATAAAAAATCTTTGTCTACAAAAAGCTCAACTTTCTAGCTCATATTTCTACAAGTTTTAGTTATATCTCGTCAATCAGTTTAAGGTATTGAAGATAGAGTTATATATATGTCTTGTTATTCTTAGGAAATAAAGGGTTGAAAATATATAATGAAAAAAACCGCCGCGAGTGGGACTCGAACCCACGACCCTCAGTTAACGCCGTGAGTGCACTACCGATTGTTCTATTGTGACCTCGAATAACCCCGACGATCGGAAATTTTATCCAAATTATTAATTTGCGAAATTAAAATTTTCGAGCATTGTAAAGCTATTAAAAATAATTATTGAAACAAATCAGCTTTCAATTCATCGAATATGAATTAAGTTGAATACCACACTTCTGAATAGTGGGTAGTAATGAAGATTTACGCATGCTTGAAATGCCTGTACTATGTGATGAGATAATTCGTCGGGGTGATTCGAAGGGTCGTGGGTTCGAGTCCCACTCGTGGCGGATTTTTTCATCACATAAGAGTGGCTTTTTAAACATCAGCCAAATTTTTGGAGTAAGTTCAGTTATACGTATATATAATATTCACGATATTGAACTACTTTCTATAAAAAAAAGTTAGTAAAAATCGATAAAATTTCTAAACTTGCACCATAAATTTGGCTGGTGGATAAAAAGTCAGCCTGTATTTTCAATTTGGATGGATAAAATTTCCGAGCATTGTAATGCTATTAAAAATAATAATTGGAAATAAAATAAATAATTATGCAAAAAAAAAAAAACTTGCCGGTCTTCAGAACTGAGTTGAGGACAGGCATCTGACATTTCTACAGTAGTTTTGGCGACAGTGTTTTTGTGGCGATGTATACATACAGATCTCATAAGAGATTTATGTGTAAGTGTTTTGACACAAACACCTCGCAAATTTCGTTGTTTGCACCAGTCCGAACTGACTAGCCGGCAACGGTAAATTGCCAATACGGATATTTATTGTATCTATCGACCAAAAAAATATATAGTACGATTATGATTGTACTAAAAAAAACGACGGGTTGCACTCCGGGAGTGCCGGCAGAAGTGAAAACTTGAATATGGACGTTGTGCATTTTTGATATTTTGGAATGGTTAGGGAAAAATTTTGCACGAATTGCTTTAATTATCAGTATAAAAGTGCTATCATTTATGTGGTAGAATACAATATTTATTTATTGCGCTATCGTACACAAACATGACAATTTATATTACATTAAAAAGTGTCCTGCCTGACGCGAGGTTAACATTTTTTACCCATTACAAAAAAAGTGCACAACGCCGCTAAAGAAGTTTTCACTTCATAAAGGTTTGGGCTTGTCCGGGATTTGAACCCGAGACCTCTCGCACCCTAAGCGAAATTCATACCCCTAAACCAACGAGCCGGCTGATAGCTTAGTCGAAACTATAGTATAAATACTTCCTCTCCTACGCCGCGCCGGCTGTCATTTCGTCTTACGAATTTTCGATCAGGACACGTGTCCTGACGCGAGATTAACATTTTTTACCCATTACATAAAAAGTGCACAACGCCGGTAAAATAGTTTTCACTTCAAAAAATATTGCTCTCTATTTATATATATATGTAATGTAATACTTAATCATAAAAAAACAGTGTATAGCACATAACTGTGTTATGTTTCCAGTTAGATTGGGGACACTGGAGACTGATGTAGGCAGCGTCTGTATTCCAGTTTATTGTGATTGATGACTCAAGTAGACAAAAAGTCAAAGTATGTGGATAAATGTCAAGACAGGCACTTCCAGTACAGATATTTCTGAGGAAAAATTGCCAAAATTTGTGCTCGTCGTATAGGTGCCAGTTCACGAAGCCAACGAAAAACTATTAAGGCGACGTGGATTCACAATTTGCAATACTGTGCGTGTTTTTGAAAAATCACTTTCTCACACATCACACACAAAAATCATAAGGATTTTCTTCAGACACCCACAATAGCCTGGGTGTCTGTAGAAAATCCTTAAGATTTTTATGTAAATTTTTTGAGGAATAAACTGTAGTAGTTTAATTACAGTGATTTTTTAAAAACACACAGTTTTCTTGGTTCTGAACTGGTGGGGCCTTAACTTGTTTGTCTAAAATTCAATCTAAAGAGATTGACCCATTCAAAAAAGCCTAAACACTTACTCGGATTGACGATTTGTATAAATAAATGGAATGTTAATAAATAATAATAAAATAGGTTTTGACGGGAGCGCCACATTACATCAACTTCTCCAAAGGGCCTGTACATGGTGTTTTGTATCCCCACGCAGACCTACAAAAGACCGGGATAAAAAGACCCGTGCATCTAAAAGAGATACATATTAAATAAATAATACTTATATTATTTCGATAAGGGCAAAACCACACTGATTGAATTAGCCCTAAAGTAGGTAAGTTTTTAAAGTTAAACTTGTTGTCTAGGATACTAACTCAACGATACTTACTTATTTTATAATAAATATATAAACACCCAATAAAAAGACTGGAAAATGTATAAATCAAATCACCTGGCTTCCGCGAATGCTGAAAGCGAAATGGCGCTTGGCGGTTGTTGGTGGTTTATTTTTAAATCTTGCTACTGCTGTAGCTGTAGTATGAATAGCGTAATCGATTATAAAATTAATTAGACGTTCTTGAATAAAAGCCACAAGCAGTTGTCCCAAAAGGTCTTTCTATCTTATTATATTAATTTATTCAATATTTAATTGCGAGTGTATCTCGCTCGAGTGACATAGACTAACGGCCGTATTTATTAAAATAGACATATATATATAGCATCACCGTAGGTTGACTGGTAGAAAAGGCCCTAGGCCTTAAGTCCGCCTGTTACATTTTTTGTAATAAAGTTAAATAAATACCTACCTTGTGAGTAATCTACCAATAAGGAATGCACACTTTTAATGAATTTGATTGAAACTGTTTTAAGGAGAGCGATTTTTATGACTAGGTATGTATATACGGAGGTAAGTATACATGTATTTTTAATGCAACAAGAACCTAAGTAGTGCCAATAGTTTCAATACTTAACAATTGTTTTGTAATGTAAATTCGGCTTAATTAAAATGACTTTTAATAGCCTACGGAAGGATGTGCGACTTATACGCGCATTAAGTGATTCGTTCAGAAAGAAAAAAAAAATATTACCCTGGAATGTAGGTCACACGAAAAGTAATTTAGTTAACATGTGGCGTAAGGTGCTACCTACGTATTTTAAATAGTAAAATCCGATAATACACATGCATATCCTCGACCTCCATTTAGACTTGTACCACAGCTTGTAAGGTGTATAAAAGGGTCGCACGATCGATAAGTTGTCTCCCTCCGATTTTCTTAGGTGTAGAAGACCAAGGCATGTACTCAATGATCCTGACAACCCTATATTAGCCGTGAGATTTCCCCTCTGTGAAGTCACCTTCACAACGCATACACAGAATACTTGTTTACTCGCTTACGAATTTCACTTGCCGGCGAGTGCAGATCAGATATAGGAATAGGACCGAGGTACGAAACGGCGAACAGTACCCTAGCGCTTCTCGCCAATCGGCCTTAAAAAGCGCTTGACACTTTGGCAAAGTCGACCTCAAGTCCTAAGCCGAAGGCTCTTTCCCACCCTGTAGCCCTTGCGCTGTTACTCTTCCGGCAACTCGTAGTTTGTGATTAGCTATAGCTAGGCTTGGTCATGACTCATTGAATTACGATCTTTAGAATGGATGCGGATCACATAACCTATTTGTTATGATGAAAGTCTACTTCACCTGGTAAGGTTATAAATTCTCTGAACATAGAATAGCTGTGTGAGTTAATTTGAAATGTGATGTGGTTTCACAAGGTAGTTTCTCATAGACCAGTGTGAGGAGGGGCACTGACCTTACCGTCATTTTAAGTAACCTCCATCTACCCGCATTCCGACAAGTCCCTGTTAATATTTTTTATTTAACTCCAGAGTTAAAGCAATAAGGGTAAAGCTTTATCATAAACAGGACAAATATGCATGTATTTTGGTGTCTACTGGTCAATCACGAGTCGTCAATGTATCAGCTATTCGTGATAATGCATACATATTACACTGGGAAATGCTCCTACGTATGTACTTTATACATATAGGTATGCAAATTGCAAATTGCAATCCCTTACTCTACACTACTTAGTTAGGATACTATATGTTTATTATTTCATGGAGAAGTCCACCCAATGTTTTTGAACATTTAGAGTTTTATTAGATATTCAGATTTATCCAATTAAATATAATCAAAATAAACAGAACAAAAATAATGAATTTCCGAGAAAATGTTAGTTCGTAGAGTTGCGTACTCTACGTAGAGTTGCGTACTCTACGTAGAGTTGCGTACTCTACGTAGAGTTGCGTACTCTACGTAGACTTGCGTACTAACGAGTAAAACAGGTTCGTAGGTTTATTTCCACTGTTATTTTCCATTCCACCGCTTCCGAACCTGAAATGTTTATTTATTTATAGTTTTGTTTTCTTCGTGCAATATACTGGGTGGCGCAAAAGTACTGGCACTAAACAAAATACTTTTATTTTTTTTATATGACATTTTCTGTCATTCTGTTGTTGAAAATTGTGTAGTGAACAAATGTAAAATACACTGAAAATAAACATGGACCGTTTTACTCCCCAAGAACGTGGAATAATTGTGTCAATGTTCTTACGGAATAATTCATCAGTGATAAGAACACAACGTGAATTTCGTCGACGATTTCACCACCGTCCGGCACCGATTGGTCGCACAATTCGACGCTTTGCCACACGCCTTGAAGCAACTGGCTCAACATTGGATAGACCTAAGTCTGGGAGACCAAGAACAGGCCGTTCAGCTGAAAATATCGATGCTGTGCGCGAAGATGTGGAAGAGTGTCCAGAAACATCAACGAGGCGACGTGCCACGCAATTGGGCATTTCCAGACGGACCCTGCAGCGTATTTTGGTGAAAGACTTAAAGATGTTCCCGTATAAAACTCAAATGACTCATCAGCTGCTGCCTGCTGACCACCGAGCTCGTCTAGATTACTGCCAGCGCGTCATAAACCTCAACCTTGAAGAGGATGATTTTCCTTCAAAATTGGTTATGAGTGACGAAGCGCATTTCCATCTCTCAGGGCATGTCAATAAGCAGAATACTCGGTTCTGGGGCACTGATAATCCGCGCATTATTCAAGAAACACCTCTACACCCACTAAAAGTTACTGTATGGTGTGGCATCTGTGTTGACAGAGTGATCGGACCCTATTTTTTCGAAGACGCTGGAGGCAATGCGATAACTGTCACTGGAGAACGCTACAGAACCATGTTACAAGAGTTTTTGATACCCAGTTTGGACGAATTGGGGCTGGAGCACATCTGGTTTCAACAAGACGGCGCTACGGCACACACAGCGCGCGACACTATGGACTTAGTGAGGGACGCTTTTCCAGGCCGAGTTATCTCTCGTTTTGGCGATTTGCCTTGGCCTGCAAGATCACCCGATCTGACCAGTCCAGACTTCTTTCTTTGGGGTTTTTTGAAATCTCGGGTGTATGTGAACAAGCCACAGACTCTCGCAGCTCTAAAAGAAAACATTCGTCAAGAAATAACGAACATATCGCAGGAAGTGTTACGGCAAGTTATGCAAAATGTCATAAATAGGGCTCAAATGTGTATCAACTCTGGAGGTCACCATTTAAAAGACATCATCTTTAAATCCTAATGGTACGAAATTTAATGGCACAAATATACATTTAAAAAAACCTAAATCTAGTTTTCTAATTTAGAAAAAATGTTATAGCTGAACCAAATAGGGTCTTTACTTTTGCGCCACCCAGTATATTATATTAAACAAATTTCTAGATTAAAGATATGGGATACTAACTCAACGATACTATATTTTATAATAAATACATATTATAAAAATTAACGCCCATGACTTGCCCTGAACAATTTGAAAAGGCCAATTTTCATCTCACTCTGGCTGCGGATCGAACCCAGAACCTTCGAGTGACAGACTTGTATAATAAGCAATACGCCACGGAGGTCGTAATCCACTTTCAATGTCATCCATTTGTGTATTTACCTTAGATACTTGCTCATTCTATTTTTGGGTAGTAAAATAATTTCAAGGAATTTCTCGAAAGAAGCCAACACAGGTACAGACAATAATCATAACGTTACAACAAAATACGAGCGGAGATAGCGAGGGGAGGTTGGTTTCTGTCCGAAGAAAATATACCTAATTATAATAAAACTTTTCTATACGTAAAATTTTTAAAAACCTACCAACTTGAGAACTGATTCTACGAGGTAGGATTTGTTTTCTGGACTCTGTATCAAATAGTTTGTAATTGTTCACTCGTATGTAAGCACAGTGATATTTATGTGTATTTTTGCCAAAGCCCTGTGAGTTTCTTCTTAATAATGGCCAACTAAAAACCTATATACACTGTTGTTGCATACAATTAAATTGAAGCATTGCATGGTCTACACAAAACCATACAAATCGTTTATTGCTTTTATCTTTTATTCGGTTTATTCAGGCGCAAATTTTGTTGTTACCAAAGCATAATGTGTGGTACTTATCATCCGTTATAGACATGTAGGTGGTGGAATAAGGCACTGCCATCTAAAAAGATCAAGTTCGTATCAAGCCGAATAATTTATTACAATACTCCCCTAAATAAACGTATTTACCGTCCCTGAAATTAGGAAAATAAACCCCAGCGTATTAGGAATCACGCTAGTCTGCCACTCGGACGTTCTAAGTTCGATCCCTAGTTAAGGTATATTAGCCATTTTAAAATTGTCCTGGTCTTGCGTGTTTATGTATGTATGTTTTTAATACCATAAAATAGAGTTGAGTTAGTAGGTACGTTAATTAAATTAATAAATAGCCTTTCGACTCGAGAAGAGAAGTAGGTATTAATTAGTTACCTACCTTTATTATAACCTGGTAAGCCTACGTTATAACCATGAGGACATTATAATTAAGTATACATACATACGTACTATGCAATATCATTAACAAATACTTAATACTTACAATATAAAAACAATCGCATCAAAACCAATAGGGTGGATAAACAATTTTAGTATTGATTTATTCCTTTTATTTATCATGAATACATTTATGACCATTGGCGAATGTTGGCCAACAACACGCAATGTGGATTTCGTACCAACTACTGTAATGGGCTGTATTAATTTATTAAGAACAAAATATAAATGACAAAAGAAAGCTAAACTTCCTTTATGATCTAAAACTTAAACATAATCTTAAAATTAAAAAAAAATACTCATAAATGGAATATTTCATCAAAAGCGTCAATACTTAGGTACTATACTATTTTTGTTTTAAGTACTAATACCCACGTTGCAGACATCCATGATAGAACGAGAGTATCCTGTGACCTCATTAATTTGAAGATGACCACGAAATTCTACGAAACCCTACAAATACAACGAGATCAGACAAGGAAGTATATATTTTGGAAACAATCACGTATCACCCAAGTACCTAATGACTATAATTAAACTAATTTAAAACTATAATTTGCACTGATGATTTTGCGTCCTTTTGCTATTGAGTTCTTCTAACCACCTTCTGATTCTATCTTGTTAAGTATGTACAGTAGGCCACCTAGAAAAGTATACTACTTCCATACTATTGGTACTATTATATAGGTACTATAAATAATATGGTATGGTATACTTTCCTATCTGTATAATGTGGCCTACTGTACGTAAAATTTTATAGATAATTAGATCAGAGAAGAACTATTAATTCTTCTATATAGAAATTAAATACCTAATTTAAAAGATTTATAAAAAAACTCAGACTCTCAGAGTCTCCACCCTACCAGGTACCTATAAATAATGATTTGTTTGAACTGAAACAAAACAACAATTCAACATGTTGTATTTTCCTCGTATGTGTAGTAATTTGTAAGGGACAAATACTAATCAAAACTTTTTGGCATCTTATGGATACGATTTTTCTTATAGGGGAACAATGATTAGACGACTTTTATTATGATCATTCATGTGTGTATGTCTAGGATAGCGGACGTGAACTGTCTGAAGGACTGGTAATGTGATCAATATTATATGAATTGCTCTATTCGTTAATGATAAAATAAGAAAAAAGCGTGGCATGATTTTGAAAATTTGAGTACCTACAACGGGGATTCCCAAACAATGTTTCCTTTCCAGATTACCTTTACAGATTACAAGTAAGATATTCACGCCCCATTATTATTTTGTGAATACAAAAAAGTGTCTAAACACAAACCGTCTTATTATAAAAACAGGACTAACTTGTTACAAGGTTTAAACTATTACCTGCCCAAATCAAGTTGACCTCTAGTGATATCACACTATCTCATCTGTCAATGTCAACTTGGTTTGGGCGGATAATAGTATTAACCTGGTAACAAAGTTTGTCCTGTTTTTATAATAAGACGGACTATGTGCCAAAGGTGACCGAAGTCACGCGACTAATTTATTACTAGCAAAAGAAAAATGCATCGTTGGGTAGTGTGTTTGCATATAAATCAAAAAGCATTGCAGGCGTAATCACGCCGAAGTTCTGTCATGCAACTTCGGCAAAGTATGTTTATACATCATACAGTTACGCTACATGGTTTCGCTATTATTTAGAGGGACACGCCGGCATTTAGTGAAACTTGATATTAGGCGATATGATTAGTGTTACCGTTCTGCTGGTGTTACTCAGGGATATAAATAATATACCTACTATCACCTGTTTTCTATTTTTATTAATGGCATTACGACCTTGCTGTCTTCTTCTTTTCATATATGCGCCAATGATCTATAGATATATACGATCGTCTCTTTCTACAACGTTCATCACGCCATTAGCGTTATCGACACCGACTTTGCGAAGATATCCTTCACGATATTTCTGTCCATAGATTTCCCAAATGTAGTCCTTGACAACAATATCAACTTCATCATATTAGTCCCAGAGCCATAGGCCATAGCCAGCGTAAGATGCCCGACGCAATTTGCGTCACGTTACGCGCTTACATGCGTTTTTTTTATAGAATTTCTACCTACCGTTCAAACTATAAATTGTATGAACGATGTGAGTTCCGTCGCGCATCTTGCGAAGCGTGTGGTTCGACCCTTAAAAGTGTGGTTCAAGTTAATCACGTTACGAACTTATTTAAATGAAAAGATTTTATATACGTCCAAACATTTATTTATTTATGCAGTTTTGATTGTTCATTATTTAATCTACAAGTACTTACATATAATAAAAATCTAACTGATAGCTAAAACAATGATTGTTAGGAACATCAGGGTTTTCACTAATGAATAGTGGTAAGCTTCGTGTTTTTTTTTATTCAATCAGTTCATCTAAACAGTTACGTCCCAACTGACGGGCCAACAGGAACAGCTAGTTTGTAAAACAGTTTTTGGTTAAATAGTTTTTACATAGGTACCTAGAACATTAGATGAACACTGAATAAATTATTCTCTTTATTTATCTTATAATTATGATTATGACACGCCACGCTATCCATGGCGAATATATTGCACGCCTCATAAGCGGAGCGTTGAGGTAGTGCTCTACTCTCGCCTTACAAAAATCAAGTGATTTTTCGAACTAAAAATGTCGGTATTTATTTCTTATCGTACTTGTAGAATAATATTTACACACAAATGTCAAGAAAAAACACTAGTTTCAACAGTCATGATATTTTTAAAGGACATTTTGTTCTTTAAAATAATAAAACAAGTGTTTAAGAAAATTATTTCGTGGACGTCCGTGTGTCGGTATGTATGGAAACTGGCGTGGTCACGATAACGCCCGAAAAACTTAACAAATCGAACCCTTCTTTTTTTCATACGCTTAAGTATTATCTAAAACTAAGTCCTTTCGAAAATCACGGTCTAATTAAAAGTAGTTTAATTATAATTAGCAATAAACTGAAATCCACCTATCGTTGGTATATCTAAATCAATGTAAATAAGGTTCATTGACATTGACAATTTATTTTTTATTTTTTTACGGCGTTTAGCATCTGCCTTTTAGTCATTCTTAATTTCCATTCTTTTTCTGGATACAATGTTAATCTTTTCATTTTTCTTTACTTCTTGCACAATACATGCGCAGTACCTTTCTTTTCTGTGTGGGCAGTGGCGCGAAGATTTAAAAGTATTTTTTTTATTTTGTTCATAATACACCGATAAATATGCAATATTCAAGTTCTGTTTTTTTTTGTGAAAATTGAGTGACCGCTATGAGGCGTGCACTTTTGGATTTTCCAAACTTATTTTGTTATTTTTATGTTCTACGAGTATATATTACTACTTAAGGTTCTGTTCTGTATTATTAACATATATTTAGTAAAATATTTTTTACGTTGAACATTAGATATATACCTAACACTGAATAAATTATTATCTATATTCATCTTTTAATTATGATTATGATACGCCATGCTATCCATGGCGGAGAAAACCAACAATATATCGATATGTACTCGTATATACGTAACGTGTAGATAACAAAGGTTCTCTATTTTAAACAGGTGACACTAAAAAAGTATATTTTGAAAATCACAATCTATTAATAACAATCCGGTTAAGCCAGTATGTCAAGAAATTGAACTTTATGAGGTACTAAAGAAAAAGCTCTCGTCTCCTACAACTACAACGAACCAAAAAATAGGGTTGCTATTATCTCTTTTGGCACAAACAGTAGCGCCTCTGTAGTTTTCCGAGACTAATAGCCGGACTCTATTCGTTTTTTTATATTTTTAACCTACATTTAATTTTTATTTCATCTATTTTTATTTGGATATACATACCAATGAAAGATAATATATTTACCCTTAAGGCCGTACTTGAATTTTCCGGGGTCCAGTGCTGCCCCCATTTAAAATAAATCATTTCAAAGAAAACGAAGACATTATTTAAAATTTTGTAACTACCAAATCCTAGATAACCCTTTAAAGTATTTTATGAACTACTGTTTACAGTTCATAATGAGAACGTTAAGCTTTACTACGCACAGTAGCCAAAAGTGGCCGTTTTTTGCGTAGCAATTGTGCGTAGTAAAGCCTAACGTTCTCACTTTAAATTGTAAACAGTAGTTCATAGAATACTTTGAAAGGTTATCTAGGACTTGGTAGTTGCAAAATTTTAAATGATGTCTCCGTTTTCTTTGAAATGATTTATTTTAAATGGGGGCAGCACTGGACCCCGGAAAATTCAGGTACGGCCTTAACTGGTTACGGCAGGATAAGAATCTATTGCAAGAAAAAGGAAAGGGTTATTGGTTATGGCATGAGGCTGAGGTTGGTTTGTGCTGGGCTATTGGAATAGAAATTAGGGCAACTGCCATAGTCATTATTACTGACTATTTGCGCAGCAGGCGGTAGCTTTTCGCCCACTAGATAGTTATTATTATGTTATTTTTACTATAAATAAATGTATGGAGCATAGCAGAGTACTAGTAATGTAGGTACCTTATTTAAGTTTTGCCCTAAGGTTTTGACATTTCGAAACATCAACTCGTTTTGGTTATACTCATTTTTAACATCAAAAACATTTTCCACCCACAAACACAAACACTTTCCATTCTCCTCTTTTCACAACTTCAACAATAAACGGTAAAAAACTTTACAATTTTTGTTTAACAATTCATAAATACAGACTTTAGTCAACCTTCTATTCAGTTCCATATCACAAGAAAATTTCTATATCACATTTTCCGTAGGCATATCAATCACACTTACATAACAAGTTTAATTGTAAAGTACGTTCCTTTATTATTGAGAGTCTTAAATATGATTTTACTATTTATTTTATTTTTAATTTACTTAGTTATCATACTGTACAGACAATACAGTGACAATGTCAAATCGTCCCTACCCAAAGTGGGAGACGGAAAAGACAGACTTTATAGTGACGAGTGTTCCCATCGAGTTCATTTTATACAGTTTTTTAAAAAACATTTGATACCAGCCTCTAGTAATAATCTTACAAGAAAAGTGGCTGGTCCATTAAGTACACTTATATACTGAACCGGGCTTTCAACTCAGGCTCAGTTTGGATTTTCAGAGAACATTCAAGTTAAGCCTAGTTCGCGATTCACCTCTTTGAGGTATACCACCATTTCGTCACCGGACATTTCCTCGTTGACTTCTTTGAGGCTGCTACTGGAAATGCTCGCGACCGAGTCCTGAGTCTCGGAGTAGCGGAGGCTCCAGCTCGGAGAATGGCGCCGGCTATAGCTCCATGTATTCATATGGGGTGACGGCTTCTCTAATGAGTAGTCCTCTTCAAACACGTGTAACTGAAACATGGTTTTACAATTAAGCTAGATGCATTTAGCACGCTACAATTACGGTATGAAACTGGTCGAGAAAGTTTAGAAAGTGAACGTTTGCATAAAATTATAAGTCTTACTTAATTAATGACAGTTTTTAAATTTAAAAAAGTAACAATCTCTAAACTTAATCGCAAAAAAAGGTCGAACTAAATTTAACCAGGTGCAGATATTCTGGCCAACAAAAGCTGTCCATGAAAAACCGCGGCAAATTAAAAATATCTAAATATTCATTTTAAATTTTATCACTATTATTTAATGTTATTTAATATGTTATTTGCTATGTAATTTCACAATTTTAATAGGATTCAAATGAAATAAAAAAAATGTGTATTTTTAAATTTGCCGCTTTTTCATGGATGGTTTTCGTTGGCCAGACTCGACGTTTGTTTGAATCAGCAGTAAGTATTCGAAACGGTGGCAGTTTGTTGATCAAATCAAACAACTGTACAACAATGTTATATTACTCAGCAAGTTAAGATTTTTATTATTAAATTGTATTTCTGATATATATACAACAGATCTCATGTTTATGATAGCATGCAATCGATCTAAGCACTACTCTGCAATGTATGGACTTCTATAAATGACTCTACCTAGCTAACTTGTATACCGCTCTAGGCTCTATAGTTTTATGTATGTTCTAAAGTTCTAGTTTTAATTAGAATCGACGCTGTTGAAGTACATTCTAGTCAAGTGATAATTTTATTATAAAAATATAAGAGACCTAGGAAAAATTATTAAAAAGAAAACTATATATTGTACTCGCTAAGTTTCACGAAATGTGGTTGATAGGTATATGACCAGCACATTTATACCTTGTTATAACTAAATATTTATAAACATATCAAAAATATTTTACTTATTTAGAGGTTAGTACCTATAGATTTTATTAGTAGATATACCTACACGTTGCTTGCATAGACAGATATAAATCCAATATAAACGTATACCCATACATTTTGGACACAAAACATGATATGTACTTATAGTCATCATAGTGTAATTATATTATTTTGTCATAGTTGTGCATTTGTGCAACCTTTTTGATATGAGAGCTATTTTGTCAAAAAGCCAGCAACCATAGTTTTGTGACGTTCGTGTCTGGAACTTTTAGTTGTCTTGTCAACCTGCACCTGCGCCGGCCGGCTTACGTTCGTTCAAGTTCGTATCGTATCGTTCTTTCGAGCTCACGATCATAGTACGAGTATATATAGAGGAGAGGGGTTGGTTCCAAATAGAGGCGTTGGTTTCTTGTCCATAAAAAAGTAGTCTATTGTAAAAATAGTTGAAATCTTATTTTTTTACGCCATAAACTATTAGTATATTATGAGCACTCAGTCATAATATACTTCATCATTATCATCATGACTATATTTAAGAACTATGTTCTTGTCAGTGAAGTATTTTCCATGTCTCCCGATTCTCAGCCAAATGCTTGACTTCCCTATACGAAACGACTTCTGCCTTTCCTTTTACTTCAGCCATGAACGCCCTTCTTGGCCTTCCTTTTCCTCTTCTTGCCTTGATATTTTATTCCATGATATTTTTGATGAAATTATCGTGTCCAATCATTTTTTCCCTTCTTACATCGATTGCCTTCATTACCGTTCTTTTCTCCTTGACACGTTCCAGAACCTCTGCATTAGTTTTTTTCTCCTTCCAGCTTATCTTTTCCATACGCTTCCTGCACCACATTTCAAAAGCCTCCAGACGTTTTCTATCCTTCTTGTTCATAGTCCATGCCTCACATCCGTAAAGGGCAATACATATGTTTTTATGAGGCGTTTCTTTAATTTATGTGTCAATTTTGAATTAAATAAATACTGCTTGTCGTTGTATGCTCTCTTTGCCATCGATATTCTTGCGACTATATCTGCTTTACATCTAGAATCCTTACTAATGATGCTACCTAAATATCTGAATCTATCTAACTGTTCTTGGTCTATTGTTAAGTGAGGTCGGCGATGACGAGGGTATATTCCTGGTTATGTGCATAATTTTGGTTTGTGGTGTTTACTCTTAATTCTCCATTACTGTTTCTTTGTTTTTTGTGTATGTAAGTGGCCAACACTGGTGTCAGATTTTTCAATATGTCTAACTTGAAAAATCTGACACCAGTGTTGTCTACTGATAACGTTTTCTGCAAAGGTGTTAAATATATTAGGTTACAGAGGACAGCCTTGCCTAACTACTTGCTGTATGTTTGCTGTTACAGTTTCATTTTCTACTTGGATTATTGTGTTCTGATTCTTATAAAGTTGGTAGATTATTCTTTTCTCCTTATAATCTATGCCGATTTTCTTAAGAGCAGCCATGATTTCTTTCCTTTAACTTTTATCAAAGGCTTTTTCGAGATCGATAAAACCTAAGAAAGTGTCAAGACCTAGATTGATTCTTCTGGATGTTATAAGCCTGCTAAGCGCTAAAATAGCTTCTCGTGTTCCTCTGCCTTCCCGGAGACCTTATTGATTGGCACTTACGCTTTGTTCAGAGATTGATCTGATTCTGTTTTGTAAAATTTGAATTATTATTTTTAAAGCGTGTGAAATGAGGCTAAGTGTTCTATGCGCTTCACATTTCAGGGTGTTACTTTTTTTTTACTTATAGTATACTTAATACATACAAATACTACATAATTTACTTATAGTACTATATTTCTTAAGTAGAGTAGGTATATAAGTATGTACATAAACCATTTTAATATTAGTTAAACAACTATCACCATATTAATAAAAAAAAGTAGCGATATAATGTATAATTTAATAAAAATTAAGCTCAGAATGGCGGAATTAGCGATTATTATTGATAAATATGCTATATGAGGCAACGTTTCCCGACAGAAAGTGGCATTTTTTGACGCGAGGACAATACTAATGGTACTGGTCGGGAGAACGCAATGACGAACTTTATTTAAGTATATAGGTACAAATAATAATATGTACTTACCTAAATATTGGTTTAATACGTTGCATTATTATTGTGAAATGTATAGATATTGGCTAACAATGAAAAGCAGCTGAAGCTCTACGTAATACTAAAACAAACATACTTACATACTCCCAAAAATTTCTCAAAACTAAAATCACTAGTTCCAAAACTTAAAAGTGAGAACGAAACGAAACCTTTAAAAAATCACTCTTGTGTCTTATTCTTTGACTATAAATCCGGTTTTCTCTGGATCTTCTGAACGGAAACAGTTTAACCCCACTGGCACCAAGTCGGCCGGATCCGGCTGCTTTGGTGCCTGATCCTGATATTATATGTACGTACATATGTATGCTTTGTTGGGAGTGGTTGTTGGAGCCCAAATAGAAAATTAAATATTGTTTAAATATTAATAGTATTGTTTAAATATAATAAATAAATAAATAATAATAAAATTTAATATATTGTTTGATATCAAGGCCGATATAAATACAATGCATTTAAACAATGAGGCCGATAAGCTCGTGGTTTGGGGTCGCTCTAAAGGGGGTCGCCATAATATTTCTGTTTGAACACTTTAAACCGTAGCTAAAACTTTTATCTCTAGAAATATCTACCTAAATAAATCTTACACCCTTATAACCGACATGACTTATAGGATGAAATATTCAGATTTACCTAAAACTTCTTGTAATACGCAAGAGCGGGTAAATTGCAGCGGTTAGCGCTATAAATTCTAACTCCGATCCAAACAGCCTACGATACCGGCCCGTCGCCCAGTATTATGTAGATTTTATGGTTTTGTTTGAAATATTATTTTCTACGACGGCTAAATTAAACACCCTTCAAAATTTCGTCATATTGGTATTGAGAATATGTAGCAGGCAGAAGCGGCACGTACTCCGTAAACGTAGAATTTTAAAGCTAATGTACTTATGTACTCGTAAGTGTATAACATACTTAGCAGCGGTCTGCTGTAAAGAATCACTGTTTCTGTCCTTCGTTTTAATTTTTTTTCTAATTTCACTTTGCCGAACCTTATTGGCCTAAACTGGTAATGTAAAACTATTGTCTAGATTAATTGATGTTTATGCACTTTAATAAATTAGCCTAAAAATTGTTAGCCTCAATTTTAGAATCTCTATTATAAGTGTACTAAAATCGTTTGGCTTACATTTTTATAGAAAGTATTATTACTAACTATAATAATTACTTCTAATAATTATAACATGTTATACACATCTAATATAATTCCTAAAATTGTTTGGAAAATCCAAAAGTGCACGCCTCATAATCTCATTTTTCTTGTTTTGATTTTGATTGTTTTATTGCTAACTGAAAACGAAGAAAAGTATGTGTCGGCTTTAACGCACGACTGGAGATTATTTTTAACTTTTATTTTTAACTTCCCGCTGAGAAAGATATAGCGGGCACTGTGAAGGAGGACCCATTGCAAACCTCTTTGCCTACACCCCGACGATCTACGCGTGCGCGAAGAGCAGCTCAAGTTCTGTCACCCTGATTTGTTTTTGACAGTAAGATTTTGGTTTGAAACAAAATGGCGAGCTCACGCGCGACGATTTGAATTTTTATGCTGCTCGCTATAACTAAACTACATTGAATTAGACCGTGATCTTCGAAGCGTATAAAAAAATGGACTTGATCAGACAAGTTTTTCGGGAGTTATCGTGACCACGCCAGTTTCCATACATACAGACACACGGACGTCCACAAAATGATTTTATTAAACATTGTTTTTATTTATTTAAAAGGCAAAATGTCTTTTAAAAATGTCATAAGTGTTGAAACTAGTGTTTTTCCTTGACATTTATGTGTAAATATTATTGTACAAGTGCGATAGAAAATAAATAGAGACACATTTAGTTAAAAAAATCACTTGATTTTTGTAAGGCGAGAGTAGAGCACTACCTCATGCGCTTCGCTTATGAGGCGTGCAATATTCTTATGTTAAGATCCGACATAGATGTGTTGTGATGTAATGTTTTTCACAGATCCCCTTGAAATAAGACGTATAATTATGTCTTTAAAAACACCTAGTGCTCCTGGATGGAATAGAATTACAGCCTTTACTTTTAAGGAAATAATCGAATATATCATAGAACCAATTACTTACTTATGCAACCTAAGTTTTGAATCAGGAATATTTCCAAATATTTGCAAAAGAGCTACAATATGTCCTATCCATAAAGCTGGAGATAAAAATAATCCCTCAAACTATAGGCCCATCTCACTGCTTAGTACGTTATCTAAAATATTCGAAAAGCTTGTCAACAGAAGACTTACGCAGTTCTTGGAAAAGCATGGTTTACTCAGCAACAAACAATTTGGGTTTAGAGCTAAAAAGTCTACCGATGATGCTGTGCTAACCCTTACTACCCGAATAAAAGACTATCTAGATAAAGGAGAGCGTTGCATAGGAGTGTTCTTGGACTTGCAAAAAGCTTTTGATACTGTGTCAATTCCAATCCTGTTGGCAAGACTTGAAAATATTGGAATTAGAGGAGTAGCGTTGAAATGGTTTGAGAGCTATCTGATGAGAAGAGAACAAAGGGTTAAAGTCGGTGAAATAGAAAGTGATGTCATTTTTAGCGATTTTGGTGTCCCACAAGGCAGCACTTTAGGTCCTTTCTTATTTCTTATATATATATATATATATATATATATATATATATATATATATATATATATATATAAATAATCTCTGTGAAATGACCCTCCCTGGAATGGACGTCTTGATGTTCGCCGATGACACGGTTCTTCTTTTCCATGACAAAACATGGAACTCAGTAGCGACACTAGCTGAGTTAGGCATCGCAAAAGTTACTTCCTGGCTAGAGGATAATATTTTATCTCTTAATACCAGCAAAACCAAATATATCTGTTTTTACAAAACTGCTGCTAGCTGTCCTCCTACAGGGTTTCAACTAGCGATTCATACATACCCCTGTAACCGTCTGAACGTTCACATGGCCAAACAGTGCATATGCGAAAAACTGACTCGTGTTAATGAAATTAAATATTTGGGTGTAATGATCGATTCAAACTGAAACTGGGTCTGCCACATAAATACGTTATCAACACGAGTTCGAAAACTTATATACGTGTTCAAAAATCTTTGCATAGTCGCTAACTTTAAGTTGATAATACAGACATATCGAGCGTTGTGTGAAAGCATCATCCGCTACTGCATTGCATGCACTGCGCATGGGGAAACGCTGCCAAAACACATATCATTGATGTTGAACGTGCACAAAGAGCAGTACTGAAAGTGCTACTTTATCTGCCATATAAGCATCCAACTTCAAGTGTCTACGAGAAAGCTGAAGTACTCTTTGTAAGAAAACTCTACACATATCAAATTCTTACAAGATATCATTTAAGAGTAGTGCCAACCTTACCTCATACTACCAAAAGACTGAACCCGTGCCCTGTACCCTTCACTTGTTGTCAAATTGCGTACAAACACTTTGATTGCCCCCGACTTTATAATAAAATAAAAAAGGAGTTAAAAATTAATATTAATATCATAACTAAATTCAAATTTAAAAATATTCTAATAGGGTATATTCATGTTATTTTTTTATTTTTTTAAACGATTCTATAAGTTATTATATAACCGGAAAAAAATATAACACTTACAGAATATTATTAAATAAGCTTAAAAAAATAATTAAAATTACTATTATTTTTGGACGACTATAAACGCGGTGCCATTTTGCGCTTTTTTCTGTGACGTCACCGTGCATTGTCAATGTCATAGATACACTTATATGTCAGTGTCAGTCAAGTGCAAATTACAAATTCAAAATATTATCAACAAAACAACGAAGTTTTGGATTCACAGTTTTATTTTATAAGTAATACTATCTAATTTGTGATTATAAGTGAGTGATTAAAGCTTTTAATATCAATTCATTACAAATGGAAGGGCGCACAAAATCTTATTATAAATATTGTATGGTTCCTATGTGCAAAAATAACATCGTAACTGCACCTGACAAAATATATTTTCATATGCCCAAATATGCAAATGTAAGGAATCATTCCGCATATTAGGGTTCGCTGTTTTACAAAACCGAGCTGTAATGCCAAACAGCTAGAGGTTTAGTAAATTAGCGGATTATACCATTCAACTGCAACTGTACATACTTATTGTGAACAAAAAATACATATTGTGAGCAAAATGAGTAGTGTCATCCTTTGCAAAACTACACAGTAGTATTGTAAGTACCTACTTCAATTATTTATAATTTAATAGGTAGTAGACTAGCTGCCTGCTACTATAAGCTATAAGATAATGTACTACCTACCGTAATTAATTAAACAAATTTATATTATTTAAGAAAAAAAATACCCAAAATTCTCCAAAAGATTTATTTTTTTTCTCTAAAATTTCCCATTTTTACCCAGAATTGCGAAAAAAATACCCAATCTGGTAACACTGCAAATTACAAATGACTTATTGACAGTGACAGATAGTCTTCTTCTTTTTAATTTGTGATTGACAGAACAGACTATTTAGAAAATTAAGTTTGACAGTGTTTCGTGACGTCACGTGGCGTTTCGGAAATTTGCGAGGGAATTTTAAAAATACAGCTTTTAAATAATTAATTTCTCAATGGAAACACGTTAAATTGAAAAGATATATATATGGGTATTTTTCTTTAGCAATGAAGTATACACATCATTTTTTTTGTTCGTTTCTGAATCACATGCATATTGTCTATTTCATGACTTAAAAAACTTGACTACGATTGTCTAGAAAAAGTATTGGACACTCTTAAAGACTGTAGCTAGCTTTTATTAAATATTCCAACAACACCCACACACACTCATACTCACACATACACACCCTCACACACCTTCACACACACACACACACACACACACACACACACACACACACACACACACACACACACACACACACACGTTTGTTGCTTGCAAATTCTAATTGGAAAAAAAACTGTTATAGGTCATCCGATAAAAACATTGTTAGTATTGGCATAAGTTCACACCAATGGGAGAAGACGCTGGTTTCCGAAACACAGTGCGAACTAACTCGGAAACCAGAGACTTCATGTAAAATGCACATGTATTAACTGTCAATAAATGTTATTATTATTATTATTAGAGTACCCCGATTCCACGTGGTTCAACTTTTTCCTTTACTGGAGTGGTATTCCTATCAGGAAGTCCTAAGAGAAATTAGGGTATGACGCCGAAGCGCAGCTCATTTCTCTCAGGACCTTGTAGCCACTACAGAATACGTCGCGCTGAAAATTCATCACCATATTTGGTCATCAACTTGCATCGCACGCGCTATTCGTCGACAACTCCAAATTAGGAAATATATCGGGACACGGGAGCAGTGTCGCACCGCGTCAGCCAATCAAAACACAGGAACGAGAACATTACCTTATTTGGCTATCTGTTTGTCCCTAACCACTGTATATAAACCCGAATTTTGTAAATAAATTATTCATTCGACTATCGACTCAGGAGCATAGAACACGCATTATTATTTACCTCCAGCTAGGTACACGTACCCTACTACACACACCATCGTTAGCATTCATAAGCTACAGTGGTGACCCCGACGTGATACAGTGGTGACCGCCGACGACTCCGCGTGTCACGCGACACGTGGACCACCAGCTCCAGCGTCAACCAACGCGACGTCCTAAGCAAGTGATGTAGAAACACTCACCGAGCCCACATCCTCCGCACCCACGTCCAGCTGCCACCGGAAGAAAATTCTGCCCAGCTGCGCGCCGTGCACCAGGAACTCCAGCTCATCTCTACGCAACCAGCGTTACTTTTATCGTGCACTTCATTTCAATGGCACTGTATGTACCAAGCACTACGATGTCCACGACCGTTCAAGAATATCAAGAGTCGTCCAGAGTCTTCGAAAACTATCACAAGAAATCGCGCACCTCAAGAAAGTCAGATCCGCCACTTTGTCAAACACCGGGTACAGCCATCATCATCGTCAGTCGAGTCATCACCGTCCGGCACATTTTCATCACCGCTCACGAATCCCACTACCGCGTCCCACGTCACCTGCCCGTTCTACGACGACCTGCCACAAGGAAGCTAGAACTCTCGCATCGACAGACAACAGCGACGCCGCCGGAACATACCGCCTATTCGTCACTGATAAGAAGACAGGCTTATCATTCCTCGTCGATACCGGTGCAAATATTTCCGTCCTACCACGCAGAGCAGGCCAGCAATCGACGCCTCTACCTTTCAAGCTGTACGCCGCGAACAACACTACGATAAATACCTACGGAGAAAAAACGCTCGAACTCGACCTCAGCCTACGCCGTCCATACAAATGGAAATTCATAGTCGCCGACGTCTCGAAGCCTATCATCGGAGCCGACTTCCTCAAACACCACCAGCTCGTCGTAGACCTCACAAATCGAAGACTTGTTGATGGAATCACGAATCTCCAAATTCACGCTCCAGTCTGCGCCTCAAGCACTCCGACTATACGAAGTATCGACGTTCAACAGTCATACCACGACATACTAGCTGAATTTCCCGGCATCACTCGCCTAACACCGACAAAAGTTAACCCGAAAACAGCTGTTGAGCACTACATTGAAACTCAAGGCCCACCAGTCTTCTGCCGCGCTCGCCCGATCCCGCCTCATCGCTATGAACAAGTACGAAAACTATTCGAAGATATGATGCAGCAAGGAATATGCCGCCCAAGCAAAAGCCCTTGGTCATTACCACTCCACATCGTACCTATGCCAGCAGCGAGCCGCCCGCATCGCACACGCCGCCCGCGCGATCCAGTTTACGCATCCCGGCCGCGCCTGATACAGCGCTACTTCCCGCCACAAGACAAACTCGCTCCGGAAGGAACATCAAGTTACCGGTACGCTTTCGCTAAGGAGGGAGTCCTGTAGCCACTACAGAATACGTCGCGCTGAAAATTCATCACCATATTTGGTCATCAACTTGCATCGCACGCGCTATTCGTCGACAACTCCAAATTAGGAAATATATCGGGACACGGGAGCAGTGTCGCACCGCGTCAGCCAATCAAAACACAGGAACGAGAACATTACCTTATTTGGCTATCTGTTTGTCCCTAACCACTGTATATAAACCCGAATTTTGTAAATAAATTATTCATTCGACTATCGACTCAGGAGCATAGAACACGCATTATTATTTACCTCCAGCTAGGTACACGTACCCTACTACACACACCATCGTTAGCATTCATAAGCTACAACCTCCTTCGCGAGCTTCTGGTTCCGCGGGTAGGACCACTTCACTAAGTCGGATCTGTGACGAACACAATACATAACTGTGCAGAACACATTCAAGGAGGATTATGAATTTTGCGGGATCCAGTGCTGCCCCCATTTCAAATACATTATTTAAATAAAATAAACAAAACAACAAAACAAATAAAATTTTGTTCTAGTAACCCTTCAAACTATTTTATGAACTACTGTTTACAGTTTAAAGTGAGAACGTGAAGCTTTTCTTCGCACATTTGCCAAAAGTGGCCGTTTTTTCGCAAATGTGCGAAGAAAAGCTTCACGTTCTCACTTTGAACTGTATGTAACGGATGATTAAACGTCAATAGTTATCGTCGCTTTTACATTTAAACAAATAAATAGCAATAGTTTGAGAAGTTATTTTGCTGCACTAAAATGATTAGGATTACAATTTTGTGCATTTTCGTGTTGTGCGAAATATAAATTAGTATTTAGTTTTGACTATTAGAAGATATTAAATTGGATCTAATGACTAATTTGGAAAGTATGTAAATATACCGCGATAAAAACTTAGGGTAATCAAAATAGGCTATTACTTACAATTAGGATAAACAAAATATCCGAAAATATTTTGAGCGAAATTAGGAAGACGAAAAGTTAGGGGATCCAATTAAGACCCCTTTTTTTATCTATTAAACCCGAATTGAAATATTTTATAACGGCGCCAGTCCGTCAAATTATAAAGACATGTTCAATTATAAAATTCGTTCGAGTTAGGTACCTCTAGGAAAACTACCGGCCCGTTGGGTCAGACGATGTAAGCACAGCGGGAAAGCAGTGGATGAGGCTAGAACAGAACCGTAAAGAATGGCGCCAAATAGAGAGGCCTATGTCCAACATTGTGATGGTGTGGTCTGAAAATGAAGATGATATCTCTCTTAAACCTTACAAAATGCCCTACCAATGTAGAAATACCACAAGTTTATATTAAACAACGTGTCTTAACAACACTTAAACACTTAAACGATAATGTCTTAGAAATAAGTAAAATAGACTCAGTTCATATTTGGTCTCTACCCGGATGATATTGGAACGATATTCACTCTCAGATATGGTAGCTTTATAAATTAACTTAATATTCCTATACTGTATTCATTACTATATAAAATGAAGAAATGAATGCAGAGTCTGACATTGAGACAAACATTTCGATAAAAAAACTGGTTCCACAAGGTATTTTACGTTATATTGTAAGTTGTATAATAAACCGGTATATTTTTAATGAAAAATATTTGACTTCACGTCTGCCTGTGTCTATTGTAGAAAAGATAGTATGAAAAGGTATGTCAATTCCAGTATAAGTTGTCATGTTATGATGACAAAAGATCAGAGATTATAGTGTAGGAGCCCTATTTTTAAGGCTTTATTTATGTCAAATTAACAATTCTATTATTCTGTTTTTCGTTGATATTGTTTAAAACTTTTACACATACGTTACACATAAATCTAATTTTAAAAAATGGCATAGTAGGAGTATGTCTTTAAATACGATTTTGCCTCCTTCAATAGTAGTACATAATAGTACATAAAATATTTTAAACTTATTATTTTCTAAAAGCTTATTCGAAACTTTTGAAAACATTTTATATAATCATTATATATATATATATATATATATATATATATATATATATATATATATATATATACATATATATATTTATATATTGTAGAATTCACAGGACAAAATATCTAAGTATATTTTACTCAGATGTTAGCCGGTAAATATTTGATAATTTATGTAAGACCTTGTATGTGAAATGCACGTGCCCCGGAAGCTGCGTTGTTTGTTATTGGTCCCTCCCTGCTAAATGGAAGTCAAGAATCAGGAATCAAGAATATTATTTGGATTAGACAAAATTATAATTGACAAGGTATTTAACTTTGCTACTATTGCTAGCATATCCAATAGATTTATCTGATGTTAGTAAAGTAAATAAATTTACTTTTTGTTACTGGAAAACTAAGATTATTTTTACCAACTTACCACTAACTTAGTTTTTTTTGTTACTGGCAAATTATTACACATAGCACCTACAAAAATTGACAAGGTATTAAGGTATATAATAATGTTAACATTGCTAGCATATACAATAGATTTAAATGATATTGGTAAAGTCATTTACTTTACTAACATCAGATAAATCTATTGGAAATGCTAGTAATATTAAAAATGTTAGTAAATGACTTTAGGCACTTATATCATTTATATCTATTGTATATGCTAGCAATGTTAAATACCTTGTCAATTTTTATAGGTGTACTTTCTTATACAGACAAAAGTTTAACAGATTTTCGTTATTTAGAAATTTTTTACAAGATTATCATGTCATAGAATAATCAATACGTAGGTTACTCAGTATAAAGAATTCTTAATAATAGATTTTCGTTGCACAGAAAATCAATAATTAGAATGTTTGTTATGAATAATTTGAAATCATAGAATTTTATTACAAATAACATTTACTTTTGCGATGTTTCTAATATCAGAATATCAAATTAAATATTATTATTTTTAAAAAGTTTAGTTAATATAATATTTATAACCTATAAGTATAATAGGGCCACCTATTTTAGTAAAATTGATAAAACTTTCCCAGCACTCGCCGGCCGCTGCCGCGGCACGCTCGCTTCGCTCGCTCGGCTCGTGATTGTGTTGGTCGCAGTTCTAACGTAACCTAACCTATAAGTTTGCCCTAACCTTTATTGTGGTAGCGATTTATAATGTATTCTAACTTATTATATGGTATTTAATTTGATTAAACAATGTTTTCACTTAATACTTCCTTAAATAATAACTTTCAGTAAAATAAAATTCCATGAAAGATTATATCGAACAAACAATATTGTTTAAAGAAATATTCTACTGTTTGATTAGTTTGTTAAATGAAAATATGAGATTCTAAAATTCATTGAACTGTGTTTCTATAAATTGTGTTTCATTCAAGTAAATAGTCTTTGAAACAATAATATTTGAAGTAAAAATATAAGAATTAAATATTTTATAAAAATTTTCTGTGAATCGAAATTCTATGAAATTTCAGTCTGTTAAACAAGGGGCACTCCAATTTTTAAAGGTGCTAATGTGTAATAATTTGCCAGGAACAAAAAAAATCTCGATCCATACAAGAACAAACACGAGAAGACCACCATAGCACTATAGATATCAGTGACTTGTCAAAAGGACTAGTAAAACGAATAATATATCAGAAAAAGGGGAATACAACATTTGCAACAGACAACTTACTTACATACATTACATATAAATGCAAGTTCAAAACAAACTTGTATTAAGTAGCCTCGATGACTTACAAACTCCGTTACCTAATTCCAACCAAGTAAAATTAAAAAAAAAATCCACAAATATAAGCGAATATTTTATATTAAACTAAACTAGATAGTTTCGTTTTTTATATAAGAGTACGAGTATGTTTATAGTCAGTCTAATTTTAGCTTCATAATGTTAAAAACAAACTTGTATTAAGTAGCCTCGATGACTTACAAACTCCGTTCCCTAATGTCAACCAAGTAAAATTCTAAAAAAAATTCCACAAATATAAGCGAATATTTTATATTAAACTAAACTAGATAGTTTCTTTTTTATATACAAGTATGTTTATAGTCAGTCGTATTTTCGCTTCATAATGTTATTTTTACTAATGTATGAATAAAAGTTTTTACCTAATATCCCAAAATTCACTGTCATAAAATAAATAAAATTAAGGTATAATTTTCAAAATACATATATTTATTTTAATTGGCAAAAATATGATTAGGTAACACTTATTCAATAACAACTGTATAAATTCATATTTTTTTAAATCACGGGTCTTATTTACCGGTCCTTTGGGAGACTCGAGAGGGATACAGATCTAACACGTAGAGACCCTTAGAAGTTGATATAATGTGGCGGTGCGGTCCCGCCAAAACCCTCTCTTAGATATACCAATATTATTGTTTTAAACCAGTCATTTTTATATTTACAAATGGGAATCAACTGGTACATAATGTACCAGTCGGTTCCCATTTGTAAATATAAACTCACGGTAATGTCTTTGTTATTCTTCATACAATCATAAAACAAATACTAGTAGAAACAAATACAGGTACTGAATTAGGTGCAAAAAGGTAGAGCGGTGCAAAATAATTATTATTCGATTGAATAATAATTCTTTTGAATTCAAAAGTATACATCAACAAAAATAATTTATTAAATTAACAATCATCAGGGAACGCATTTTAGCGAGTACAAAATAACATAAAAATGTATTACCTAGGTTATCAATTAAGTACCTAATATTCTACTCGTAATATGTAAGTATTGTTTGCTTTTTGCATATTCAATTCACATGTATCAATTACCTACATACCTATATAGCGCTATTCAACATTTTCTTCTTCTTCACTCTCCCCTTTTCCCACTTTACCTGGGGTCGGGTAACGTCATAATGCGTCAGGTATAAAGGCCCAATTACACATTACAAATTTCTTGCCTGTTTCATAAAATAAAATTAAAGCAAAAGATGACTTGATTCTTTGTTGCAAAAAACTTTCACTTTGTAAATGGGCTTTAATAAGTATATTATGTAGGTATATATAAGTACTCTGCTCTGGGATATACCTACATCCGTGGTCGATTTTACATTTATAAATATTCAATTCCATGCTACTATATATTATATCGCTACTTGTTTATTCCTCGTATTGGCCATGGAAAGATGATTGTTTTGAAGACTTTGAAGTAGTTATTGTCGTAGCTGTTAGGTTTCAGAGTAGGTTACGTCATATGTCCATCTAGCAAGTGACGTAGGTACGCCAAAAATCAAACAAAACTATCTTAGTAACTTTCATTTACTTAATTTTATTATTCTGATTTTATTAACGTTATGTACACTTGAAATCTTACAAAAAGACATATCTTTATTTAAATAAAAGATTGAAATAATACATACTTAACAATATTAATCTTTCCATTGCCAATTTAATCTTGTGTTAAATGCGTGTACTCGTATTCCACACACGTGTTAGTTAAAGTGACCAACCAACATGGTCGCCACGTTTTCAAACATTAGACAGCAAGCGCGGCAGTGCCTTTAGTGTAAAATCCGCAGCCACAAGCCCAAGTAATTATTGTGGGTTTTCCTAACCTCACCTGCGCTCTCGTGGGGCGCGCATCCCCGAGCTGTGTGGACCGAGTGTTAAGGCGGTGCAAGCGGGATGGGTGGTGCTCAGCGGGGCAGGCGGCGCGCCTCGCCCTGAACGTCTGCGCATAGCTGTAACTACGGCTCATGCGCCTGCCACAAGCGCACCAATCAGCAAACGTCACCTGCGTAAAATATTTTCATTTAGGTAAGTAATCTGACGACTTTAACTACACACGATACAACATGGGATACAATCTGTAGTAACAATCTCGTGCTCTACTGCAGATTGTAATGTGTGTAGACGTGTTGTACACGCAATCTGCAGTACAGTACGAGATTGTTACTGCAGATTGTATGCCATTTTGTGTTGTGTGTAGGCAGTTTAACCGTCGTTGTCCGGTTATATGTCAGTGGTGTCTTTGGTATCTAGGCCCATTTACACAGTGCAAGTTTCTTGCCTATTGCATACAATTGAATTGAAGCCATATATGACTTGCATGTTCTAAAAAAACGACAACTATACAAATAATTTATTGCTTCAATGAAATTGTATGCAACAGACAAGAAACTTGTCTTTATTTTTGGAAAAACCATGCTCATGCAAATTTTGTATGACAAACAAGTTTTCATAGAACACGAAACATACGAATAGCCAGTGCAGGCATAACTTAGCCCGATGGCGTTATATTGACCCAACTGCAACACAGTGTCAGTGTGGGGGAAACCCTTCTTTCACAGACAGAAATTTCATAGAATTTCGATTCGCAGACAATGTTTCATAGAATATTTAATTCTTATATTTTTATTTCTAAATATCTGTTTAAATTCAAAGACTGTTTACTTAAAATTAAACATAATTTATAGAAATACAGTTCTATGAATTTTAGAATCTCATATTTTCATTTAACAAACTAATCAAACAGTAGAATATTTTTTTAAAGAATATTATTTGTTTGGAATATTCTTTCATGGAATTTTATTTGAATTTTTCTGTAAAAAAGCTAACTTTTATTATTGGAAGTATTAGATAAAAACATTGTTAAATCAAATTATTTACCATATAATAAGTCACAATATATTAGAAATCGCTACCGTTAGGGCAAACCTATAGCACATAATACAGTAAGAGTAAACAGAACGGAATCTCCTAAGGTACGCGCAATATGCGTCCCCGTTCCCCGCACCCGCACCTCTCCCCCGGTTCTTGTGAGCTAACGTGAGTCATCGAGGCGAAAACGGAGGAGAGGTGCGGGGACGGGGAACGGGGACGCATATTGCGGGTACCTTAGGAGATTCCAGCCTATGCCTATAGGTTAGGTTATGTTAGAACTGCAACTAACACACGCACGTCTCGTGCGAGCGAAGCGAGAGAAAAGTTTAGAAACTATCACATGATAAAATGTTTTTCTTGGTTATTATTATATTAACTAAACATATTAAAAATAATAATATTTAATTTGATATTATGATATTAGAAACATCGAAAAGGTAAATATTATCAGTAAAAAAAATCTATGATTAAAAATTCTTCATAATAAATATTCTGAGTATTAATTTTCTGTGTAACAAAAATCTATTTTTAAAAATTCTTTATGCTAAGTAATCTACGTATTGATTATTCAATGAAATTTTATTTTTTATTTTATTTCATTATCACACAAAACAGATTACAACTATTACAAAACTACACAAAACGAAACATACAAAAACATTAAAACTGGTTGCAATCCAAAACATGTGAGTACATGAAATAATAAAAGAGGTGTTCTTACAATCTAAGAGAAAATGATAAACTTAGAAAAAAAAACTGTATAACGAAACTCTATTAAACTTTTGTCTATAAAAGAAAGTACACCCGTCAGTGTGGCCATAACGACCAGACTATACCACGTCTCTCCTGCCCATCGCATCGCAAGAAGAAGAAGATAGAACACGAAATATAATATAAATACCTATAGATAGGCTCTAGACAGACGGACTGCATTGAGCTACATTTCGACTGCAAAATTGCAGTTGGCATGGCACTAATGCAATTATTGCAATCCAATGGACTCCGATTGCAGTCGGTATGCAATCACACGTTTGATTGACGTTTATCATACTAGTAAAGACGACACCTTTGTGGAGATGGATATATTAGCCTCTCAAACGACATGTCACGTCGACATCCGATTATCCGAATCAACGATTTGAACGGTACCATAGATTAATATATTGTTTATACAACGGTACTTCAAGCTCTCGAGTTGAACATTCAAGGCACGGTGAGTCCTCGTGTTTGTTCTCCCTCGAATTTAATTTCTCTGCGGTGCGTAAAGCATCATTTGACGGTAATCGTTACAGCTCGAGCTCAACACTGCCGACGATTGTTATTACATAATGAGATGTCTGTCTGAAATTGTCTATTTTACCTTTAGTGAATTAAGTCAGAGTTTCTTATAATTGTTTTAAAATTACAGCATAAATTATATAATTAAATTTCATTTTCTTGGGGATGGTTTTCTAGAAACTTAATATCGGTAATTTTAAAATTATGGGTGTGAGACCAACTCTCACAATAGCTTTTCAATTAAATTAATTTATTTTCAAATAAGTATGCTCCAACCTTTTTGAGAGTTTCAAAGTCCCTAAACGGAACGCTTATAGTTTCGGTATGTCCGCCTGCCCGTCCGCAGCTTAGCTCAGATAAAGAAACTGTAATTTTTTGCATTGGTATATATTTTCGCGTGTATAGGTACTTAATAAGAAAATCCTCGGCTCCTGCCTTCTTATTTTAGAATCTATTTAGTTGTAGGTAAATAGGTATATTTATAATAAAGTCGTTATCTTGATATAGTACAATAGAGAATTTGAAGCAAAAAAAAAATATTGATATTTTTAAAAAGAAACGATAGTTTGGTCGTACTTTTATTTACTATTATTTCTTACTAATTTCCTAAACAGGAAGTAAAAAAAACAACCGCTTAATTTTGGGGTTGTAGTTGGAGTAAAAGCATTCCTTATTAAAGAAACTTTCCACACAATAAACTATTTCTCCAATAAATGTGTCACAGAGGGCGAAAGTTGTGGCCCCGAGCGAAGAAAAAGCCCATTTACATAAAATATTGTCCAAATTTAGATGCTAGGTCAACTGCCGTGAAGACGCTCAACCGCACTTCCTCTGGCGAGCGGGGGTGACGGGGTCCATTCAGCTTCTTCATGAATTATTTAATTGCTCGTTAATAATCAGTTTTGTAACATAGGTTATATTATATTAGGATTTAGAGGTTACTTTTTAAACTTGACCGAATTTAAATTGTGCAGGAAATTGACAAATCTGCCCCGAATTTCTGGATATCGTCAAATTATTTTATTACTTTACTACTAAATTTTTTCTATTAATACATTTGTCCGGTATTAATACAAAACAAACAATGTTGAGCGGTTATGTGCACTATTATTATTTTCAGTTTTACATTGTTTTTCTTTGTACTTTTTCAAATAATCAGGGTATTTCAGGGATAAAAAGTTTTCAGAATAGGCATACCGAGATAGATTTTGTCTGAATAGTAGATTGCGCTACAAGGCGTAAAGGTAATAGTTTTAACGCGAGGGCGCTACTTTGAATCCAGAGCGAAAATCCTTCGTTTCGCTCTGGATTCAAAGTAGCGCCACAATAGAATCACGAGCGTAGCGAGGGATTCTACGGTGTCAAGTATATCGCCCGAGATAAAACTATTACCGTACACCGTGTAGCACATTCTTCTTTTCATCTCCATCTATGAGAAAAAGCAAATATATACCTATAACGAAAGTAGAATACCTTCATATACCTAATCAGAGTTTAAAAGTCAGTTACTAACCTTTATTTGGTGGCGTTTTCACTGAAGAAGTACTATGAAAATATTTTTCTAGGACCACCACATCTTATACATTTTCCAGTCATTAGAATCGTTTCATTACTTTTTCCTTGTGTGTTAATTCTTTATATGTTTAAATATGTATATTATACGTAAACTTCATATTTATTTACTATCGGCCTCATCAAGAAATTAGTCACATTTAAAATAGTTGAAAAATAACCTAATAGGTAGTTCCTTCGTTAAATTACTATTTAAATCTAAGACAACGGCTCTGGATACAAGTCCTTAAGAGCCTATTTTTAATTTTGTTCTTTATTCCTAATCCTAACCTAACCTAACAAGACAATCAAAGGGTGGTGTAGGCCTTTGACTGCTGCAAGGGAGCTTCTGGCGACAAATCTATACGAGACCACTAGTTTACATAGACGATTGAGTGGCGGACGACGCCCGAAGACACAGTCCGCAAAATAAATATCACTACAGCCGTACTATGACTGTCCACTTTAACTATTTCACACATTGTTCATGTTATGAGCATTTATAACAAACAACACCAATTTTATATTATAAAGTCTACTAATATCAATTTGTAAAATAATTTAAAGCAAACCTCAACCGAACCCCTTGACTTCCCGCCAAAAACTCTAAGACAACAATTGCGCGATTTATTGGTTTTTAATAAATTATTATTTTGAGGCAAGAGAACAAAAACATTTTGACCTACAGTCATCCACGTAAAACGTGTTGTATTTCAATTTTAAAAAATTACGACGCCCTGGCGTATATTTTATAATTTTAAAACTAAATTCTTCTTTTTTTTAGCTGACTGCCAATATTATTTTTGATTCTACATTCCTGTTCGGTTTTCAAATGTGTTTTAACGCCTAGGCAATTTACTTTTCACTTTTCAGTGTCTAGAGAATTACCAGTGACTTTAGCCCCAAATATTTGGGATAAAATCATACTTTTTCGAATAGATGAGATGAAAAAGAACTTTTACTATGTCGCTTAGAATACTTATACCATAAAGGTTTATGTTATTTATTTAATGTGTATATGTATTCGTATATGCGAAAGTTTGTATGGATGTTTGTTCTGCTTTCACGTCAGAACGGCTAAGCAGTAGATTGGAATGTTTGGCATGTAGACAGCTTATATAATATTTTTTTATCCCGAGCAATGTGAGGTTCCTGTGGGATTTGTTAAAAAAATTACCACGCCGGCAACGCCGCGGGTATCAGCTATACATAATGACATAAAAAAGGATTTGTAAAAGCATGGTGTGTTAATATTTTTATTAAAAATACTGCATACCTAAAGGTAGACATATAGATATACCTATATTTAATTAATAACTAAGTTTTCATTGGCCAAGTTGATCTTTATGGTTCATGTATTCTAAGCGACATAGTAAAAGTTTTGTCCAGATAGAATCTTTCTAATTACATATGTCTATTATATTTTCTGAAAACTTATTATATGATCTTACAGTTTTTCACATTCTATTTAGTGATTAACAAGCACAAAAAAACTACACAATCATGAATAAACTTAGTTTCCAACAATAATTACACATTTTTAGAGTTCCGTACAAAAACATAAAAAAGGGACCGTTACCCTCACTCGTGCGTCTGTCTGTCACAGCCAATTTGCTCTGAATCCACTGGACGAAATCAGGTGAAATTTGGTAGGATAGTATAATCCTATGTCCCAAACACAAATATGCAAAGAAAATAAATGTTTTTTTTTAAATAAGGGTCATTTTCGGGGGAAAAATAAGGAAATAAAAAAAAATGCAAACCTTACTGTCTCATATATAAAATGAAAGGGCTTGTTATGAGGATCTCAAATATATTTTTGCTATTATTGTAAAATAAATAGTTTAGATTTGGTTCATGAAAGAAGACAAAAATTGACCATACCCTCTGATCTGCGAAACTACTGAGCCTAAAATTTGAAAAAAAAATACACAATATATATAATTTTGTAGATTACAGGAAAACCTATAAGAATTCTATCAATTGTATGGAACCCACTCCACGCGAGTGGAGAGTTCGAGTTCAACTCGCACTTGGCCGGTTTTTTTTAAATAGCACTACTTAGTACCTACGGCAATCCGCTAGTTTTCAAGAAGTCAAATCAGATACTTTTTTCTAAATGTCAAATCAAAAAAAAGTCTATGATACTTGTATGAAATATCCGACTGTGACGTCATAGTATTTTGGAGTCAAATAGCGCTCTTAATATACGTTTTTCTGCAATACTAAATCTTAAATCACTTTCAAAATGGATGTGATCAATGACAAGTGACATTATTTTGTGACGTGTTATTCTCTTAACAGTACCAAATAATTTATTTTTGACCCAGGAAACTACCCAATTACATTAACTTGGTAGATACTTTGAAAATCGGCATGAAAATGAAAAATACAAGTGAATATTTTGCCTAAGTATAATTAGATTTCTTTGACCTATCACGTCAAGTTTCTGTGTACGTTACTTGACAATTTGACAAGTATGTAACCACAACGATTTTCACGCTAACGAGTTATTTAATAACGTCACTCCTGTACTCGTATTACCTAATGTACTCGTGTAACCTATGTTCAATACAGCGTATATATTTTGAAACTTCTTTAGGTGCGTTGGGCATTTTTGAGATGGGAAAAAATTGCAGATTTACTTTATTTCCTACAATTATTCTCTTAGTTGCTCGAAATACTTTAATTGTACAAGTGTGATTTTTTTTATTTTTCAAGTCCTTATTATGGAAAGCCAGATTCTGACCGAGTTTACAACATAGGGCAGAGGATGCAGTCTTCAGTGGCCAAAATTTGCGACTTTGATAAAATGAAGTTTGAACAAAATGTAATCAAGAATAACAATAGTATATTAAACAATAGCTACGTTACCTGTTTATTTACGTGCAAAATTATTAAATCAAAACAGGGTTCCAGAGATATAGGCCAATTAAGTTAAAATCTGTCCTTCCACTCCGACCAACTGAAATGTATCAACTATTTTTCTTTCCCAACGATACAACTTTTTAGTTGGTCCGATATGAATATTTTATCAATTGAAATTTGTTCCCATGACCCAGGCTGCTAGTCCGACACTTCATACATATTAGGTATATCGAAATGGGCAGAAAAGTAAAATTTTCGCACCTAATTTCATACTAAACAATACAAGAAATTTGCAATGGTGAAATCAATCTTACTAATATTTTAAAATACATGTATCTAATTGGATACACTCCAATGCAACGGGTGCATTGAATTCGAATATTGCAAACGAGGGTTTTGATAAGTGTTTAAAGTTAAAGTGTTAACACTGTATACATATCTATAATATAATTAATACCAGCCGTTAAAAATATATTAAAAATCGTTAAAAAAATTTCGTCCTCCCATACAAAATCTATTTGGCTGAGCGCTGATTTGTAAGGGAAAGCGATTTTTTTTTAAATCTTGTTTTTATGGAAAGTACTTCATGGACAGAACTTGCTCCAAAAATTCGGCTTGGTTAAAAAGTCACCTTGTATAATGACTTACCTTAAAAGCGTTCCGGAATTTGTTGCTCATAATACTGTAGAGCAACGGGTTTATGGCCGTTGATAAATAATACATAATTCCTGACATCCACGTCAAGACCATGTACGCCTGTAACAAATTGGGAATGTGAGGCACAGGAAACAGTAGGCTTATTCTAGCCTGGCCTAGATGGACCTTATCTCATTTAAATAGTAGTCCAAGGAGTTTTTTAAGCAATCAGAACCTTCGATCAATGACACAACTAGATAACGCGTTATCTACAAAATTAAATAAAAATTTTGTCCGCTTGAATAACAAATAACATTCACTGTGAAGTCAACCTTGTTATACGTACTACGTATATTGTTTTTATCCTTGACTGAACTAAACGAAATAAGATCTAACCGCCGGTAGTGCGCTCTTATTTGACGAGCCGTTTTTTTGCGTCGACCTGATATCTAGTTGTATTGTTGATCGAAGATCAGAACTAAGTAATGATGAAGATCTATTTTAACATAATAAAATAAAAACTCAATTGTTTCCTAAGTATCGTATCAGCCAAAAAATACTAAATGTTATTATTTTCAAAATCGCCTTTTTGAGGTTTGTTATAAGTATAATAAACGACATTTGGTGCATGTTTTACAAAAAATTACAAAGCCGTCTCCTGCCTGGGGGAGCCCAAACTTGAAATGATTCGAAAATATTTCTTGGATTTGTAGAAAACAACTGGCAGAAAGGTTATGGTGTAGTATATTTTTATAATTGGCTCATAAAGCCCTTTCATTTGATACCACACAAGATAGGTTTCTAAAAAAAATTTTTCAATTCCCATACATAAAATTGATGACGTCATTACTGCACTCCCTATGGGAATATTTTTAAGAACTACAAAATGATTGTTTAAACCTAAAGTACCCGTGTACCAAATGGCTATCCTGTTCATCGATTTGCGATGTTTTGGCAATTTTTGCTTTGTACACCGTCCACTACTACTTGTACGTTAGTAAGTACGAACATTGATAAGCGGTAAAATTAGTAAACGATTAAGACCTGACTGATATGATATCTACAAGTATGATTTAGCTATATTAGGAACGAATTTTCAACTTGATTTGTAAAAATTCGGAAGTAACTAATTAATGTAATTAATGTAATTTTAATATATTCCCGTATGTTATAATAAGCAAGGCTTTTATCCAACATTTACCGATCACCTAATAGGTAAAATGTACCTAAATGCAGATAGATAGCCTTCTTTATGTCTCTTTATAGTTATACTTACACTTTCTTAGCAGCACTGCTAACTACGAAATAAATTTTGAGAATTAATAGGTACTTTAAATTGTAGTAACACATACATCAAATTTTATCCAACACATATATTTTATAGGCATAAACACCTGGCAAAACAAAATAAATTCTTACATAGGTATTATGTTTTTCCTAAAGGTTGACTGGTAGAGAATGCATTACCGTTAAGTCCACCTTTTGTACCTTTGTGTTCAGAAAAGATTTAATAAATAAATAAATTATATACATAATAATTTACTTTGTAATAAAATCATGACCAATGACAAGATCGGATATAAATAGTTTATACCAAAATATAAAAAGCAATAAGCATAATAAGAGTAGGTACCTACCTATAACAGTAGAATATAGTACGCAGGCATGCATTTAACCGAATATACTCGTATTACATGCAACTCCCTATTGTTCGAAATATATTCGGTTTTTATCAACTCTAAGACAAATAAAGCTGAATTGCAGGATTGGGATTTGCAACGACGCGAACAAACTCACTTTAATATAAGCATTGATAAAAGTTAAAAGGAAATCCATTGAAATCTGGCACATTGCGGCGAAGAAAAAGGCCGAGGGCGACAAAACAAATGCGTGTAATTTAGAATAGCTCTAGATAAGAGGATTTTGTTTCACTCTTCCGAGGGTTGTCTGTCATACAAAGAAGGCATATTTGCAATGTTTTTAGATGAACACTTAAGGTTTTAATAAATAAGAAGACTGTTACCAATAGGTACTCGTCTTGCGCCTGGGGCAGAAAAATACCATAAAAAGATTTATACTTCCTTGTAAGGACAATTTTTATAATACATTGAAAATGGAACACATTACTAGCGCTGAGTATAAACACGCACAATCCGTGCGGAAATTTTTTAATATTCATTCACTGGGAGAATATACAAACTTATATTTGAAATGTGACGTGTTACTGATATGTGATATCTTTGAGAATATCAGAAATACAAGCTTGCATCATTATGGTCTTGATCCAGCTTATTATGTATCAGCACCTAGCCTAAGTTGGGACGCAATGCTCCTATGTACTGGTGTTCAATTAGAGTTAATAAGTGATTTAGAAATATATCAAATGCTTGAAAAGGGTATCCGCGGTGGATTAGCTCAATGTTCCCTCCGACATGTAAAGGCAAATAACAAATACATCCCCGATTTTGATGATTCAAAACCATCGACTTACTTATTGTATCTTGATTGTAATAATCTCTATGGCTATGCAATGAGACAAAAAATGCCAGTTTCAGATTTTAAATTTTTGACAGAAAATGATTGTTTTTATTTTTAGTTGGAAGATTTATATTTTTAGTTTTACTTACAATAATCACCACAGTGGGCCGACTTTACTTACCTTTAAGCTTTTATTTAAGAGCCACAGAGGTGGTAGACCTTCCTTGTTTTCTCACTAATCATTTTTGTGCGATTAAGTCGTGTTAGTATGTACTAATATAAAGTATTGAGATAGTTGGCAGAGTAATCTATATAAAAATCAACCCTAAGGCTTTAAAGGAAGTGACTACCTAGAGAGTTTGGATTTACTGGTACAGGGAGTACCAGTAAATCGGCCTTGTTTTCAAACTAGCCAGTACCTATGCGTCAATTGAAAGTACATACTAACACTACTTAATCGCACACAAATGATTCGTGGGAAAATAAGGAAGGTTTAATATCTCTACTGCTACGACACGACGATTTCATACGTGATAGTCTATGAAATAATAATTGAATAAAAGATAAAAGTGAATAAAAGGGGAAAGAGAACCAGAAAGACCGAGGCATAGCTACATGAAACAGATAAAGGAGAAGGTGAACGTCGTGTCGTACAGCGAAGAAAAACAGCTGGCAGATGAGAGAGACAAATGGCGGAAAATTCATACTCCACGGACAAGAGCTTAGCTCTTAAATATAGATAGATACATATACGGCTCTTGGTCTATTTGTATGTAAGTATGGAGGCCAACACCAGCGGTGCTACAGACGTGTTGGAGACGGTGAAGAAATATTTTCATATCTGATTCATATCATCTGAACAACTTTAAAGCTTATGCATGCTGTAGTCTATTCCACTTCACGTACACGCAAGTTTACGTTGTATGAAAAATATAACATATAAGTAATACTAACCTTGATCAGAGTTTTCGGGGCCGGGTGCAATTTCTTGCCGAGCATAGCTAACACGCGCTGTATGTGGAACGGGGCCCAACATACGAAGAATGACAGCGCCACTGCCACTGCCAACAAATATGCCAATGAATAATTTCTTCCAAACCACTCGGACTCGCCCATGAAGGGTTCCGTAGTAGCAAGTAACATTTTACGATTTATGGCGTATTAAAAAAAACTACTCACTAGATCTCGTTCAAACCAATTTTCGGTGGAAGTTTGCATGGTAATGTACATTATATATTTTTTTCAATTTTATCTCTGGTTTTAGAAGTTACAGGGGGACATTTTACCACTTTGAAAGTTTCTCTCGCGCAAACTATTCAGTTAAGAAAAAAAACATATTAGAAACTCAATATCATTTTTGAAGACCTATCCATAGATTGGGTTTGCTTGGGTTATGGGTTTGTTAAATAAAAATTTGGGCTTAAAATTTTGGAAAATAACTGATAGTAGTTCTTTACTTACCTATAGGTTTCAGGAAAATCTATACGAAGTACGAAACATTCTTCACGCGAGTTTACCTACAAACAAATTTCTAAAGGTTTTTGTCGTACAATTCGTGTACCTATAATACCTATATGTTCTTATGAATATGATAGATAACCTATAAAAAATTTCGCACTTTTATTTTACGATCGCAGTAAATCAACAGATAAGAAGAATGGTATACCTACAGGACATTTGATTAGATATATATTGTAGGTGTCAGGAATTGTATAGAGTCAAACATCGCTGAATCGGCCATCAAACAACGGCCCATAAAATATTCAGTGATTTAATGGTGCCATAAACTTTGATTTAGGTCGGTGACACACATTAGACCTTTAAGGTATTGTGATTATAGGCCCATTAATCTCATAATACCTATAGTTATCTGTTACTATCGTAGCATATAGGTTTTCTGGCGTTTTTCATCGGTACTGCATAATAAAAAATAAGCCATTATATAATAAAAGCTTTTTGACTTAAGTATATAAAATATGTTTGTTAATTCATATCTAAATGGGCCTTATCCCATATAAATAGAGGAGATCTCTTTATCAACCAGAACCTTTAAAATGCAGCAAAGACCCTTACACTATAACATACACATATATGGTAGCAGTTTCGTCTAATAATAATTAATTAATATTTAATTAATATTTAATATCTAATAATAATTCGTTCAAAAATAATATCTTACCCATGAATCTTTATTCATAACATGAGTAAAAATAAAATTTATTAAACTAAAAATAAATTGGCTACTATAATATAAAAGAAAATTAGATATATATATATATATATATATAGGTAAAATTATATTTATTCAAGAAACAATTAAACATAATAAAATAGGTACATAAACTAATGCTATAAATACATAAATAACATTAAAATAATATAAAAAAAAATACCCCAAATTGCTGCGCTCGCCAGGGTAGGGTACTCAAGAGATGTATCTTATTACTTTAAACCATCTGTATATTACGTACTTATATATTGTATTTACAAGAATTGCTCGTACTGTAGACTGAATATTGTTTAACTTCTATAATTTTTAGTTGTATCGCTTTCTCAAGCTCAAGAAAAGACACCTAACTGGATTGGTTTTTATCCGCATCGTTCGCATATCTTGCAAAATTCATCGAAATAAAGTGCTTGTAGAGAACGCAATTTATACGAGTCTTAAGTAATTAAAATTTACATATATGGTGTGTATATTATGTTAATATAGTTGTTTACTTTTCGTATGTACTGGTATTACAGTAATATTTAAGTATGAGTATTGTATATTAATAGGTATACTTACACCACAATGTGAAATACATACATATAGGTCTTTATACAGATTTCAAATAAGTAGATATAATTTAATTAAGCAAGTAAATAACTCACCAAGCATCCTGATAACACGTTGTTGGGCTTTTGTATTTCTATATCTATTGGGGGTCCCGGCCGTTGAATTACGCTCTTGGCTCTCTACGGACGGTTTTTTCCCTTTCAATATCGCCGAAGTTCTTAATTTTACTCCAATCAGTGCATAAAGCACAGAAATAATAGTCATTGGTATCACAAAAAATACTAAACTGGACACGATGAAGACATGATGGACCCCTTCCCCTTTTACAGTACAAGTGTGGGTTTTCTGCCCGTTTTTGTATCCTATTATAAGACCAAATTGAAGTGCTTGAGGGACAGCGGTTGCTATAGCTGCAATCCAAATGGCGATTATAAATCGGACAACCCGTGAAAGGTTCGATATAGTATGCAGCATAAATGGTCGGTATATGGCGATAAAACGCTCAACTGTGAAGGCTGTTATTGTCAGCACGGTGGCGTTTGCTGCCGTCTCTGACGCCAGTCCGAACGCAAGACAAAACCATTCTCCTAAGGGGTAGTTCCAGTTGTGAAACATTTTATACATCTCGATAGGCATTCCGCAGACAAGTAGAATCAAGTCAGAAATAGCCATGGAAAATAAATAATAGTTGGTTGCCGTATGCATTGATCGATTTCGTGCAATAACGACGCACGTGCTTATGTTGCCTACTACGCCTGCTATAAATATAAGGACGTAAAGTATGCTGACGGTAATGATCACTTCCATAGAATCGCGGTCAGCCATTGCAGACGAGTTAGAAACCTCGGATAATGTGGAGTTGAAATTATCAAATAGGGAGGAGTTCGAGCCATCCGAGAGAAAGCCGTCGAGCGTGATGTTGTAATCCTCAAACAGATCTTCCGAGTACTCCATGATCACTTCAGAACATCACAGTACCTGTTAACAAGAAAAAAACCTGTCTTGTAAACACTACTTTGTGACACATTTGATAGAGGTTTCGCCTTATAATTAAAAATGTTAGGGTTGCTACACACTTATTCGAGCCGGCATTAATCGGCACAGCCGGGCGGTAAAATCGAATATATGTAGATGAATGTTCGGGGGAAAAGCTGACATAATTCCTTCGGGTCAGCTTTGTTGTTTGACAAATCTACCGAACCGACAATGCCGAATAAGTGGTTAGCAACCCTGAAGTTGCGGCAACTAGGACCGCAGTCAACTCGGACCGTGGTTCCAGTTGCCGTATCTAATATTTTTTGCAAAAATATTTGAGCCGGGTACGATACGGGGTGGTCTCCTAGATTATTAATTTGACGAAGCATGTTGCGGATTCCTAGCACTGAAAATCTTGACGAAGCATGTTGCAGATTCCTAGCCGTGATAATTTTCACGAAGCATGCTACGGATACATTTTTGTGACTATTTTGACGAAGCATGTTGCGGATTTTTTACTACCAATTTCCACTTATATTTTTAAAAGAAGCGTTTTTAAAAAGAAGCGACGCGTTTATTAAGCGGAAAACAAAACAAGTCAAAAAGCACGCAATCAACATTATTGTTAAACCAAAGAGATATAATTACTAACGTAACCCAAACGAATGCCGTTGATGGAGGGGTCAGGAGATATATGTACCACACGTGGTGTGACCTTTGTTTTAGGGGAGGATTGACCTCGATTATAGGCTGGATATAGGTAACAACAATGCCCCATGTATTAATCCAATAGGAATTTCTATCGTACATAGGTATGTATGTATGTACCTACGAATTATTATTCGTAGATATGTACATAGGTTTGGTAACCAAACATGCTTAAAAACCTACTTTAGTGTATATTGAGTGTAAAGGGAAGTCGAAATATAAAAAAAAATAGTAAGTAAAAGCGAAAGCGAAGTGAAGTAGGTAGCGAAGTGGCTATTTTAGCCTATTTTATACTTACTTCCTCAAGAAAGGAGTGTATTTTTTTCAGGTTTCATGTTCATATGAACCTATGTTACTTTATTTATTCAGGAACATTGAACAGGACAGTCTACATCATCCCGAGTAACATAGGCTATATATTTGTAAGTTTTATCTAGGTTTTTGCTTTTTGTCAAGTAAAAGAGTTAATTTACAGCTTCGTGGAATCCTAAGAGCACCTATACCTACTACCATCAATGTAAAATGCAATGGCACTTTATATACTCGAACATACCAAGTACAAACGTACTATAACTTAGTAATTATACTATCTTTGCCATAACCATAACTATAGTTACAAATGTTACAATAAAGAACTCAAAACGCTGTAACGCAAACAAATAAATACGTTATCCGTTGAAAGATAACTTCCCGCAACTGAAAACAAAATAGGTACCAAAATCATTTCGCCTTTAATCGTAAGATAAAAATACTTACTATTTATAATCAAATAACGTAATATTGGCAGAAATCCAATTTTTCGGACTACAATCAAATAACGCTTACTTCAGCAGTAGGATTTAATGCGATTATGATTTCTTTGTAGATAAGTATGTTTACGATATCTTTGTACTTATTTTTTTTTGGAATCAGGTCTCGATCCTCATTTCTGTGCAATAGAAGTAGGCATTTATGATTATTTTATTTTGCGATGGTCCGCTTCACGACCCTATTTACGGAACTAAAGTATACTAATAAGAAACTCATTGGCCTTGGCACGCGTGCTTCTTTTGTTAATACTTAGTAGACGTATCAACTAAGTATTTATTACACAACCCATAGGTTGTCCCACTTACAAGTTCTTACAGGAAGAGCAACCTTGGATGATGCTATATTTATTTTCCTTGAAAATAGTTTTATGATACATACGGAATGATAAATACGGAAAAATTATACTAATAGTTTTGATTTTAAGAGCAGGTTGAGACATTTGCGGTTTTCTATATTTATACATTGACTTTGCATTTGGGATTTCCTACTTGGGTTTTACTGAGATTATTGCATCATTTTCTTTTTTTTAGTATCATAAACATTGAAGGTTTAAAGGTGAAATACTCTAGATAGATACCTATATCTCAAATCAAAAATTGAATTGGATACGAGAGGTATGGCAAAAACAAGTAGTTTAAAAAGTTAGAAAATTATAATATCTATTATTATTTATTCTAATATCTATTTTTTCAAAGTATTCACCCTGTACATGTATACACTTTTCCATTCGTTTAAACTACTTGGAAATTATAAGCAGCTAGTGCATCTTCCTTGCCCCCAAATCTCTTGCTTAATTTTTCTTCAATTTAGGGAACGTACGTTGGATACGTTTTTTTGCTCTCACCTCCGTCGAATTTCTCTATCGTATATCGGCACCAATCTACCCGGCGATTTTTCTGAGTAACTCCTATCCAGCCCGGTGAGCCTGCCCCGGGGACGGGACGGTTGGGAAAAAATTGTTTCATCGACCCCGGTAGATCGGCCCCATCGATCAACGGGGTAGATGGCACAGATTAAGTATCAACTATCCCGGTGTGTGTTTTGAACGGGGCGGATAGCACAGAGTGAGTAGCATACTCCACGGTAATGTGAAGTAGGAAGAGTTAAGGTGAAGATATAGGCAAATGACCTTGAAGTGGCGCCCTCATTTGAAATAAATTGTTAACTCGTAAATATGGAGATAATTTCCATATTACTCTTCGTCATGCACTAGATAGCCCTTTAAATTATTTTATAAACCACCGTTGAAAGTATTTACATAAGTCCGTCTAGCTTTAAAACTTGCCTCCGCCATAAGTGGCCACGGCAAGTTTTAAAGCTAGACGGATCACCAATAATAGTTTTAACGGCAGTTCATAAAATAATTTAAAGTGCTATCTAGTGCATGACGTAGAGCAATATGGAAATTATCACCATATTTACGAGTTAACAATTTATTTTACACTTCAAGTGCGTCATTTGCCTATATCTTCGCCTTAAATAAAAATACCTACTTGGTATTTTGGGTGCTAGTACTGATGAACATGTATATTTGTTATTTAAAATGGGCACTGATTTAAAGAGGCAGTTGTAAATAGCAGTTTTGGTAAGTTAAAAATTATAAATGGCATGTTTAAAAACTAGTTCAGCAGTTAAAACTAAGCAGCAAAGTAAACAAAAATGAGTAATAAAAAATAATGAACTGGATCAGTGAATATATAATTGAGCAGGAAAATAATTAAATGGGCGGTAAAAAAAATTTAAACAAGCGGTTTAATTTTTTTCCCTAACCTAGTAAAATGGATAAAACCGACCTACGTGTGTTGGTCGCAGTTCTAACCTAACTTAACCTATAGGTTTTCCCTAACCTAGTTAAATGAATAGAACTAGTAATATGATAAAATACCCGACTAATTGATTTTTACTACTGTTCATGTTTTACTGTCGTAATAATTAATCAACCGCCATTAAATTAAATAACTGCTTAATATGTTTTCCAACTGATCATAATAACATCTCGGATATTTAAATAACAGCTCAAAAAATTTGTTCCCTTTTAAATGTATAGTTAGAATAAAACAAAAATAATGTTTTCTTGATTTTTGTATATAATGTAATGTTTTTGTACCAAAAATAAAAACTGATTCATCATCATCATCATCCGAGCGTATTCCCGGTTGCATCGTCAGCGATTACGGTTCAGAGCCCGGGGTCCGCTACCTACCCTAGGCGATTTGACGAGGTTACTGGTTTTTACACAGAGCGACTGCCGTCTGACCTCCGCAACCCAAAGGGTAGACCAGAACCAATTCCTAGGATAGGTACAAACGCTAGATAGCGTTCGGGACCAACGGCTTTACGTGCCTTCCGAAGCACGGAATCATCTTTCTTCTCGGATAATCAGGTGATTCAAGCCTGCAATATCCTAAACAGACTGGAAACAACTTTTCACAAAGTATGCTTCCCAATGGGATTTGAACCTATGACCTCCGGATCACAAGGCAAACGCCTTGACCACTGGACCGCGGAGGCAGTCAAAAATAAAAACTGATTGTACCTTACAAACACTTTTTTATTTAACTCTTCCTACTTCACATTACCGGGGCGTATGCTACTCACTCTGTGCTATCCGCCCCGTTCAAAACACACACCGGGATAGTTGATACTTAATCTGTGCCATCTACCCCGTTGATCGACGGGGCCGATCTACCGGGGTCGATGAAACAATTTTTTCCCAACCGTCCCGTCACCGGGGCAGACCACCGGGACGGTTGAGAACATCAACCCCGTTCTTCGCCGGGACCGAAATACCGGGGTCGATGAATCAATTCTTCCCAACCGTCCCGTCACCGGGGCAGGCTCACCGGGCCGGATGGGAGTTACTCATCTTTCTGATCATCGGTCAGTTTGTGCGGCACCCATCTTGAACAACGCTTACGGTGGGAAGGGTCTGCTGATCTACATACGTATAATTCGTCCGTTTTCGCGAATTAATTTTTCAACAGCTTGAATATATTCTCCAGTGACTACGGTTGGCGGCCGACCTGTCCTGCCATTTATCTTCGAAGCTAAAGATGACGGGGACGTCATCTTTTGAATTCAGTAAACCAATTAAAACTGTTGCTCGTAAACAAGCAGACTCACCTTAAGTAGTAACAAAAACTTCAAAACATTATTGGGGTTTTAAACCTTTTTTGGAACCATAAAAAATCCACAGAAGTAATATACTACAGAAGTCGCGTTCTAGCATAATTGCATGCAATGCGTTGTGTCCAAATACATGGCGTACGTCCCGCACTTACCGCTCTTCACACCCTCATAATGTTGCTAGCTCAGGGGCGATATACAACTTTTTTGGGTAATCTCATAATTTAGTTCACATAATAAAGGGAAAATTTATTTTCGAAAATTAAACTAATAAACTAGCTTTTCGCTCTTGCGCAGGCTGCAAGCAGCCCGCGGTTTTTTGTGCAGCCTAATGTTTAGGTAAAATATTAGATTTTAACTATTGATAGTATAATTACAAACATATTTTTTTTTATACATAGGTACTGAACAATTGTTGTATAGTATATTTTCGCATAATCATTTCACAAGTTGTGTTGATTATGCAAAAATATACTAACCTATTGTTTAGCTGCTAAAAACCCCCAATAAATTTAAATCGTACAATGGCTTGAAGCGTTCAAGGTTTACGTAGTTTTCCTACTTTTAAAAATGAAATACAATTTTAAAGTAAAAATGTCAGTAAATGCAAGCAACCCGCAGGTTTTCGTGCAGCTTTGGAAGTTGGCTAAAATCCATGTTCAGTTTAGAAAATGAGTAATAAACTACAGTCAGTAAAGGGCGGTTATCTTGAATCCAAAATTTGATTCCAGTTTCAAGTTCCGCAGGATTCTTTACCCCAGTATACAAAATTTCAGACCCCTACGAGTTCCCAGTGAGACGATATGAACGACATCAGTTTTTTTTACTCAAATCCAGACGCCATCTTAGATTCCAAAAAAATGACAAATTTGGATTTTAGAACCCACAATACGCCTAGATATCGAGTTTCATCGGAAGCAGTCGACATTAGGCGGCCATCTTGGATTTCCAAAAATGTTAAAAAAAAGCAAGCCTTGGTGTGGATAGCTCGGTCTCGCCCTTCCGGCTTCTCCTGTGGCCTCGTGAAAATTACTTGGGGGAGGGGGGGAGATCTTCTCTCCACCAAGTTACTTTGGGGGCGCTTTTATCAAATTTGTAAGAGGGGGGGATTATTTTTCGAAAATTTAAAAAAATATGGGCTCTGGTAATTGTTCAGGTACACCTTTCATTTTGTCTATGGGGCCAAATCTCCAAGTGCTACCGTTTAGCCAGGCTGTACCCCTTCCACGTCAGATTTCTTCAAATCTTCAACTTTCAGATTTTTCTGGTACTTGACTCCCCACCCCCTATACATTCCAATAAAAGTTGTTCCCACAGTCATCCGGGAACAGGTCAAACAACTATGTCAATGAGTGAGTCAAATTAGTCAGTGATAATTTAAGTTTAGCTTTATGTAATAGTAGATATTAAAATAAAATAATAATATAAAAAATATAATACATGGACCCTGAAATCTTTTCGGTGACAGTTGTGTAAAAAAATATTATTATAAAAAAGTACAATCCGGGAAAATATTTTGATTATACTGGCAACACTCACAAAATGGACTCGCCCTTTTGTATGACATTTACATTAAATGACAAAAATTGAATAATTAAATAAATTGATTATTGAATTCGGTACTTACAGATGAAATGTAATCCCATGCTGCTTACTCTTAAGTCCAACAGCATATTTGCACGTGGGGACAGCACAACACGGCATAATAAAATTAAAATTTCTACGGTTTCCAGACGTTCACACGGTTGTCGACCATAGACTAACTGCTCGCGTCAAAGTCATATATCATAGGGCATGATGATGGATTCTGTAGTATATTACTTCTGTGAAAAATCATAGCGCGAAAATCACGTCGACTGAGTTCCATTGTTGCTAGCAAATTCCCCCCAGATTCTCACAAAAACTTATTTTGAATTCAAAAATGTTCCATGTTTAAATTTATCACAGAATACCTAGTCTTGCGACGGTGTATTACTTGCCAGTATCAAATTATTGGGCTCGCGCCGAAAGACTAACTATTATGCGTCTCCGTCTTTAGGGTTCCGTACCCGAAGGGTGCAAACGGGACCTATTACTGAGACTCCGCTGTCTGTCCGTCTGTCGTCTGTCACAGGGCTCTATCTCTTGAACCGTAATAGCTAGACACCTGAAATTTTCACAGATTATGTATTACTATGACCACTATAACAAAAAATACTAAAAATAAGATAAAGTTAATAATTAAAGGGGGTCGTCATACAAGAAACGTGTTTCTTCAGCGTTTTAAAACATTGTACAGTGGTACGGAACCCTTCATGTACGAGTCCGAGTCGCACTTGCCCGTTTATTTAAAACGACTTCATGATTAATTAAAATCTGTTCAAAAAAATTTGTGTTATTGAGGCTGTGTTTATTTATGCATACGTCAAGGTTTATAGAATTGCACTCTATCCACTAGGCTTACTGCAGCTGTTGTGCATACAATATTTTTAATATGTTATTTATTTTTAACATTGTACCTTTTGTAGGATATCTTCAGTGTAGTTATTAAATAAAGTAGTTAACTTTATGTACAATATCATAATGCGGCGCGGCGGCGCAGCGGCTCGTGCCCTCTCGAGCAGTCGCGCCCCGTTCATTCTATCAAACGTTTATATATCTTATGCTTCTGTTCATAAAGTTTATAATGTCTTGTTAATTAACTGCTGGTCGCGTCACTGCCAATTCAGTGTAGCGCGAGCCTATCTATCTAATTACTTTTGGCATACCCCTCGTAGTCTGACGTCATCAAAAGGTGGAAAATTGGTAGGTATTGTACAGATTGAGATTTTTTAATAAATTAAGTACACTTTTATAATGATGGATAACTTCTGTCCATCCATCAGCCGGCTATGGACCTGTCCTTCCACATAAATATTTCATTTTTGTTTTGTAAAATTGTAAAAATGTAAAACCTATGCGTAAAAATACTTTCAGAACTCAACTACAAAGTGCATTTTCCAAGTAGCAAGCCTTTGTGGTACATTTCCTAGAAAATATTACGTTATAGGCGGCATTGCGTGTTCAATACAGAAGATAAATCATATCTCTCATGTTTCTGGGAAGGGATTTTTATTCGGATATCATACGGAGCACTCTCTAGGAGCAATATGTACGACGGAATATGAATTTAGGTATATTTTATACGACTCTTGCGATCTCTTTTGATTTTATTCGATTTCCTTCATGCAATTTTATGATAAAATAACTTTAGAATGTAATTTACTAACACTGCCGTGTGGGTTCCGTTCCGGCATAGAATAGAACCACTCCGTCTCTACCTGTGGAGTTCGTAAGAGGCGACTAAGGGACTGAGCACAAACATCTAGTGCTACAGCTAGGAGGGTTGACATCGGGCGGCGGCCGGTTGTAAAACTTTTCGCACAAATACATTTCCAAAGAGGGTTTAAGTCAGGCAGACGACCAATCGTAAATAGCCAAACTTTTAAACTGTTTCGACTTTTTCTTCTTCACTTCGCAAGGTCTTTGGCATCCTTGGGTAACCGTTGACATGCAAATTATATTTGGAGAAGAAAAAGCGGGAAAGCGCACCCCAGGCTCTGAAGCATCACAGTTGAGGATACAACCGTGAACGCGCTAGGCTGAACAAGAATGTAATTAACACGTATTATCTGTAACAAAAATGATTTTTTTAACTGAAACTCAGATAAAATTAGTGCTTAGTTCATCACGAACAAGGTATAAGTACCTAAACTAGGTGGAGGTATAACGACCCCTTTCACAACTCGTTTATTTAAAATCTGCCTGCGGCTTGATACATCGAAGGTAGGAAGCTACCTGCATAGTACACCACAACTCGATAGCTTTTTAATAGAATACCGGTTAAGCGTGAGTCGGACTCGTACATAAAGGGTTCCGTACCTATGTATGTGTACAATGTTTTAAAACGCTCAAAAAACACGTTTCTTGTATGACGACCGCTTTAATTTCTAACTTTATCCATTTTTTGTATTTTTTGTTATAGCGGCCATGCACAGTAATACGTAATCGGTAAAAATGTCAAGTAAGTATCCAGTTAATGCCATTATAAAGATCAAGTTAAAACGCTGAATAGAACACGTTTCTTGTATGAGGACCCACTTAATTTTTTTAACTTTATCTTATTTTTTGTATTTTTGGTTTTAGCGGCCACAGTAATATTGCTATTACGGTCTCTACTCCTTATCAAGTAATAACAAGGGGGAGGTAACATCACTTATTGTCAGTGTTGACAAGTCAATTAAAAGCTAAGGAAAGCTATTACAACATCTTCCCGACACGATGACAAGGTCTCGGTTCTCAAACGCGAACTGTGTCCGCGGCCAGCGTTGACGCCACAACGTTAATTTGTGTTATTTTGTAAAGTTAATTCATACAAGAAACGTGTTTCTTCAGCGTTTTAAAACATTGTACGGTGGTACGGAACCCTTCATGTACGAGTCCGACTCCACTAGCCCGTTTATTTTTAATTCTATAACTTTGCCCAACTATGGGACAATTAAGGTTACAAAAAAATGAAAATAGTTAAGTAACATGATCAGAAACCGAAAAACGAAGCGGTGATAACTTACCATCATGTGAACCGCTTGCTTGTTTGCCGTCCTATAACATTAAAAAAAAGTATTATTTGTGGTTTCGTAATATTGTCCAAAACAAACACAGTGAAATACCCTATTCCCATCGCAGGGCCTTAGCAATAAATCTTTATGGGGTTTCTTCCTCAAAGGTCGTTTGATCTATTACAGGGAAGTTTATTTCAAGATAAACTTAGAAAGTCGTGGACAAATAATAACCTTGGTTGGTTATTGTTTGTCCACAGTTGTATTTTAGGAAACCAAAACTCTCAACAACTTAAAGGGAGGTCTGAAATCTGGATGTTGGTTTATCAGAAATTAATGAATAAAATTGTGGCTTAAATAAAGGTAGCAGTTTTAAGTATTTCCCAAACATGTGCTTACAGCGTAATATGTTTAAATACCTAGTGTAGAGGTAAAGTTACTTTATTATGGCAAGGTGAGTTCACAGCTTGCAATACTGTGCGTGTTTTTGAAAAATCACTGTAATTAAACAAATAATTATAAGTATTTTTAAGGTAAATTTAGGCAAATTTAGAGGTTGTGTTTTTTTTTTCCCTTTCTTAACGTTCCTACTATAAACAAGTACGCTTATAATATTACAATCTAGCCTAAACTTAGACTAATAAGTAATTTAACATTGACCGATACGTTATAGACTGTGTCCATTGGCACTTTTCTTACTGTCTTAATTAAGGGGAAGGCACTTTGTTCGTGTGTCTCTGCCATAGCTTAAAATTCAGTAACGAATTTTAATGTTCATTAAATTTTATACAAAAAAAAACAACCGACTTCATTTTTTTTAGGAGTTTCTTCCATATCTCCAAATTTCTTTATCATATCTTCACCAAATTAAAATGGGACCAACTTGGTAGTAAAGGATTTCAAATAAAAAAATAATCATCAAAATCGGTTCATAATTGGCGAAGATATCGCGTAACAAACATAAAAAAAATATAAAAATAAAACATACAGTCGAATTGATAACCTTCTCCTTTTTTGAAGTCGGTTAATAAACGATGTTCTTAATTATTTTATACATGATGCAATCATTTGAAAAATAATTAATTTTTTTGATTAAAATTTAAAAGGGAAATATTTACGTCTTTGGTATTAAGAAAATAATTATTTTTAATTGAAGTGTATGCGGAAGAATGTTCAATAGATTGTATACTAGTAGTTCGCCCCGAACTTAGACCTCGCGATTTTTTATTAATATTTCAGAAACTACTGAACCGATTTTGATGCCCAACGAACTTGAAAATTCTATTGATATTTATTCTAGTTAGATTCCTGGTTTGATACCAGAATCTACTTAGTCTTGTAAACAATAACTTGGAAAATAATAATTTAATAAGATTATCTTCAGCCTCTAGCGATTGGCGCGAATCGGCGATCAACAGAAAATGGTGTTATAGGTAGGTGTTGTTAGGTATAGGTACATTCTAATAAATATGTTCGCAATAAATATTTTCGAAGCAAGACCGAAATCTCAAGAGAATCCCTCTGATTACTTAGTTAGATTTGAAGAAATAAGTTATGTAATCTAATCACTTTGGGTATACTCTTATGACTAGTAAATACACTATAGGGCCATTTACGTTATTAAATACCCAGTTTACCTGTTTAACCGTACTCCAAGCTACAAAGTCATCCTCAGACATGTTATTCCATGAAGATAAAAACTAAAAATGATTAACAAATGCCGAAAACCTGTTGACATGACAATTATAAGTACCTACACCTCAACCTATGAAAAAGTATAATACAAGATTGTACATTACATTACAGTTTACTTGCTAAGTAAACTGTTCAATCGAAACAAATTAAAGTTCTTGCTTTGGTTGCCTACAATTAGATAGGTAGGTACTATCGTACTGAATAACCTCGATGGGTATTGATCTCTTCCTAAATATTTATTTCACCGTAGGATGCCAATCAAGAAGCATATTACAGCAAAGCCCCAATACAAAGAGCAAGAAATGTATACTTCCCGAGTAGGTACTTACAGAGTATTAAATATACAGGGTGAATTTTTAAACACCAGCCAAATTCTTGGAGCAAGTTCACTCCATGATATTGAACTACTTTATATAAAAAAGTTAGTAAAAATAAATAAACTCCGTACTATTAATTTTTCCTCTACCCAAAGGTTGACTGGAAGAGATCGCATCTAGCGATAAGTCCGCCTTTGTACCAATATTTCCTTTGTGTTGTATTGTATTGTATTGTAAACTTTTTTCGTCCTCACATACAAAATCCGTTTGGCTGAGCGCTGATTTGTATGGGAAGGTGAATTTTTGTTTTAGTTTGTCGTTAATTGTTTTTATGAAAAGTAGTTCTGTAGACTGAACTTGCTCCATAAATTTGGCTGGTGGATAAAATGTCAGCCTGTATAGGTACTTAGTTCTTTATCGATTTAAAAAAACCCTCTAATTCAATTTAGAAAAATATATCTAATACTACTTTCAAAATAAATCGAATCTCAAACTCAAATTTTTTTAATAACATATCTTACAAAACTTTTGCTTTTATACTCGTACGAGCAGTTATGTAACTGTGTGGTAGGTTTAAAACTAAAATGTAGCTTTCGAATCTTAAAATTTAAAACGATTTTCTTTTATAGCACGACGAACAATCAATTTGCAATTAAACCAATTTCATTTCGAAACAGTTAAGGGCTGAAAATAAAATAGGAAACGTTGTTGTTGTTAGATAGTGTAGACAAGCGTATATAAATATGCCTGATCTTTAAACTGTATAAGAACATGTCAAACGTAATTACGTGAAAAATCTACATCTCATATAAACTCGCGGTCATAATTTGAAATACCTACGCCGGTATTTCAAATTGCTATGGGATAGGTATCCAAAATCTACATCTATACTAATATTATAAAGCGGAAGAGTTTGTTTGTTTGTTTAAACGCGCTAATCTCAGGAACTAATGGTCCGATTTGAAAAATTATTTTTTTGTTGGGTAGTCCATTTATAGAGGAAGGCTTTAGGCTATATAACATTCCGACAACCACGCGAACGAAGTCGCGGGCACAGCTAGTCTCATATAAACTCGCGGTCATAATTTGAAATACCTACGCCGGTATTTCAAATTGCTATGGGATAGGTATCCAAAATCTACATCTCATATAAACTCGTGGTCATAATTTGAAATACCTACGTATTTCAAATTGCTATGGGATAGGTATCCAAAATCTACATCTCATATAAACTCGCGGTCATAATTTGAAATACCTACGCCGGTATTTCAAATTGCTATGGGATAGGTATCCAAAATCTACATCTCATATAAACTCGCGGTCATAATTTGAAATTGATACACACGTATAGTTTGACGAAAAAAAATTTTTTGAGTTTCAGTTCTAACTATGGGGAACCCCCAAAATTTATCGCTTTTTTTCTATTTTGTGTGAAAATCCTAATGCGGTTCACAGAATACATCTACTTACCAAGTTTTAACAGTATAGTCCTTATAGTTTCGGAAAAAAGTGGCTGACGGACAGACAGACCTGACGAATCCATAAGGGTTCCGTTTTTTGCCATTTGGCTACGGAACCCTAAAAATGTCATTTCGCCAGTAGCATACGCGTCATCTTTCTTAGACCTGGAAATAGTGTCATGGACTAACATCGCTGTTAACATTACACACTGGAAAAACATATCCTGTTGGAGCGATCGGCACCAAGGGTCTCAATCAGCGAAGCGTGATAAATTGCAGGAACACGGGTATTACGGCTAAGCAACATTTCCGGAGTGCAGATGTAAGTGCCGCCATGCAACGTGACAACTGGTTGCATATTCGCAAATACCCAATGGGGTATTTCACTGGATCAAAAATAAATTATTTGGTACTGTTAATAGAATAAAACGTCACAAAATAATGCCAAACTATGACGTCTTAGTTCCTTGAAGGCAAATAGCGCTCTTAATTTCGTTTTTCTGCATTAATAAATCTAAAATCACGTTCAAAATGGATGTGATCAATGACAAGTGGCATTATTTTGTGACGTTTTATTCTATTAACAGTACCAAATAATTTATTTTTGATCCAGTGAAATACCCCATTGGGTATTTGCGAATAAATTATTTGGTACTGTTAATAGAATAAAACGTCACAAAATAATGCCACTTGTCATTGATCACATCCATTTTGAACGTGATTTTAGATTTATTAATGCAGAAAAACGAAATTAAGAGCGCTATTTGCCTTCAAGGAACTATGACGTCATAGTCCAAAATTTCATACAAATCCCATAGAAAATGTTTGTTTTTGACGTAAAGAAAAAAGTATCTGATTGGGCTTGTTGTAAACTATAGCATATTGTTTCACAATAACCACAAGCACCTATTAGTGGAGTAGGTACTCCTCGTCTACACGCGTTTCCGGTTGTATCCTTGTGCTGCTTCGTAGCCTGGGGTCCGCTTTCCGGCTTTTTATCTTTAAAGGAATAGTGTTAAGGCGACATGGGTTCACAATTAGCAATACGTGTTTTTGAAAAATCACTGTTATTAAACTACTACAGTTTATTCCATAAAAATTTTACATAAAAAATTTAAGGATTTTTTACAGACACCCACAATAGCCAAAACACGATTGAGCATTTTTAGCTCGATAGAAAAAAATCACAAACATACCTCTAATTTGCCTAAATTTGTCTTTATAATACATATTACTTTTTTATACAATCACTGTTTTATTTGAAAATTATACCAAAATATGTATTATCTAAATATCGATCCGTTTTGGCTACAAAAAAATTTATAAATATAATACAAAAAAATGATAAATAAAACACTGGGAAATATCGTCGAGCACGGCCACAGGCACGGCTCCGGCCCTTCCTTCGCTCTCGACAAATATTTCACTGTTTTATTTATTATTTTTTTTTGTAGCTAAAATGGATAGATATTTAGATAATACATTTTTTGGTATAATTTTCATATAAAAAAGTGATTGTATAAAATAGTAATCCGTATTATAAAGGCAAATTTAGAGGTATGTTTGTGATTTTTTTCTATCGAGCCAAAAATGCTCAATCGTGTTTTGGCTATTGTGGGTGTCTGTAGAAAATCTTAAAAAAAATATGTTATTTTTTTTGAGGAATAAACTGTAGTAGTTTAATAACAGTGTTTTTTCAAAAACACGCACAGTGTTGCAAATTGTGAACCCACGTCACCTTAAGAAAAAACAGGTATGATTTCATAGACTTTAATTCTTGTGTCCGTAAACACGACTAAAAAGTCACAGGAAAGCAAAATACTTGGATGACATTATCGTTTGCAGTTGTTTTGGTTTAATAACTAAATTACGAGACCGATCTTGAAAAACCCGGCTCCATTATTAGATCAGCAGCTCGATGGTGCCAAACTATAGCATTAATACTTACTTAACTGACTTACTTTAGTATGCTAAAATTCAAATTAGTAACTGGGTCAGCAATGGGTGAAAACGTATTTGCAAAGTCAGGAACGGACACTTTCGTTAAATAACAAAGATAGTTACCTACATAACTTTGATACATACACACGTACACACAAAATAAATTATTTACGCAATTTAACAATTAATAACAAAAATTAGGCGAGCCCTGTATAATGCAAATTCCTTATGTCCGCATATTTGGAAGGTTTCTCCAAATTCTTGTACAGCCCGACTTTAATTAATATCAACGTTTTTTTTCTAATTTTACTACAGTAACATAACATTGGCCATTCAAGATGTGTGAACATGTGCTGTGTTTTAACAACCAATGACATTTATTATTCGTTAATAAATAAATAAATATATACGGACAAATCACACACATTGAGCTAGCCCCAAAGTAAGTTCGAGACTTGTGTTATGGGATACTAACTCAACGATACTATATTATTAACAAATACACATATAGTAAACATCCAAGACCCAGGCCAATCTGAAAAAGATTATTTTCCATCTTGACCTGACCGGGGATCGAACCCGGGACCTCCGGTGTGACAGCCTGGCATGATGACCACTAGGCCACTAGGTCGTCATTCGGGTGTTACTTTGCGGAAGTCAAAGTTACATGTTATTTTTAATATAGATTACTTTATGTGCTTCAGTCACGGGTGCAAACTATTGTTGTTACACCCAGGATACCCACCACCAACACATTTGACACGATTCCGTTATTGACACATCTTACCTAAGATATCTGACGTTATACAACGTGGAAGGGACATACCAGTAATAAATCGAACCACGGTCTGTACTAGATCACTATAGTATAATAAAATTAAAATAACAGCCGAAAAGCAAAAAAAAACGGCATTTCCATACAAAAGTGTACAGACGCCCGGGCGATTTGTATGGGAATAGAAGCCGATTTTTTTCTTGGTTTTTTGACTGTTATTTTAATTTCATTATACTTTAGTGATCTAGTGGTCCGATTTATTACGGGTATGTCCCTTCACCGCTGTATACGTTACATTATACAGGGTGACATTTTAAACACCATCCAAATTTTTAGAGCAAGTTCAGTCCATGATAGTAAACTACTTTCTATAAAAAAAGTTATTAAAAGTCGATAAAAATTTTTCGTCCTCCCATACAAAATCCATTTGGCTGAGCGCTGATTTGCATGGGAAGGTGAATTTTTATTTTAGTTTTTCGTTAATTGTTTTTATGGAAAGTAGTTCTGTATGATGGACTGAACTTGCTCCATAAATTTGGCTGGTGGATAAAAAGTCAGCCTGTATACCTATATCTTAGTTGTATCTGTCCACTTCCAGTGACATCAGAAACTTATTGGTTGTCAAAACGAAGGATAGCATCATCGCACTGTGCCATCGCACAACATGCCCTTCAGAAAGCTGCCGCGCTGCATTATGACTCCAAGCTATGCAAATTAGACGCTCCAATAATCCTAGAGACACCATGAAAATCGGATAATCACTAGTCGTCTGGCCACTGGTATGACTCTCCATTGATTCAGAGTAACATATATACCTACTACTACTACAAACGAAACAATTTATCTGTACACACGTCGATGTGTGAGTTTTATACTTAGGGTCGCACCGCAGAATTATTTTAATACTTACCTACTAACGAGTTCGACATATTTACGATTATATTTTTCCATACCGGAAGATTTGCGAACACTATGACGTAAAAAATATTCTGTTTTATATGTATTAAATGTTACAGGAAAGTCGGAAACAGCTACATAATATCACTTCACAAATATTTTTCATTATGTCCATTGTCCATTTCACCATTAGTTCACTTTACTGATTATTATTGAGTCATTTATAATGTAACGCACTAATTTCACTAATTCACTATTGTAATATAGTAATTTGCATATTCGGCGCAAAACTATACGGTAATTATATGAATAAATTCAATAAAAATAAACAAATGTTTATCACGCTTGATGATGATGACAAATTGACACGCACAGCATGTCAAGTAGCAATCCGGTAATGTTACAATCTCGCTCTTGTGTATCTCCCGCCAATGCGAGAGAGCGAGAAGGGTATATAATCAAGATGGTTGCTGGGTATAACGTGAAATTATATTGTTGCTTTGCTTACCTGTTTTCATCATTTGGAAATGTATGAAATATACGTTCTTTAGAGTATTGGGTGGATAAACAATTATTATACGCGCACCTTCTCACCATAATGGTTACTATTGGTTGACAGTTCTCAAGACAACACACGTCGCGTATTGCGTGCGGCTAGTAATTAAACCCTGGTTTGGAGCTGTCAAAGCTCACAAAGTGCGGGGGAGAGGTGCGGGGACGCCAATTTGCGGGAGACGCTGTGAGAGACCATTCTGTTTGACTCTTATGTATTCTGTGGTCTGGCACCAACTCCGATAGAAATGCTACATTCATTGGCTCCACCCGATATTCGAGGAAACGTAGCAAGTTCTGTGGAAAATTATACCAATCACAGACACACAATGACAAGGCATTAACAACCAGATTGAAGAGCATCACGCAGCTTACTGAATCTCGTTACTTCTCGAAATTCAGACTCGCCCAACACAAGGATGAGCTTATGGCTGGAGAGATGCTACAATATGTATTTTATACAACCAGCAGAAACACTACCATATGGCTACGGATTGCCCTAGCCGACCTGGAAGTGCTTAAATCGGCTTCAAACCCAGCAAAGATTAGCTAGTCAGGTGTACTCAACAAATTACAGTATTGACTGTAAATATAATTCGTCTCCTCAGACAATGACAACCTGCATGCTGGAGGACCTCTAGCACAGACCTCTACCTTAGCACAGATAATGCTGTTAGAGTAGCTTATTAATATTTGGTGCTAGTTTAGTCCATGATACTGAACTACATTCCATAAAAATTGATTAACAAAAAACGAACTCAGTCATTTAGAAATTTTGCCCTCCCATACAAATCAGCGCTCAGCCAAACGGATTTTGTATGGGAGGACGAAATTTTATTATCGATTTTAATTTTTTTATAGAAAGTATCATTGAACTTGCTCCATTATTTTGGCTTGAGATTAAAAACCCTGTATAAATAAGATCTGTCGATACAATAGAAGTAGAAGAAGATTATGATCATTTTTGAAACCAAAAAAAACAATATTCAGTCTTTTATAACAATGTTTAATATCAGTGGCAGTCAGAGAAAAGCTAAATATAAATAAATTAACATGCATCAATTGTTTACAGGCAACAATTTTCTACAGTTATTTTTACGGTTGTGTACGGTTTAAAAACCAAACTAAATTAACTTATTTTTCAATGGGACTAACATAGGTATCTGAAAGTAAGTATAATCCTTGTAGTTCGCCGCGAACTTAGACCTCGCGATTATTATTCACGTTTTTATTGATATTTCAAAAACTACTGAATCTATTTTGATGCCCAACAAACTTGAAAATTCTATTGATATTTCTTACATGCCTACCAAACCTATCATGCCTACCAGACCCCACTCGCTTCGCTCGGTCGGTCAATAAAAAAAGTTCTTAGGCAACAAATATGTAAAAAATACTGCCGAATTGATAAATAAACAATAAACAATCTTTTGGTCATTATAATAAAGTTTAAATTAAATTAAAGCTAAACAATATATATATATTTTTATAAATTAAAACTTATAAGTACTATAAGAACCAAAACTAAAAAAAAATTACAAATTATGTAATCCCACTAAAATATTACCCCTCGGCAGCGTGGCCAAAAGGCTGGCAGCATTGCCACGTTGTATGGCAATGCTGATTCTTTGTGCCAGATAATTTCCAGCCCTTTCGTCACGGGATACTTCGGATAATCTTTTGGACAAGTATTTAAATAACTTATGGGCTGAAGGACCCCACGGACCAAAAGTTTCTACCCCAAAAGGTTCAAATATGTAGTTTACTCCCATGTCTTCATATTTGCGCCTTTTGAGGCTCTCTGCTGTGGCAGCTGCTGCGCCGGCCTTTGACTTGGTGACCTTAGACCTCAAGATTATAGTTCCCTAAGTAACACCTAGATGGCGCTATCCAAAGTTAGAACGCGCTATGGTTTCGTTTGCTACATTTGCTATATTTCAAAAACTACTGAACCGATTTTCATGCCCAACAAACTTGAAAATTCTATTGATATTTCCTCCATGCCTACCAAATTTCATCAAAATCGGACCATCGGTTCGGCAGTTATCGCAGTACAAGCATACTCGTACATACATACATACAAACAATGTGTTTTCGCCCCCAACTCGATTAAGAGACTCAGAGATCAATTATAAATAGGTACATAAATAGATAGAAACCCAAGACCCAGAAAAGTTCGAAAAAGGCCATTTTTCAACGTGCCCTGGCTAGGAATTGAACCCAGAACTTCCGGATTGGCGGACGAGCGTGTTGACTATTACGTCACGGAGGTTGTCAAGATAAACAAAACACCCTCTTCTTTTTTTAAATTCCGTTGAAAAGCAACTAAAATTTGATTGAGAGTTTTTTAATTGGAAATAATTTGGGTATTCGAATTTTGACTGCCTCCGTGGTACAGTGGTCAAGGCGTTTGCCTTGTGATCCGGAGGTCATGGGTTCAAATCCCACTGGGAAGCATACTTTGTGAAAAGTTGTTTCCAGTCTGTTTAGGATATTTCAGGCTTGAATCACCTGATTATCAGAAAAGAAAGATGATTCCGTGCTTCGGAAGGCACGTAAAGCCGTTGGTCCCGAACGCCATCTAGCGTTTGTACTTATCCTAGGATTGCTTCTGGTCTACCCTTTGGGTTGCGGAGGTCAGACGGCAGTCGCTCTGTGTAAAAACCAGTAACCTCGTCAAATCGCCTAGGTTAATTAGCGGACCCCGGGCTCTGAAGCGTAACCGCTGACGATGCAACCGGGAATACGCTCGGATGATGATGATGAATTTGGGTATTCGAATTTTGTTGAACTTCCCTTTCAGTAGGTAGGTACCTGTTTTTCTATTGGGCAATCAGTGTTTCATCAGCAATTAAAGTGTTCAATTCAGTTGTATTTTTTATGTTTGTTACCTCAGATCTCAGTCATTTAGAGTTTATTTAGTTTAGTTTTATATACGTATGTAGATATAGATTAATTTTAGTATAATGTTGTTATTTTTAGTTAACTTATGAATAAATGAGTCATTTAGAAAATCTATTTAGATTTTTTAAATTATTTAAATGGATGTAATCTTGACATGCACAATACAAGACCTAAATGAGGCAATTGACCGGGGAATCGCCATGGCCAAATACTGGTCAAGTTTGATTTAATTAAATTAATAAATAGCCTTTCGACTCGAGAAGAAGAAACAAGTAATTATTTAAAAAAAAAAAACACAAAAAACCCGACTACGTGATACGAGTACTTTAGCAGCACGCTCGGATGAGCGAGGTAATATGTTGTGTATGTTGTTTTTAGGATTTCTCATTCCAAATTACATTTAAACTTATAATTTGTATAGACACAACATTTTTGTACTCCTTAGATGTATTAAGTTATTTATTTTGATCCCCCACTAGATAGGTTTTGAATAAAAAGAGTTTTGCGAAAGAAATATACATACATTCACTCGGAAAACATACTCTATTATTATCTAATATCGCTATTAAACATTACCCTCCTCCTGCCGCAGTCGAGTAAAAATGTTGGAAAGGTGTCTCTTAATTTTAATAGAATACTTAACGCTAAATTTTCATTAGAAAATATAAAGGTGATCCCTTATTACAGAGTAGATTAAAATAATAATGACGACAATTTAGTAACTTGAGTTTCTAGCGGAAGCGGAAAGTTCGGTAGCGGAATTTCGCCTTAGTATATTTAGACACTAAGGCTATAAGCAAACGAGCATATTTTCTTAAGCCGTTAGTCACGTAAAATGAGTTGCGTTACTTACGTTAATAATATTGAAGACCCAGGCAAACGAGCGTAATTTATTGTTGTGAGTCACGTACTCATAAGATAAGTTGAGTATTTTGTACTGCTTACGTGGCACAGACGGTATTTTCGTTTAAAACCGAAAGCAGTATAAAATACTCAACTTACTTTACGCGACTCACAACAATAAATTACGCTCGTTTGCCTGGGTCTTCAATATATATATAGTAAGTTCCGTCCAAAAACCGACTTAGATACAAACGGAAACGCACAATCACATTAATTTGGTACAAATAAATCGAAGAAGATGGGGAGACTCGTCTTTAGTAGACCTTTCCCAGAAGGAAAAGAAAAACATGGTCTTAATCTTAATAGTCGAAAAAAAGTGATCAGTACTGTTGTTCATGTAGCCACTGAAGTTATTATATTTAAACGTCTATAAAATAAATAGTATACAATGTGTTAATGAAATAACGCAAACCCTCTTAGATGGTACCTCGGCCCATGAAACTGAACAACTTTTATTCTACAACTTTCATGAAACCCAAAATTTGAATTTTCATACAAACTGATCAGCTGATCGATTCAATTTGTATGAAAATTCGATTTTTTTATTTGGGTTTCCTGAAAGTTGTAGAACAAAAGTTGTTCAGTTTCATGGGCTGAGGTACCATCTGAGAGGTTTTGGGTTATTTCATTAACACGTTGTATAAGTACCTACCAGGTTTTTCAACGATAAACTACTACTAGGAAGAGGCCGTAAAATAAAACTGATTGCACTTTGTTTCATTAATGACTCTATAAAAGACGCCATTATTGTTTATGCTCTTGCACAAGCGCATCGCTTATTGATGTAACGCAGTAAGAGTATTGGATAAATATATAGTACTAATTAAATCTATCCCTCTTACTTACTGCTTTACAACAAGTTCAGTATCTGTATTATTACAAAAACTGTAAAGAAAACATATCCGACCTCCCGAATTTAAATTTTTTAACGGTTCTGTACCGCAAAAGGTAAAAACGGAACACTAATTAACTCACTGGTCTGTCCGTCTGTCTGTCACAATCAATTTGCTACAAAACTACTGAACCGATTGAGCTGACGCGTAGTATCTACTGAGTCCAGACTTGAGAATTATGAGAATCCTATCACAAGAATGGTACAAGGCAACTGAAATAAAAAAAAATCAATTTAAATCCGGAAGACGGCCTGAAATTATCTGAAGCGTGGTAGCGTGGAATTCCAGTGATTAAAACATAACCCTAGTTCTGTACACAATCGGGTAACTACCAGAATATGGACGTATAGGTTGCATTACAGCTAGATGATAGCGATATTTTTTTCTTTCTTAGCTTTGTTTGCAGATCAAGAACTAAGAATATCAGATTTTCAAGTTGCCTTATGGCATCTACTTTAAACTCGGCCATCAAGCGGCAACAACCATGACCGATGTCGTAACGTGCCATCCATGATACAAGAGTTTTAGGGTATTCTCTTCCCGCGATGACCCAAGACTACGTCACAATCACAATATGACACGATAAGACTGATTGTTCTTTTCAGTAAATTTAAAGATCTCAATTAGTTAATGATTATAAAATACTAACTTACCTACTTTAACTATTTCATCTATATAATGTGTAATTTTATATATTGTATTATTAGTTCATAATAGGATTTTTAAGTTAAAAAATACATTTTATCGGGTAATTTAATCACACACAATGGCAACACTCCCAACTGATGACGTATTCTTAAGCCAAGCCGTGACCCAGCTGTCACGAGAAGAGAATACCAGGCGAAGTATATTAATATACCGCATGGTACCATCCAAAGCACGTACCTATTGCAGATCAAGGTGAATTGCAAAAGGTGGAACCAGGCAAAGTATATTAATATACCAATGGTACCATCCAAAGCACGTAGCGGCTCAAGAAAAATTGCAACCAGTGGACCCTGCCCGGTGCATCGAACCTCTGTTCCAAGCGTACGCTCACAGCTGCGCTATCGAGCCCTTCACGTGATTGTTACATTACGTACCACTTGTGTAGGTACGGTAGGTATAATTATATTTGACCGACAAGCTGTTATTATTCGACATGAACTTGGATAACTCTATTCGTGTTCAATGATCATGTCTTTCGGAACCGGTTCCCGACGTCAGACCGACCGCCGAAATTCATATAATCTTAAATATTTTGTTGTTTGTGGCGTTTGGACATACTTATAAACAGCTTGGACGTGGATGTTTCCTCGTTCGCAGTTGATTATTTCTCATATATGTAGGTACTAGCATCTCAAGCTTTACACGGATTTTATTTGTAGGAGTGATGTGTAAAAGTAAAAGTGGGTAAAAAAACTCTTTAAAAAACCTAGCTCTATTGGTATTTACAATGTGACAAAAGAACACCAATTATAAGCGTTTCCAATGATTTTAAATCTAATTTTATTTTTCCTATAGGTACTAGTGGCTATAATGACAATTCAAAATACCTAATAAATTTAATTATTTCTTCAATAAAATCGGAATGCTCTAATTCCATGGCAAAAGTTTTAATTCCGTGAATTCGGAGCCTAGCAGCCCGACCCAGCTTTGCACGAGTATGTTTTGTAAAGAAACCAGACTTAGTCAAGTGCACGAGTTGCCGCCACAAGAGACGGCAGGCGACTGGCGTAACCCTTTCCCCAATGAGCAAAAAAAATTAACGTAACCTTTCTTCACCGTCGCCCGCGGACCATGGGAATGTCACGCACGAACGAATTTTTTGGTCTATAGTACTCGTATACCGCTTTATCCAAATTACATAAATTTTACATTCATCAACGATTAGGCGATACGATCTAACGTGTCCAATATTAAAATACTTATACAATAATTTATAAATCCATGACCTAATACACACCTAAGCAAATTAAAGTTGCAGGTAACAGTTAATTTCGTAATAGTAGAGACGGATGGAAGTCCCTTCAACAGAAGTGCGTTGCCGCGCCGTAGACCATGACCCACGCCCACGCATTCTATCTCACAACCTGAGCCCAGGAGAAAACAGCAGCAGGATGAGACTTTAAAAGTCGTCTCTACTCCTAAAATACAGAACTAGTTGACATCAATTAAGCAGTGCTTGAGTGAGGTTTGTGCCATTTCAACGGGAGGCTAATTGAATTCAGAACAAAAATTGAGATAAAAGTAGGTCATGGAACATCGCAAATGGTCGTCCGTCCAGTATCAATCTCTGAAGCAAAAGCAAATCAAAGTCATTCTACCCTATTAAGGAAAAAGAAGACCTTACGCAACAATTTCAAGACCTTCACCAAACCATTCAGGAGTTCATAAAACCTACCTTGAGAGGAGTGTCCTTTGCCAATATGGTTAAAAAAGTGAACAGAAATTTATTCAGCATACTATGTGGTTTCAAACCTACCCTTATTACAAAATGAAATCGAGCGAAGAAACCCGAACTCTCGCGTAACGTGCAATTAATTTTAGACCATAAGAAATTAAGTTGCTACATGCAACTTTGAGGTTTGCGCAAAAGGAAGAACGGCGGAGTTATCAGCACCAAGGCTGACATAGAAAAGCAATAGAAAAGCTAGCCACATAAGCATAAACCAAGAATAGTTGTCATTGGAGTGTCCTCAATCAACTATGCAGGAAATGTAAGTCTTTTATTTGTATGTACCATTAAAAACCTAGCATAGGTACCAGTTTTCCACATTTTTTGTTTTATTGTATACTTAAAAATATGTATATAAATAAGTTATAATAAAACCTTTACTCGTAAGTTAGAGTAAGATGTTTTTGTGGAGAAAAATTAATACTTAAGGTGAAGATATAGGCAAATGGCCTTGAAGTGTGAAATAAATTGTTAACTCGTAAATATGGTGATAATTTCCAATATTGCTCTTCGTCATGCACTAGATGGCCCTTTAAATTATTTTATGAACTACCGATGAAACTATTATTGGTGATCCGTCTAGCTTTAAAACTTGCCGTGGCCACTTTTGGCGGAGGCAAGTTTGAAAGCTAGACGGACTAATGTAAATACTTTCAACGGTGGTTTATAAAATAATTTAAAGGGCTATCTAGTGCATGACGAAGAGCAATATGAAAATTATCTCTATATTTACGAGTTAACAATTTATTTCAAATGAGGGCGCCACTTCAAGGCCATTTGCCTATACCTTCACCTTAAATGTTTTTTATAATTATTTCTCTTATTAAAATAACTGTTACAAATTTCTTATTTTTGTAAGTACCTATTGAATCGTTATATTTTTTTTTGCTTAATTGGATTGATGTTTTTTTTTCTTCTTCTATCCACATTTAAGAGCTAGACTCTTGTCTGTGTCATTGTGTGGAAATAGTTGCACACAATGACGATTTTTGGCAGGGATAATGGAGTGGTTTACTATATACTGCCTTCTCCATTTGCCCATTCAATTCTGCCCGGTAAATCTCAATAGAGATTATGATGGCACCATAAATAGATTAAACATTATTAAATATATGTTTAATCTATTTATTCCTCACGATATTTTCCTTCACCGGAAACTAGTGATGGTAGTTGATAATGAACGTACATTAGCGCAAACTTAGAGGTTCAATTGTACTTGTATAATATGTACATATGTACTACGCGACTTAAGAGTATAGTTTAGGTAAGGAGTTACCCCAGACAGAGTCAGACCTTTCCATACAAACGTAGTCCAACCTTCATTTTTGAAAGGACATGTAAGATTTCGGCAACAAAAAAATTTCAATGAAATTGCATATATTTCTAGGCTATGTTTTTATAAAACAAAAATGTTAATACACTTGTGTTTACCTCTATAGATCTTTCTTTACGGCTCGCCAACTAATCATATCATTGAATTAAAGAATACAATACATATTATAATACAAATTTACTTTATTGTACTATAATAAGCATATAAAAATATTACAATCAAAACAGACAATATAAGGCGGACTTATCACTAAATGCAATCTCTTCTCTTCCACCCAACCTTTGGGTAGAGGTAAATTATATGGAACAGTACCTTATACCTACCTTACTTTACTTTACTGTATTAATACATATATATGTACAAACATAATTATGTATTATAAGTCTACATAAAATATTTTATTAAATAGGTACATATAATAGATATACGACATATAAAATATTTACATATATCGTGACACTGAACAGAACTTACTCGCATAACGACAGGTAATATTTATAAAGAATCAAATGTTTATTCAATAATTAGGATTACGTTAGTTTTTATATTATATTTGATATTTTACAGGCACTTTTACAGTCAATAAGTAAGTAACATATGCGTTATCAATAATTGCTAATAATATTTATGCGTAATAAAATTTAGTATAAATATCGTTATACCTAAGTAATCGTAATTTATTACATTTACCATTATGCATTCAGACTCCAATTCTTTTAAGTCATTAATATTGCAAACAAAAAGCAAATAAAATGTGAAAAAAATTACGATTATTGTCACTAACTAGGCAATAAGGAATATGCATGTAATACCAATCCGGCTCATATTTTTATTTTACAATTTCTTTTAATACGTTACCACGCCTAGTTAATTATTTTTCTTACTGACTCTTATTTGGATTAGAAATAAATTATTGAAAATATGCAAATATTGCGCGGGAACTTTTGACAAACAAAAGGGAAATGACGACAAAGTTCATAAAAAGGAAATGACAAGTTTGGGTGCGTTCGGTAGAACTGTCAGTCCATGTAGTTTGACTATCGATGACATTCGAAATGTATGTACTTTTATATAGAAGTTTAACAAACATCACTGGCTGATAACATCGAAAGTACCCAAAAAAGAAAAACATGCGTTGACAGCTTCTGTCTCTAGCGGATATTGCAGACGTTGACGTCATATTTTAAAATGGCGTGTTTTAGTTGTTATAATCTACTTGCTATTTTTAATATTTATTTTCTACACCATATACATGTTTTTCGGCACTGATTTATTTTTTGCGGCTATTTCTCGACGAGGACTGTCGATTAAAAATATAAAAAAAATTCATGCATACTCTCTATTCATGTTGTGTAATCACATTACTTATGTACATGTACTTATATTAATATATAAGTAAACAAATAGAGCTGCAGACCAAGTACCAAAAAGAGACTACTGATTCAATTTAGATATCGTTCCAAACATTGTAATGTTGTATAAATCAATAACTGATTCAAATGATGAAAGTAACGAATCTTGCTCGGGCACAGTTAGTACTGCCCCTTCGTTCGGTTGCCCGTTCGTTATGCGTTATCAATAAAATTAAACCTGATTTCGGCCGAGAAATTTATTATGGTCGAAATATGATATATTTTGAAGTGATTATTTTTTAAATACTAGTACTATATGTACCCGAAGTGAGTCAAGTAAGTATACCGGAGATAACCAGTCCTGTGACGTCATTATAGTATATTATGTAAATACGCTTATGGGTGTGCTGTGGTTATATGAACATCAGGCCCCAGATGCATTGACGATGGGGACAATGGGAATACACGGCTTATTCTTATATTCTATTGGTTCATTTTCATTGTCTGTATATATTTATTCTCATCCTGAAAACTCAATCAGGAGAGTTATTGTGTATAATAAAAGATTTATTCATATTAAAAATTATAATATTTGTAACAGTCAATAAGGAAATACGCACAAACAACTTGTTTGCCCGAAAGCTTCTTTAGCCCAACGCTATACAAGTGTTGAGTCGAAGAAGCATTTGGAAACACGCACAAATAATTTGTCTGCCCGAAAGCTTCTTTAGCCCAACGCTATACAAGTGTTGAGTCAAAAAAGCATTCGGAAACACGCTAACCAGTGAAGTGAATAATAATTATTCACTTCACTTGATTAATATCAAATTGTGTTATCACTCTCGGAGCATCTACTACCTGCTCAACAACTTTATATGTAGGGCTCACCTTAAGCTGACACAGAGACAGGTGAGACCCTACAGTTCTGACCCGTATTTGGGGTGCGGGAGATTTCCGTAACGCATGCGGAGGAGCCGTTTTCACTAGTCGATAAAATTATGTACAGTCGATAATGAGCATTCGGGGAATAACTGCAGACGGCGAAACGACCACTGTATTAGTAAACGACACTGACTTGTGGCTTTTATTGGTCGATAACCCGCATACAAGGAATTTCTGCATGCTGTAATCGACTGTGTACTATAAACCAATGAAAATGATCTATAATTAGTGCTAAGTATAGCCTGTCCGGGTTTACATCTATACTAATATTATAAAGCGGAAGAGTTTGTTTGTTTGTTTGTTTGTTTAAACGCGCTAAACTAATGGTCCGATTTGAAAAATTCTTTTTTTGTTGGGTATTCCATTTATAGAGGAGGGCTTTAGGCTATATAACATTACGTCCCGACAGCCAAGCGAACGAAGTCGCGAGCACAGCTAGTGTATATATAAACCTTTCCATATAAATACTCTACATGTTATTGAAAACCGCATCAAAATCAGCCCATTAGTTTCAGAGTTTGTCGAGTCTCGCAGACAGACAGATATACCTACGCGCCGGGAATTTCATTTTATATTCAGTGTATGGATGGATATGGACGTATTCAAACTCTCACACAATGTAATATCTCGATAACCAAAATCAAATTGCAGTTGCTCTAAAAGTAATTCCTGGAAATACCCACTCGTACACAAATATTGGCTCCATTTCATGGGATTTACTTTGGTTCGTTGGACGGTATTTATTGGTTTAGCGGCCGGAACTTATTGGTTTTGATATTACATTATCTGAGAAGTGCATTGATTCAAAATGGCAAACTTGCACCCATATTATTACGCAAAAAGAAATTTAAAATACAAAACTAAAATATACCAAGGATGACCGATTTAGTCCATAATTTTTAAAATACAATTTATATTCTGTGATACAACAAATAGGTAAGCTTAGTAAAACGGTAGAAGAATTAATCGAATTAGGTTAATGATTGCTACGAGTATATCATAGAAATCTCATGAGAAGAAAAATTGTTTAAAAATAATTTGACCAGTAGTTTCATCAAAATATCAAGGAAGTGTGGTTACCGAGCAAAAGTATTATTTTGTTTTATAAAGGATAGGTATGGCAGGCGTTTGTCAAATTTTTGAGTACGCGGATATATTGTGTTTCTCTGATTGCTGATTAGGATGCAACGAGGAACCCCTAAGAAAAGATTTTGCAAAGTGTTTCTTGAATAGTTTCCAATGTGAAATTGTTTTGATTTGCTGTTAGGAATGCCCATAATTTGAACAATACTTAAATTATCTGGAATAATTGAAGTAGCCAGCCATTTTGCGGCTATAGTGAGTCGACTACCGCCACTCAATCGGCTATGAAAACAAGTGGATTGGTATAGATTAGTCGCAGAAGCTCTCTCGAAGCAATCCAAATTGGATTGCTTCAGGAAAGCTGCTGCCACCAAAATTCGATTTTTTTACTATGATTCGATTGAAAGTTGGTAAGAATAAGGTCACGATTAAATAAAGATAGGCTATAAAATACGTATACAGGGCCATTATTATTAACATTACGGGACTTTCCGCAATTGATTGGAGTTTGGACCAGATATTTTATCATAAAATAATTCTTGGAGAGAAAAAACTTGTCTAAATGATTACTAAAGTCGAGGTCGTTGCCAATACTCGTCCTTGCAAAACCTGACCGAAGTGCAAATTAGTTTGATGATGTTTTGTCTTTTTTGAGGCTTGATTAAAGAAAAAATCAATAGTTCGATACAACTAGTCAACGAAGTGACTTGATTTGTGCCAATTTGTTTAATGCTTTATAATTATGTAGGCAATCATAGCGTAGTAAAATATTTGTTATTGTTCGTAACAACGCATATTGCTTATTATCCTACCAATACTAAGGAAAATTTATCGATATTATAGAAAGAGTGCAAACTTTTTTTCGTATTTCGCCATATGATTTATACACGGTTTTTGTGGGTAATATTGTTCAGTATTAAAGTCATTAAAGTCCAGTTAAAAAGTTAATAAAATAGTTACTTAGAATCAGTAATGGTTGCCTTCATTATACCTACCATCCAAAATAAGCAATAAGCCAAAGACATCAACGAGCCTTAGGAGTAAGGCGTCATACCATACAATTTTATTAATTTAAATAAACGGGCAAGTGCGAGTCGGACTCGTACATGAAGAGTTCCGTACCACCGTACAATGTTTTAAAACGCTGAAGAAACACGTTTCTTGTATGACGACCCCCTTTAATTTTTAACTTTATTTTATTTTTAGTATTTGTTGTTATTGTAGGAATAGTAATACATTATTGGTGAAAATTTCAAGTATCTAGTTAATGCCATTATAAAGATCACGTTAAAAACGCTGAAAAAAACACGTTTCTTGTATGACGACCCCCTTTAATTTTTAACTATTTATTATTTTTAGTATTTGTTGTTATAGCGGCCACAGTAATACTTAATCGGTGAAAATTTCAAGTGTCTAGCTATTACGGTTCAAGAGATAGAGCCCTGTTACAGAAGGACAGACAGACAGACGGACAGACAGCGGAGTCACAGTAATAGGGTCCCGTTTGCACCCCTTGGGTACGGAACCCTAAAAAAGTAAAAATAGTTACTAAGGCTTGGACGCCCGCGAGGGGTTCAGTCCGTCTCTGTCACAAACCCTACGTGCGAAAGAGATAGCTGAAACCGTCGCGGGTCACGTGTCTCCGTCGCGCGTAGAGTTTGTAACAGAGACCGCTTAAGAGCCCGTACTACCCTAAAGTTCTTAGAGCGATCTTAAATATTATCAATATTAACGAAATACTCACTTTGAAATCAAAAGCACAGCAAAGTTCAGGACTAACTCTTAACATAATAAGTTTCGAAAACACGATTTCTTAAAATTTTTTCGATAGAAAAACATTGCCTCAGAATTATACTAAAACAGAAAATATTTAAGAAATACAATAAATTAGCACTTGTAACTTTGGATTATAATTGTATTAAACATAAGGCAGTCATCATATGTCTTAATTTTTAAATAACTCTTAAATATTCTTTGTAAAACGATAAAAAACCTCAATACCAGAACCAGCCTCATTGATCCACAGCGATTCCCGACGCCCCGCATGGCTCGCTGTCTTGCTTCGGCTAGAGTAAATTTGCGTGCGTGGAAGCGGGAGCAAAATTTAGACTAATGACATCAGGCTCCCTCTTAACGCAGTTTCAAGCTTAAGGCATTTTTGATTTTCTAAGAGACCATTTTTAGGGTGCCGTACACAAAGGGTGTCTACGGGACCGGTTTTAAATGACCTGCAATCATAATAGTCATCCTGTAATTTAGAATGCCTCGCCCAACGAGATCTATGTAATGGCCTCGCCTAACTTAGAATGCCTTGGGTACTAAACGGTTCAGCGCATCGTACATTGTCTATTTTTGCTGTGGTCGTTTCGAGAAAAGTGCTCATAGGTTTGCCATTTGATTAAAGAACATTTTTATTTTGTAATTGCTTTCAACAATAAAGTGTGAGGAACAAAAATAATGCCCGTCAGGAAAGGAGTTCCTTACACTTTCTATTAAAAACCCTCTTTCCTAATTGCATCCTTAGCTGCGTCACCTCAAAGCCCGGTCGGCTTTCCGGGTTTTTCTTCTACACTCCTTGGGTCTACCCTTTCTACCGGAGCCTGGTAGGGGCGGCAAGGCCAGATATTTATAGTTTCTTATGTAATTTGCCGATTTCCGCAGGACTTGGCCCTACCACTCTAGAAGAATTTGCAATTTGTCTTATATGTTTATATACACCCACAAAGGCTTCCGCGGATACGGGAGGCACTCCCACGGTGTTTCCGTGAAACAGGCATCCATCGCAGCATATTCATTTCCGTGACCAGGACTATGATCCAGATTATGTGGGCCCTTCCCATAGAATGGTCCCGGGATGCTTTAATTTGACGGCTTTAGTGACGGGCCCGCCCTTGTACGAATCACTTGTGTCGCTCAAGTAGGTACTGAAGTTAAATGTTTTTCTTCATAAAACCCTTAATTACATTATGACTTTGTTCCAAAACTATTTGTCATATTTTGAACCCTAAAAACTTAAATAAGGTATTATAAATTTATTTGTATTTAGACATTTGTGTTCGGACGATACTTAGGTATTATTACAGAATAGAGACTAATTAATACTCACGTAGTATTATGGTCTTTAACAGGTGTCTTAATCAAAATCGCGCGATTGCATCGCGCCAAAAATGGTCGGTTACAAATACAATCACGCGATAGTCGCATCGCTTGTTCGCGCAATGATCGCATACTGGCGTTGTATTGTAACGACAACGTCTTACAGATTTTCCCATTGATGGCTGTGACATGTTTGTGTGTCAGTGATAATGATGATACCACCGGTTTTAAATCAAATTTTCTTTTGTACTTTTGTACCTAACTTCTATTGTTTTGATGTCATAAAGTGTCATTGTAGAGGTATAGTGAAGTTGTTTTTGAATAGCACACTGAATTACTTTACTATTTAGGTATATAAGTGAAAACTCTAGCTAGGAATATTTTTATATAATATTTACTTGAACTTTTTTTGCACGCCTGATAAGCGAAGCGCATGAGGTAGTGCTCTACTCTCGCCTTACAAAAATCAAGTGATTTTTTTAACTAAATGTGTCTCTATTTATTTTCTATCGCACTTGTACAATAATGTTAGGTCCTTACATATGAAATTGCCGTTCAGTATCAAAAAAGTAAAACAAGTTTTTTTTAATGAAATTATTATTTAATCAATCGAAGTATGCGCCGTTGTTATCGATACACTTCCGCCATTTTATAGGCAGATCATTGATACCTTTGGAAAAAAAATCCTGGGAGCGAGAGTCTATGAAATGTTTGAAGGCGGTTTTGACTGCCTCATCAGATTTGAAATTTTTTCCTTGTAAAAAGTTATCCAAATTTTGAAAAAAGTGGTAATCGGTTTGGGCAAGATCTGGAGAGTATGGTGGGTGACGCAGAGGTTCCAGTCGCAGCTCCTCTAACTTGGCGATCGTTTGATGTGCAGTGTGTGGTCTAGCGTTATCCTGAAGGAGCAGTGGGCTAGAGCAATTCATCAGTCTCGGTTGTTTAATGGCGAGCTTTTCCATCATTGTTTGCAATTGTTGGCAATACAAGTCTGCAGTAATCGTCTGGCCTGATCTCAAGAAGCTGTAGTGGATAACACCAGCACTGGTCCACCAAGCACTAACCAGAATCTTCTTTTTGGTCAGTTTTCGCTTAGGGCAAGGTTTTGCCGGTTCTCCAGGGTCAAGCCATTGTGATGATCGCTTCCGATTGTCGTACAGGATCCATTTCTCATCACAAGTCGAGATACGGTTCAAAATCCCCTCATTATTGTGGCGATTAAGCAAAGAAACGCAGCAAGCAACGCGTGTTTGTTGGTTTGCTTCAGTCAATTCGTGCGGTACCCACTTTTCGAGTTTTTTAATTTTTCCGATTTAGCGCAAGTGGATAAGTATCGTTTTGTCACTTACGCCGAAGACTGCTGCTAATTCAAAAGTGGTTTGAGATGGATCCGCTTCCACTATCGCCTTCAATTCTTCGTTATTCACTTGAGTATCAGGTCGTCCACGAGGCTCATTGTGTAAATCGAAATATCCAGAACGGAAACGTTGAAACCAAAAACGCACCGTTCGTTCGTTAGCGGTGCCTGGTCCATACACGTCGTTAATTCTTCGAGTTGTTTTTGCAGCACTGGTGCCACGGTGGAACTCGTATTCGTAAATACCGCGAATTTTCAATTTGTCCATAGTTGTTGTTATAGCAATGTTGAAACTCAAACAAATGATGTTAAAACAAATGAAATACGAATTTTAAAACAATATTTTTCTGGCTTTATTTCGAAATAAATTTGAATTCGGAATTCCTAATGAAACGCAAGATATTTGATTTTAAAGTTGCCAGTATTGAAAATCGGCAATTTCATATGTAAGGACCTAATATTTACACATAAATGTCAAGGAAAAACACTAGTTTCAACACTTATGACCTTTTTAAAAGACATTTTGCCTTTGAAATAAATAAAAACAATGTTTAATAAAATCATTTTGTGGACGTCCGTGTGTCGGTATGTATGGAAACTGGCGTGGTCACGATAACTCCCGAAAAACTTATCTGATCAAGTCCATTTTTTTTTATACGCTTCAGTATTATCCAAAACTAAGTCCTTTCGAAGATCACGGTCTAATTCAATGTAGTTTAATCGTAATTATTATTATTATAAAAATACAGGTGACATATTAAAAATAATTTTGGATGTGAGGTTTGTTGAAAGAGTTAATACCTATGTATGATGAGTACGAATGTGTAACTGGCAAGTAAGAAAAGAAGTAAAAAGAAATTTGAATAAAGAATGTTGTGATTTTGTTTGTTTTATTAAATATGAAAGACGAATAAATGTAAAAGAAGCGATAAGTTAGTTAATATTTTATTTAATTTGCATTAACTAATTGAGAATGAAAAGAACAATCAGTGGAAACACTTTTCTTGACATTCGTGACGTTCTTGTGTCTTTTTCTTGTTTTTGCTTAGTTTTTTTGAGATTTCTCAAAATCTACCGGTCCGAATCGGTTTAAATTCACAGGTAATCTGAGTTGTATAGAACTCTTTGGAAAGCTACTTGTTTGGTTCCGATCGGTTTAGTTGTTCAAGAGTTATAAGCGGGTCACATACACACCCACACACACATACGGATAGGGTGCATGACACTTGCTCGTGAGTGGTCAGGGAAGATTCCTGAGACCTTTAAACGTCGAGATCTGATGAAAACTCGACTTTTCAAAAAGGGGGTGAAACTAATAACGTCCCGAATTTTGAAAATTTAAAATTTTCTCAGCGGGAAGTAAAAAATAAAAGTTAAAAATAATCTCCAGTCGTGCGTTAAAGCCGACACATACTTTTCTTGGTTTTAAGTTAGCAATAAAACAATCAAAATCAATTTAATAGTGAAAAATGAGATTATGAGACGTGCACTTTTGGATTTTCCAAACTATTTTAAACTAGTTTTCCAAAATTTTAAATCAAAGTACCTATTTAAGGCGTAGGTGCGATGCACGTTACTGAACAACTTTCTGCATGAATTATAGAGAATGTAATATAGAGTGGACAATTTTTCTAACAATACAAGTTTTGTAAATAAAACTTTCTCATGCAAAAGTGTTAAGCTGACCTCTGAATTTGTTTAGGAATGTAAACATTTGTTTGAAATCTCAACATTGGTCCTTTACGAAAAGTTGTTCATGTTGTCGGGCTGAGTCGCCTGTTCAAGTTTCATTTTGATTTCGATAAAGTTTCGATTCGTTTTCGAATACGAAGGATAATTACCTACACAGTCCAGCATGTAAGGATTTTGCGAAAGAAGGATGAAAAAATCCTTCTTCATAATATTATAAATGCTAAAGTTTTAAGGTTGGATGTATGGAAGTTTGTTCCGCTTTCAAGCCAAAACGTTTGAAGGGATTGGAGTGAAATTGGCATGTAGAAATTCTATGAAATCTAATAACATATAACGAACCACGCTGGCTATGCCACGGAAAACATCTACTTAGTTATTCTAATAAATAAAGCGGTTGTGGTAAGAATGGACAGTGTTATCTTGAAATACATTATATGGGTACTTCGGAAATTATCCGAATTACTGTAATAAGTAAATCATCGTCATAAAATATAGTTAGGTACAAATAATACACTTATGTAGAATTACATTTACCCATCCTTGCGAAGTTAGGAGGATGGTCGTTATTTAATAGGTACATTATCTGAATTCCTTCCCTTATATTAGGTTCGAAAACAAGGGGAGGTTGTCCCACTCACAATCTCGGTAGTAAACAAAATATATTACTTTCGAGGCTCTACCTATCTTACAATTAGTAGCTACAATAGACGGATAAAATATACTCATAGATACAAACTATCACGTCTTTATCCCTAATGGGGCAGACAGAGCATTTTGGGTCTTGCGGTTCTTAGTAGACAGAGCCCAGGGCCGCAAGACTCAAAGCCACTTTAAGCGTGATGGTGGGCGAGAAGGTGGAAAAGGAATCAAAATAGTGAAGGGTTGCTAGCCGCATCCCCTATTAACATGATTTGCATTTTCGTCCATTCCCTCAATCGGCTTTTACGATCCGCGCGGAAAGAGCAGCAGCTGGTACATTCTATGTTTTTTTCTTTTCTCTCGGATCAGCATGAAAGAAATAAAAAATATACTCAATTCAATCAAAATAAGATAAAAGGTATTGATTATTTTGAGACGTCAATCAACATCATGTACGAGTATGTTCTTTTTATTAAGTATTAGAGGAATTTTCCGTTCACATATATTTTTACCTACAAAGTTTTTGTATTTATAAGGACAATGGCAAAAAAAATAAAAAAACATCGTCTTATAATTACCTTACTTCATTGGAGTCTATAGATACTTTCTGATATCTCCAATTATCAGAAAGTATGTACTAATAGCTGAGGCGTATCTAGGACTTATTAAAATTTAAGGGGAAACAATTATATATTTTTGAAGTGAAAAAATAGTCTAGGTCTAGAGGGCACAGGCATAAGTACTCGTACACACGTATTGCTTAAAATTTTTGTAGATAAATAGTCAGTTTAGTTTTTTAACAGAAAACGGAACCTCGATTTGGTTGGTGATCGGTATTCTTAGTATTGTTGAAGAACGGTTGAAGAAGCTTGAAGGAAAACAAATTTTGATGAGGCGAGGTTACTTTTTATTTCTTCTAAAGCACACTAACTAATGCTCCTAGAATATAAACTATATTATAACACCTCGCAGCAATAAAAACATAATAATACTCGTAAGGAATCCTGTTTGTTGGGACATATTGTATATTGTCGGGACTCTGGACATCGGAAGAAATGTGAGGACAATCTCAGTGTATCCCGCCCGTGTGGGCGGATTCATCGAGTCCTATTCAGTGGGGTCCGTGGGGTGGGTGCCAACTCAGAACAATACTGGGTGCCAAGTAAAAAAATAACTCCTCGGCATGTCGTCTTCGAGACTGTTGATTACAAAAGGGCTGGCTAAAGGGAATCTCGAGCAGATAATTACAAGGGCAATGCAGCTAGTGTCTTTGGCACCATGCCACAATTAGATAATTAGGAAATTAGTAGTGTTAATTTCTTAGTTTATATATAAGTTTTTTTTGAGAGTTTCTTAACGCGGCTTGCGAGCAAACAAAAAAAATTGTAGCTAACGGAAGACGTTATATCACAAGCATTACGTGTGCTTCTTTACGTTGTAGTTCGGATATTATTGTGTATTTACATCACAGAATTATTTACATTATTGTCATGTTTCAGATGTTAATATCAAAAATAAGGTCCATTTTTTAATTCAAGAACGACAATTTTATTTCACGAAATGCCATGTCATGTCATGTGCAAGGTTTTTGGGAATGCTCGTCTCAAAAATGAAGTCCATTTTGAAATCCAAGTTGGCGGCATTTTTACGAAATCTCTGTTTTTAAATATCGGTGATACCGATACTTCCTGTTAAGGGTTTCTTTTTTTTGGAACCAACTTCCTTAACGCGTAACGAAAGTGCGTTGTATGAAGTTAGTATGCTTCAATGAGACCACAGACCAAGGAATGAAATATTTATTTTCTAGGCGCGTTTTGCGCGCCGCGGTTCACACCCGTACTACGCTGGTGATAAACGGAACGGAACGTTCAACAAACATAAAATGTTTCAAAATAAGTTATCAACATTAAATAAATAAATATAGAGGTATATAAATCACACAGATTGAGCTCAAACTCAACGATACTCGTACTAGATACTTATATTTTATAGTAAATAAAAATTTAATAAAAATTATTATATGGATAAACGCCCAAGGCTTCAACTTGCCCTGGCTGGTGATCGAACCTAGAACCTCCGGAGTGGTGAACTGGCGTTTTAACCACTACGCCAAAGGGGTCGTCAACATTAATAAAAGCTAAAATTGTATTATCATTATTCTTAGTCACTGAAGTGCTGCATTACTCAGAAGGAATCACTAGCAATGATTTTTACATGAATGCCCTTGATAAAAAGGGATCGTAAAGAAGTGTAATATTTCAAATTTTATGTGAGTTTCTTTATTCCGCCATAACTGCGAAATGTATGAACAAATGATGTAAGGGGTATTGTTAGAATCTTTCCTTACATTATCCCGCGTTTCCGCGTATACTTACTCGTGTTTTGAATTTTTGAAGTGAAAACTTCCATAGGCGCGTTTGGCACTTTTTTTAAAGGGGAAAATGCCATTGAACTCGCGACACTGTTGCCCACACCACCTCGTTCAAGTTTTTACTTCTGTCGGCACTCTCGGAGTGCCACTGTTTTTTAATAAAATGATTTGCTACTTGTAGCCACTTCGCCTGCTGAAAACGCACCGTATGTGTTTTCATTTTCGCAAAAACACACACGGTGCATTTTTCAGCAGGCGAAGTGTTAATTACACAAATTCTTTTGCAGTTTTTCCGAATTAAAAAACCGAAGATGATGTTTTCATGGAACTTCTGTTTAGGTTACAGAAAAATCGAATTAAATCAGTTTAGTTAGGTATAAGTTGTTGGATAAACAGAAATTGAGTGCGCAAGTGGACATTGCTTAACAAACAATTTTAAAAGCAGTCTAACGTTAACTAAATTGCGTTTAAATAAGTATTTTCTACAATATTAAATTCTTACTAACATTGTGTTACTTTTAGGGATATTTTATTATAAACTAAGTATACTTACCAACTCCAATCAAATATTATGAAAACAAACGTTTTATTTTAGAAACAGTTCACATTAAAACCAGTTCACACGAAAATTAGTTCACATAAACATTCCAGAATATTAAGCTTAAACTTTGGTTAGAACAAACAACTTTTGAAAGTAGCAACCGCGCCGGTGCTGCGAGTTCGTTGTGAGTTCGCGGCGTGTTGGTGGCTGTAGCGTCGCGGCGCTACTGATTCACGGTCACTGTCACGTTCAACCAGCGGAAGGTCAATGTCAGCAGGCGAAGCGCACGGCGCATCCCTCCCGGACGTCAGGAGCGGGTGGCGTTTGTTGTATAGCTCCTCCACACAATGGGCCATCATTGCATAGATTATTTGTCCATTGCTGCGTTGGATGGAAAACACTCAAAAGCGTTTGCAAGTTAAACAGCAATGTACAGCAAATTGGCGCAACGCTGGCCCAACGTGTGGAGGAGCCATGCTAAATAGAATAGTACTGTACGCCCACCCTATGTTGCAAGTAGCGTTTTATGCGCGCGCCAAAAATAATTCACTTCCTGTCCATAAAGTCGGGCGAGTTACACCATTTATTATATATATAGCTCAAGAATAGCTGAACCAATTTTTATGTTGTTTGATTTACCTCCCCCGATTTATTGGAATAGAGAAAATTGATCTTCTTTGGCCTAGTCGAAATTGTGGTACATCGATGATAGAGAATATTGGAAATTTGACTGCTAACGGCTTCAGAGAATCAGCCATCGGGCTCATGGCATTTAAAATCAAATAGTAAACCCTTAGTAGTATATTTATTTACCAATTTATGTACACGGACAATATATGTACATACATTTTGTATAAAGCAGCTTTTTAAATTATATCTTGAGAACAGCAAGACCGATATTTATGATCTTTAATTCCTTAGATTCCTCTTAGACCCGAATAGCAGTATAACTAGGTATTAAAATGTGGAACAAAATCTGAAAAAAATATTATGTAAAAGATACGTTTTACATAAAACAGCTTTATATGATGATATCTGAGAACAAATTGACTGATTCAACACATAAAAGATTATAAAAAATTCTCATGTCCTTTCGTTCGAATTGGCTCAATTGGAGGTTGTGTACGACATTTGAAATACGCTGAGTTCTGCTTGCTCGTTTTAGTTTAGCCTCGGCCATCTGGGCATGCATTATTAATTGCTTGGTGGCGAAACACCAGTATTAAGGCATTTTCTATCGAACCTTTTGTATGGCATTTTTTCTTGAACTCCGTGATTTGGAAGGCATGTGAATCTGCAAGACCAGAATCGTAATATTCAATATGTAATCATCATCATCATCCGAGCGTATTCCCAGTTGCCCTCAGCGGTAATACTTTAGAGCCCGGGGTCCACTACCTAACCGAAGTGATTGGACGAGGTTACTGGTTTTTACACAGAGTGACTGCCGTCTGACCTCCGCAACCCAAAGTGTAGACCAGAACCAATCCTAGGATAGGTTTAAACAAACGCTAATGGGGTTCGGGACCCACAGTTCATAATTTAATATGTAATTCTTCGTCTAAGCGAGTTCCCCGTTGCATCCTCAACTGTGCTGGTTCGGAGCCCGGGGTGCGCTTTCCCGCTTTTTCTTCTCCAAATATAACATGCATGTCAATGGTCACCCAAGGATGCCAAAGACCTTGCGAAATGGAGAAGAAATAGCCGGAACAGTTTAAATGATTTGGCTATAGTTTTACGATCGGCCGCCTGCCTGATGTCAACCCTCTTTGGGAATGTATTTGTGCGAAAAGTTTTACAACCGGCCGCCGTCCGCCGTTAACCCTCCTTGGGAATGCAATTGTAGCACGAGATGTTTGTGCTTAGTCCTTTAGTCGCCTCTTACGAGATCCATAGAGAGATGGAGTAGTTCTATTCTAACCCGGAACCACACGGGTATAATTGGGTATATTTTAATATGTAATATTATTACATATTAAATTATTATATGTAATATCGTTACATACTAAATTATTATGATGTACACAGGGTTATATCCCTGTATTTGTATTCGGGACAGATGGAATTCGAGATAAGGAAAGAGTGAGAGATTAAGATTAGAGAAACACAGATCTTACCTCATTTAATATTAGAACTTGTCCCATTAGTATATTCTGAAGCAAGAAATAAATTATTATCACTAAATAGTAACAATGTATTTATAATAAGGTACTTACTTAATAACTTTGTAGGTAATAAAATTAGGTATGCTGTATATTTTTTTTTATAGATAATAAAATAAACGTCTTTCATAGTTCTTGCGTTCCAGTGACGCTTGTTTCTCTAATAAATAATGCCTGCGTCAAAACGCAAACCGGCTTACACGCGTAAAACATTTTGTTACACTATACTACGTAGTAATCATTTTGCATCTGATTATAAAACGCAAATTAACTTTAGGACTAAATTAAGTTGAAAGTAGGTACATAACTATATAGGTGGCATATTGCGCGAGGACTTCTTGTTTTTTTTAATAAGGACAAATCACACTGATTGAGGCCCCAAAGTTGTAACTTGTATTCATCATCATCATCATATCAGCCACAGGAAGTCCACTGCTGGACATAGGCCTTCCCCAAGGATTTCCAAAACGACCGATCGGAAGCGGCCTGCATCCAGCGTTTTCCTGCAACCTTGCTCAGGTCGTCTGACCACCTAGCAGGTGGGTGTCCTACGCTGCGCCTGCCGGTACGTGGTCGCCATTCGAGAACCTTTCTGCCCCATCGGCCATCGGTTCTTCGCGCTATGTGCCCCGCCCACTGCCACTTCAATGAGCTAATCCGCTGGGCTATGTCTGTGACCTTAGTTCTTCTACGAATCTCCTCATTTCTGATTCGAACACGTAAAGAAACACCTAGCATAGCCCTCTCCATAGCCCGCTGAGCGACCTTGAGCCTTCTTATGAGACCCATAGTAAGGGACCACGTTTCAGAGCCATAAGTCATCACTGGTAACACACATTGATTAAGCACTTTCGTCTTGAGGCACTGGGGTATTTTGGACGAGAAGACACTGCGTAACTTCCCGAACGCTGCCCAGCCGAGTCGGATTCGTCGAAAGACCTCTTCCTCGAAGCTGGAACTTCCTGCCTGGATCAATTGACCCAGGTAGATATACTGGTCTACAACTTCGAGGGTGGAGCTCCCAACAGAAACAGGTAAAGGCGTTACGTGCATATTCGACATGACCTTCGTCTTGTCAATGTTCATTTTCAGGCCGACCTGTTGGGAAACTCGATTTAGGTCTTCAAGCATCGTACTTAAGTCCTCCATCGATTCTGCCATGACAACGATATCGTCGGCAAATCGAAGGTGAGTGATATACTCGCCATTGATGTTAATGCCCAGTCCTTTCCATTCTAGAAGCTTGAAGGCATCTTCCAGAGCAGCGGTGAACAGTTTTGGAGATATGACATCTCCCTGTCTCACGCCTCTTTGCAATGGAATAGCCTTCGTACTGAGCTCCTGTACTCGGACCGACATAGTGGCTTTGTTGTATAAACACTTCAACACCTCGATATACCGATAGTCAATACGGCACCGATGGAGAGACTGAAGCACGGCCCATGTTTCGATCGAATCGAAGGCTTTCTCATTGTCCACGAACCCCAAGCATAACGGCTGGTTATACTCCCTCGTCTTCTCTATAACCTGCCGCAGCGTATGGATGTGGTCCATGGTACTATAGCCTTTTCGGAACCCGGCTTGTTCGGGAGGTTGGAAGGCATCAAATCTGTTAGCGAGACGGTTCGTGATGACTCTCGAAAACAACTTATAGACATGACTCAGAAGTGTGATGGGCCTATAGTTCTTCAAGAGAGTGTTGTCACCCTTTTTGAAGAACAGAACCACCACACCCCCGTTCCACGCCTCTGGCGTCACTCCCTCGAGTAGAACGGAATTAAAGAGCCTTTGAAGGACTTTCAGTACGTTCCGCCCGCTTTCAAAAGCTCTGCTGTGATTCCGTCCTCGCCCGGCGCCTTGTTGTTTTTAAGCTGTTTGAGAGCCATCCTAATCTCGTACAGACTGGTTTCCGGGATATCTTCGGTATGGTGTCGGGTTAACTTGGCTCTTGGATCTTTTGCCGTATTTATGTTAGGTTTTGCAACGGATGTATATAACTGCCTATAGAACCCCTCGATCTCTCCCCTTGTATTATAGCTTAACTTAACTTGTATTATAGGATACTAACTCAACGAGACAAACATTTTATAAAAAAATACGTATTATATAGACTAGCTGACCCGGCGAACTTCGTTTTGCCCGTTCCCGTTCCCTTTTTCACATTTTCTCACCGTTTAAACCTTCCCTGGAATTTGACAAACATTTCAAAACCAAAATCAGCTAAATTGGCCCAGCCGTTCTCGAGTTTGACGAGACAAACGAACAGCAATTGATTTTTATATATACAGAGATAAACACCCAACAAGACCAATATGAACTTAGACAAATGGAACAAGACTAATGTAACCTATAATGAAAAAGTCCTTGGTTCGGTCTGCACCTGGCTCGACTTGTAGGTACAATCTTATACGGTTATTAGGGTTCCGTAGCCAAATGGCAAAAAACGGAACCCTTATGGATTCGTAATGTCTGTCTGTCTGTCTGTCCGTCCGTATGTCACAGCCACTTTTTTCGGAAACTAAAAGAACTATAATGTTGAAACTTGGTAAGTAGATGTTCTGTGAACCGCATTAAGATTTTCACACAAAAATAGAAAAAAAATTTTGGAGGTTCCCCATACTTAGAACTGAAACACAAAACTTTTTTTTCATCAAACCCATATTTGTGGGGTAACTATGGATAGGTCTTCAAAAATTATATTGAGATTTCTGATATAATTTTTTTATAAACTGAATAGTTTGCGCGAGAGACACTTCCAAAGTGGTAAAATGTGTGTGTATGTGTGTGTGTACCTGTAACTTCTAAAATAAGAGAATGATAAAACTAAAAAAAATATGTGATGTACATTATAATGGTCAAATAGCTAATTAAAATGTACTAATCGTCCAAAATTTGCTTTTATCAGCACCACCTGTAGGTTGACTGGTAGAAAAGGCCCTAGGCCTTAAGTCCGCCTGTTACATTTTTTGTAATAAAATTAAATAAATAAATAAATTACCGTGTAAACTTCCACCAAAAATTGGTTTGAATGAAATCTAGTAAGTATTTTTTTTAATAAGTTATTTATCTTAAACTGCAATAGAACTTTTATATTGCTGCTACGGAACCCTTCATGGGCGAGTCCAACTCGCACTTGGCCGCTTTTTTTTACCATTACTTGCTTCCGGTAAAAGAAAACATCGTGATAAAGAAAAGAAAACCTGCACTAACTTGATAACGACACTAGATGACAGTCATTTAGTTAGGTAACTCGAAAAAACTGACACCAGTTTTAAGGACAAAGAGCCCATGCCCGCCAGACCCTTAATTTTTCAGTAATAAAAGCTAATTATTTGTGTGGTTTACTTGACCGAGCGAGCGTAGCGAGCGAGGGCTATAATTCAAGTTGGGGCGAAAACACATTGTTTGTATGTATGTATGTTTGTTCCGCGATAACTGCCGAACCGATGGTCCGATTTTGATGAAATTTGGTAGGCATGTAGAAAATATCAATAGAATTTTCAAGTTTGTTGGGCATCAAAATCGGTTCAGTAGTTTTTGAAATATTAATAAAAAATCGCGAGGTCTAAGGTCGCGGCGAACTACTAGTAAGTATTAGTATGTACTCTTAGTTTATGAATACTCGCTAGCTTGGATCGACGGCCAATCCGCTAGATGACAAATAGTCAAATCAGACAATTTTTTCAAATTTGTTGGGCATCAAAATCGGTTCAGTGGTTTTTGAAATATTAATATCTATTGATATTTCCTACATGCCTACCAAATTTCATCAAAATCGGACCATCGGTTCGGCAGTTATCGCGAAACAAACATACATACATACATACACACAAACATACAAACAATGTGTTTCCGCCCCAACTTGAATTATAGACCTTGCTCGCTTCGCTCGCTCGGTCAAAAATGTCCACGATTATGTAGCAAACGATACCATAGCGCGTTCTAACTTTGGATAGCACCATCTAGGTGTTACTTAGGGAATTATAATCGCGAGGTCTAAGTTCGCGGCGAATTACTAGCTATATTCTCAGGACTTATTTTTTATGTAAAGATTAACAAAACCAATATCACACTCCCTGCAGAAGAAATTTCGTTATACGCAAAATCTTACATCGAAATTTTCAAAATACGAATATATTTTTTTTAACTCGCATATTAATTTTAGCAACAAGCTAGTCTAGTTTTCTATGAAATGTTTTATTTTTACGACTGAATATTTAAGCAAACTATACTATTACAGAATATGCATGCTCTTAAAGGATTATTTCGCAGTTCTGTCTGTACACCCAGTATAGTATATTTCTGCATAAATCCCCTTGTATGTAAAATATGTCTAGGTCCACATTTATTCACGTTGCATTTAAAATCCTTTTCGAACAGGTAAGCAGGTACAACGAGGATTTCTTACTAAGAAATAGTTTTATCGTAATACTTTTAAAGAACTCTTACCAATTCAGTATACAGACTATCAACACAGCGTGGGAGGTAGAGTTCTCAGTAATTCTAAATATACTGCAATATTATCTGCTATTTTATTACGATAAAAGGTTGATTCTCTCAGCGCACGTGCTTTCGTAAGAGCAATAACCAGGAAAACACATTAGATACTAGAATGGTTTCAATCGATTTGCCAGCATTCGTCTTGAATGAAAGTCTGTGATACTTACTTTCTTTAATTTACGATATAGCGGTTTCTAATAAAATGTTTTCTTCAACAAATATTTAGGTATACAACGTGGAATGGACAAACCCTTAATTAATCGAACCATGACCTATACTAGACCACTAAAGTATAATGAAATTAAAACCAAAAAAAAATCGTCATTCCCATACAAATCGCGCGGGGTGCTGCCGGAATGCGGAAATGCCGTTTTTTTTGTTTTTTGACTGTTATTTTAATTCTATTACACTATAATAATCTAGTATCAACCGTGGTTCGATTTATTACGGGTATGTCCCTTCCACGTTGTATATAGTACACTTTTCTTCATTAATTATTTTGATCAAATTTATACTTTGGTTAAATGTAGAGCTAAATAATAAGGACTAATACGCGTATTATACTTATAGACCAACTATATAAGCCGGGGCCTTAGCAGCGGGTATATATCTATATATTATACACGGATACCTTCCTCTTGAACCACTCTATTTATTGATAAACACCAAATTAAATCCATCGCGTTATTTCAAAGTTCTAAGGGTATATATGTTACGGCTAAAAATGGGTGTGAACATAAACTTAACATTAACCGATTATAGTAAGGTTTTGTTAATGTTACTTTCTTCTATTTTAAGCTGGTTTTTAAGTGTAACTGCGACCTCTTAGCTAAAAATGTAGAAGCTTATAAAAAAGGAAAAAAAATGTTAACTCTGATTCCCTGATCATGGATTTCTTTATTGAAAAAAAACAATCAACATCGTTAAAAATACCTATTTACTTTAGTATTAATTATACAATTTCTAAAACTGCAATTATGTGTAACAACAACATTTTAACAACAATTATTATTTTCATTAAAAACATTCAAGAAAGATACTAAGGTATCCAAAACTACAAAATTCAACTGCTGTAAGCAATTTCAAAAAAAATCTGGATTTTAGAATATCCTTAATTCGTTGATAACGTCCAACTGGGATATCCGAGGAGTCAAAAAATTTTATATTGGTGTAAAGCGCTCCACGGAACTTCAAACTAGAATCAGATTTAACTAATTTTTTTTATGTTTCCCTTACTGACTGCAATATTTTACCCATTTTCTGCTTCACGAAAAACCGCTGGCTGCTTGCAGCCCGCGCAGCGCCCGAAAATCCAAAATTCTAAACTATTACAAGTCGTTAAAATAAGGAACTATTTGTTTTCATTAAACAAATACTTGAGTATTTAAAATTACAAAATTGAATATCTTCAGTATGATTTACTTGTTATCATTTATAAAACATATTAAATTGTCTACTTTTGGCCTTTTTTTATTCATTTCTTATTTAGCCAAGGGAATCGGAGCCCGATTACACTTAAGTTTAGCTGGAGAAATTAACTTCTGAAAAATTTACCTAAGTTTGGCCGGTTTGTTAAGGCCGTACCTTAATTTTCCGGGGTCCAGTGCTGCCCCCATTTAAAATAAATAATTTCAAAACGGAGACATTATTTAGAATTTTGTTTCTACCAAACCCTAGATAACCTTTTAAACTATTTTATGAACTACTATTTACAGTTTAAAGTGAGAACGTTAAGCTTTACTACGCACATTTGCGAAAAACGGTCACTTTGGGCAAATGTGCGTAGTATAGCTTAAAGTGCTCACTTTAAACCTTAAAAACTGTTAACAGTTGTTCATAAAATAGTTTTAAGGGTTATTTAGGGCTTGGTAGAAATTAAATGGGGGCAGCACTGGACTCCGGAAAATTCAAGTACGGCCTTAAGGCCGTACCTGAATTTTCCGGGGTCCAGTGCTGCCCCCATTTAAAATAAATCATTTCAAAGAAAACGGAGACATTATTTAAAATTTTGCAACTACCAAGTCCTAGATAACCCTTTAAAGTATTTTATGAACTACTGTTTACAGTTTATACTGAGAACGTTAAGCTTTACTATACACATTAGCCAAAAGTGGCCGCTTTTAAACTGTAAACAGTAGTTCATAAAATACTTTGAAGGGTTATCTAGGACTTAGTAGTAGCAAAATTTTAAATTATATCTCCGTTTTCTTTGAAATGATTTATTTTAAATAGGGGCAGCGCTGGACCTCGGAAAATTCAGGTACGGCCTTAAGTTTATGTTCACACCATCTTTAGCCGTAACATATACAAGATACCACACAATTTGAAGTATTTGCTTATAGTTAAGATTAAGATTATTTAGAGAAATATTCCAAACTATATTATCAACTGAGTAAAAATAGGTCAAACCTTCGGCACAACCCTTATCTCTGTCTCCGAAATTGCCGATAAATTGTATATAGACTGTGGAGACACCGAAACGTTCCAAGTCACGCAAACAACCGCTCGTTTTGTTTTTCTTTGCTTTGTTACATTGTATGAAATTCGAGAATATAAGATTTCAGTTAGGTACAGTTCCCCTGCCCTATTATAACAAAAAGTAAGTGTCAAAACTATTGAAGGAATATTGGATTATATGTTTATGCAATCACAAAAACCGCTCGCAGAAGTGTGAGGAAGTGGGCCGTTTTTCTTTTTATCTAGTATTAGATACCTATCTAAGTAGATATAGGTAGATCGTGGGACAGTAGGTATAATCTAATAATTTAATTTTAATACTGTTCTAGTTTTATTTAATTAAAAGTAAAAAAATACAAGATAAAAAAATAACAATATTTAAAACATTAAATTAATAATAAAGGTTTTGTAAGCGATTACAACATGGTGCTAATAAGGCTGAATTTCCTCTCTGAGCAGCTTAGATAATTCTTTGAGCAAAGAAGCAGCCAGCGCGAGCATCACCGTGGCACGCACGACCGATCAGGCGCGGAGTTATCTCTTTGAGGAAGGCCCTCGCGCTGGAACTTCATGGTCTAAACGAATTTACAAAAAACTACACAAATATATGTTATCGTCTTTGAGAGACACATAATGCGTTGATTGACAGCCTATCCGGCTCTCGAAATCGATCCCCTGAGGTGAGAAAACGTCACGTATATAAACGCATGTTGAGCTCCCCTACATTTCCAGGGGATAAAGTCAACATCGAGCATCTTACTATCATCACGTGCAGTCTCTCGAGGTTTAAGGGTATTAGGGACACTGATAACTGTAAGAGCCCTTCTGATCATGTCATTCAGAGAGCCATAACGAGAAAGCCTATCAGCGCTGAGGTGGCAAAATAATGGAAAGCCTGTGTTTTCCATTATTTTGTTAGGTATAAATATTTACTTAACACTTAAGAATCCCCTTACCCTACTTTCCCATACAAACGTAGTCTACGTTTTATTTTGAAACGACATGTCTGATTTCGGTAAAAATTTGTAACTTTTAAGAAATTGCATATATCTAGAGTTATTATTGGTTTTCAAAGTCAAAATATGAACTTGAAAGAAAATATAAGGATGTAAAATGTAAATATAAATACTTTTCAGACACTCATGATCGACAACTTCGTTCTAATGAGACACTTCAGCTCTTTATCCCCCTTTTCCGGACTAATTTCATGTCAAACTCATTTTCTCTTCAAGCTTCACGACTCTGGAATGCTTTACCCGTTGACATGAGAGAAATTTCTACCAAATTTCCTTTTAAGTGGAGAGTCCACGCCCACCTTTCAAACTCCCTTTCTTTATAAAGTCATCATCATTCAGTTCTTGTTTTCATTAGCTATATTTCTTTGTTACTATATTTATTAGTATATGTATTGTTTGTTTACTTTGATATATTTATATTTATATATAAGAATAGTGTGTATGAAGTAGTTAGTATTTTTAATGTAAGTATATTTATAGCTTTTGCGCCGCACAATTTGTTTTAAGTACTTATATTCTTACTTTGGACAATAAAGTTTGATAAATAAATAAATAAAATAAAAGTTTTCCATACATATTCCAAACATATTTTAATAACACTACCTATCTTTTTATTAGTATCGTTATAAATATGCTTTTTATTCGTATCTATATCAATAGCAAATCGAAGTAAAGTTTAGAGCGGCACCAAATTCTAGTTTAAGGACCGTATGCACAAAGCCACGTGGTCGGATTTGGCTCTGAAATATGCAAAATTTTCCCGCTAGGGGGATAAAAATGTCAAGATGAAGTTGCATAGAGTTAATAATGTGTAAACGGGACAATAGATGTAGGTAATCATAAATTGTAACGTAGAATTAGTATACAGCTTACTTTTTTCTTTTCGTCAAGACTTCCAGTCCGCGATACTTATTAAAATTTTCAAATCAATCAAATCAAAGAATTATTTTGTTTGAATTATTATTTCTGAATTAAGGCCTTGGCAGACGTCATTATAATTTACTTAACACTTTAGTAGACAGGCTATCAGTAGAAAAAGTAAAGTCGAAAATACAGTAGTGTGCATGAATGCAAGACGTTTATTTAAAAAGCGAGTTTAAATATATGTGAAATTCATATAGCACTTTCTAAAAAATCCAAGATATAGTTATTCGAATCTTGCGTAAAATTTATTACTTTTTTAATTTATTAGTTGACCTCCGTGGCGATTTCTTAACACGCTAGTCCGTCACTCGGAGGTTCTGGGTTCGATTCCAGCCAGGGCAAGTTGGTAAATGGCCTTTTTTAATTTGTCCTGGTTCTTGGGTGCTTATTTTATCCCATCAAAAACATAAATGTAAAAATGCCAAGTTCAAATTCCGACAAAACAATTGAAATTTAAATAGCTGCCAAGTTAAATAGGTAGAGAAAACTAAAATTTATTCATAAGAATCTCAACATTTGACTTGGACAACATTAAGATTGAAAGCACGGTCACCCATCCTAACTGTGACCAAGCTAGAAGTTGCTTAACCTGTAAAAGCACGGTCATTCATCCATCAATTTTTGAATTTATCGTATGCGAAGTGGAGCGAAATATTTGCACAAGTGGTTTTGATTACTCGTATTTTGAAATTTGTTAAAGCGCAAATCACAAAGAACCCTTAGAATAGAGAATCTGTTTCGTTTCACGCAGGTTTTTAGGGTTTCGTAGTAAACAAGAAACCCTTATAGTCTGTCTGTCTGTCTGTCCCCAGTTTAACCTCCTAACCTCCGTAAAGACGACGCTCGCCAATGAACTTAGGTGGGCTGCGAGTGCCAGCGCACTCTTGTCCCGTACGGACAGGGACAGGAGGTTTTGTCAGAAGTTTTTCAAGTTTTTATTACCACAATCTCAACTAAATCATTCTAATAGTTTCGTAGCAAATTGGCTGTGACTTACGGACAGACAGACAAGCGAAACCCTAAAAACAGTAAAAACACCAAAAAAAATCGGTTCCTATACAAATTTCCCGGGCGGCTGCACACTTTTGTATGAAAATGCAGATTTTTTTTTGTTTTTTGACTGTTACTTTAATATCATTGTACTATATAAATCGGCCCAGTAGTTTCGGAGCCATGTAATGCAAACAAACAAACAACCAAATCTTTCTTCTTTATAATATTAGTATAGATAAATAGCCTACTATAGCCTGCCTGCCCAGCCAAGTATAGATCTAGTATAGCCTGTGGTTCGATATATTACGCATAATGTCAATTCGTATTTTGATATACATTAATGGGGAAAAGTTGTTCAAAATTTCAGACTGAATCACCCCTCAAAATAATTTTAAAACCCTAATTAAACAGCACCTTTTATTACAAAAACAGTTAATATGATTCCGCGGCCAAAAAAAGTTCCAATCCGATTTTCACCATAATCGCCAATTAAAAAATATAGGTAATAAATCAAACCAAATTATTTTTTTCAATGACTTAATTTTCAATAATATTTTTAAAAAAAATGTGCAGTGCCATATCTGCGATAGCAATACATCTTTGCTTAAACGTCAACAAAATGTCGAAACTGTACCATAGTGTAGCAAAAGTATGACATAATTTGGCAGTTTATACATAGTTTTTTATTGAAATATTTTAGACTGTAATGCAATTTTACGTAATCCGAAAATGGTTTTTTTTGAAAAATTCGACACGGCCTCCTTCCTGAACGCCCGGCGGGCGAACTGAATTTGTATGGAAGAAACATGGCCGCCATTTCAGAGAATTCTGTCAAAAACGTTGCAAAACATCCAATTTTTAATTTTTTTTTTTTTATTATTGCGTGATTGCATTGTAAGCAAATATTAAGAATAATGTTTCAAAATAGCCTTTGTTATTATAAAATATATGCAATCCCTTGTTAGAATATTTCTTTACGCAGAAAAACAAGCCAGTTTGTAGCAAGATTTTCTAAAATATTTCTTTCAGGTTTCTTTACAATTCTCTTACTTTTTCTGAATGAAAATTAAAAAAATACGGTTTTCGTTTACTGGCTAGTCTATTCACCTATAACTAGGTATGTAATTTTCTTAGTGGTCTTTTCTACTTAAGCCATAACTATTGCCCGCGCAAAGTGCGTTTTGCATGTTTTTAGGTAAATTCAATGCTTGTTTATAGGAAAACTACAAAATATTTTAAAAAATCCTTTTTTTCGTCTACTGTCCCAACTCTTCCTCTATCTATGTGTATACATTATTTGACTTAAATCAAATGCTTTCTGTACAAACTTGTTGCCCGCGCAAACCCAGTTTACATGGTGCCGACCCTTAAGGAAGCGCCAAAATCAAGCATGCCTGATTGAATCTCTCCCTCTCATAGCTACCTACCACATACTGGTGGACATGGCAGGCTAGTTACTCTTTAGACTTTTCCTACTTATATATTGTACTCTCGAGTATTCTCAGCTAGCTATTCAGTATCGTGCTCACGATGTAAATTCTCTTATGTACCTACACACGTGAAGGAATATAGTGTGAACAAAAGAGCACAGAGGAAAAAAATACTATAAAGGAAATCTCAAATCCCTCACATCACACATAAAGTGTTATGTAAACTAAGTAGATAAACACTCGTAATATGAAGTGATTGCGTCGAAACAATGTACCATAAAATATTTATATCTTATTGTTTCCAGTTCAGACTTAAATCTTTGCCACAGGTACACTTGTGCTTGTGAGTTCCGAAGTCAGCATTAAAAATAATGACAACTCGTTATGACAGTTGTTGTTTTACGCACAGTTACGTACAAAGACGGCTCGAACTCCATTAAAGCGCAAGCGCGGATCCACCCTGCCCATCACAACCCTAACAGACTTATGACATCACACGGCCTATTTCATTCGACGGGGGGGGGGGGGGGGGGGTATTATAGCAAATAGGAGTGTAGACTTTTTTATGAGAAGCAGCAAAATCTTAAATTTAAATAAATAAATGGGGGAGGGGGGGGGGGGGTGGCATGTCATACTAAACGAAGTTTCTGGTGGGAAGTCAAGGGGTTTAGTTGGGGTTTGCTTTAAATTATAATGTGAAATTGGTGTACTTTGGTGTTATAAATGGATAGTTATAGTACGGTTGTCATCATATAGATTTGTCCCAAAAGCTTCCTTGCAGCAATCAAAGGACAATCCAAAGGACACCCATCTTTTTTTGAAACATGTTAAAATAAAGAAACGAAAAACTAAAGATAATCCCGCTAAAAGGACTCTTATCCAGGGCGGTAAAATAATTCTTTAAAAAAAGATGATTTCACTAAACAGATATAGCTAGGTCATGCAAAAAGAACGTTGAAAGAAAGTAAAGAGGGTGTTTGCGCATGGATACACTCGCGCACGAAGGTACTAGGCCTATTGTATTATTTTCGCTCGCGGCTCGGTATAATTGGTTATTGGTAGGTACATTGAAAAATATATTAGTTATAATATTCATTAAATAGATGCTCAGCCTAATGCGCAGCCTGTACGTAGTACTACATTAGTACCAAAGAGCCTGTAATGTACCTTATTAGTACTATCTTAATATCTGTTTTTACTCTTGCTTGATACTATTTTTATCTGTGTCTATTTCGATGTGTCAATAACGAAATATAATTGAAATTGGTTCTTAAATAAAACACAGCATAATATTTCGTTTAATGTTTTGTTTATTTAGTTTTATCTATACTGTATACTATTAGTAGGTCAAAAAAAAATATAACATATTGAAATAATTTCGCTTATTATAAGTAAGTAAGTACCTAAGTCATTGTTTAATGTAGGTAGGTACATAAAAAGACACAGTTAAAAATACAAAACATATAGTATAAAGGCGGATTTATCCTCCAAAATGAATATACATGAACAACGATTGTTTTCAAGGGTAGGTAACAGGTATTATACAATACAAAGTATTATGTAGGCCACACCATAATATAATAAGATATGGTACTCTGTTCCCGTGACATCTGGTCACGTGATTAGAACATGAATACGTCATTAGTTGGGAGTGTTGCTACTAAACGTTATTAAATTACCCGAGAAAGTTAATTTTTAACTTAACAAAGTAATCATGAATTAATAATGTAATAAATAAAATTAAAAATAAACAGATGAATCACACTATATACGAAATAGTTAAATTAGTTAGTTTTTTATTTTATATTTATTAGTAAGTCTAAGTTCTGTTAAGTGTCACTAAATACATTTAAATATTTTAGCATCGTATATGTATTATATATATGTATATATTATGAAATAAGTTTATGTATGTATATATACAAGTATTAATATGTAAGTATATAATTAGGTATAGATACTGCACCCACCTTATTCCGTACTATTAATTTTTCCTCTACCCAAAGGTTGACTGGAAGAGATCGCATCTAGCGATAAGTCCGCCTTTGTACCAATATTTTCTTTGTGTTTGTTATTTTTATTTTATTAATTATTATGGTGCAATAAAGATAATTTGTATGTATTGTATTGTATTATTACCTTATTGAGAAAGTCCTTAAGTTTACTGAAAAAAACAATCATTGGTAACACTTAGCGTTGCAAAATTACGTAGGTAATTTTACCGAAAACCCCGGTAAATTACATATATTTTACGGTCATTTATATAAATTACGGTAAAATTACTGGTGACTTTAAACATTTGTTTGTGTTTTTTTTGTAATATACATTTGTTTTTTATGTTTTTGAAGTGAAAACTTCTTGGAAACTTCCATTACTGTCACCACCTTGTTCAAGTTTTCACTTCTGTCGGCAGTCCAGGAGGCACACTTTTTTACTGTCACTATATAATTTCTTATTTAAATAGTTGATTGTGATAACTGATTATTCTGCTGTAGACCTCGCGAGTCTGTCTTTGCATCACACCACTGACCACTTGAATTTTATCGGATACAAAAGTTATCCGAAAACAGTGCGTCTTCATAAGGGTAACATAAAAGTCTTATGGCGTTTTGAACAATTTTCGAAATGACTAAAATATGATTTTTGAAAGGTTCGACCCTCATATTATTTTCATTTTCGAAAAACTCAATCGTCATAAAAATTCTATACATTCTATTATCGAAACCTGCTCATAAAATTTTATGAGACTCAGTTGATAAATGCGAGCTGTTGGTGAGAACAGCCGGAAAACTGAACATCTGGACATCCGGAATCTGGATTCTTGAAAGAATTTTTGCCAAAGTTGAAACGGAGACACTTCGTCCGCTTCGCTGATTTATTTTTAGGAGTGAAATAGTAAGAATAAGATACATACAAACACACTAATTACAGTATTTATGGTCTTAGTAGGTATTAGTACGTTTAATACGTTTTTTACTGAAAATTACCGTAATTTACCGTAAAATATAGTTTTTTACCGTATTTTACCTTAGTAATTTTACTGCTTTACATCCTTAGTAACACTTATCGTGACATTTGTGACGTAGTCTTGGGTTATCGTTGGAAGAGAATACAATACAATGCAATACCCTTTATTGCACAAAAGAAAAATACAAGACATATTATCTAGGAATAAAAACAAGGAAATGCGCAAAAGGCGGCTTTATCGCTGAGCAATTTCTTCCAGGCAACCTCGAATACCAATCTTATTATACCATTGGACCACACTTACCGATGCACGAAATCTCTAATATAACTTTATTTGCTTAAAGTTCTAGACTATCCCTGGTTCGCCTAGTTTCTACAAGTTCTAAATAATAGGCGCTCGCTTCGTAGAGCGTAGCCCACTTTATAAATACTCGTAAACATACCTCGTAGCAGTCTACGGAATAACACTCGTAGGTCGTAGCCGTTGCCTGTAGCCGTAGCCTGGAACCGTAGCTCGTAGCCGTAGCCGCTAGCCATAAATAGTAGACATGTCAACAATGTGGCCCATTTTGTTGAGCCAAAGAATAATAAACTTAAGGTGAATATATAAGCAAATGGCCTTGAAGGTGAAATAAATTGTTAACTCGTAAATATGGTGATATATATTTCCATATTGCTCTTCGTCATGCACTAGATAGCTCTTTAAATTATTTTATAAACCACCGTTGGAAGTATTTACATTAGTCCGTCTAGCTTTAAAACTTGCCTCCGCCAAAAGTGGCCACGGCAAGTTTTAAAGCTAGACGAACCACCAATAATAGTTACAACGGCAGTTCATAAAATAATTTAAAATTATATATATTCATCTATACTAATATTATAAAGCGGAAGAGTTTGTTTGTTTGTTTGTTTGTTTGTTTGTTTGTTTGTTTAAACGCGCTAATCTCAGGAACTAATGAACCGATTTGAAAAATTCTTTTTTTGTTGGGTAGTCCATTTATAGAGGAAGGCTTTAGGCTATATAACATTACGTTCCGACAACCACGCGAACGTAGTCGCGGGCACAGCTAGTCTTATATATTCATCTAGCAAACGCGTGTTCTCAATATCTCATAATAAAGACTTATTAAAATTAAAAATGTCTGTATATGTATAATGTGGTCATTGGTACCTACCATTAATTTATTTTTAGGGTTTGTGAAATAAAAGCTTGTGTTGCTTTGTAAATAGAGATTACTTTATTATAAAGATATAATGTTTTATATTTGACATTATAGATATTAAGAAGAAACACCAAGGGCTGTTTTTTTAAGCACAAACATCTCGTGCTACAATTGCATACCTAAAGAGGGTTGACGTCAGGCAGGCCGGTCGTAAAACTATAGCCAAATCTTTAAACTCTTCTGGCTATTTCTACTCCAACACAAGCTCTTTTGCATCCTTGGGTGACCATTGACATGCATGTAATATTTGGAGAAGAGAAAGCGGGAAAGCGCACCCCGGGCTCCGAAGCAGCACAGCTGAGGATGCAACCGGAAACGCGCTTAGACGAATAAGAAAGCTTTACTGAAACGATAAAGAGACCTTTGTCTTAAATTTAGGCTTCTCCAGCTTTCCACATTGTAAAGTTATGGATTTCATTTAGCAATAAAAATACCATAACTTTTACTTATACATATTTTACTATTGACGGAATACATTTTGTACGTGCCTATATTTTCTTCATCCGAGCGCGTTCCCGGTTGCATCCTCAGCTGTGCTGCTTCGGAGCCCGGGGTGCGCTTTCCCGCTTTCTCTTCTCCAAATATTACATGCATGTCAATGGTCACCCAAGGATGCAAAAGAGCTTGTGTTGGAGTAGAAATAGCCAGAAGAGTTTAAAGATTTGGCTATAGTTTTACGACCGGCCTGCCTGACGTCAACCCTCTTTAGGTATGCAATTGTAGCACGAGATGTTTGTGCTTAAAAAAACAGCCCTTGGTGTTTCTTCTTAATATCTAAAATGTCAAATATAAAACATTATATCTTTATAATAAAGTAATCTCTATTTACAAAGCAACACAAGCTTTTATTTCACAAACCCTAAAAATAAATTAATGGTAGGTACCAATGACCACATTATACATATACAGACATTTTTAATTTTAATAAGTCTTTATTATGAGATATTGAGAACACGCGTTTGCTAGATGAATATATAAGACTAGCTGTGCCCGCGACTACGTTCGCGTGGTTGTCGGAACGTAATGTTATATAGCCTAAAGCCTTCCTCTATAAATGGACTACCCAACAAAAAAAGAATTTTTCAAATCGGTTCATTAGTTCCTGAGATTAGCGCGTTTAAACAAACAAACAAACAAACAAACAAACAAACTCTTCCGCTTTATAATATTAGTATAGATGAATATATATAATTTTAAATTATTTTATGAACTGCCGTTGTAACTATTATTGGTGGTTCGTCTAGCTTTAAAACGTGCCGTGGCCACTTTTGGCGGAGGCAAGTTTTAAAGCTAGACGGACTAATGTAAATACTTCCAACGGTGGTTTATAAAATAATTTAAAGAGCTATCTAGTGCATGACGAAGAGCAATATGGAAATATATATCACCATATTTACGAGTTAACAATTTATTTCACCTTCAAGGCCATTTGCTTATATATTCACCTTAAGTTTATTATTCTTTGGCTCAACAAAATGGGCCACATTGTTGACATGTCTACTATTTATGGCTAGCGGCTACGGCTACGAGCTACGGTTCCAGGCTACGGCTACAGGCAACGGCTACGACCTACGAGTGTTATTCCGTAGACTGCTACGAGGTATGTTTACGAGTATTTATAAAGTGGGCTACGCTCTACGAAGCGAGCGCCTATTATTTAGAACTTGTAGAAACTAGGCGAACCAGGGATAGTCTAGAACTTTAAGCAAATAAAGTTATATTAGAGATTTCGTGCATCGGTTAGTGTGGTCCAATGGTATAATAAGATTGGTATTCGAGGTTGCCTGGAAGAAATTGCTCAGCGATAAAGCCGCCTTTTGCGCATTTCCTTGTTTTTATTCCTAGATAATATGTCTTGTATTTTTCTTTTGTGCAATAAAGGGTATTGCATTGTATTGTATTCTCTTCCAACGATAGCCCAAGACTACGTCACAAATGTCACGATAAGTGTTACTAAGGATGTAAAGCAGTAAAATTACTAAGGTAAAATACGGTAAAAAACTATATTTTACAGTAAATTACGGTAATTTTCAGTAAAAAACGTATTAAACGTACTAATACCTACTAAGACCATAAATACTGTAATTAGTGTGTTTGTATGTATCTTATTCTTACTATTTCACTCCTAAAAATAAATCAGCGAAGCGGACGAAGTATACATATTTTACTATTGACGGAATACATTTTGTACGTGCCTATATTTTCTTCATCCGAGCGCGTTCCCGGTTGCATCCTCAGCTGTGCTGCTTCGGAGCCCGGGGTGCGCTTTCCCGCTTTTGTTTCTCCAAATATGCAGGCATGTCAATCAATGGTCACCGGATGCCAAAGACCTTGCGTTGGAGAAGAAATAGCCTAAAGAGTTTATAGATTTGGCTGTAGCATACGACCAGCCGTCTGCCTGACGTCAACCCTCTTCGGGAATGTTTTTCTTCGAAAAGTTTTACAACTGGCCGCCGCCCGACGTTAACCCTCCTTAGGAATGCAATTGTAGCACGAGATGTTTGTGCTTAATCCTTTAGTCGCCTCTTACGCCATCCACAGGACGAGCTGGAGTGGCCCTATTCTAACCCGGAACCACACGGGGGGGGGGGGGGGTTCGTAAGTACGTGCCTATATGTCTGTCTTTATTTATTTATTTATACATGTAATCACAGTTGACATTTCGACTGTCGTCAGTTTAATTTATATGTTTCAATAGTATTTAGGTGCTCATTGTCATTAAATAAGGAACACGCCGGTTTTAAATTTAATTTGTACTCTATCTACTTTGGGAACTTTGCCAAATGTTGTAGAGTGATTCCGCAAATAAATTAGGTGACAAATGACCCCACTTGTTCATCCCTCTACAGTAGGAGGCTTTACGACTATTGTTCTGCGGAGCTCACAATGCTATCTAGTTAGCCGGACCGACAATATCATGGCTTAATTAACACGTATCCTGTGTACGTGGAGCTGTACCTAAAACTACAACATTAACAGATAATTACACAATGGATGGAAGAAACAGGAACTTATAAACACTATGAAAAATACATAAATAACTGAACTTTATTCATCTATACCTCAACCCCGCAGCGTTGCCCGCGTGGTCAAATGTTTGCCGGGATAAAATAAGGTTATTGTAAAATTTAATTAAGTTTAATTAAGTACTTTGGAAGGAGATAGCGCAGGACCGGACTGAATGGAAGAAGTGGAGGGCTAACACTTGTGTAAAATTTTATAAGGTACCTTATTGTTCTTTTGTGCCTAAAGATATCTGACATATCTTGACAGCCCAGACCAACAGCTTAACGTGCATTCCAAAGCCCGGAGGAGGTCGATATATTTTATGCCACCCAATCCAAGCACAAATTACTCCCGGGGATGCTTAACATACAATAGCCACTAAGAGTGCGGGGCACGTTTGAATGGATTTTGGTGCTTTTACCTGTCAAGGGAGTTATATAATACAGTGTCGTTCAATTTAGGCGAGTTCTGAGCCAGATGGCGGCTATTATCCCGTTTTATCGATACTATACCGACGATTAAGAACGCTTCAATTCCATTCCATTAGATAATTTACTTCAATATTTGACGTCACATTTCGTACCACGTGCGTTAAACCGTAGTGTGTATTGCCTTCGTTATCCAAATGGGGTCGTTCGCAGGCCCATTGGCAAGATATGAGTTCAAGGGTAGGCTGAAAAATGGAATGTGTGCAAGACATGAGCTAACGCCCTTTGTACTATTTTAAAGGCATTGATGATTGTCACAATGCTATTGTCTTTTCGTATGAAAAAAAGCGGCCAAGTGCGAGTTTAACTCGCCCATGAAGGATTCCGTAGCGGCAAGTAACATAATATAAAAGTTCTAAAGGTAAATTGCGGTTTACGCTTTATGACGTATTAAAAAATAACTTTCTATGATACCGAGACCGCTATAGTTTTAATTGAAAGTAAATACTTTGAGGTATATACCACATTTTTTTCAGAATTATTTTAGTAATATTTCAAAAGTTACGGTGGATACACCTCAAATTTTAACTTTGTATTAGATTATTTCAAGACTGGGGGGTTTGATCTACATACTTAGTTTCAAAGCAGTTTTTGATGCATTTTAAAAGACCTTTTCAACGATACCCCACACGTTGGGGTTAGTCTAATTTAATTTTTTAAATTCACTTTTCATTGTATGGGGTGGAATACATGCCCTGGCTGAAAAAAAACATTTTTTCATAATTTTAAAAACCAACTTTTGGAACTTTAATATCTATCTCTCTACCAATTTTCGTGACAATCGGTGCAGTAGCGACGGAGTACAAGCCCGGACGGATAGACAGACGGACGGACGGACATGACGAAACTATAAGGGTTCCTTGTGGACTACGGAACCCTAAAAAGTTCTTATTCAAAAACAAGCTGGTACCCGCGACATCGTCCGCGTGAAATTCAGTTATATTGTGCACATTGTTTAAAAATTTTTTTGTTGCGGTGGGGCACATTAATTACTCATATGCGATACAATGTATAGTCGATACTATACATTGTATCGTCGAAGCTCATATGTCTTTATACAAGACACAAAATTAAAACGACGTTAAAAGCTTTTTTTTGGTAGGTCATTTATATAGATTAGACTCTAATCAGGGGTGGCCAACTTGATTGGACCCAAGATCTCTTGTGCAATAACGAAACTCTGCGCGATCTACCAATTACATACCTACTTCTAGAATCTTAAATGAAACAGCATAGTTCAGTATACAATCATGTAGCATTTTTTATTTTATTAAGAGAAAAACCATAAGTGTGAAAATTATACATACTAACTACTTATTTACATATTATATTAGTGTGAGCATTGCGTCTGAGTATCTTCCACTAGTTTAGCATAATCGGGTTTGTAGTTGGAGATTTCCAACCTTAAAGAATCCAATGTATGAGCGTCTGTCAAGCGAGAACGGTGTTTACTTTTTGTTTGCTTTAAGTAGGAAAATGCCGATTCACATAAATATGTTGAACCAAAACACGAATGAAGTTGTTCAACACATTTCTTCAAATTTGGATATTTTTCGTTGGAAACCAATGCCCAGAAATCATGACCTGACGATGACCTTGCTTTAAGAAATATGTCGCAGCGCAGAGTTATAATTTCGTTTTGTAACATCATGTGCTCCATTTGAAATGCATCTGCAAATTTTGTAGCCAATTCATAGATATCACTATGATCAATGGAATCATTGAACGGATAACTGATGAATTGAACCAAGTTCTCCCTTCCTGCTTCCCGCTTATTGGTCATCGCGAGCAGAAAACAAAAGACTATGCTGCGTAAAATAGAGGATAAATACCGTGACGGTTGAAAAATTATACAAGATGATGCGTCCAGCAGTAGGTGATTACGTGGGACAGTCTGGTTTACGTATTTATATTTTTTGCCTTGCCACGATCGACGATCGACTGGTCCAACAGTCGCGATCATTAATTATGATCGCGACTGTTGGACCATATCATATATCCAACAGAGCATTAATTATGTACCCGCGAGCAGGCTACGTACAACTGCCGCAGGAAATACATTTAGACTTCGATCGACATCATGGTTTTAGGCATGGGCTCCCTGGGACATTTTTCCGGTTACAGTCGCGAAGTAAGCAGCTATGGGAAATTGAACTGTGAGCTAGAACTGGGATGGGACATTCTAGGAAATCAGTGGTGTCTATTTGTTGTACATAAATACATAATTTTGCCTGAACTAAATCCACTGATAATCGCAGCTTTGATGACGTTCCTTTGCAAAGTTAGGTAGTTAAGTAGGTACTATGAGTCGATTTCTGTTGCACAATTTAGCTGGAGAAAGATTTCTAAAAATCATTATCTCTATTGCAATAATGACCGTTTGTGCGTTATAAAAATTATAACGGATGACAGACCAGTGATAGTGGTTAATGTCTATATGCCAACAAATTGTCCAGAAAATTTACCGGAATTTATAGATTACTAGCTGTGCCCGCGACTTCATTCGCGTGGTTGTCGGAACGTAATGTTATATAGCCTAAAGCCTTCCTCTATAAATGGACTACCCAACAAAAAAAGAAATTTTCAAATCGGACCATTAGTTCCTGAGATTAGCGCGTTTAAACAAACAACAAACAAACAAACAAACAAACAAACAAACTCTTCCGCTTTATAATATTAGTATAGATTTATGTGCAGTGAACGCAATAATTGACGAATATGGAATTGATGCGGTTTTCATTTTGGGAGACTTTAATGCGGATTCGGGTGAGTTATTTTACAGAGAACTTTTTAATATTTGTAATGACCAACTATGGTCATGTATAGATGTAGACATGTTGGGGCTGGACTCCGGTACCTTTACTTTTATTAGTGAGGCGCACGGGACCACGAGCTGGCTAGATCACTGTATTGCAACTCATTCGGCTAAGCGATCGGTTACAAATGTGGAGGTGGCGTACAGTGCCCAGTGGTTGGAACACTTCCCACTTATATTACATTGTAACTTACATTTACTAACCCCAAAAATCTTGCCTAAAAATAATGATGCAAATAATTATGTTCTTTGGGGAGTTAAAAGTGAGAAAGAAATTAAAAGATATACGAAAGAGTATATCATGTAATAAGCGACTAAAATTAATTGATTTTTCTTCCGACTGTGCAAAGTGTGCAACTTCATTTTGTGAAGACCGTGGACACATGCATACTCTAGACAAACTTTATTCCGACATTGTGACTGCACTGCAGAACGCATCGGTGGTATGTCGGGGAAGCGATAGGAGGGGTGGAATGGGTCCGCGAGTGATGAAAACTTTGACTACTGATTGCTTTGCCGGGTGGGTTCCTAGACAATGATCCAACCAGGAGGTGGAGCAGTGCGCATCACTAATAAAAGTGAAAGTGCCCGAGTCCCGGTCCAGCATATCTACGTCAACAAATGACCACTGTTGTTCGTTACAAAAATTATGTACGTCATGCTTATAGTTGTGAAAAAACCGTTAGTTTCCGTTATTTTACCATATTTCTGGATAGCTACCGATAAAATTTGGTTATTAACGGTTAATTATCCGACTACGGCGAACCCAAAAGGAGGGTTATGTGTTAAGTTAGGCCACTATGTACATACGTGGCGTTCAAATGTCAAACTTTTAGAAAACCTTTGTCAATTTTTCTTAGCTTTCTTCGTAAAACAATTCTTTTTCGCTGATTTCATGTTTAAAAAATACGATGCAATGGTATTTTACGCGAACGAAGATTGAAAAACTACGAAAATTTAAAAACAGGTTATAGTTTAGGATTACCTGTACGCACTGGTTTCATCAGTACGTATAGCTAATAACTAAGTCTTTTCGACATCTGTGGAATCTTGCGCAGTGAGCTTCTCGCAATCGCAGTGTTTCGCTAATAACATAATATGTTATTATTCGCTATATATGCTATAACCAGGCCTATGTCACTTCCCGTTTAGGTATCGAAAATATACCTACATTCAAATTGAAAATATGTGATGAAAAAATCCGCCACGAGTGGGATTCGAACGCACGACCCTCACGTTAATGCCGAGACCTACATTATACCTACATTATTACTATGAGTGGTAAATTCAGTTATACGAATCGTTTGTCCAGAGTAATAAGAATGAAATTGGCCTGCAATGGACGTGTAGGTATCTAAACGAAAAGGTGCTGAGTTCTGACGTGAGCTAAATTCAACCATATCGCTTACCACAATGAGTAGATATTTCTTTGAATTTCTTTACTGAGTGAAACTTCTGTACGTGAGTACTGGTTCATATTCTGTGCTCTATAACATAATATATATTATAACATTATAATATAAGCAAAATATAAGCGATTATTATTCGTTTTTGTTTTTCGCTAACTAGTCCTAATACCTTGACATTGACGTTTTGTCGTGTCATCTGTCAAAGTCAAGTTGATAGTAGAATAGAAATTGTTTTGGTTTTGTTTTTGCTTTGCTTGCTTTCGTTCGTTTGCTGCTGTGGTTTGCTTGCTGGCATCTGTGGTTTGGTTGGCGTTTATTTTGTGGGTTATTATAATAATATTATGTTTCTAGATCTAAGAAGAATGTATTAATTAATTAAGTTGTTTATTTTGTGCTACTATCATGTTCAACTTTGATGTAAAATTCATTACTTGTGACGAAGCACTTCACTTGAGGAATGTTGACTTCAAAAGTTTTAAGTAAGTAGAACTTTACTGCCCTATTTTACTTTATCAAAATATTCAAACTACATTGTTTTTTAACTCCTCAATAATTCCATTTAGATATGAGACTAAAAAAAGGCTTGAAGAATCTGTACACGATGCTGCGAAGAGGAGTTACTGTGAGTCGCGCGGAGGTAATTGGCGTGCCCCGCGACCCCGACAAATTAGGCAGCTAGAATCCAAACTACGCGACAAAACTGTAATAACCTGTGAATGGACTAGTGAATCTCTCATCACTATAGTGTTTTCGTCAGGAGCCATAGCCTACCTCACAGTCAAACCAAGCACATTAGATGTAACCCAAATTCTATTTGATAGATACTGTGTCGGGAAATTAGCATCACCCACTGTTACAGGAGGTAGGTACATAGTTCCATATATTTCTTTCTTTGAACAGTAATTTGCTAGAGCGAGAGAGAGCGACGGAACGCTGCAGCGTGGCCAGTGCTGAAGCGTTCCGTCGCTCTCTTTCGCTTTAGCAAATGATGCTTCTGAACAACAGAAAAGGATAGCAGCATAGAAAAGTGCTGTTCCATGCTCATAGGTTCTTACCTATCAGCACTTTCCTATGCTGCTTATGCTTTCCAACCGTAAGACTCCTGTGGGAGTGGTAAGGGGTGGTGAAAAGATGTGTTGTACTCTGCTGTCACCAAATATCATGTCATTACTAATAGGGTAGTATCCTGGTTTAAAAATATTTTTTTTGTACTTATAAGACAATAAAACCTCACAAAATAATGTGATTTGTTATTGATCATATCTATTTTAATGTGATTTTATATTTAATAATGCAGAAAAATGATATTATGAGCACTATTTGACTCTAAGAAACAATGACATCACAGTTTGATGTTTTACACTAATCCCATAGAATGTTTGTTTTGATGTTAAGAAAAAAGTATCTGATTTGACTTGTTGAAAACTAGCAGATTCTTTATGATAGCCAGTATTTCTTACTATTTGTAATATTCATATTATTTAAAATCTTTATGTAGGTATATTATATATGGGAACATTTAGAGTTATTGCTATTTGGCCATCAATCCATTATAATTGTTGTGTTTCAGTTGTGGTCAGCAATTCACACATCATGTTTGCTCATGCAGATAGAATGGCAACTTTAGTTACATTTGGAAAGAGCACTGTGAATGCTGTTCCGAGCAGAATTTCAGATAGAGACCCCCACATTCAGGCAAGTTTTTAAATATACAATGTGTAAAAGAGATTATTATTAGCGTAATAAAGCACATACTTGTAATAATATTTAATGCTTGAACAGATGTAGCACAAGATGTTTGTGCTTATTCCTTAAATCACCTCTTTACTGTCTACACACCAAAGCCGCCGGGCCCGGCGGCCTTATCTCAATCTATCTTGCCAGCGGCTTGCGCCCGCGCGCATCGGCCTGCCGGCGGCACGCCTTCATTCATTCAGTTGCCCGCCGGCTTTCAAGGCTTACTTGGCTATCACTAATTTATAAATACTCTATGCCGCGACTGCCGTGCCGCCGACAAACTTGTCCGGCTCACAAACTCTAAAGCTGCCAGGTCAACCCGCCGGCACTCTCCCGCCGGGTACGTGCCGGCGGGCCGGCGGCCGCGGTGTGTAGATAGCATTACGACATCCACAGGAAGAGATGAAGTGACCCTATTCTAGGCCGGAAACCACATGGCACAAAGAAGAAGAAACATTGTATCTAGGAATGTCTCTGATCACAGAAATTACCAAGCATGTCAATGGCGAAAGCCAACCTATTTGGATTCTGAGGCTTTTTATCCTTTAGCCTTTGGTTCCAACCAATAGTTCAGGAAATGATTTTGCACACTATTTTATGTGCTCTCTAGGCTTCTGCTAAGCTTTTACTAGTGCATTTACACGCAACATCTGGTGGATATACAATACTTTATATTCATTAAGTTTATTTGGTGTATTTTAAACTTTTATAGGACATATTTTTTGTAATCCCATTATCAGGGCCCTCAATTAATCTAGCTAAATTGTATGAACAAAAACCTGTGGGCATATACTGTGAGAAATTAAAAAATTATGCAGTATTGTGTTGTTTAAAATTGTTGAATTATGATAATTTTGTCAAAATAATTTTGTGACAAATGTTATGATATTTTACAGAGTATAGAGCTAGGTGGAGGTCCACGACGCACTGAACGTCGAATATCATGGTCTCAAAGCAGCAACAAGTTGCAGGTATTGATATGGAGCACTGCTACCGCCGAGCCGGCGCCTTGGAGCCCTGTCTTAGAGGACCACGCTAATCTTCATTTGTACCAAATTGATGGGTATGAATGATGGACGATAATATACAAGAATCCGACTGACAAACTTCATACATTGAAGTGAAATTAGAATTTAGTTTAAATGTTGTACTTAACTAGATGGAGTTACTAGTTCGAAAGAAGGTAGTTTCGTAGTGGTGGCGCAAATTTCGGAAAGATGGCGGTATAAGCGTTCATTTTCTACGAACAAACAAGCACCATCTCTGGTTTTACTTGGATACCGTCAGCCTCACTACTCAGCATCATTACTATGGCTAGCGGGTGAGATACTGTGACATTTAGAATAATAAATAAATAAATAAATATTTAAGGACAAATCACACTGATTAAGCTAGCCCCAAAGTAAGTTTTGAACTTGTGTTATGGTATACTAACTCAACGATACTATATTTTATGATAAATACATACAATTTGAAAAAGGTCATTTTCAAACTTGCCCTGGCTGGGGATCGAACCCAGAACCTCAGGACTAGCGGTCTAGCGTGTTAACCATTACGCCACGGAGGTCGTCGAATTTAGAAATAATCAGGTTTTTGGCTTTCTAGCAGAGTACGCTTTTTTGTATGGGGTGGTCAGTCGTCTTGTATTTGTTTGTCCATGGTATGGATAATATGTTTTATTAAATAAAACATTTTTAGCACATTAATTTTTATTAATTTCAGGCAGCAAATGTCTTTACGAGCATTCCATCAAATGGAGAATGAAACATTATTGGCTGAACTGTCGCAGAAACAAGATCACTTCGTGCATATTGTTGAACAAATCAATTGTCACAAGGTTGGCACCTGATTTTATTATTTAAATGATACTTTTCGTTATTATACTACATCTTTTTATGATAAGAATACAATCTCTCTCATTAAATATTACTTAGCTAATAAATAAATAATAACATGGATACACTTAGGGTTTTAATACACATAAGCGGGCAAGCATTAATTTGAATGTTCTGGGAAAAGACCGATATCCTTGCTTCGCGTCAATATTGTTTTTTTACACATAATGCCGGCCCGCTTATGTGTGTAGCAAACCCTTACAAACTAGGCATGCTTATTACGCGCGGCGGCTTTTACACTCGACATGACAAACCTGCCCTTCCATCGTCATTCATATGTAGCAACCTTATCTTTACTTTATGTAGTGAAAAACAAAATTATTTGCACATTTTATTGCTATAATATTATATAGAGAAAAGATTTGATTGTGTGTTTGTTTGGAATGGATAAACTCAAAAACGATTGATCTGATTTCAAAAACTCTTTTACCTATAGAAAGCTACATTATCAGGGGGTAACATAGGCTTTATATTTTATCTTTGAAAACGCGAGCAACGCCGCGGAATAACGGCATTTTTTTCTTTTGTTTTTTTAAATCTACAATCAGGCCTCTACTATGAGCTGATGAGTTGTAGGTCAATATTTTACAGAAGGTGCACCCCAGCGGTAGCACCATTATCTCGAACTCAGTCCTAGGATATCATGACGTTTTACGCGCTTTTTGTAGCTGATATTAAATAGCTGGAACCCGTGTAATTCCGGGTTAGAATAGGACCACTCCATCTCTTCCTGTGGATGTCGTAAGAGGCGACTAAAGGACTAAGCACAAACATCTCGTGCTACAATTGCATTCCCAAGGAGGGTTAACGTCAGGCGGTGGCCGGTTGTAAAACTTTTCGCACAAATACATTCCCAAAGAGGGTTGACGTCAGACAAGCGGCCGGTTGTAAAACTATAGTCAAATCATTTAAAGTGTTCCGGCTATTTCTGCTCCATTTTGCAAGGTCTGGCATTCTTGGGTGACCATTGACATGCATATTATATTTGGAGAAGAAAAAGCGGGAAAGCGCACCCCGGGCTCCGAAGCAGCACAGCTGAGTATGCAACCGGGAATGCGCTTAGACGAAGAAGAAGATTAAATAGCTAGAACGCCAGCTCATTAGGGTGGTTAGACGCTTCTTATATTGCTCTCTTGCCTGAGCGATATATCTTATTTCCTTCTCTCCTTTTCCTTCCTCTTTTCTCCTTTACGGTGGTAATTTGTAATTCCTTATGGACTTATGTGCTATAAATATGTTCTTTTCAGACTGGAATTAGTTTAGATTGGATATGTTATAATTACAACTGCGCTGCGGCTACAGACCGAGCGAGTAAACTGTCGTCGTATCGTGAAGGCGACACCCGAGTCGCGCTGCCAGCGCCGGCCCGCAGCGCGCGCCGCTCGCGCTGCGACCAGCGCCTGCTGGCGGCGTGCATCGACGGCACACTGCACGTCATACACAGGACTGCAGGGGTCACCCACTCGACTCGAGCAAGTTTTGTAAGCTGTCAATTATGTTTTACACGGTATTAATATAATTTTTAACACACTTGCTCGTAAAGTGGATCTAATATCACCGGTTAACGGCCGCGCTGATTTTAAAAATTAAAACACGGGAAAGCAATATTGTGCATCACAGTTTCACGGTTGATTTTATTTAAAATCAAACAATTCAGTTTATTACGTATTTTTCCTCGTAAGTGTGTTGAAAAACGTCATACGATATACCTGTACCTACATTCGCCTCTGGCTCGGACTGAAATTCCGCCTCGTGCGTTATAACCACCATAACGCACTTATATCGTCATGTACTATTATTAGCACACTTAACAGATTACAAACACGAAAAGAAAATTAAAAACTTAATTTGATGGAAATTGGATGGTTGAGATAAATATTTTGTCGAGTCATCTAATATTTTACAATAGTTGAACAAAAAGCACACTAAAGGTTTTTATGCATGCTTTCTGTAAAACTGTCTGTCAGGAGATTTCTTATTTCCTGTATAAAACATGTAACAGTTTTTTGTTATTGTACTGACTAGACACCTGAGGCCCTGAAGCTCTTGTATATTGTGTATATACAAAGATATACATCTCTCTTGTCTCGTCCAAACAAGCTTCTGATTTTGTAAACAAATATGTATACAGGCTGACTTTTTAACCACCAGCCAAATTTTTGAAGCAAGTTCAGTCCATGATACTGTACTACTTTCCATAAAAAGAATTGACGAAAAACTAAAATAAAAATTCTCCTTCCCATACAAATCAGCGGTCAGCTAAACGGATTTTGTTTGGGAGGATGAAAAGTTTTTATAGATTTTTAATAACTTTTTTATAGAAGTTCACTATCAAGGACTGAACTTGCTCCAAAAATTTGGCTGGTGTTCAAAAAGTTACCCTGTATACATGCAGAGTGGCAGTCGTAATTGGGTAGATGTCTGGGTCAAAACTAAATTATTTGGTACTGTTAAGAGAATAAAACGTCACAAAATAGTGTCACTTATCATTGATCATATCCATTTTCAACATGATTTACGATTTTTAAATGCAGAAAAACTGATATTAAGAGCACTACTTGACTCCAAATATCTATGACGTAACGGTTTTGTATTTCAAACAAATCCCATAGAAAATGTTTGTTTTGACGTTTAGAAAAAAATGTCTGATTTGACTTGTTGTCATGTAGCAGATCGTTTGCACTTACACTGTGGTGTTCCAGATCCCCACAGACGTCCGGTGGTGCGGAGAGCTGGTGGTCGCGGTGGAGGAGAGCGGCCGACTGCAGTGCTTCGACCGAGCGCTGGCTGTGCTGCATCACCACGCCAAGTGTGTCGACCTCACTACCTATATACGGTAATTACATTTATATACACGGTGACTTTTCATTAGTCAAACCATTTAAACTGTTCCGGCTATTTCTTCTCCATTTTGCAAGGTCTTTGGCATCCTTGGGTGACCATTGACATGCATGTTATATTTGGAGAAGAAAAAGCGGGAAAGCGCACCGGCTCCGAAGCAGCACAGCTGAGGATGCAACCGGGAACGCGCTTAGACGAAGAAGACACGGTGACTTTTCATTGACTTTAGCCGAAGGCCACTTAGTATCAGTTAGTAAGACCTAATTAGATAGTTAAAATAAAAATTCAAAAACAAATAATGTTGACCAAAACTCGAAAGTAAAAACGTGAGATCAATTAGTAGCGTAACAGAGCAGGAACCGCCAGTCACTCTTCGTCCGTTCGCCGCGCGAGTACCTACGTCTTCGTTTAAAAGACAGGCGTAACTACGTGGTCTCGATCGAAAATAATTTTCGCAACTTTTTTATCTTATGTCGTACACAAATTTAGATTACGTATGGATAGGGGAATTTATTTACTATACCTTTTGTTTTTCCAAAGCCAATGAAAAATCAGCGTGTATAATAAACTGATCAAGTGCGAAGGTAAACTCGCGTGATGAGGGTTCCGTACTTCTCATAGGTGTTCCTGTAATCTATAGATAAATAATTATTACCTGTATTTTTTTTTTCTAAAGTTAAGGCTATGTGGTTTCAGAGATAAGGAGGGGGAGGAAGGTCAATTTTCGCCTATTTTCTTAAACAACCTCAAAAATACCAATCTAAAAAACTAAAATAGTTTAGAAAATCCAAAAGTGCACGCCTCATAATCTCATTTTTCACAATTAAATTGAAATTACGATTAAACTACATTGAATTAGACCGTGATCTTCGAAAGGACTTAGTTTTGGATAATACTGAAGCGTATAAAAAAAATGGACTTGATGAGATAAGTTTTTCGGGAGTTATCGTGACCACACCAGTTTCCATACATACAGACACACGGACGTCTACAAAATGATTTTATTAAACATTTTTTTTATTTATTTCAAAGGCAAAATGTCTTTTAAAAATGTCATAAGTGTTGAAACTAGTGTTTTTCCTTGACATTTATGTGTAAATATTATTGTACAAGTGCGATAGAAAATAAATAGAGACACATTTAGTTAAAAAAATCACTTGATTTTTGTAAGGCGAGAGTAGAGCACTACCTCATGCGCTTCGCTTATGAGGCGTGCAAAATATTAAGAACCACACCATATAGTTCACAAAACTTTTTTTAAATGTCTAATTTACCCCCCCCCCCCCCCCCCCCCATAAGTAGACGCAATATTTGAAATTCATTTATTTACGTTATATGTCATCCGGTGCGATCAGTTGTCAATATTCCCATGGGATTGATCCAGAGATATGGGATATAATAAATTGATCACTAGGGATACCTTGTGTCTTGTGTTAGTCAAAAGTGTCAGGTGACTTCCTGGTTGTTACAGTGCTTTTCAGAACGGAGAGCCATAATAGTATTGATCCAATTAGTCCGTCTTGTTGTTTATCCAAAAACAATGAATCAATATTTTTCACTTTATCAAAAAGATACAGAGCATCTAAGTTTGGTTTGTGACTTCACCGTTATGTAAAAATCGTACTAAGCCGTGACGTCATGCGAAATTTAAATGCGCTGTATGTTTCTCAGAGAAAAGAAAAAATACGTGTACATGACGTGTATTTTGCGCCAAAAATATTCTTCCAGTCGTCATGCCTATTACGACCATATCTTAAATTTGTTTCAGAGACGGCCGCCGGTTGCAAATACTGGCAACACGAAGAGTGACTGGCGGTTCCTGCATACTGGCTACGTTTAACAGTGGGCCCCTCACATTACTTCGGTTTACTCACGCACGTTTATTGACGGTAAAATATACATACATCGTGTTAATTGAAGAACGCAAAATCTCTCAGATGGTACCTCAGCCCATGAAACTAAACAAGTTTCACGAAATCAAAAAAAAAAATTGGATTTTCATACAAATTGACTCGATCAGCTGATCAGTTTGTATGAAAATTCAAATTTTTTGTTTTTTTATGTTTCGTGAAAGTGGTTGAACAAAAGTTGTTCAGTTTCATGGGCTGATTTGCGTTCTTTAATTAACACGATGTATATATACAATTATACATACATACACTATCACGAGTTTCTAATAGAGCAGACTGAGCATTTTGGGTCGTGTGGCTCAAATGGTCCGAGAACTCCGAGAGCTGGCACGAATTTATGGGTAGGTATTAGAGGAAAGTTGAAAACTTGTCACATACCTCTCCTATTATACCCCAACACGGAACTGCAGGCCTGGCTGGTGAGTAGCGGGGCTAAAGCAACCTATATTTTTTAAGATTTTTTTAAAAAAAAAAGGTATTTGAGGCAATATGCATTTTTATATGTTGTAGTTTATTGTTTAAAGAATTAAAAAAAACAATAAGCCAGACGATTTAGTCGGGGGTTTGATATTGCCAGGCGTGTGCAAAAGTATTTGAAAAAAAAATATAAAAAAGGTATTTAAGGCAACTTGAAATTTTAATAGGGTATTACTTATAACTAAAAAAACATTCTCAAAAAGACAGGTCATTTTGATGGGACTTTCTACATGCCAGGTCAATCTAAATAAATCAAAATGGTGCAAGCGAAACTAGGCCTTTATGTCTTTTAAGGCATAAAGTCTAGGGTTGTCCCGCCGGTATTTGATCGTTGTAGGCCTGGGCCTTGCCGCCCTAGGCTCTGTCTGCCCCGTTAGGGATAAAGACGTGATAGTGTATCAGTATTTCATATAAATTTGTCGTATGGTTCCTGGTTGAGTAGAATAGGACCACTCCATGTCTTCCCGTGGATGTCGTAGAAGGCGACTTAGGAAACAAGCTAAACAAAGCTTTTGAACATCAATGAGACCTCTCCAACCCGTCTGGCCAAATCATCATAGAGTAGACCAAATCATCTGGCTACTCTGGCTAAGTATAGCTCTGAAGTAGAGGGTGGTGCTCCTGCAGTGGAGACTAAAAAAGATCTGATCATGTTGATGATGAAATTATTCACCCAACTTTATTGAACTGCGTAAGTATATCTTGAAAACTTACCGACAACTGGACCCTTTTTGCTTGGACGCCCACATATTAGTGTTGGTGATTTTAGGCTTGGTTACAAGCGGGGCGCAGCTCCAATGCCGTGGCGTTGTTGCGCGCCCTGGACTGGGAGGAAGACGGCAGCGAGTGCCTGTGGGCCACCAACCGCCTCGTGTGCGCGGCGCTGCGCAGCGGGACAGGTATTGTGACACTTTTTTAATTAGAAATAAATAACTAGATAAGTATCTGGTTCAAAGGATATCCATCGCCATACAACGAGGAAACGCGGCCAGTTTTATGGGTGGGTACCTTTGAGCCGGATACAATCCGGAGTAGCATTTTGGATTAGTTTTGACATTGGAAATTTCCTTTCGTTCGCTCCAGTGTAGGCTCCGATTTCACGAAAAAGTGCGATCCCCTTATATCTCTCGGAGATTTGTAAAGATATGTTATTCAAAAAAGGCTCAAAAGACGCGTTTTTACGAGAGCTGTACGGTGCAAAAAGAATTATTCGAGAAAGTCAAAAACGCAAAAGTTATGGCCGAAATAGTGTAAAAAAAAAATATTTTCGCTCGATTTTGTCGCTCGATATTTTGGGAACGAAGAATAATTTAAAAAATTTGAGAAAAGTCCTCTGGAAAATTTTGTCAGCTACAATTTGAGCATAAAACAAAATTGATCTGGTTAAGGGTTTGCCCTGTAACCTAACCTTTTTGAAAAGAGTCAAAAAGTCAGAACGACATTTTTTCAAATTCCGTAGATTCATTTCCAATGTGATCGATAGTCGTGTGAGTCACGAAATCGATTTATTTTTTTGTTTGTTCCAGATTGTTTAATTTAGCGAGGTAGTTTTATTATTGTATAATGTGCTTATTTTAAGTTTGGTCAATAAATAAATTATTATGCAGTAGTAGATAAGGATAGTAGATGACATATTACACAGATTGAGCTAGCCCCAGCCAGTAATCTTTTTGAGTGAAGGTCTCCAGCTGTGCGGCTGGAACACGCACCACATATGAATGAATGAACTAAATACCCAGCATATTTGCGTGCAGCCAGCGCGTGGTCGGAGGGCACCGCGCAGGCGGCGCTGGGCGCGTACCTGGCGCCGCGCACGGCGCTGCCGCCCGGCGCCGCGCGCTACGCGCCGCCCGTGCACGACCTCGCCAGGAAGTTCTTCCACCATCTACTCAGGTCAGTCCACTGTGCACGAACATCCTGTGATCCTATTGGTTTTTACTTACTGTTAGAGAACAAACTAGATGACATATATATATCTCTCTAGTCTACTTCTAATATCGTGGTGTGTTAATATTTGCGAAAGATTGTGAGGTTTTAGGTTTTTTTCCTTTTAAATCAAAAGGGTAGAATGAATAGGAATGATTGGTAGTAGTGTAGAAAGATATTTTTACCAGAATTAACTCATGGTATATTTTTTATCCCGGAAAAATGTCTTTCCCGATGGATTGATAACGAACTACACTTTGACCATACGGGCAATAGGTAGTAATCATCATTATCATCGTCATTCATAGTCTCCACTGCAGAAGCACGACCATCTGTACTGCCAGAGCCTTATATTAGCTAGAGCAGTCAGAGGATTTAGCCTAGTTACACTCTCCACGCTGGTCTCCACTGCAGAAGCACGACCCTCTGTACTGCTGGAGCCTTATATTAGCTAGAGCAGTCAGAGGATTTAGCCTAGTTACACTCTCCACGCTGGTCTCCACTGCAGAAGCACGACCCTCTGTACTGCCAGAGCCTTATATTAGCTAGAGCAGTCAGAGGATTTAGCCTAGTTACACTCTCCACGCTGGTCTCCACTGCAGAAGCACGACCCTCTGTACTGCTGGAGCCTTATATTAGCTAGAGCAGTCAGAGGATTTAGCCTAGTTACACTCTCCACGCTGGTCTCCACTGCAGAAGCACGACCCTCTGTACTGCTGGAGCCTTATATTAGCTAGAGCAGTCAGAGGATTTAGCCTAGTTACACTCTCCACGCTGGTCTCCACTGCAGAAGCACGACCCTCTGTACTGCCAGAGCCTTATATTAGCTAGAGCAGTCAGAGGATTTAGCCTAGTTACACTCTCCACGCTGGTCTCCACTGCAGAAGCACGACCCTCTGTACTGCCAGAGCCTTATATTAGCTAGAGCAGTCAGAGGATTTAGCCTAGTTACACTCTCCACGCTGGTATCCACTGCAGAAGCACGACCCTCTGTACTGCCAGAGCCTTATATTAGCTAGAGCAGTCAGAGGATTTAGCCTAGTTACACTCTCCACGCTGGTCTCCACTGCAGAAGCACGACCCTCTGTACTGCCAGAGCCTTATATTAGCTAGAGCAGTCAGAGGATTTAGCCTAGTTACACTCTCCACGCTGGTATCCACTGCAGAAGCACGACCCTCTGTACTGCCAGAGCCTTATATTAGCTAGAGCAGTCAGAGGATTTAGCCTAGTTACACTCTCCACGCTGGTATCCACTGCAGAAGCACGACCCTCTGTACTGCCAGAGCCTTATATTAGCTAGAGCAGTCAGAGGATTTAGCCTAGTTACACTCTCCACGCTGGTATCCACTGCAGAAGCACGACCCTCTGTACTGCCAGAGCCTTATATTAGCTAGAGCAGTCAGAGGATTTAGCCTAGTTACACTCTCCACGCTGGTCTCCACTGCAGAAGCACGACCCTCTGTACCGCCAGAGCCTTATATTAGCTAGAGCAGTCAGAGGATTTAGCCTAGGTACACTCTCCATGCTGGCCAGACAGGTTGAAGAGGTGTCATTGATGTTTAAAAGCTTTTTTTAGCTTGTGTTTCCTAAGCCGCCTTTTACGACATCCACGGGATGACTTGGAGTGGTCCTATTCTACTCTGCCAGGAACCACACGGCTACTAGGTAGTAACAAAAAGTCGTATTACTGCAGACGTGGGCGGATAGAGAAGGCTCTGAGCCTGGCGGTGGACCTGCACGCGTGGGACCTGTGCTGCGACGCGCGCTGGGCGGCCGCGCGCGCCGGGCAGCGCGCGCTGCTCCTCGAGGCCGCCGCACTGGCCGCGCACTACGCCGCGCTGCAGCGCTCCGGTAATACGAACTCGGCGAATTAAGCTGTGTCGTTTTAGGGCTCTAAGAGACGAGCGAGAATACGCCCGCGACGGTAGGCGACCTGTCACGCTACAGTTCGTGACAGCAGTGACAGTCTGCGACCAGGGTCGCGAAGATGCTGTCGCTCGTCTGTTAGAGCCCTTTGTCAAGTGATGTCAAAATGTTATTCTTGATAGCGCATCTTCAAAGTCCCTTGACTTTTTCATTTCTAAAGGTATTTTATGTTTTGGCTGCATGCACGAAAAAGATGACGTCATTGTCCCGTTACGCTCATTGTCGCGTTCCGCAAGCGAGAGCACGGCACGAACGAGAGAGAGAATGTTTGACATTGTCACGTCAAACTACCGTCCGTAAACCGACTTTACAGACAACCAATTTTTTTTCCTTAATTTTATATTTAACCATAAAAATATGAAGTTCTCCATTTTCTGTCCACACATCCAAACTGGGTAAACGTCAACAAGGGTAAGAGGCGCTGACGACGTGCAGATAACACGCGCTAACACGCTTTAAATGAAATTCAGACGCAGACAGTAAACCTTTGCACACGTTCCAATTTAGTGGCGCCATAAACGCTCATTTGCATCGATACAAACACACCCCTTTCTTCGATAATTCATAAACGAACACGATAACAGACGAACTTTGAACGCGCTTTTTACGCGCGTTTGATTAGATCGTCGTCGAAGCCGTTCGTGGGCACATTACGCCGTGTGCATAGGCCCTAAAAGAAACAGTAACACGTAGTATACTATTTTTTTGGTTAAAACTAACGTGCATATACAATTGTCGCGGATCTACTAACAGTATAATTTTCTAAAAGATTGTTCCAAAAAAATTGTGCCTGTGGTAACTGAGCGGTTGTAAACTGTGAGAAATGATTGTAACGCTTTAAACGCTTGGTAGAGTCACCAGGTTTATAGAGCCCGAAGGACGGAGTGTGCGGCACGAGTCATTACTCACACTCAGCCCCGGATCTTCAACTTTTTTTAGGCGTTGCAATAACTGAAAAATGCCGCCCCGCCTACCTACATATGTTTATTTTCACCTTTATCATCCATATAATTTCATCTATCAATACGTAGGATTATTTAACAGGGTAGGGTTTAAAATTAAAATAAATATGCATAATAAAAATCAAATAAGTATATTATTAAATTTGTGAATTGAAATTACAATTTTACTCTTCGAGCTTTCTGTTCAACAAATAAATCTATAGCCTTGTCATAATTTAACTCGTGTGCAATACGATTTTCTATTGCTAAGATTGCAAGACCCGATAAGCGTTCCTGGCTCATAGAAGATCGCAAATAATTTTTGATCAGTTTTAGTTTGCTAAAACTTCGCTCGCAGCTTGCGGACGTAGTAGGAAGCGTAGAGTAAATTCGCAGAGCAATACAAATATTAGGAAAAGCATCCTGCAAATCATGCGCATAGATCTGTGATGCAAGAGATAAAAACTGTTAGCCTTTTCTATATCACCAAATAAAACCGGAGCTTGCTCTTTAAAAATATGAAGTTCCTGGCAGAATTCGACGGCACTTAAATCTCGCTCGTATTTTCGAGCCAAATCTGCTCCATACTTTTGAAGTTCTTCATTTGACATTTTCAAAATGTTAGTACCATTAAGAAAAGCAAAATTCAAATTCAGCGTGGTAGCACAATCAAATCTCTTTTCAATTTCGGATATGATTCGATCAAATACCATCATTATTTCTTTAGAAAAAAGTTGAACAGGTTGGAGTGTTGGCAATTCGTCTTCACACATCTCGTCGAAATGTTTTTTACGTTTTGGAATTCGTTTGTTTTGCAAAATATGGTCAACACCACATTTTTCAGCTATTTCGCCAGCTTCTTTTATCCAATATTCCATTAGATTTTGTGTCATTTTTTGCAAAGTTTTGAGCAGACCATCCATTAGTGCGACGGAACGGGCAAGGATAATATCTTCTTTCTGAATTTCTATATTCACTCAATTGATTTCGCGGAGAATATTCGCCCAAACAGTTAAATTAAGAATAAATTTAAAATCCTTTATAGCAGTTAAGAGATGACCAGCCTCGAAATTGGGTTCTGGAGCACGAGAAGTTTGCTTAATTTCTTCTAAGGCTTCGCTATTTCTGGCAAATTATTTAATAGGGCATTCACAGCAACGTGTTTCGCCGACCATCTCGTCTGACTACTTCCTTTTAAATTTGTTTTTACGTATTTTTTCATAATGTTCCACCTAGAAGTGGAACCAACAAAAAAGCAATATACTTTTTGAATTAGTCCAAATAGGTTAATAGCTTCCTGGCATGATGATGCAGAATGAACCCTTAAATAAAATTTATTTTAACCCTTAATTCAATTTAATTTAAGAAATAAATATAGTAACTTAAAAAACATAATAATAGTTATGATAAAATACTTACCTAAAAAAGCGATCGATGAGCTGATAGATTTATTGATGCGTCGCGTCTTCAATAATTACAATCAGTATTTTACTTTCGGCAGATCGACAAGTACTAAATAATAAACATAAACGAACAACTCACATTTTTAAAACAAAACACTGTCGTGGAGAGAGATCGACGAGGAAGTTTTCGAATATAGCTTTATCTCTTTCGCACTCACGGTAACCAGACGCGTGCTCTGCGATTCCTGCAGGCGAGCGGGAGCCGGGCGCGTATTTTGAACTATGCCTACGCACCTCGCGAATAATAAATGTTCGTGCAGCACATCTCACTCCGCGCTCAGGGTATCGTTCAAGTTGATATGGCCATGAAATTGCTGTACTTGTGCATTATTTATTCCGTGGTCAAAGTTAAATAAATGATGAGTTGTCCATTGGTCCGTGGCACGTCCGTGGTGTGAATTTGGCCGCCCCCTGAATTTGCCGCCCCCTGAGTGTGCCGCCCGGGGCATAGGCCCCGGCTTGCCCCCCCCTAGATCCGGGGCTGCTCACACTATTTTACCAAAACTTAGTGATGTGTGTGTAGAATTATGATCAAAATACTGTTGTGATCATCATCATCATCCGAGCGTGTTCCCGGTTGCATCGTCAGCGGTTACGCTTCAGAGCCCGCGGTCCGCTACCTAACCTAGGCGATTTGACGAGGTTACTGGTTTTTACACAGCGACTGCCGTCTGACCTCCGCAACCGAAAGGGTAGACCAGAACCAATCCTAGGATAGGTACAAACGCTAGATGGCGTTCGGAACCAACGGCTTTACGGGCTTTCCGAAGCACGGAATCATCTTTCTTTCCGGATTAACAGGTGATTCAAGCCTGCAATATCCTAAACAGACTGGAAACAACTTTTAACAATGTTTCCCAGTGGGATTTGAACCCATGACCTCCGGATCATAAGGCAAACGCCTTGACCACTGGACCGCGGAGGCAGTCATCAAAATACTGTTGTGATACTAATACTATTTACTTTCCTTTCAGAATCAGATTGTTCCGACTCCTGCTCGCAGTGTAGTTCCCATTCATATTCTACATCAGAAGCAGATTCGAATTTAATTGGAGATGATGTGAAAACGGAACCTCCGCCGCTACCGAGAGTGTCCCTGCCTTCACAGCCCACCGTGATGCCCGTGCTGATATCACAGGGCGAGCCGGTGTCTACCAACAGTATCCGACCTAATCTTCACCAGTACCTAGACCGAGATAACTCGATTTGGAATACGAATGTCAAAGACAATTCTGTAACTAACAATGGTTACCATATGTACAAATCTGTCTTGACTCAAAATATGAAAAGTCTGAATATAAACAGTGTGCAATCGAGTAATAAACCGGGGACGTCGAAACATGGGCTCATGGTTATAAATGAAGTGCCATCAAATTGTACCACAGTTGACATTCCTAGGGTACACGAGGAAAGATTAAATTCTAATTATTTAAACTTATTCAAAACAGATTTGAGAGAAGAATCACCCAATATATATCGAAACCAAATAAATAATCGATCGAGCTTGAGTTCAAATAGATCTGAAAATGGAACAGATAGATATATCAGACCTGTTGAAAAAAACAAAGTGAAATTTTCTAATACTGTTACTGTTGCCGTCGTGAAGGTCAGTGAAACATCTTTCTTTTTACATACTTCAATGTAATTGTCTGGAATTCTAATGATTTTAAATGTTTAAATTGGTATCGACGTTGCGTTTTTGAATACGTGCTTGATGCATCAAAATTGGCGAAAAACTGACTCCCAAAATCATTATTCACTGCTCCATTTAACATTACACCCTCTTGGGACAGAAATTGACAAAAAGTAGCATTCAATAAAAACCATTTCTTGAACAGCGGGAAGGCGTTGATAAAGACAGCCGATAAGTGTAATCAACTATACTCCTGTCATTCTAACATATTGGACCCAAATATAAAGCACAGCTGCACGGGCGATCCGTACGAGCTCACGTGAGTGGACTAGGGTAGAGCCCGTACAACGCCACCCGCTCAATCGTACTGAACACTCGTTTCAGAGCACTGCGGGCGCTTTCTGTACATCTGTGAAACCAGCCTAAATATTATATACTCTACAGGAAGCAAGCGTGTGTTCTGAGACAGAACGCGAACTAGCGGACAGCCTGCCGCTGTGCGCGCCACACAAGTACCTGGCGGCGTTTGCGCCGCACGTAGGGTCCGCCGCCGCGGCGCCCGCGCTGCCCCCCGCGCCGCCGCCCTCCCCGCCCTCCGCTGCCGGTACCGCTCTCGACTACGTCGAAGTGTGACGCACGCTCGCATGCCAGCACGAACATGTTTGTCATCTTGCACCATTATCATGCATGCTCGAATTTAATTTTCATTTAATCATTAATTGTCTGCGAAAGCCACGGAATATAAAGGCCTAACATAATGGTCAAAAATATGGTCATGTTTTAGAAAAAATAGAGCTAAAGGGATTTTTGTTATGATGTGTATGCTACTAGCGAGCTGCCTTAAAAGTTATCGTTTGTTACTTGTCGTGTTTCCTTAAAATAAATGTTAAACAAATGCTAAATTAAAATTTTAAAACCCTTTGAAAACACTCTCGCGCAAGTCACCTTTCAACCGAAGAAAAACAATCGATTCATCCATTTTTGTGTTCAGCACCCCGTTGTCTGCTTAAGAGGACGCTTCCCAGCCCGTCTATCGTCAACGCGAGCAAAGCTTGTTGTTTCATCCAGCGCAATGCAATTTCATGCAGTAGCGAGCGAAAAGGCGATAACATTGTACGAAAAATATGGTGCAGAAATTTCACAAAACTTGTTCCAGGTAATACGTGTTTTTCAGTAAGCTTTACAAGTTTGTGAAATAAATGTTTTTCATTTAGAATCTTCATTACATTTGCGAGGATTATATCAAAATATTTTCTTTAATTTTTGACGTGACAACGTCTTAAATTAGGTTGCGGCTGGGAGTCACTTATGAAAAAGTGTAACGCTCGGTAACGTTACGATGAGTCACCGAACGAGAGAGAGGCCCGCCGAATGCCTTGCGTCTCTCTCCCACTCAACTATGATCGGTCTGCCGCGCGCGTTGTCACGTAAAATCTTCGCCCGTAAAACCGACTTTACAGGCAACCATTTTTTTTATTTCGATAGAATCCTAGAAATAGCGCACAAGATACCTGTTAGTTCAAAAGTTATAAAGAAAGATCTGTTACAACTCCATAATCACGTACGAGCGTTTGTATGGAAAGTAAGTCGGGAAACGTCCTCTTAAGTGCGCAGCGCTCAAGTAACATGCGACAAATTTTACAGGATATTGATACAAAGTACGGTCTAAATTATTTTATTAAATATTCCATAAAGGCATGGTCAGAAAATGTAATGTATACTTAAAGACCCAGGATAGCGAATTGTGTAAAGAGGAGGGGAGGCTTTTGCCCAGCAGTGGGACTAATTTCTAAACTTTTAAGTCAACTTATATATTATGAATCAAGAATATAAATTAAAACTCTCTTTCTTTTTCGCAGATACATCAGCTCAAAAACCTCTGAAGATCAAAGTGGTCCACTTTGGCATGGTGTGAATTGTCTATAATGAAATTAACTTTATTTAGGATTACCAACCGTCCATTACTGTTAAAATATTATAAGTATATTATACATTTTTGATTATTTCTGTTGTTACTGAGTGTATAAATTTTTATTTTATTAAAATATTTACTTTCTAATCGGTGTTTTATATCTTTAATCTGTATTAAAATCTGCCTGTGGCACGGTAATATTATCTAACTGTGGAATTAACATTATTGGTTAACAAATTGGATTAACGTGAGCGTTTTCAAAGTAAATCATTCATTGTATGACAGACTGAGCCTTCAAAAATAGTATTTGCAGCGAGTGATCTGGTTTGTCCACACATTTGCCATACAAATATCAAAGAAACCTTCGTGTTGATGGGTTATTGCAGAGATATGGGAATGGGTTCTCATGGAGAATCCATTCCGTTTCACGCTGCTCTTTTTATACATGTTGAATTTTTTAAACACATTGACAAACTCGCATTTGTACGCTACAAAATGTCGTTATTACGACTCCCGATTTCAAAAATAGCACTCCAGTTTCTAAGCGTGAAACAGGTAGGTGTTTAGTGACCTAGCCGGCTCTCCATACATTTGTGCAACAACCCCTTTACCGTAAGCCACGTATACATATTGTAATTATATTTCCATATTACATAAGCGTTATTACACAATCTTACGTTGTCGAAAAATTTACCTAAAGTATTAGGCGTCCCTTTCCCGCAAACTGCCAGTGCAAAAGAAAGAAAAAACACCTTCCGTATCTTTTGAGAACGGCTTTGCCATTTTTTTCTTTGGCCTGCCCTCAGAACAATAAAGGCCTGCCCATTTGTCTTTTTTTTCACCGGAACGCACCCACTTTCCACGTGGTTTTGACATTGACAGTTTAATTTTTTTGCCTTACATTCATTTCATTACACATACAGTCAAAACAAAAGTGATTTTTATTTATCATTTATTTACGTTTACTATTATAGCAACTATACACCTAAGTATAGATTCCTACATTTAAGTAATACTTTTAGTAAAAACAAAAAAAAAATGGTGAGATATAACATAATTACTTTGTTTGATTTGTGTCCATAACCTACAAATTAAAATATTAAAATTTTGTTCAATTTTAGGGCAAACAAAGAAAAACACGGAAAATTGTTGAAAAGCGATTTGCTAAAATGAAAAAGATGATAAGCCCAAGTGATAGCAGGATAAAACCTACTGAGAGAGCGGAGCCAAGGAAGAAGAAACCGGTAGATCCTCATGAACTAAAGATACGTGAAGTACCACAGACGAGTTCTGCTCTGTTCTTCCAGTACAACACGCAATTAGGGCCACCGTATCACGTACTCATTGATACTAATTTTATCAACTTTTCTATTAAGAATAAATTAGACATCATGCAAAATATGATGGACTGTTTGTATGCAAAATGTATACCATACATAACGGATTGTGTGATGGGAGAATTGGAGAAGTTGGGTCGGAAATATCGCGTAGCTTTAAGAATAATAAAAGATCCCAGATTTGAAAGAATCGCTTGCCTCCATAAGGGCACTTATGCCGATGACTGTATAGTTCAAAGAGTGACCCAACACAAATGTTATATAGTTGCTACAAACGATAAGGACCTGAAGAGAAGGATCAGAAAGATACCTGGAGTTCCAATCATGTATGTAGCGCAACATAAGTACACAATAGAAAGAATGCCAGATGCATATGGTGCCCCTAAAGGTGCCATTTAGTTAATAAATTTGTTTAGTAACTATAGTGTTTTTTTTATTTATTATTAGACTTACCATTCTTCGAATTATGTTTAGACAATTCTTCGAGTAGGTAGGTGATTTTCATGAATGCAGTAAGCTCTAGTTGGTTTTGGTGGCATTCTTCTTTGGTAGTTTCTTTGAATGTGTCTATTAACTTTATTTTCTTTGAGAATATTGGACAAAATTGTTTAGTGTATGTTCTATTTTGGCAGAGATTTGTATGTGTATTCTGTTACTCTACTGTTTGAATGCAACCAAGAGATATTAAGATACGAGCCTAGTGCAATGTTGCTACATTATTATCAACAGAACATGGTTCTAACAGCGATTACACATGATGAATAGTGCCGTTGCCGCTGTGGTGCCATGTATAAACATGCTAAAGAACAACTTTTTTTTTATCTATTTTTTTTTCCGAGGCTTCAGTTCACTTGGTGTGACTATGCCAGCCTTATGGGGGATTTTGATTAGATAATTTCTAGTTTCTGTGCAACATCACAGCTCTTATGAAAAGGTTTTGCCATATGTGATAGTGGGTCGCTTAACATAATGTTAAGCTCACCGTTGCACATCGATAGTCCCGCCAAAAATCAGTCACGTAGGGCGGTATACTGGTCACATTCCATCAAGACATGTAGTAAGTCTTCCGTCTTATCACAATAATTGCATAAGTCTGAGCAGGTCACTCTCATTAAGAGTAGAAATGTGTATTCTAACCAGTTTACCCTTTGACTGTTTTCTATGTGGCTGACTTTACATAATTTACTGTTGTGGTTATTTTAGTAGGTACAAACTTAATAGTATGTAGAGGTACAATAAACACTGCATTTCTTGACTCTGCTCTTCTCAATTTCTCGCACCATTACACCTGTTTGCAAGTAGCCTAGCAATATTTTCCTTAGGTTTCTTTTTGTGTCGATGGTTCTGGTTCTGGTTCCAGTAAGTAGGATGTGGGTGCTTTATAAAGATTATAAAAACTACATAGGTACTGCAATATAACTTTATTATGTCATTCATAGATAGTAAAACCAATCACTTATAAGATATACAACATAATATTACCATTGATTACAACATTTACATAGTAGTATTCAGAGCACTTGGAGATCCAACTACGTCAATTATTTCGCTCATTGGCTTAGTCTCATTTTCTGAAGAGCTGCATATTGACGCTGGTATCGTAAGAGTCTGTAAAAGGATACAAAAATATTACTTTTTAAAAAAGATATTGATACATATTTCATATCTCATATAGAGCTTATAATTTCCGGCAACTGAAACAGTGATTGTTTTGTTTTCCGTGTGTGTAAGTGACCAATACTAGTGTTAAATTTTTCTAGCTGCCTTAAGGCATCTAACATAGCATGAAAATCGCCATACAATGATGACAGCCGGGACCAACAGCTTAACGTGCCTTCCGAAGTACGGAGGAGCTCGAGAAATTTTTATGCCACTTGTCACCCATCCAAGTGTGGACAACGCTCTGGACCCCCAACATAGCTCCACAAACAGTGATGATGATGTATAGTTTGCTGCTGAGACTTTTTTTACTACCCTTGGTGTATAATTTATAGTTTGCTGCTGAGACTTCTTTTACCACCCTTGGTGTAGTTTATGTATATATATATACAAGTATTAATATGTAAGTATATAATTAGGTATAGATACTGCACCCACCTTATTCCGTACTATTAATTTTTCCTCTACCCAAAGGTTGACTGGAAGAGATCGCATCTAGCGATAAGTCCGCCTTTGTACCAATATTTTCTTTGTGTTTGTTATTTTATTAATTATTATGGTGCAATAAAGATAATTTGTATTGTATTGTATTGTGTACAATCTATTAAATCAAAAAGCATAAAAATGTTTTATACATGATCAACTCTTACTTTTCCGGGATTCACAGCTTCATACTGATGCCTGAGAGCTTGCAACTCAAATTCACACGACACTAGTGCGCTCTTCAAATCCAGCACCAAAGCTAGATCGGACCGCAGCTCATTGAAGTGTTTGCATATGGCTTCAGTCGGGGTTGGCGTAACATCTGTAATCGAAAACTTTACCAATCAAGGAGTGAGATCAAGTGCTTTATGAGAGCGAATTAGAATTGCGAGGCCTTCTGATTAGTCGAGTACCTACAGGCTGGCAAAAAAACGCTATCAGCCGCGAGGCTCCCTTAGTTATCGAGTTGAAAATCGGGATGCGTCCCCTTAATCGAAGGCTAGATAGCGACCCTTGCGCCGATACACGAAATAAATTCAAGAAAGTCATTGCGTTTAGGGTTCGGACACATCTGTCAGCACGGAACAGCACTTTCCTATGCTGCTATTCTTTTCTGTTGCTCAGTACAGTCATTTGCTAGAGCGAGAGAGAGTGAGGGAACGCTTCAGCATGGTCGTGCTGATAGATGTGTTCCAACCCGTAATCCGTAGCATTAGGGTTGGATCTCATCTGTCAGCATGGAACAGCACTTTCCTATGCTGCTATCCTTTTCTGTCGCTCAGAAGCGTCATTTGCTAAAGCGAGAGAGAGCGACGGAACGCTTCAGCACCGGCCGTGCTGGATTTCGAAATACTACTATATCAAGTTATTACACTGCATGTTAATAAAGTTATCTAATATGGAGTAAACTAAGTTTTCATGTAGATATTAACTTACCAATATTTAGAAGCCTAAGTTCCTGCTCAATGGCCTTCGCCTTGCGACCAACTCCAGGCGGTAGCTTCATCCGCTGGGAACGGAGCGACACGCCAGCACCTCGGCCTTCTGGAAACTTTATTCCAGACCATTCCACTGTCTGAAATTAAATTCACTGATTCAACGACTATGACTTTTGTAAACATTTTTTATAGATATTTTTTTTTATATTAAACTTATACACACAAAATAAAGTCCAAACTAAGGGCAGAAACAAAATAGTTGTATAGGTCCTGTGTGTCAAGTGAACCTGAAATGATGGCGCCAGACTGTTTTTTAATCTGTGCCATATTATTAATAAATGTAATTTAGATTCGATTTCGATTATGTGTCGCAAGCAGCCCAAGGTTAATGCTTAACAGATGCGATTTTATTTGGTTAGTCAGTAGATCGTACGCCTAAATCGGTCCATCCGTTCGAGCGCTACGATGCCACAGACAGACAGACAAGACATTAGCGTCAAACTTATAACACCCCTCTTTTTTGGGGGGTTAAAAAGAATTACCACTGCCTCGGCCGCGCGGACGGGTCTCTGCTGCGCCGTCAATTTCTTCTTTTGTAATTTTTTATCATGGCGCCTCGTAGCATTGGTCGTGGCATTTGTGATGTTGGCCGCAGGTTCGTTGTTGTTCGTGACGTGATTGGCTGTCGTCACGTTCCCACTATCAGCCCTGGAGATCAACTTTTGAAGATCTTGCGTTTTCCTCTCCCTTTCACGCTTCCTTGCCTCAATTTTCTTCAACTCGGCAAGCAGCATTTGTTCTTCGTCAATCTATAGGATGTAACAAGAGATTATTTTAAAGATGACGAGGAAGGTGATAAAAATAGGCACTTTGATAATAAAATGCTATTGCTACCGATATATCAAAGAAAACTTCCAAATCAAGAAAATACTAATTTGACCACAAATAGGACATGGGTCAATAGCCAAGATCCATTTTGGGTTGGAAGAAGTCCACTGCTAGACATAGGCCTCCCCTAAAGTTTTCCAAAACAGATTAGAAGAGGTCCATTCAGCATTTTCCTGCATCCTTGCCAAGATCGTCCGACCACCAGGTTACTTCGCGCTATCTAGCTCGCTCAAGGCTTAAAAAAAAAATCCCCGCCCGTCGCTACTTCACACAGTAAATAAGTATATAATTTGGTGTACAACACCTACCTGTTCTTGCGTTCTTTCAAATAGTCTTCTTAGCTGTTCCTTTCTTTTCCTCTCGTGTTCAGCATCGTAGTGGTAGATCCGTTTTTCACCATTGACCATTGTACTAGTATTAGACCATGGGTTTGTTTTCACCTAAAATAAACTTTACTTTATTATCTCTAGAAGTCTTTCAACAAAAGATATCTGTATCAGTAGAATACCAACACTACATATTCTACTTGTGGGTAAACTATACTGCAGCAGCAGCAGCGGCCTAGTATTCCCGTGGTTGGTGGCTAGATTTTGTCAAAGTTGTAACACAGTGCCCAGTAACTGAAATCGCTCCAAAAAAAGGGTACCTACAGACAAATATGTGGAGATACAACCCCTCTGTTAAAAGTGTAAGACCACACATTACATATACAGGCTGACTTTTTATCCACCTGCTAAATTTTTGGAGCAAGTTCAGTCCATGATACTGAACTACGTTCTATAAAAAAGTTACTAAAAATCCATAAAAATTTTTCGTCCTCCCGTACAAAGCAACGCTCAGCCAAATGGATTTTATATGAGGACGAAAAATTTTTATCGATTTTTAATAACTTTTTTATAGAAGGTAGTTCAGTATCATGGACTGAACTTGCTCCAAAAATTAAGCAGGTGGATAACAAGTCATATAAGTTATAAGTACAATAATTATAAGTACCTTGCTCAAAGTAGCACAAATATTATAATATCTTTCCTTCAGATCTTCCACACTTCTGTCTCTGAAGGCTGCACGGTCCCATCTGTCGTGTATCACTATGAACCTGAGATCAAAACGTTGGCACAGATCCATCAAGTGGTCCGTCTCTGCTTGACTCCAGTCCTCAGACTTCAGGTATTGATTGTACTCAGACTCTGAGTAAGAAGGTATAGACACTTGCTGCAATCGGATATTACACACATTTATTTTATTTGAGGTCATACACAAAATAACCTCTTTGTGTAACAATCGTATTACTCGACAACTGATTCTAAATATTATGATTTTAAAGTATCAATAATTAGTTGAGTAAAACTGCTGGAAAAGTGGTTAAGGACAAAAAAGTGTTGTTAATAGCAAAATAATATTAGAATGGAAGGTGTTAGATATCTTACTTACTTTATTAAATTGTGCAAATGGATATTCTTTGGCTTCATCAGCTGCCCTTTTCCAGTGGTAAAACACAGCATTGTCTTTCCGAGCAGGGTTTGTGAAGGGTGCCCATGCCCACTTTCTCACTTTCCGCATCCCTAATTTGGCCTTTGTTTGTTTGTAAGCCTTGCCTGAAATTGAACAACTTCTCAAAATTACAAATACCAGAATGATATTAATACCATAAGTATAAATCAAAAAGCTTAAAATTAGCATCTTGTATCATAAAGCCGCGTCCACGGACACGCGGCGCGGCGTGCGACGCGGGCCGCACGGCGGCAGCCGTAAGATTTCCAGTTTGTTTAGAGCGGCGGCCGCCGCAACTAAGGAAGTATTGAAGCCAATGTCTGGTTTGTAGTATTTACATTATTACTAAAACAAACTATAATAAAATCTAATCTAAATCAAAACATTTTAATTACTTATTAGGGCATTCGGTAATCATATCAGTTAATTACACTATAAGATACACAGAAACACTATCACGTCTTTATCCCTAATAGAGCAGACAGAGCATCTTGGGTCTTGCAGCTCTTAAGCAGATCTGTCTGCTTAGAGCTAGGCTCTGGCCCGGGCTGTAATACCAAAGGTCACTTTGGCAGGAAGGCAGGAAAAGTGAAACAAAATAGTAATGGGTGGCTAGCCTCATCGCCTATTGATATGATTCGCATATTCGCCCATTCCTTCGATTGATTCGCTTCTACGATCTTCCCGGGAAGAGAAGCAGCTGGTAGATTCTATGTTTTTTCTTTTCTCCCAGACCAGCTTGAAGGAGACACTACCTAGTTTCGTGGGTATTTTTCCGCGCCTAGGCTCTTCTTTTAGGCCCTTTGCACGTGAGGGAGAGATAAATAATAAAGTAAAATAATAACCTGTGTCTGTTGGCAACATCGGCGGAAGCTCTTTATTAGAGTCATTGTACAAGAGGGCAAACACTTCTCGGTGCATGCCTTCTGGTCGCTTGACAGCCTTTGCAGTCACATACTTCTTTTTCAATTTGTCTCCATGAATAATGCTGTCCCTGCTGATTTCTGATGCCCCAGGCATCTCAATATCCAGTATATCCAGTATATCAGCCATTTTGTTCTATTTGTATTATATTGATGTAATTAGACTGACCGAAGTAACTAAGGTAATTGATTGATTTACCTGCAATTAACAGTTAAGTTCTGTACCACCATGTAATATATTTTATTTTAAGTACTTATTATTTTTTAAATCTATTTCATATAGTAACAACAGCTATTAGTTATACACACTCAGTGTGGCAGAATAACAGACACACACACTCATGGAGCAGAGGGTACATACCTATAGTGTCGTGTTAATAAGTATTTAAAAATAACATTAGCTTGATATAGTCAAGAAAAATGTAACTTCGTAGTAGCTTTTGTAATGTACTTAGCTAGATAGATCATCATGTAACATCCACAAGCAGTACAATTAATCACATATTACAACAACCACAATACAATTAATTCTGTGACACAAATGTTACTTTTAATAAGAATTTAGGTATGTGAATAAAGTTGTGTAAAGTCCATCTACAAAGTATGTATTAATTCAATTATCAATAAAAACACCAATATTGTGTATTTTGTGTAAATATTTGGTCAAAGTAGAAAAATACTGGGTACCTACATGCATATGAACAACGTTATTTATATGAAGCGAACTATTATAATAAACGAAACATAAGCACTTACAGGTAATAGGCAGGAGTTATGTTATTAAATGTAATGTACCTATTTGAAATTTAATTGGAAGAAATTCAAGAAATAGAAGGACGCACAACAAGAATTATTTTCTTTTGTATTGCTGACTGATATGTCACGTCAATGTCAAAGTGACAGTGACAGCATCAATATATTTTTTTTTTCTGCGTATTTATCGCAGTAGCGTCAAGCCATGAAATAATAATAATAAATATATAGAGACAAATCACACTGATTAAGCTAGCCCCAAAGTAAGTTCTAAACTTATCTTATGGGGAAAAAAAAACCAGGAACAAGTTAATGAAACGTGGGAAAATCTTTATTTCTACAAGTTACAATCAAAGGTAGGTGTAGGCCTTTGATTTGATTAGGCTGCGACAAATCTATACGAGTTCACTGGTTTTCATAGCAGATTGAGTGGCGGACGTGCGGACGACACCCACAGCCCACACAGTCCGCAAAACAAATATCACTACAGCCGTACCTGTGAGTCGTACTATGACTGTCCACATTAACTATTTCACTCATTGTTCATGATGTTATAAATTAACACTAAACAACACTAATTTTATATTATTAAGTCCACTAAAATCAATTTGCAAAATAATTTAAATAAATCCTAATCCAACCGATCCCCTTGACTTCCCGCCTTGTCGAATCTAAAGTATAGCCATCTTAGAAACTAATAGTTTCCATTCCACTAAAGCGGAGAGGAATGAAGCGGAACGGACGGAAAGGAGTAAAGCGGAGAGGGGCAAAGAGCTATTAAAAAACTAGAAGAGACACCACTCTGTTTTGTCCCGTTACTCTTATATGTGTTTTTTTGCCTACTTTACGTCATTACGTGCCCTCCAATAGTTTGTACGACGTTGGGTGTGTTACGTTACGTTAATAATACTATTATCTCTCTCTCATCTCAGCCGCATTCCCAGTTGCATCCACAGCTGCAACGCTGCGAAGCCCGGGGTCCGCTTTACGGCTTTTCCTTCTCCACTTCGCACGGTCTTGAGCATCCTTGGTTGTAAGACCATTGGCACGCATATCATCCTTGATGACGTCAAGCCACCACTTCTTGGGTCTACCACGTCTGCCGGGCCCCGGCGGAGGCATCATGGCTATACATTTGTTTCCCACGTAACTTGCCGGTTTCCGCAAGAAATGCCTGTACCAGCGTAGGCGACTTTCCTGCAGATTGTCTGCTATGTCACGGACATAAAGGCTGCCGCGGATGCGGGTATTTCTCACGTGATCTCTCCGTGTTACTACTCCGCATATCCAGCGCAACATTTGCATCTCCGTGACACGCAGTTAGTAATTATATTATCTTTGCTATAAACTATCTAGAGGTACTTGAAGTGGTAGACCAAGTAAGTAGTTTAAGAGCGCAACCAAAAGGTTCCTAGTTCGATCGCCGCCGTCTGGCCCGAGTCCCGACTTACACGACGGACGACGGTACAGAGGGAAAATGTCTCACACACAGGTCGGCTGCGGTTCCACTGAAGCGGAGCGGAGCAGAGAGGAGCTTAGCGGTGCATGTATTGACTAATCACAATGCTCGAAATCTCCGCTCCGCTTTAATGGAAACAGTGGAGCGGAGCAGAGCGGATTCTAATATAAAATTAGGAGCATGCGTGGTTCGGGCGGACTGAATGGAGGCCTCCGCTCAACCCCAGCGGAGCGGTGCGGTGCGAGGAGGAGCGGGACCGGGCGGGGCGGTGTGGTGCAATGCGGAGTAGAGGGAATTCGAAAGTTTGAGAATTCCCTATGCTCGGAATGGTATTTTATGTTTATGGATCCAAAATCTATGTTTTCTCTTTGAATCTAAAAAGGTCGAAATAGTCAATGCCACTTCATCTGATTCGTTATATTTATCTTTCAAAGGTATAAAAGAATTGCTCTCTTCTTTTTAGGGTTCCGTACCCAAAGGGTGCAAACGGGACCCTATTACTGAGACTCCGCTGTCTGTCCATCTGTCTACCCGTCTGTCTGTCCGTCTGTCACAGGGCTCTATCTCCTGAACCGTAATAGCTAGACACTTGAAATTTTCACCGATTATGTATTTCTGTAGCCGCTATAATAATAAATACTAAACATAAAAAATAGTTAATAATTGAAGGGGGTCGTGATACAAAAAACGTGTTTTTTCTGCGTTTTTAACCAGATCTTTATAATGGCATTAACTAGATACTTGAAGTTTTCACCAATTATGTATTACTATAACCAGTTTAACAACAAATACTAAAAATAAGATAAAGTTAAAAATTAAGGGGGGTCGACATACAAGAAACGCTGAAGCGTTTTAAAACATTGTACGGTGGTACGGAACCCTTCATGTACGAGTCCGACTCGCACTTGTCCGTTTATTTAAAGACAACATGGCGTGCGGTCTGTCTAAGAAGTTGACTGTAACTGATATTCACCGGTTTTGTTTTTACTCCGCTCCACCCCGATCCACTGGGTTTCGCTCCACTCCACCCTTCTTCGCTTCATTCCTCGCTTCACTCTACTCCGCTCCGCTTCAGTGAAAACACTCACCTCTTTTTACGTCTCTTCTCCTCTCCTCTCCGCTACGCTCCGCTTCAGTGGAAACGCAGCCTTAAGGTCCCGTCAGTTCAGAGCCAAGAATACTTTGAGTGTTTTTGAAAAATCACTAAATAAACTACTTCAGTTTATTTCTCAAAAAAAATTACATAGGATCTTGAGGTTTTTTATAGACCATATTCAAAACACAGCGAAATATTGTCGAGCACGGGTCCGAGCCTTTGTTCGCTCTCGACGAATTTCGCTGAGTTTTATTTATTATTATTTTCATATTATATTTTCAATTTTTGTGTAGTAAATTACCGCTAGTAATTGAGATTTTACATTTTGTGGTATAATTTTTTAAAGTAGTAATATCTTTTGAGAAATAAACGGTAGTAGTTTAATTACGTAGTGATTTTTCAAAAACACGCAGTGTTGCGGTCTCTTAACACTTTCACCGCGAGACTTTATATCAGTTGTCGTGCTCCCAGCGCGAGGAATTGTGAATATCCATAGTTTTTGGTCGGATAAATCCGACGCTCCCGAATTGGGCACGAAAATGTTTGTCGGATTAATCCGACGTTCGCGGTTAAAGGGTTAATCCATCTCGCCTTAAGGCCCCGTCAGTTCAGAGCCTAGAATACTTTGAGTGTTTTTAAAAAATCACTGTAAATAAACTACTACAGTTTATTTCTCAAAAAAATTACACAGGACACCTACAATATCCAAAACACGATTGAGCATTTTTGGCTCGATAGAAAAAAATCACAAACATACCTCTAAATTTACCTTGAAAAAGATATTACAAATTTATACAATCATCTTTTTATATTAAATTATACCACAAAATGTATATTCTAATTTACTAGTTAATTTCACTACACAATTTTTTATATATATAATATAATGAAAAAAAAACTGCGTAATAAGTGTTATTCAATAAGGTCAACATTGTGTGCGTACCTATCTGTCACCGACACAGATTTCCCGGACACCGATGTGGACAGTGCTTTACTTTGTATTTTTAGAACAATAAAAAATAAACTTTATTTACATACACCATTTATTACACATTAAATTAAATAAACACATAATAAACTAATTTGAACAATTTATTTATCGAGATAACTAACACCTAACAGGCCAGAGACGCGTTTCGCCGCATAGAGATAGTTCTTTGCTCAAAAAAGCTAAGCTTAGATTTGCGCATCAGAATGACTAGGTATGCTTCGTATTCTCTGTACCTTTTACGGAACAGAAGCATGGAAATTCACTGTAGTCACGTGCAACAAATTAGATGAATTCTAGTTATGGGTTTACCGTAGAATGCTAATAAAAATCCTGGGTGGAGAAATACAGAAGATCCACCCAAGGCAGAAAAAGGCCTGGACGAAGAAGAAAATCGTGGCTAAAAAATCGACGCCAATGGTACAACAAGAGCACGCAATCCCTATTCTATCTGCAATGATGATTGCCGACCTTTGTTGAAGATGGCACTGGAAGAAGAAGAGATAAAATATACAATCAAGTCTATTAAAACATTTTAGAAGTCAACGCGCCCCTGAGCGATGATGAAGGACTTACAGTAAGTTAAGATTTATTCACAGAACAGGTAGGTACTTTAAAAACCTATATCTTTTCTTGAAATATTTAGGTCTGTACATTATTTATATAGTCTGTATCTTTATCATTAGTCGGGTTAAGTACCTACCTGCTTTAAAAAATGTGCAATTCTGATGTTAAATAAACACCATTTACCTACTCAAGTAGGTATACCTAAAGGTAACTAAGTAACTAAAAAAAAACTTAATACAACTTAATTACTAAAAATAAATTATAAATATAAACTATTATTTTATTTTCATTATAAATTGGAAAAGTGGTGCTCTTCAGAAAATGTTTTTTAGCGTCAGGTAGGAATAAACTGCAACAAAAGCAGGTCAGTAAACATCTGATAATCTCTTTATCATATTTTCTACTCTTATATAATAATATATGTAGTTACCTACCTCCAATTTTTTTCATCTAGGGACAGGGAGAAAAAAATAAGAAACATTTTGGCACTTAGATATACAGTACCTATCTAACAAAATAAACTGAAACTATACTGAACAACTTTCCCCAAGGAACATATTACATCGAAATATGAAAAATAATTTTTGGCCATCCATACAAATTGACCGATCAGCTGATCTGATAACTTTTCCTATGCAGGGACCTGAAATATGATGGAACCATTGACTTATATTTGAAATCATTGGATGGAACATGTCAGTAGGTATCGGTTTTAGTTTTTAGTGATGTAGTAGATGGGTATGACACATAGGTGAATTTAATAACGCATACGAATATAAATCCTTCCTGACATTGCATTTGGGAGATGGTAGACGATTTGATGATTTAGTTTATTTTAATGTCGATGGTCTTTCTGGTAAGAACCAGCCATGGAGACACTTGGGGGCTTCCGAGGGTGTGACGAACTCTGCTCGAGCGATCTCTAGCATGGTGCGGGCGTCCAGAACGAGGAGTCCCACGAAACAGGTCCTCTCACCGCCCCATACCACAGCGCTGATCAGCACGCCGTCGTCTTCATCCTGTCACACAAAATAACTTTAATTATTTACCGGACAAGACTGAAGTATGATGCTAAAAGACCTAAATGGAGTTTCTAAACAGGTTGGCCTAAAAATAAACAAACATTGACAAGACGAAAGTCATGTCGATTGTGCAATTGTGCACGTTAGGCCTTTATCAGACCAGTAAAGCTTACTGGGTCAATATCAATTGACCCTAGTATTTATACTGATCCGGATTCTTTCCTGGTGATCCATTAATGATCCAATCCGACTCGGCTGGGCAGTATTCGGGTAGTTACGCAGTGTCCACTCGTCTAAGATCGTAGACCCTTACTATGTGTCTTATTAGAATGATCAAAGCCTTCCAGCGGGCTATGGAGAGGGCTATCTATACTCGGTGTTTTTCAACGTGAGGTTTCGTCAAATAGGTACGAACGTTTCATCAAATCAAAATGAGGAGATCCGAAGATAAATGACGGTCACTAACATAGCCCAACGCTATTTTCCCATTTATTCGCTTATTAAAGTAACAGTAGGCGGTGTACGTAGCGCGAAGAACCTATGGCCAGTGGAGCAGAAAGGTTCTTGAATGTCTCTCATGCACCTACTGGGTTGTTGGACGACCTGAACAAGGTTGCAGGAAAACAGGATAGGCACAGGCTGATGAGGATTTAGGCTTTCAATCGTCAAATCAGTAAATTATGATGAATTGACCAGTAAATTGTCCAGTCAGCTAAGTTTTATTGTATGAGGAAATACATTTTTTGTGTTCCCTTTGTTGCTTCCATAGGACAAATTATTTATATTGACAGCCTTAGTCAGAGCTTCAAGTATGTAGGTGGTTGTCAATTCGTCTTCGTGATAGTACTTTTTCAGGTTGTTAGGAATTAATTCTTAGTCGTGTGCATGTATTATTACGTACGTACCTCAGCATTCGGTGAGGGGACGTAGATTGGCTCACTGGGGTAGCAATTGTTCTCGCACCATGTTTTAGTCTCCCCCGTAAGTATATCTACTTTTATGACCTAGAAAAAAAAACTGAATTGAAGAGGTTTGTAAGTAATTTATAACTTACTGTCTGGCTATGTAAAAATTAAGTATTGACGCAGTTTACTCCCCCAAAGAGCAAAAAAATATCGTAAGCCTCATAAATGAGTAAGTAGGTATATTCTTATTCTAGACTTTAAGAAAATAACTTAAATCAAGTATTGAAGCACCAAGTAGTTATTGAGTAGAGTTTTGATTCGACGTTGTCAGAATTTACTGGAAGAAGTAGCATATAAGTGGAAAATGATTTTCATCATTTCCAAATATATATTTTTTTCTTTACAGCTTATATCTGTCCATTGCTGTACTTAAGGCCTCTCCAAATAAGGGGAGGATTTGCCCATAATCACCACGCAGTTATTTATTTTTTCAATGTAATTGAACTTATAAATGTGTCATTCTAGATAGGAACTTACTGAACCAGGGTTTGTAGCGTCTACATCTGAACTGATGGCATAAAAGTATCGATAAGGACGACCTGTAAAAACAATAGGTAGGTAAGTACATATTCTTATTATCAAATTACAAAAATATTGATTAGGTATTTCGAATAGGTGTAGACACTTAAAGGTATCTATAAGTACCTACATTATATTTATTTATTTACAAAATTCATGTACACAAGATACAAAGGGAGTAAGTAAAGTGAAAATAGAGTACATACCTAGGTACTGCTTATTTTATAGAAATCTCTTCCAGCAGACCCAGGAGACGAAAATAGAAGAAAACAGGTAAGTAGTAGGCGTTATATATTTTTTGTCTAGTGAGCAAATTACATCAAAACATACCAAAGTCAGTCCTAAGGTAAATTCTTAGAAGTAATATAATATGTTAGAATACGAAAAAAGAAGAAATGTCTGAACCACACCGCTCATACCTACTCATCTGTTGGTATGGAGAGCAGAGCAACAAATAAATAAATAGACAAATCCCACTGATTGTGCTCATGGACTTATTGAGCTAGCCCCAAACTATGTTTAAACTTGTATTATACTAACTCAACGATACTAAGTATATTTTATAGTAAATAGATAAATGTAAGACCCAGCACAATTAAAAAAAAAACCATTTTTAAACTTGCCCTGTCTGGGGATCGAACCCTAGCCAACTCTTTCTATTCGTCATATGGAATGACGCGCCTGAGTCTAAAATCAATTCTTGAGAATTGTTTCTATACGATTGAAGAGCTATATGCATAGTAGGTATGTGCTTGACTGCTTGACTGTTACCTTCGGAGTGGCGGACTGGCGTGTCAACCACTACGTACTGGAGCATTACTTCAATGAAACGTGATTTATTTGGTAAAATAATTCAGTGATGTCTGACACAAGCCTCTGCACACAAGATGACTGCCTCCGTGGTCCAGTGGTCAAGGCGTTTGCCTTGTGATCCGGAGGTCATGGGTTCAAATCCCACTGGGAAGCATACTTTGTGAAAAGTTGATTCCAGTTAAAGCCGTTGGTCCTGAACGCCATCTAGCGTTTGTACCTATCCTAGGATTGGTTCTGGTCTACCCTTTGGGTTGCGGAGGTCAGACGGCAGTCGCTCTGTGTAAAAACTAGTAACCTCGTCAAATCGCCTAGTTCAGGTAGCGGACCCCGGGCTCTGAAGCGTAACCGCTGACGATGCAACCGGGAATACGCTCGGATGATGATGATGATGTCTAACACAAGTGTTGTGTACCAACGCAAATATAATTAGTACCTATTACTTAGTCGGTATAGGCACTTTAACTTTTTTAAACTGATTTTTTCATAAATATGGCCTTTTGTACCATTGTGAAGATCGTAGTGAATTCTCGGGGTCTCGCAGCCAAGGTCTGAGAGGAGCCGCGGCTCAACGCGTGTTCGGTTGGGGGCGTCCAAAGGCACCACTATCCTCTTCGGGCGGCCGCGGAACCACTCGGCATAGTTAGCATTATGTTGCATTGTCTGAAAATTGTTAATTGGGAATTGGGACATTTTTATTAAAGCATGCTAGGATCTCTATAGAAAATTTGAGCTGACATTTTTATATAAATTGTCCGGTCAACTAATCACTTTTGTATAAGAAAGTAAATATTTTTTTGAGATCCTTGTACTGTTCCCTCCTGTGGTTCCCTCTTACAGACGACCTGTGTAGGTAGAAGAAGTGGTTGGCCCCTTCAAGTAGGTACATATGTATGTCGACTTACTCCCGTGCGTAAGTTTTATTATACTAAGGTACCTACCTACTTAATAAATTTTCATACAACTAACAAAATCTGGTTACTTGCGATGGAAAGTTATTTCTTTACACTTGTCGTGGTCCTTGAAATACCTATTCTTACTGTTTATTATTTGTTTAAACAGTAAGAATTATCTTTTCGAATGAGATAATTGTCAAAAAGAGCTAGCAAGCGACTAAAAAAGTAAAGTTTATGGAGATGGCTACAATTGAACAGGAAAAAACAGTGATAAGTAGGTATCGTATATGGTGTCTCGAATCCTCAATGCTCTAGTTTTACGTAATAGCTCTTTCATTTTAAATTTAGATGCTTTGAGATAAAATGTCTACCTCTTAAGCCTGTGTTGGGATCATACAATACAATTCAAATTTACTTTATTGCACCATAATAACACGTAAAAAAATTACAAAGACAAAGAAAATGTGGGTACAAAGGCGAACTTATCTCTAAATGCGATTTCTTCCAGTCAACCTTTGGGTTCATAGGTACCTACCTCAATAGCGTGTATGTACATAGCATCCAAGGCCTTGGCATCCTTGTAGGCACACAGGTCCACTGTCACAGAGTTGTTCTCCTCGAAGCAATTGATGATGTGCAGGTAGAACAGCGTCTCCGTGCGGAACCGCTTCCATTCTTTGCCATCTTTTCTGCTCAGAAGGACTATGTGAGTCTGAAATGGAGAATCCGCTAGTTTCCAACAAGTCAAATCAGATGCTTTTTTCTTAACGTCAAAACAAACATTTTCTACGAGATTTGTATGAAATATTGGACTGTGACGTCATAGTTTCTTGGAGTCAAATAGCGCTCTTAATATCCGTTTTTCTGCATTAATAAATCTAAAATCACGTTCAAAGTGGATATAATTAATGACAAGTGACATTATTTTGAGACGTTTTATTCTCTTAACTGTACCAAATATTTTTTTTTGACCCAGGGGAACTACCCAATTCGAGTGTATTGTTTAGATGCCTCATTCGCCACTCTATGCACATTCTGTTTCGAAGATATTTTTTTATTAACTTTATTACTAACGAATAAAACAAATATCTCAACATATGTAGGTATTGTAACAAAAGCAGAAGTAAATAAATAGCTTTTCTCCGAACTTTCGGCGAGTATGCCAAAAGGGAAGAACGGAGTCTCCTAAGGTACGCGAAATATGCGTCGCCGTTCCCCGTCCCCGCACCTCTCCCCCGTTCTTGTGCGCCCGCGTGCGCCATGCAGTGTGTGTTCGCCCGCTCTCGCCCCTCGACAAGGCGCATATTGCACGGGACCTTAGGAGATTCCGTTCTGTATACTCTTACTGTCTTCTGCGACAAAGGAGATGTTTAAAAATATAGGTATGACGCTCTGATCAATTTTTTTTATAGTGTATAGTTCCACGTGGGCATAGCCGTGGGTCGCCCCACGGCATCACACTAGTACATGTGATGTCACAAGTCTGTTAGTGTTGTGGGCAGATCGTGCCTACAACGGGAGTAAGTACATAAATCAATACTAATACTGTTAATAGTAGTTTGTACCTCATGATTCGGGTACCAGTGAAGGCTGGAGGCGAGGGGCTTGTTCGAGAGCTGGTTTTTGACCAAGCCAACCAGCGCTACCGACATCGGCTGCTCCACTACCACGAAATAGTTTTCCGTCACACCTGTGCTCAGAAAAGAAAACTGTCAAAAATTAGCTAAAAGTGCCGTTTGAGATTGAGATGAGATGAGCTATTATACAGAATCTATCAAAATATACTGAAACTATTTAAAGGGTGAATTCAGTCCATGATACTGAACAACTTTCCCCAAGGAACATATATCGAAATATGAAAAATATTTTTTGGCTTCCCATACAACTTGACCGATCAGCTGATCCGGGTTTGTATGAAAAGCAAAAAATATTTTTCATATTTCGATATATGTTTCTTGGGGCAAGTTGTTCAGTATCATGGACTGAATTCACCCTTAAAATAGTTTCAGTATATTTTGTTAGACGTTATTTTCGGTTCAAGAGATAAAGCTATGTGATAGATGGATGGACAGACGGACAGACAGCGAAGTCGTAAGTAATAGGGTCCCGTTGGCATGGAACCCTAAAAACTATTAATATTTACTATTGATAATATTGATAGTTTTTCATGTCACATGGTTAATGTAACATATAACTCTATTTTTCTAAGATCGTTCCTGTAAACACATTTATAAATTTTTTAATAGAAATGTCTTTCCTAAATGGCCGGTCACAGCAAATCTTATGAAAGTAGTTTCAACGCATTTTCAACGAGACCAAATAGGTACTTATTACCTAATATTTTTGGCACATAGTTTTATCGATAAGACAGACATATTCAGACATTTTTTTAAAGTCAACGTATGTACAAGTATAGCTCTACCTAAACGGCAACAACGTGCTCTATACTCGGCCGTGTTGATGAATTTCTCCACCTACCTCTCAATGACATTAAAAGATAATATAAGTAGGAATTTATCTATTTACATTATAAAAATACTCACCAAATGTATGCATATATGATGGGTGTAGAGGCCATCTTGGTTTTAAAGTAGCCACTATTTGAGCATTTTCAAACATGTCCCCTGGAAAATAGAATGTTTTACAAAGAGTCTATAAATATTCTGTTAATAATACCCTATGGTATTTAATTGGAACTAAAAATTTTAAGTACTTACCTTTTTCTGTGTAAGGAAACTTGACAATAACGTGTTTTAACCGCCCCTTGACTACAGACATTCCTAGATTAAAGACGTCCCCTGAAAAATATAATGTAATTAATACGCCCTAAAATCTGCACACTAGAATAAATAGTCGTCATGTACCCCTATATATCTCAAGGATGTATAAAAAGGTACATTAATGGTATTATATTAAGATACCTTTGTTTTTATGTGTAAGTTTTCAAGCTGCCTAAAGGCATATTTATGCCCATCCAAGTGCGGGCCACGCCCAGTGTTACTTAACTTTTGAACGCGCTAGTAATGCGTACTCCCACCGGGCTATCGATACCCTTAGGTATCTTGTCTGACCCGTACCTACGAGTAGGTACAAGAAGACCTTTTTTATAGAGCACAAATTAGAGCAAGACACTTCATACACTCAAACGACTACTCAGCCTAAAAATCTAGCTGGGCCAGCCTATTTTATCAGAATCAAACTATACTAACTCAATATTTATTGATTAGTAAGTAGACTTCTACCCAAAATACAAAGTTACAATCCCGAAGTAAAGTGTAGACAAGTATAACAATTATGATAAAATTTGGTACCTACAAAAAATAAAAAATAAGTATTTTATTTTATCTGATGGGTATTACAAATGTCAGATTTTTTTGTAGTTATTTTTTATTTTTTTTTATTTTATAGGGCGGCAAACGAACAAGCGGGTCACCTGATGGTAAGTGATCACCGCTGCCCATGATTTATTATACAAAAATTGAGTACCGTTGGGCATAACATGAGGATGCGAGGTGTGGTTGACCAGTGCCACGCAGTCCATAAGATTTTTCCTGTCTAACGTATCCAAGGTTACAGGATCCACTCTGTAAACGAAATTCTCCTTAGGATACATGTAAAGTAATTAAGTATATGCAAAAAAACAATGTAAAAAAGCAATCAAATCTATGATCATCGTTTCGGATGGTATCTGGTTCAAAGGATTTCTGTTGCCATGCAAAAAGGTAATGCCGCTAGTATAATGGGTACTTTTGAGCCTGACTATAATAATATAAACTATAATATTTGACTTATAATAATATAAAAGGACCTGTAGGTATAACCTGTATATCCTGACCTGTAAAATTTTAAAATCAAAGAAATCATAACACACACACGCAGCGTGAGCTCTTATTCCTATTTATTAGTTGTAATAAAGATATGTTTAATTAATTGAAATGTAAGGAGTACCTACTTATCTAACTATTTACTAAAATTGACCCACGACTTCTACCCCGTTAGGATAAAGACGTGATAGTGTTTCTGTATCTTTTATTATTTTTCTTTTTTGTAGCTTTCCAGTTTCCGGGTTCCTTCTAGTCCCGTCATCAGACCAGCTCTCTGACGTCGTTATATTGCATTGTCATCCGATTGGCACGTGATCAATTCGAAACCAGTAACTCCGCTCCGGACGTCATCGCATCCAAGTTCCACGGTTCCGATGGAAGAATTCCTTTTCTTTATACACTACTCTTCTTCATCTAAACACGTTCCCGGTTGCATCCTTAGCTGTGCTGCTTCGGAGCCTGGGATGCGCTTTCCCGCTTTTTCGTCTCCAAATGTAACATGCACGTCAATGGTCACCCAATTCTTTATACACTACTGATTGTGGTAAAATAATCTTATTGATTTGTTCGCAAGTAGTACTCGTTAGTTACCTACATACGAGCTTTACAAAGATGTAATGCTAGGGCCACACTAAGGACAAACGCCGATAATTATCGCGATGATGGACGTTCAACATTAGTGTAGCCACGATTTTTTTACAACGGCATTCATATTGCCGTTTTATACGTTAGATAGCTCGAGCGGCGATACATCATATTTCCTGTACATTTGGATCATCTACCATCTTCATTTTCTTTGGGTTCTTTTTTTATTTATTCGGTAATGATCAAACATATAGATATAAGTAATAAAAAAATACACTAGTGAAGCAGCCTCAACGTCCATCTTGCTTGAAAAGAACACGCCAAGAATGGGCATTGACGTTTTCCCGTTCGTGTGTGGTCACTCCATATATTTAACGCGATCATGGGCATTGACGTTTCTCGTTAGTGTGGCTCTAGCATAAAAGACAAATAATCCCCTGCAGTCACTATAAATAGGTTCACCCACCTGTGGATAACGGGCCCCTCGGTAAATGCATACATTTCGTCTCCAAACGGATACAAAGATATCATGGCATTGTCCGACAATGATTCTCCAGGCTTGAATAAAGCCGCTACCCTGAAATACTTAAACACTTAAAAAGAAACTAGAATGCTAATATAAAGTTTTCAAAAATTTATTTAAAAAAAATTGCAAAAATATTTAGTAAACTGAGTAAAATATAGTTTGAAAAAAAAGTGGCGGATCTACAAGAGGCCAAGTCTTTTTCAAGCTATACTATCGTGGCTATACTATGCTTTTCATACATAAAAATAAAAATAAATGTCAATATGGTTTGAGAGTGAAAGAGCGCTGCTATCTGCCGCCGTTCCTACGGGTGCATCGGAGTAAAAGAGGCAACTGACATCGACTTATCCGATGTTGGCTAAGTTCTTCTCGAAAAACGATGCTGTACTCAAGGAAGGTTCTAAAGAGTTTACTACTACTACTGATACTGATACTTGATCTACTACTGTTGTATAAATCGTTCGAAACCCTTTTTCTCCATAATACTATTAGTGATATCGGCGCGCTACAAAGACAGCATCGATTTTTACAAAGACGCGGCGTTTGTACATGCCGCACGTCAATTGAGCAAATTAATTAATTATGTATAGGTGGGTTGCGTTGCGAAACAGATGCCTGTAATTTGTTTGTGATATAAACTCTTTTTAGTAGGTATACTTATTTTTTGTGTTCCCCACTGCTGGCCTGCCCTTTCTGCTTTTAATCGTTCCTCGCTCCAGAGCAAACAGTTTCCCCTCGCCAGTCATCGAAACGATAAACAAAGGTACAAATTGATACGGTAGGTATTACTATTATTTATACTTCTCTGAAAGTGTTTGTTCTTGGAAAGTTTTCCACTAGGTCACAGACTAGGTATGACATTGTTATTGTTACCTATCAAAGATCGTGTGGCAGGGGTCTGGCACGGCTTCGGTGCCGAATTCGGTGACGACAATGCGATTGGCGGCGCGGTTCTTCTTGAACGTGTTGGAGCGGAGGAAGCGGCATTGGTACGTGACGGTGCCTTCGTGGATGGCAAACCTGAACGACAATACCTCTATGAGAAAAATTATACTAAATAGTAAGAAAGTAAACACTACATTCAATATTATTTCCATAATAAGGGCTCAGCGTGTCACTGTGGAACTGTTTGACTGCCTCCGTGGTCCTGTGGTCAAGGCGTTTGCCCTGTGACCCGGAGGTCCTGGTTTCAAATCCCACTGGGAGGCATACTTTGTGAAAAGTTGTTTCCAGTCTGGTTAGGATATTGCAGGCCTGAATGACTGATTATCCTAAAAGAAAGATGTTTCGGAAGGCACGTAAAGCTGTGGGTCCCGAACGCCATCTAGCGTTAGTTTAACATATCCTAGGATTGGTTCTGATCAGACCGGTTGCAGAGGTCAGATGGCAGTTGCTCTGTGTCAAAACCTAACCTCGTCAAATCACGTAAGTTAGGTAGATGACCCGGGCTCTGAAGCGTACCTAACCGCTCAAGATGCAACCGGGAATACGTGAGGATGATAAGTGATGAGTGTAACTGTGTGGAAGTAACTGCATCTAAAAGTTTATGTCTTTTTATACTTCCACCAACGACGCACGCATTCATAGGCGATTTTTATCATCGTGGGGTTTTTCAACACTTCAAATTTCTCAGAAAAAGTAGAAACTACGCCACGCCTATACGTTGGAATTAAGACGTGATGGACACTGCTTTATCCCTTTGGAGTTCTGAGAGGCTGAACATTAAGGGCTGCTGTGTTTATTTATTTTATTTTGTTTTGATGTACGAGGGCAGTTTGATAAGTCAGTGACTTTTTGAATTTCCCGTGCAGTAATTTTAAATGTATCACCTGTCACCCTCAATTACCATCTATTAAGGACCGTATGCGTAAAGCCACGTGGTCGGATTTGGCTCTGAAATATGCAAAATTTTCCCGCTAGGGGATAAAAATGACAAGATGAAGTTACATAGAGTTAATAATGTGTAAACGGGACAATAGATGTAGGTAATCATAAATTGTAACGTAGAATTAGTATACAGCTTACTTGTTTCTTTTCGTCAAGACTTCCAGTCCGCGATACTTATTAACATTTTTAAATCAATCAAATCAAAGAATTATTTTGTTTGAATTATTATTTCTGAATTAAGGCCTTGGCAGACGTCATTATAATGTACTTAACACTTTAGTAGACAGACTATCAGTAGAAAAAGTAAAGTCGAAAATACAGTAGTGTGCGTGAATGCAAGACGTTTATTTAAAAAGCGAGTTTAAATATATGTGAAATTCATATAGCACTTTCTAAAAAATCCAAGTTATAGTTATTCGAATCTTGCGTAATATTTATTACTTTTTCAATTTATTAGTCGACCTCCGTGGCGATTCCTTAACACGCTAGTCCGTCACTCGGAGGTTTTGGGTTCGATTCCCAGCCAGGGCAAGTTGGTAAATGGCCTTTTCTAATTTGTCCTGGTTCTTGGGTGTTTATTTTATCCCATCAAAAACATAAATGTAAAAATGCCAAGTTCAAATTCCGACAAAACAATCGAAATTTAAATAGCTGCCAAGTTATGTAGGTAGAGAAAACTGAAATTTATTCATAAGAAACTCAACATTTAACTTGAACAACATTAAGATTGAAAGCACGGTCACCCATCCTAACTGTGACCAAGCTAGTAGTTGCTTAACCTGTAAAAGCACGGTCATTCATCCATCAATTTTTGAATTTATCGTATGCGAAGTGGAGCGAAATATTTGCACAAGTGGTTTTGATTACTCGTTTTGAAATTTGTTAAAGCGCAAATGATAAAGAACCCTTAGAATAGGGAATCTGTTTCGTTTCACGCAACTTTTTAGGGTTCCGTAGTAAACAAGAAACCCTTATAGCTTCGTCATGTCTGTCTGTCTGTCTGTCCCCAGTTTTACTCATAGACTATTAGTACTAGAAAGCTGTAATTGGGCATGGGCGGGCATGGATATGTGGTAATAAAAACTTGAAAAAAAAAATGTGTGGTGTGAGACGTCGTTGAATAGATCTTTCAAAAATATTGTAAGATTATGAACACCCTTTTTCGTTTAAGCAATCCGTTTGTGAAATATTTGGTTTTTGATTGCAATTTTTTGTTAGAATCATGTGTCTCCCCTCTTTGTCAGTTAAACGGTTGTATATGGACACTTAAAAAAAATTCACGGCAGTAGTATATAACGTCTCCCTGTACTAAAACTAATTTAAGGTGGATTCAGTTCATGATACTGAACAACTTTTCCTAAGGAACACATTATTAAATATGAAAAGAAAATGTTTGCTTTCCATTCGACCTCCGTGGTTTAATTGTTAACACGCTAGACCGCTAATCCGGAGATTCTGGGTTCGAGCCCCAGCCAGGGCAAGTTAGAAAATGGTGTTTTTCAAATTATCCTGGGTCTTGGGTGTTTATCTATGTATGTATTTATCATAAAATATAGTATCATTGAGTTAGTATCCCATAATACAAGTTTAAAACTTACTTTGGGGCTAGCTTAATTAGTGTGATTTGTCCTTACATATTCCATACATATATTACATAAATATTACATTTTGCCAAATCTTGTGTGTAAGAGACCAAAAATATTTTTTGTATTTCGTTTGTTCCTTGGTGAAAGTTGTTCAGTATCATGGACTGAATTCAGACCTAAAGTTAGGCAGTTGTTAGTTACATAAAACAAGTAGGTACTGACTACGGAACCCTACACTGCACGTGGCCCGTCACGGCACGTGGCCGGTTTATTTTGGTTAAGTTGAAATTTTAGGGAACCATAGACAAATTTATGATATTTCTGCGTAAATCAATATTACTTATCGCTGACAGGACGTTCTCAAAAATACAATCAAATAGTATTTTACGCGAGCGGTGACTTGGAAAACTACACATTTTGTGTTCCACTGACAGAAAATATTTACATTTGAATTTTCTTTGTGAAACAATACGTTTAGCGACCATCTGCAAGCGTAACACCTTTCACTTCTATTCACCTTATTATGTACGAGTAAGTTCGGAGAGTAAAAAAGGATTGCACGTTGAACAGATCAACGTCTTGGCTTAGCAGCTGTATGTCCTCAATCAATGACTTGACTGTTTGATTTTGTACAATATTTATAACGAATCAACAAAGAGCACTAAAAAGAAATCTTTCCTGAAAACGGCTAAAAAATTGGTTGATTAATGAAGCAGTAATTAGCATTATTGCACCCTTTTATTTTTTATCTTCTAATAGGTTTTCCTGTAATAAGGTAAAGAACTATTAACTGTATCTTTTTCAAAAGTTTGGGTTCAGTGGTTTCGGAGATAAGGATATTTTTATTATTTATTTTCAAAAATAACTTCAAAAACACCAACTTAAAGAATATAGAAAATATATTTAATATTATCATAAAATGCTCTTTCATTTGATATTTTACGCGATATAGTTCGCGAAACCCTTTTTTTAATGTCTCATTTATCTCCCATAAGTGGCCCCAATTTTTTTTAAATTTATTCATTTACCTACATTTTACTTCCGTCTTTGGGTCACAAATTTACATTATGTGCACCACATTTCAACTGAATCTGTCCAGTAGTTTAGTAGGGGGGGTCAATTTTCGCCCATTTTCTTAAATAACTTAAAAATACCGATCTAAAAAATAATAAAATATATATATATTTAAAATTGTCATAAAAAGTTCTTTCATTTGATATGTCACACGATTTTGTTATCAAAACTTTTTTTTAATATCTAATTTACCCACCATAAGTGGCCCCCTTTTTTAAATTTAATTTATTTACGTTAAACGTCTATCTTTGGGTCACTAAGTTACATAAATGTAGGTACTAAATCTCAACTTAATCATTCTAATAGTTTCGTAGCAAATTGGCTGTGACTTACGGACAGACAGACAAGCGAAACCCTAAAAACAGTAAAAACACCAAAAAAAATCAGTTCCTATACAAATTTCCCGGGCGGCTGCACACTTTTGTATGAAAATGCAGTTTTTTTTTTGTTTTTTGACTGTTATTTTAATATCATTATACTATACAAGCAGTCCACCCCGACTTCGCCCTTGGTACACACAAAGCCTATGTCACTCGGGGATAGTGTACCTTTCCAACGGTGAAAGTTTTTTTTAAAACGGTCCAGTAGTTTCGGAGCCATGTAATGCAAACAAATAAACAACCAAATCTTTCCTCTTTATAATATTAGTATAGATAAATAGCCTACTATAGCCTGCCTGCCTAGCCAAGTATAGATCTAGTATAGCCTGTGGTTCGATATATTACGCATAACGTCAATTCGTATTTTGATATACATTCATGGGGAAAAGTTGTTCAAAATTTCAGACTGAATCACCCCTCAAAATAATTGTAAAACCCTAATTGAACAGCACCTTTTATTACAAAAACAGTTAATATGATTCCGCGACCCGAGAAAGTTCCAATCGGATTTTCGCCCTAATCGCCAATTCAAAAATATAGGTAATAAATCAAACCAAATAATTTTTTTCATTGACTTAATTTTCAATAAAAAAAAAATGTGCGATGCCGTATCTGCGATAGCATTACATCTTTGCTTGAATGTCAACAAAATGTCAAAACTGTACCATAGTGTAGCAAAAGTATGACATAATTTGGCAGTTTGTACATAGTTTTTTATTGAAATATTTTAGACTGTAATGCAATTTACGTAATTCGAAAATGGATTTTTTTGAAAAATTCGACACGGCCTCCTTCCTGAACGCCCGGCGGGCAACTGAATTTGTATGGAAGAATCATGGCCACCATTTCAGAGAATTCTGTCAAAAACGTTGCAAAACATCCAATTTTTAAAATTATTTTTTTATTATTGCGTGATTGCATTGTAAGTAAATATTAAGAATAATGTTTCAAAATAGCCTTTATTTTTATAAAATATATGCAATCCCTTGCTAGAATATTTTTTTACGCAGAAAAACAAGCCACTTTGTAGCAAGATTTTCTAAAATATTTCTTTCAGGTTTCTTTACAATTATCTTACTTTTTCTGAATGAAAATTAAAAAAATACGGTTTTCGTCTACTGGCTAGTCTATTTACCTATAACTAGGTATATAATTTTCTTAGTGGTCTTTTCTACTTAAGCCATAACTATTGCCCGCGCAAAGTGCGTTTTGCATGTTTTTGGGTAAATTCAATGCTTATTTTTAGGAAAACTACAAAATATATTAAAAAATCCTTTTTTTCGTCTACTGTCCCAACTCTTCCTCTATCTATGTGTATACATTATTTGACTTAAATCAAACGCCTTCTGTACAAACTTGTTGCCCGCGCAAACCCAGTTTACATGGTGCCGACCCTTAATAAACTACTGTCAAATTTTGACCAAGCTGCGTTAGTTTGTGTTTGACAAGCCACTTAAAGCGGACAAACTCTTGAATTTATTAAAAATTTAAAAACTCAAATTTCGTGTGCTTATTAGGTAAGCATTATTTTTTGCGAAAAAATACCATCACTTAAACCAAGCAAAGGCTTAATAAAAACTATGAGGACTTCGCATCATCAATTTCAATGGTTAACAAGTGGTTTTCTGAGTCCCATTGTGGTCGTGTCGGCACAAGTGACGCCGAAAGTCCAGGTCGCCCAAAAGAGGTTGTCACGCTAGAAATCATCGATAAAATTCATGGAATGATATTAAATGATCAAAGAGTGAAAGTGCTTAAGGTAGCTGAGGCTGTAGGCACTCCAATGAGCGGCAGCAAAAAAAAATTTAAAAATCACTGACTTATCAAACTATCCTCCCTCGTACATGATCGTCCTACTCTCTAGAAACGCGCGAGACCGCGCTTGTTGCTCTTTGGTATAAGTATATGGCGTGTGGGGTATCGTTGAAAAGGTCTTTTAAAATGCAACAAAAACTTGAGATAATCTAATACAAAGTTAAAATTTGAGGTGTCCCCCACCGTAACTTTTGAAATATTACTAAAATAATTCTGAAAAAAATGTGGTATATACCATAAAGTATGTACTTTCAATTAAAACTACAGCGGTCTCGGTATCATAGATAGTTATTTTTTAATACGTCTTAAATCGTAAAATGTTACTTGCTGCTACGGAACCCTTCTGGGCGAGTGCGACTCGCACTTGGCCGCTTTTTTTTATTAAGATGTTAAAGGCGGGTTTTCTTCATCATCATCATCATCTCAGCCACTTCTTCTTCCGCCCACTGCTGAGCATAGGCCTCTCTTCGTCGACGCCACCCATCTCGGTCCTGTGCTGCTTTCATCCAGGTGCGACCCGTGACTTTGATTATATCGGGGTTTCATAATTTTGTTTAATTATATGTAAAATTTGTGGTTACAGCCATTTTGACTCAAAGGTTACAACTTACACTGTAACCATGATTACCATGAGTATCACTCTGTAGTCGTTACTCCAGCTAGGTATAATAGGTACACGGTTACATTGCGCTTATTCGAGGACATAAACTACAGGAAAAACATGCCAATTTGCTAATTGTCGGTGTAGGTTATCGTCATATAACAGCTAACCTCTGTGGCCAGAGCTACATCCTCAATTAGACCATGGACCAGTCTAGCTATCAATTAGTGTTTGAGTATTTTTTACCATAGGTACGTACATAATTAGTTTTACGACTGTAAAGAAGTAGGTACATTGTGATAGTCTAAGTAGCTCTTCATGGAATAATATGGTTGGTTTCAATATTGTGTAGCGCAGAATATAGAGTTTGTCCAACGAAAGCTGTCCATCATGGAAGACCGGGGTTTATAAGGGGTCCGATAGCCAAAATTCTAAAGATTTATATTTTTTTTTTCTTTCTTTATAAAAGCAGATTTGATACTTTTTTAGTTTTTAATGTTACGTAGGTATATATTAAATAAGATGCAATGGAAATAAAAAAAATTGAAATTTTTAAATTTGCCGTGGTTTTTAACCGACTTTAAACTAGGAGGAGGTTATCAATTCAACCCGTATGTTTTTTGCAAAGAGCTAGGTAGGTAATGTACATTCCCCAAGTTTTTTCTATGAATATGTTACGCGATGTATTTTATTTGTCACTAATAAGAGAATAAAACGTCACAAAATAGTGTCACGTGTCCATGGAGCAGAGATATGGGAATGGAGTGTATCGTCCTTGCACGTGTCATTTGTCACTGATCATATTCATTTTTAGGGTTCCGTAGTCCGACAAGGAACCCTTATAAGATCATTCAGTCCGTCCGTCCGACCTAGTCTGTCACAGCAGAATATCTTCTACGTTTATGGACTGATTTGCATGTAACTTGGTTCGAGGATACTTCACATATAGATGTCATTTTTTAAAAAACAAAAAATTAAAAGTACCCCTTTTTAAGGGTACCTCCCCATACATGTAAAGGGGGGGGGGGTGAATTTTTTTTTGAGAGCACCCCCTTGTGTGGGGTATCGTTGAAAAGGACTATGAAAATAATGTAGGGTTTCCATACAACACTTTTTTATCAGCTTTATCATTTGCGAGATTTAGCCCGCCAAAGTCGTTTACACGGTGCCCCCCCCCCCCCTGTAATTTCTAAAGTCTTGGACCTATAAACTTCAAATCACTCACGTAAAGAAACAGGCGCGGAAACTCTTATTTAAAATTGCTTCGGGTATCCTGTGATGAATACTTTTGAAATTATAAATAAAATAAAAATATATACTTTTTTCCAAAAGAACAGTATAAACATAAAAAGTTTTTTTACATATTTTACTGTTAGGACTGAATGAAGCTTGAAATGCAAGAAATGCAAAACAGCGTGGTGCCAAAAATTACTACGGAACCCTACTTTATGCGTGGTCCGACACGCACTTGGCCGGTTTTTAATATTATTTTACATTTATTAATGCAGAAAAGTTGATATTCAAGAGCGCTATTTGGCTCAAAAAAGCTGCGTCGCTATGTGATTTTTATACAAATCTCATAGAAAATGTTTGTTTTGACGATTAGTAAAGTGTCTGATTTGACTTATTGTCAGCTCAATGACATGACAAGAATCGTCAATATCGGTTCACAATCCACTCGAGGATTGTGAACCGATTTGACGATTTCTTTTTTTATTTGAAAGCCTTAGGTTTTTAATTTGGTGAAGACATGACGAAGAACTTTGATGATACTGGTGATACCTACTATGGAAGAAACTCCTCAAAGAAAATGAGGTAGGTTGTTTATTTGTTATTAGGGTTCCGTACGAAAAATGAAAAAACGGAACCCTTATAGGATCACTCGTGCGTCTGTCTGTCCGTCCGTCTGTCACAGCCAATTTGCTCCGAGTGTACTAGACCGAATCAGGTGAAATTTGGTAGGATGGTGTAATCCTATGACCCAAACACAGATGTGCAAGGTAAATAAATATTTTTTTAAAATAAGGGTCATTTTCGGGGGACAAATTAGGAAATTTAAAAAAAAAGTTTTGCAAAACTTACTGTGTAATATATCAAATGAAAGGGCTCGTTATGGGGACCTCAAATATATATTTTTTATTATTGTGAAATAAATAGTTTTGATTTTATTTATGAAAGAAGACGAAAATTTACCATTCCCGGGGGGGGGGGGGGGGGAATGGTACATTTTCGTCTTCTTGCTTCTTCATTTTAGGCTTAGTATCAGGGGGCCTGATCTCCGAAACTACTAAGCCTAAAATTTAAAAAAAAATGCAAAATATAGTCATTGCTTGTAGATTACAGGAAAACCTATAAGAATTCAATCAATTGTACGGAACCCTCTCCACGCGAGTTTAACTCGCACTTGAAACCCCCAAAATTTATTGTTTTATTTTTCTATTTTTGTGTGAAAATCTGAAGGTGGTTCACAGAATACATCTACTTACGAAGTTTCAACAAGTTCTTATAGTTTCGAAAAGAAGTGGCTGTGACATACGGACGGACAGACTGACAGACAGACATGACAAATCCATAAGGGTCCCGTTTTTTGCCATTTGATATATTACACAGTAACTTTCATTTGATATATTACACAGTAAGTTTTGCAAAACTTACTGTGTAATATATCAAATGAAAGGGCTCGTTATGGGGACCTCAAATATATATTTTTTATTATTGTGAAATAAATAGTTTTGATTTTATTTATGAAAGAAGACGAAAATTTACCATTCCCGGAGGGGGGGGGGGGGGGGAATGGTACATTTTCGTCTTCTTGCTTCTTCATTTTAGGCTTAGTATCAGGGGGCCTGATCTCCGAAACTACTAAGCCTAAAATTTAAAAAAAAATGCAAAATATAGTCATTGCTTGTAGATTACAGGAAAACCTATAAGAATTCAATCAATTGTACGGAACCCTCTCCACGCGAGTTTAACTCGCACTTGGCCGGTTTTTTTTATTATTATTCTTACACAGCTTTCGTTGACCAGACTCTATTTATTTTGTCCTTGCTGATAGTTCACCGGGAAGTAGCCGGGAAGAGACTAATCATGACGCGCACATCCGCGTGATTTATAGTATAATAGTAGGTAGGTATAGTTCATAAAAAATAATACTTGCAAAGTATTGCCAGTCTCGCAATAGTCGTGAATGTGAATGCGTGAATCAACTCAGTGACCAAATTAGGAAACTTTTTGTGAATAATTGTTGAAAGTATTAGTTAGGTCTATCTAGTTTTACCTAAAACGCGTTTCCGAATTATGTGATTTATTTTACAACAATTCGAGGGTGCTACGTCAACATACCCTTTGCGTTAAGCTACTTACTTACCTATGAAGCAGGGCGGAGCTATCGAAAAGGTGCTGGAATCGCATGGAGCCCACCTTGAGGCTGCCGGGACCATTGCGCAGCAGCGTGCCTTGCAGCCAGCTTGGTATCTCTCCTGAAAAATCATAAATTCTTTGTTTGAAACTTCTGGATTTGGTATTTATTACTTTTGGCAGACATATGGCGCCTCTATCTTTATCTAGACTTAGGTATCTATTAGCTAGTATAAGTTTTGTCCACACTAGGTTTCATCATCAGCAAAACTCTGTTTTGCTAGTAGCATGAATGGGCCGGCTCGTCCGGGGAAGTACCACACTCTCACAGAAAATCGACGTCTGAGTAGTAGCTTCACTGCTTCTATGATGTGTGAGAGAGGTGAGTGAGAGAGCCGGAGCCCCCCTTTCCCTCCCCCTCTGGGGAGGGCCCTGAAAGGCCGGTAACGCTCAAGAGCGTTACCAGGGGTGTAGCAAGTTACACCCCTGGTGTTGCAGTTGTCCATGGGCAGCAGTGATCACTTACCATCTGGTGACCCGTTTGTTCGTTTGCCGTCCTATGACATTAAAAAAAATCATCATCAGGTCTTTTTAGGGTTCCGTAGCCAAATGGCAAAAAACGGGACCCTTATGGATTTGTCATGTCTGTCTGTCAGTCTGTCCGTCCGTATGTCACAGCCACTTCTTTTCGAAACTATAAGAACTTGTTGAAACTTCGTAAGTAGATGTATTCTGTGAACCACCTTCAGATTTTCACACAAAAATAGAAAAATAAAACAATAAATTTTGGGGGTTTCCCATACTTAGAACTGAAACTGAAAAATTTCTTTTCATCAAATCCATACGTGGGGTATCTATGGATAGGTCTAAAAAATGATATTGAGGTTTCTAATATATTTTTTTTCTAAACTGAATAGTTTGCGCGAGAGACACTTCTAAAGTGGTAAAATGTGTCCGCCCCTCTCCTGTAACTTCCAAAATAAGAGAATGATAAAACTAAAAAAACTATATGATGTACGTTACCATGCAAACTTCCACCGGAAATTGGTTTGAACGAGATCTAGTAAGTAGTTTTTTTTTAATACGTCATAAATCAATTTACCTTCAGAACTTTTATATTATGTTACTTGCTGCTACAAAATCCCTTCGGCGAGTCCGACTCGTACTTGGCCGCTTTTTAGTCTCTACTGCAGGCGCACGACTCTTTCAGTATCTACTACCAGAGACATATATCTTAGCCAGAGCAGTCAAAGGATTTGGCCTACACTCTTCACGCTGGCCAGACGGGTCGGAGAGGACTCATTGATGTTTATATATAAGCTTTGTTTAGCTTATGTTTCATAAGTCGCCTTCTACGTCATCCACGGGAAGACTTGGTTGGAGTGGTCCATTCTACTCTGCCGGAAACCACACGGCTAACAGTAGGTTTAATTCTACTTTTTCGTGCCTTAGTCCTTAACTCACCTGTGATTTTGCCTTCCAAAGGCTCGGCGACCTCTTCCTCACAGGATCGCAGCCATACAGTTGCATCGCAGTTCGGGTACATTTTTTCTTCAACTTGCGCCATGTTCACTAAAAACTAGGATAATTCACTAATCGATGCATTTATAAAATGTTTTGTCTAACTTCTTATTAAATACCTGCGTAGCTAAACATATCATGTATAAAGTATTTGTAAAATGTAAGGTCTAACCTACGGAGCTATTACTATATGTACTCAGTAAGAGAAAAATATTAAAATATCAGCAATTTTAGGCAGTTGGAGTAAAATGTAAATGGAGTGATGAGTTTGAAATGAGGTAGGAATTTAACTATCCATGTGTTATATAATTTAAATAAATCTTTTACTATTTAAAACTTTTTTAATGTGTTGGACCGTTTTAGGGAGTGCGTTGAATAGTTTTGTATACTGACCCAAGAATAACCGACTGCTAAGTCGAAAATTTGGCACAAATTTTTTTTTTTGTTTAATTTATTTTATTTATTCAAGTACACTTGAAAAACAAACTATATATGTAAAAAAATAAGGAAAACATAGTACCTAGGTGCTACTTATTTCTAAAGAAATTTCTTCCTGTAGACCCGCGAAAGGAAATGGGAAGAAAGAGGTAATTGGCGTGTACCTACAATACAAAACTAAATAAATAAATAAATAGACAAGATACATACCTACATAAACATTCATAAATATACTTACATAAACACATAAACAAATACATATTCATAAAGCATGTATTTAATAAATACATTTGTTAATATTTCTAAATATATTGGAAATACAGATTACAGTGACCTTAAATTGTTTCGTTTGTTATGAATGTTAACGCTGAACATCATATCATTATTTGCTTAAAACTGCTTTAACTAGATTTATCATATACAAGATTATCGTTAATATAGGTTTTCATAAATACCTATAACTCTTGGCAGATAATCATGTGAAACACGAAAATTGTAAATACCTTTGTTAGCCGCTACGAGTATACCTAAGTACCCATTGCTTTTTAATGACAAATAAATCTTAATTATTTTATCTAAGTACGGTGAGTAATTGGATAATAGAGATTTTATAGTGTGATTAGGTAATTTGTAATAACAAGTACATAATTAGCTGTTGCACAAGTTAAAATATTAATAAGAAATGATATATTAATATAATATACTTAACATTTTTATGGGAAAATGTATTTAAGTATATAAGATATAGGCTATCTATAACATCTATATTCCAAATGTTATTCTAATTTGTTTAGCCGTTTTTGCGTGATTGAGTAGCTACCATCGAAACTCACATAGACCCGGCACATCCAACCATCTAATCTTGGCTAATTATCACCAGCGATCTATTTTATCATAACTAAGTATAGTAAAGTAGTAGGATGAACCACCTTATTGGACCTTAAAACTGTAGATATTAGAAAAAGACGTCACACCACTTATAAAATGCAAAAAGTTTCTTACTTTAAGTAACCCTTTTAATGCTTCAGTAATTCACAAACAAATGCCAACTAGGATTTATTGCTGACAGTTTAAGATATTTCTCACAGTGGTCCAGAATAAATCGGTATTAGTAGACACAACGAAATTTCAGGATATAAGAGACTCGTTTCGCCGGCGTAGCGAGCTGTACTGAAACGTCTGAAAACGAGCAGTAGGGGTAGCAAGTAGGCAGGGACGCCGCCCGTGACCTTGGCAGCCGGAGCACGTGTTTTCATGTCCATGTACCTACTACTATCTCTAGAATTTAGCAATTGAAAACTTGCTTTTCATTACAGCTGAGGTAAGTAACCGCTCAAGTATACAACGTGGAAGGGACATACCACTAAACTTTATTGAATTTTAAAAAATAAACGACTTTCCCATACAAATGCGGTTGAACACATTTTTATGGAAATGCCGAATTTTTCTTTTAGCTGTTTTTTTAATTTCATTATACTATAATGATCTAATATAGACCGTGTTTTGATTTATTACGGGTATGTCCCTTCCACGTTGTAGGTATAGTTAACCCAATTTTAAAATCCTTATTAATATCAATACAGATAGATAGTATAAAACAAAGTCCCCAGAGAGGGTTGACTGACGTCAGGCAAGCGGCCGGATGGAACTGTAGCCAAATCATTTAAACTGTTTCGGCTATTTCTGCTCCACTTCGCAAGGTCTTTGGCATCCTTGTGTTATTGACATGCATATTATATTTGGAGAAGAAAAATCGGGAAAGCGCAACCCGGGCTTCGAAGCAGCACAGCTAAGGATGCAACCGGGAACGCGCCAAGATAATGAAGATGAAGAGAAGTATAAAACTAAGTCGCTTTCCGCCGTCCGTAAGTACGTATATACACTTAGACCTTTTAAACTACGCAACGAATTTAGTGAAGTGATTCAAGAGGAAAATTCAGGTATAGTAAGTACTTATATTTAATAGATGCGCGAAGCCAGGGCGGGCCGCTAGTTGTTAATTAATTGTGAATTTGGAGTAGTTGGTCGAATAGGAAACATTTTTAATATTTTTTGCGAATGCCTTTCCGAGTAAACAAAAAGGTCCATATACATATACCTCAGTTGTATTGTAATGTTATTAATTTGATATCATTTAGACTATTTGTTTTTGTTTACAATAACTTAGTTTTTATTACTTTTTATAATGTAACTATCACAAATAAAGTTGGCAATTTCCGATGCACGATAAATCTGTGTCACTATTTTTTGATGCAATAAAAATTTTAACTACCTACTAACTAGTACTATAATGTATGTTATTATATTGGTAATGGTGTCTAATGAATGACACAGAGGAAATAATTTAATTAATAGCAAGTGTACAATTTATGTACCTTATTAATTTGAATAGTCATTATGTACCTAAATACTTTCTAACTAATTATGGAACTCACAATCATAGCTAGGTCATTATAAGCTAAAATTCTTTATTCAGTGATAAAGTACACTTACAAATATTTTATAAGTAAACCACATTGCAAAAAAAAGCTTAAACACTACTTATCCAAAACAAATAATTATTAAAAAAACAAAAAACACGACTGCCAACATATAAGTTGTATATATTTTTGAAATCCTTTAATTTGATACCACACACGAGTTTTGAATAAAAAAAAAATTCGAAGGCACATACTTTGGCGCGAGAATCCGTCATTTTGGATTTTTTACATTTTTGATATACCCAGTGTCACTCTTAGGGTCAGTTCACACCGAGTCGCGACGCGACGCAACGAAGCGCGCACTTTGTAGAAATATAGAACTTGTTTACTATACAAAAAGAGTGAGAGCCCGCAGCGCCGCGTAACGCAGCGCTGCGCAGCGCGGCATAGCGAGCTGTCGCTGAAATTAGTATCTTTTTATCTAGTAAACAAGTTCTATATTTCTTCCAAAGAGCGCGCTACGTCGCGTCGCGTCGCGTTTTGGTGTGAACTGACCCTTAGAGTTAGGACAAATCTAATGACATCTCTCAAGCTAAAATCCATCAAGCCGTTTAGGCTGTAGAGCGTGTCCAAAAAGTTTACATCCAAACATACATACTTAAATATTAAATATAATACATACACTCGAAAAACATAACCCTCCTGGCACAGTCGGGCAACTAGGAATACGTTTTACGAATACGCCACTTAGCAAAAGTTGCTGATCGCCAATTTAGGCAGACTGGACTTCCGTGAAAACACAATTTTACAAACAAGGTCCACTGTAATATCAATTTTGCGTAGAATGTCCAGAAATTAATTTTCTAAATCCTATCCGATCAAAAGAACAAAAGAAGTATTCCTTTCGACAGACCTACTACCTATGTCTACCGACGCGACCGTGTGGTTTCCGGACTAAAGTAGTACCATTTCATCTCGTACTGTAAATGTCGTAAGAGGCGACCAAATTAAAAGTCCTTTCTAATATAAAGTATTCTCAAACAAAGAGTTCCTCTGTGCTTCGGATGGCATGTTAAGCTTTTTACCCGACTACGGCAAAGCCAACTAATAATTATAATAATAACAGCGTCGTATGTGTATGCGAATTTTGAAGAAGATTGGTTCAGTAGATAAAGCGTGAAGAGGTAACAAACAAACAAACAAATATACAAACTCACTTTTGCATTTATAATATTAGTTAGGAAGGATGTGTGTAAAAGTGTAGGTAGGGATGATTTTCCCCAATTTCTGTCTACTCTTGGATACATTAGCTCGCCAGTACCTAGAACGATGGTTCTTTGATAGTATTTCTGCTAATTTTAGGTTGCAATCTATTTCATTCATAATATTTCATCACATCTTCGTACGTCGATAATAAATTGTCCTTAAATCTACGCTCCCGACTATATAAATCACTGTATTTTCTAGTTTCCGTAAGAAACTTGTTTTATTAAAGATAAAAATAATTATGAATGTTGAAAATAAATAAATAATATTTTACAGGCGTGTATTATTGTGACGTAAAAAGACAACATATTTTCACTATTACAAAACGAAGAGCAAAAAAAAAAATTTTTTGACCCACCCTAATACCTAATCTGATTTAGTATCGGTAGGTAATAAATAAGTAAACGGACATCAGAATCACTAGTTTTGTGTAGTGCTTTCAAAATACGCTAACAAGTAGGTACTTTCACGACTAGTTTTTAGGGTTCCATACCCAAATGCGAACGGGACCCTATTACTGAGACCCGCTGTATATCCGTCTGTCCGTCCGTCTGTCACAGGACTCTATCTCTTGAACCGTTATAGCGAGACACTTGAAATTTTCACCGATAATGTATTACTGTGACCGCTATAACAACAAATACTTACAATAAGTTATAGTTAAAAATTAAAGGGGACGTCATAGAGGAAACGTGATTTTTCAGCGTTTTAAAACATTGTACGGAGTTACGGAACCCTTCATGTACGAGTCCGACTCGCACTTGACCGGAATTTTTTCATGTACTTAGGTAAGTATCTCTGATTGCTTCTGGAAAACTCCCGTACTGTAAAAAAAACGCATGACCCCGCGTGGTCGCGGTTAAGAGCCCGTATGACCCTGATAGTACTTAGAGCGATCTTAAATATTATCAATATAATGGAAATACTCACTTTGAAATAAAAACACAGCAAAGTTCAGGACTTACTCTATACATAACATGTTTCGAAAACACGATTGCTTAAAATTTTCGCAATAGAATAAAATTGCGAAGTTGCCTCTAAATCACCTCAGAATTATACTAAAACGGAAAGTATTCAAGAAATACAATAAATTAGCCATTGTAAGTTTGGATTATAACTGTTTTAAACATAAGGTAGGGATAATGCTTTATTTTTTAAATAACTCTTAAATTTTTATTCTTTGTAAAACGAAAAAAACCTCAAAAACCAGAATTGCGTAAACCAGCCTGATTGACCTCCCGTGATCTTTTCACCCCGCATGACTCGCTGTATCGCTTTGGCTAGAGTAAATTTGTGTGTGTGGAAGCGGGAGTAAAATTTAGATTATCCACATCAGGCGCTGCCTTAAAACGATCCTGACATTGAGGCCCAGCGGCGGCCGCGGGCAGGGTTACCTAGGAGCCGTGCGAATCACAAGCGAAGGCGATGGCGATGACGGTAAATATGAAATGTACTAAAGTTCTCAAACTAAATAATGAAATATTGAATACGTGATAGCTCAGTTGGAAGAGCATGGTCGTTTATAGGCCAAGTCGCTTCATTATTTCAATTTTTAAATTTTTTGTTCATGCATCTGTAAATTAAATAATGAAATAAGAAATGGTGAAAAAATACCACGTTAGCGGGACTGTTAAATTTGGGTACTAGTACTGCATCTTGAATGCCTAAAAAAACCCTTTAAAACATCTATACTAATATTATAAAGCGGAAGAGTTTGTTTGTTTAAACGCGCTAATCTCAGGAACTAATGGTCCGATTTGAAAAATTCTTTTTTTGTTGGGTAGTCCATTTATAGAGGAAGGCTTTAGGCTATATAACATTACGTTCCGACAACCACGCGAACGAAGTCGCGGGCACAGCTAGTCTATTATAAGTAGGAAGTAGATACCTTCTATCTTCATAAAAAGACTACTTAACTCTAACTACATTACTCTTTCCATTACCATTTGTAGGTCACACTGGTCTGGGAGAAAAGTAAAAACTGTACCAGCTGCTTCTCTTTAAAATCAAAATCAAAATCAAAAATTTATTCAGTAGTAAGGCCTTTGCAGGCACTTTTACACGTCAATAATTATAGTGTACATTACGTGTAATGTCTATTAATATCTAAATTATTTTTTTCTTTGTTTAAAAGCTACCGATACTAGCGTTTCGCAACGACCACTGCTGAGAAGAAACACCGAAAGAAACCCATTTACACAGTATTGGTCACCTTCGCGCCAGAATGGCTTTGTCAGTTATATTATGCCTAATACAATGTTATCACAACATAAAGCTTGCGAACGAGTGCCAAATTCAATTTACAGAAATAAGTTATACTGAGTAGTCTTAAAAAAATACACCTCGTCGACATCGACAGTTTCAAACAAGAGTGGCAGCAGGCTGCTCTGCTATGGACAGAGATCTGTGGAAAAGGAAGGAGAGCCCTTCTTTTGCTTGGCTTTGGGACAACTCTACATGCTAAAGAAAAAAATCTAAAGAAGTGTGGTAAAAATGACAGTTACATTTTTTTGGGGTTAAAACTACCCTACAAGTTTATCCAGATAATAAGCTATCATCACGCTAAATCTCATTCCAATCCGTTCAACCGTTTGCGCGTAATTAAATAAAAAACAAACAAACTCACTTCTCATTTATAATATATCTATGTGTACATTTGGCTGTTAAAAATTCGCTTTTCTTTTATGAACTGATACCCGATGCGAAATTTAATCCCAGGAGCGGGCGTTTTACCCCTGCCCCGCAACCTTCAACGAAGCAAGGCCACGCAATAGTTCAATATCGTTCCTCAATGTCACTGGCTCGGTGCTCCGGGGATCACGTTGATACTCAAATCGATGTAATTGGAATGTTGTGTGCTATATGTATGGTTGATAGAAATATCATGTTCTAAGTACGTCATAGACTTGAGCGTTCCTACGCTTCAGTAGAGTTCAGTAGAGTTACTAATAGATAGGTAATGCGCGACATTACGCAGTAGGTAAGTCGCGGGGGCGAGGCGGCACCGTGGCGGGGGCGACTGCGTATATGTCACCGGAAATGTGTATAATTTAGAAATTCTATACAATTCCTAGGCATTCTATACAAAGTCGAGCTCATCTGGGAAATGTATGAAATATTATTTTACACAATTTACAATTCCTTGTAAAAGTATAGAATTCTTAGGCATTGTAAAGAATGCCGGGTGGAAATCAGGAAAAATATGAAAACAAGTTGCAAAGGTAACCTATTAATTTATCCCGAATTACTACGCGGAGGATATGGTTTTAGAATTGGTCCTGTAGTAATATGTAGTTGTTCGTATTACTACAAAGGCGAGTCGCCTTTTGGCTTCCTTATCATTACAATTTATAAATTGTAAGACGGTTTTTTGTGTAGCTGCTTGTACGCTGTTTCTAAACCGCTGAACCGATTTTAATATGGTTTATATTATATTTATAGTAAGTATTGAGTTACAGACTCGAGTGGAGCAGAATTTTGAACAAAGTCCAAATAAAAATAAAGATATTACTATTAGCTACATGCGCCCTGAGAAATCAGCAAATGCAATAGAGAGGAGTCTTTTCTCTGTGCTTTTAACCCTTCCAGTTTAAAAGATTGATTTGCCATACCAACAGTTCGGCCAATTTAGAACCTCCTATATGAGCGTTAATAAAATAAATAACTACTAAAATGATAGTCTATTGATTAATTGTTGTTATAGTCACTAGAATATACAGGCTGTTTTATTTTATTTTTAGAGCTCCCATTTCTTTCGGAAGATATCCGCATATAGGGCTGCCCCCTATGGCTCCTACCTATATAAGGATGTAACCCGTAGGTATGTCGCTTATTTGTATTTTAGATTTGACGTAACATTTTGTCTACGAAGATTGCGATCGAAAATCGAAACTACGTATGGTACGTATTTTTTCGTCTGCTACGAACTGCTACGAATACGGCTACAAACTAGGGGAGATCAGACGTTTTTGTAATTAATTAACTTTGATCATGCTTTATGGTTATCTTGCAGTGTTTTTGTTGTCATTATGCATGCAAATATAATAATTTCAAGTATATATTTTCATTTTGAACAAAAGGCTCTTTTGTTTGATTTTCCTTGTTGAAGAATTTCCGTATAACAATAATAAGTTATTTTCTTTTCAGATGGTACCTACTTATATAATTACAAAACAAAGACCTCATAGGCATCGTGGAATAAGGTAGATGGCGCGAGCCATAGAAGACGTTAGCAAGAGCTTAACTGACACTCTATATTTTTAAAATACCTATATATATGAAAAATATATCAACATTTTATGTATACCTACCCTACTGTAAAAATATATTTTTTTTTTATATTTTATTTTACAACTTTTTCGGCGTGTTTAATTTGTATATATCCATGCAAAATTACAACAGTCTCTATACTAAGCCGCGGACGGATAGACAGACGGACATGGCAAAATAAAGCGTGCGAATTTCCGCATTTTGCCTACCGTTACCGTACGCAACAAAACGCACCGCACAAGATCTCTTGTGCGGTGCGTTTTGTCTATGGCCCGAACGCAACACGTGAGTTTTCAGTTTCGGCCGTGAGCGTAAGCGTGAGCGTGACAATCCGTGATCCGGCCGCAGGAGGTACTTCTGCTGCTAGCGTTATTGACTTTGTACATTTTTGCTTTAGGTTTTGTAAAATAATAAAACTATAAAGTACCTACTAATCGAATTAATGCCGAACCCGACATGCACTTTGCAGGTTATTTTAAAACAATAAGTTTATTAGAACTTTTTTTTCAGTCCGCAACCATTAGCAGTCAGTCCCCGAAACGTGAACCTGGCACCTAATTTGATCTGACTGCGACGTTGTATGCGACATCGAATAGTTTTTTGTATTTCTCCATTTCTTTATTTCTTTCTTAGGGACTGTAATGTATTTTATCATGGACTAAACTAGCTGTTATTTGCGCAGTGGTGAAAATCTTTCTGTGGGTATTTAGTTACGTGTAGGTCAAGAAAATGATGTGACGACAATGATTTCAAGCATTTCGAAAATATTTAAAAAAGATGACACTCTGTGTTTTCAATAAAAGACTCGATAAAAATAACAAATAAAAAGATTTTGGCTTCATTTGATATCTCGATGAAAAGTACTCGTATGTGTTACTGTTAGCATTACGGCGGCTGGCTCACGGACTATAAACCAAAATAAGAAGCTTCCAGAAACGTGGTCGTGGTGGGCGTGATCTGCGTCACGCGGCAAACGCTTGTGACAGCCGCAATGGACTTCGTTCAAGACAAATAGTTATATACAATGATCCTGAAAAATGTTACATTCCCGTAGGATTGTAAAATAATGAATTAAAGGACTTCCATAAGTATCAGTTCAATCTGTTCATATTGTATTCACGCGATAACAGCTAGTTATTTATAAAAAAAGAATAGTTTATGATACTGTCACATAATGAGGGGTATTAGGTACACACGAGTGTTGGTTTTAAAATCGAGCCGCCAGGCGAGATTTTTAATAGTATCACACGAGTATGTGCAGTGTCATACACTACTTTATCTAATCTCATAAACTAGAATTAAAGCTATTAAATAAAAGATCAAAGTTGAAAGGGAAAGAAGTACCTAGTTGTTTGCTATTTAATGTTTATTTTCAATATTTGGACACATCGACTTCGTAATACTTATACACTTTATGCACTCTTTAACATTGAGTATTTAGACAATAATAAGGAACACTTAAATTTCTTAAACAATTTCTGGAAATAGGTCAGTATGTACGTTTTCCGAAAACAAAGAACCTTATTTTTGCATTTTCCATGCCATGAAATCCTGATAACACTTATCATATAGTTTTCTCGACTTTGCTGGTAAAAGACTGTAAGTGATTGTAGAATCTCGGGCGGAGTCCTATTTTTTTCAAATTTACTACAATCAGACATTTTTACAAGTCCAAGGAGATTACAAGATATTTATTACTTAAAAACCAATGAGGCGCCATATTTTTTTTTACGGCTCTTAAGACGAATCCTTTTGAGCCATCATACAGCAATCAAACCTTGTTTGTAACGCTATAAAAATGGTGAACAGCGTCTATAGCGTTCCATTAATAAAATAAATTGATCCCCAAGGATTTCCACCATCAATTATAAGATTTTGGAACGCATAATCGGTGTCACCATTTTTATGTGGCTCAAATGACATGTATCCAGATCCGTAACAATAATTGACCTGTATCGTAATATTCGTAATGGTTAAAAAATTTCATTATAGCATTGTTTTGTTCCAGAAAAAAGTGTTATAATAAATGTATTCATAAAGTACATACGTCAATATAAAATCGTTCTAAAGTTTATAATTTGAATTTTATGACGAGATAAGAAAACGTTATTTTAATATCGATGGTGAATCTACGGGGTGTATATGTGTCGCAGTTGGATGGTATAAACCGCTAATTCAATAAACCTCTAGTTGTTTGGTATTATATCTCGGTTTTGTTAAACACCTGAATATCGTTCTGCTGGATTGACAATATGTCACGTATATCAAACCCGCTAACCACATTTAGGTTATTTGCAGGCATGCTATTATCAAATGAGCAATTCATTGTTATTTTTTTTATCACGTGTGGCCTTCTCGTGGAATTGAAATAAAACCTCAATTCAACTTCTTACTATGTAATCTAGTCTCCAACCACAGATCTGTATATACTAGATAAATAAAATCTTTTAATTTGTATGGAATCCTTGTGTGCCAATTTTGAACTGTCAAATGTAATGTCACTGGTGACATTTAGTGATGAGAAAATTCTGTTCGCGCTAAATCGATTCAAAGACACCGACCAAATGAATGAAAATGAATTAAAATTCGATTTTCAGTCGATTATACCGATCACGATTATAAGAACCTTCTCGCCGTTTGCCCCTTTATATGTACCTATGTGCACTTAGAACTACACAATGAATTTTAATGCGATTTAAAGGCTGAAAACAGTCAGTAAGTCTTTTATGGGGAAGTGTCATTTTTATAATAAATTGCCAGTATCGGTCCTTGATATGCCAGACAGGAAATTCAAAGCCTATGTAAAGAAAGTACTTTGTGAGAAGGCTTATTATAGGACCGATGACTATCTTAAAGACAAAAAAGTCTGGCTTGAGCTTGGCGCGGGTCCCTCTTAAAGATATACTTAGATATTGGTGCATACTAAATTTACAAATGGACATTATTTTAAATTTCGTAATTCTTATAATTAAATTTAATTATGACATATATTTGGAACGAAAATCGAGTACTGAGTGCACTGAGTGTACAAAATTATTGAAGAAAGTACAGTGCTCGATTTTTCTAATAGAGGTATACCTAACTACGTGAGTACTGGTTCTTATTCTGTGGTATAACCTTAGACTTTTGAGCAAAATAGGGGTATAAGTTTTATACTCGGTATAGAACAGTACTCGGTTTTCGTTCCAAATATATGTTTTAAAAAAATGGGTGTTTAAAAGTTGACCAAATTATTCAATAAAAACAGGAAGCGTGGACACTCGCGCTGCGCGCGATTTTAAGACGTTACAAATAACGAGCCAATAAGGCGGCGGTACCTTTGGTACCCTTTGGCGAAAAGCCGCTCGCGCACTTATATTATATTTTGTTGGTTTTATTTTGACAAGCATATTATAGAAGCATAGATAACGTTAACGTACAAAAACAAACAAAACACAACATTTTTATTATTGGAGATGAGAGGGATGTCATCGCTACTTACCAAATCAAAGACCGGAAAATACAACACCGACTACAATATATACCAGGAGTTACGAGTATCTTATATATTAAAATGTAATCATCTATTGAAAAATTTAACAAAAAATGATATTGTTATCTTAGGATTTGGGAGTTATGATAAAGATATTTATAAATAACATTCAAATATCTGTATATTAATCGATAAATAAGGTTTGGCTTCCATTATTCTACTTCCAATTAATTTTAATCCTTATTTAATTCATTGACTTTAAATTATTACATTAAATTATGGACTCAACATTACAAAAAACCGTTAATCAAATCACAGTGACATCTATATTCATATAATAAAACAGTAAAAATCGCGTGTCTGCACATATAATAAATTTATCAAAAAATGAGTGTGGGCGATTAGAAAAGAGTAACTGAATACAAAAAAGATAAAAAAATCATTTTTGTCTGTCTGTCTGTATGTTCACGCTAATCTTTTAATTTACGGGACGGATTTTAACGCGGTTTTCAATAATAGATTAGGCTTACCTCGGAGCAACATATAGGCTTTGTTTCATCAAAATCGGATGTCAGGAGAAAAAGTTATCATCATTTTTAAGGTTATTTTTATCACGCCGCTTGCCTGTTAAGAAATGTATATAAAAATATCACTAGAAGGGTCGATTCGAAAGCTTAACTGCCCTACAAAATTAACAAAAATACTAATTCAACAAGATATATTTGTAGCCTGCGACTTTGTTCGCGTGAAATTGAGTTTATTACGAAAGTCTGTTTGTCAAAGTAAGTAGATGAGTTTATTCCCATTTTCGCTTTAGGAAATAGACCAAGATAAAGTTACCAGGTAATATAACGGGCGCTACATAACTTTCTCTAATTCTATATTTCGTATTATTGGGATACCTTATAAATACCTATGTGAACGTCATTTCACTGTCAAATCTGGATGTACATTTGGAAAACCGGCGAGGTATAGTAGGTATACTTATATTTGTCTCTTAAATAAAATATGAAAGATCAAGTCGTAAATTCACGATTTTTGCTTCCTTCTACCTATATCGAGAAGAAGATTTCGCCAAAACATTTCGCCTACGACAATCAAAATGGCGATGGCAAAAAAAAAGGCGATAATGATAACCTTTTTCAAAACAGTTGAGGCGGCCTGTTTCAGCTCAATCATTTGAGCCATTAGTTTTGAGTGATGTTGGGATTCTGTAGTACTTATTCCAGATCCTTTGCCGCGAAGGAAAAAATGTAAGACAATCTACTTATCTGAAGATATTTTACGCTTTCGCGACTCTGAGCAAGAAATTGATGCAATGTAACCATCGAAAGGGTAACCAATAGTCCTCTCAATTTTATGCAAGATATCGTCTTTTTAAGTAGGAATTGCTTATTAAATAGCCGTAGGGCATTACTATTTCCCTTATATTTTTTGATGTCGTGTGAATAAGAAAACAAGTTAAATTGAATTTATATATTTATGACAACTTATCAAATTTTAATTCAAAATAAAATAAAAAATTACGTACAGCGAGGTGAGCATAATATACGTCATGTTTAAAAACTGATCACCCTGGATGTCCCACACGGCATTTGGAAAAACATCAAAACGATTTTCGCCAAAACCCTAGCACAGCAATTAAACCTAATGTGTAACATGAAACCAGTACAAATTCAGTCTAATTAGCACCTAATAGTTTGGGATGTATGCACAATGGCAAACAAAAAAGCCGTCAAAATCGTAGACCGAACACTACACTACGGGACATTAATCGTGAGGAACGTTAAATTACTTTGTCAGGAATTTATTTTATTTATTTAACTTCATACACAAATACAAGTGTAATGGCAGAGTTAAAGCCTAAAGGCCTTATCTACCAGTCAACCAACTGGGTGATATTGAGGAAGACAAGGGTAGTGCAAAAACTCAAAAAGAAATGTGGTGAAAAATTAACCAAGTATACTTAAATATGTATTAATAAACCATAAACTACATACAAATAATACACACTATTATTAAACTAAGATATACTACTCACATATACTACATACACTAAGAACTATCTGACAGTTGTTTAAGAAAATGTGCTTTCACCTGTTTTTTAAATGAAAAGCATGGAGATGTGTAGGCCAAATCCTTAGACTGCTTTGGCCAAGTATGGCTCTGGCAGGACAGAGAGGGTTGTGCTCCTGCAGTGGAGACTAAAAAAGACCCGATGATGAATGTATGTGCCGAATTACAATAAAAAACTCGGACTGTAAATTACACACTAAGTAACTAAATTTTTAAATTTGCACATTAAAACTGAATTTTACGCGGACGAAGTCGCGGGCACCAGCTAGTGTTTAATATTCAAATGTTTTTAAGGCAATTTTTGTCATATGGGTAGAGGTTAAATGAAAATATGTAACAAAATAATTATCTTTGGACATTTTAATTACCACTTTACCCCTTTGAGGCCTTCTTCGCTACCTCCCTCTGAATTTGCAGGATTGGTGAGTCATTCATCGGACTTTGTGCAAAGCAGAGCACACATCTAATGTCCTTGCGCCTTCTCCTGCCTCCTCTGCGCCAATCTCGCGCACCACCCAGCAAGTAAACCTCTTCCATTGCGTACGAGCAAGAGATATCGGATTGCTGTTTACCGATAGCTGATTGAATTCTATTGTGCTTAATTCCAGTTCTTTTAATATTATAATCAAACTACTTACGACTTGGCCTGTTTTAGTGACTCCACCTCGATGAGTATATTATTCATAAAAATATAAACGCTAGAAGAACTATTTTCTTGACAATTACAGAGGATTTCAATCACATATCGAAAGAATTTCCCATTTTAACATAAACATAACCAATAAAAAAAGCTCGCAGTTATTACGGTGAACATATTAAGAGTGAAGACGGAACTTACATAATAGAAGTAGGTATATAGATATAACGAAGGCCTGGAAGAATTCAATATTGCAGCCGTAAGTCCATGGTTGTTGAAGGCACGAATTCAATCGAGATATAGACAGCCTCGTATTTATTATACATATATTTTGGTACAAGGTATGGTATGGAAGGCAGACAAGCTATATACGGCCACTACAGCCGTTGCATCATCGCCAAAAAAAACCTTGGCTGTTGTTTCCACGTTGTGTCATTATTGTGGTATTTAGGATGCGGAGATATCAGTAAAACTAATTTCCTCCCGCAACATTATTAGATAATATTATAATACGACATGATGTAGAGAATGAAGCTGAGGAGTCTAGTGGCGATGAGTTATAACAGCCTTTCTCTTATGAATTTTCTTTTGTATATCCATAAACTTTTTTTCGTTTTGCAAACGGCCTTATTGTGTAAACCACGTTTTTTTTTTCACTTTATTTAAAGGCTTTTATCTTAACAGACATGTAAGCCCTATCGTTGAGCTATACCGATATCGTAATGATTAAGCTTATCTTATAATAATATGAATTAATCTTATAATTGTTATTTTACACCTGATTATCCGAAAAGAAAGATGATTCCGTGCTTCGGAAGGCACGTAAAGCCGTTGGTCCCGAACGCCATCTAGCGTTTGTACCTATCCTAGGATTGGTTCTGGTCTACCCTTTGGGTTGCGGAGGTCAGACGGCAGTCGCTCTGTGTAAAAACCAGTAACCTCGTCAAATCGCCTAGGTTAGGTAGCGGACCCCGGGCTCTGAAGCGTAACCGCTGACGATGCAATCGGGAATACGCTCGGATAATGATATAAAAGATATGTTTGTATGTCTATATGTCATCAAAATAAACGGGCAAGTGCGAGTCGGACTCGTACATGAAGGGTTCCGTACCACCGTACAATGGTTTTAAAACGTTTCTTGTATGACGACCCCCTTTAATTTTTAACTTTATCTTATTTTTAGTATTGTTGTTATAGTGGTCATAGTAATACATAATTAGTGAAAATTTCAAGTAAGTATCTAGTTAATGCCATTATAAAGATCGAGTTAAAAACGACCCCCTTTAATTTTTAACTTTTTTTTATTTTTAGTATTTGTTGTTATAGCGGCCATAGTAATACATAATCGGTGAAAATTTCAAGTGTCTAGCTATTACGGTTCAAGAGATAGAGCCCTGTGACAGACGGACAGACAGACAGACAGACGGACAGACACACGGACAGACGGACAGATAGACAGACAGACGGACAGACAGCGGAGTCTCAGTAGCCATTTCTAAACTAAATAAAGTCGCAAATAAAGATACAGCTTTAACAGCATATTTTGGACATGCTTGAGTCTATAATTAGATATGGTTTCATTACGAGTATGTAGGGAAATGGTACCAATATAAAAAGAGTGTAAAGATGCATAAGATCAATTAACAACATACCACCATATATTTCGAGTAGACCTTATTTCAAATCACTGAATATATTAACCCTGCCATTCATATACATTTTAGAAATAAGCATCTTTGTGAAACAAAATGCGCATTTATTTGTTCAAGCTAGACACTTCTTCCTTAGAACAACACGAAATTGTAATAGACTTGTGTTAAATGTAGTAACAAAAACTGAAAAATATAAAAATAACTCTTTTGCAATATGCAAAAATATTTATAACAAATTACCATCTGCACTGAAGTGCTCCCATTTAATAAATTTAAATCATCTCTGTAATAATGGCTGCAAAAAAAAGATTTTATTCAATTAATGAGTTTTTAGAACATTTAATAAAGTTAAAGATTGCGAATTCGATGCATGAATAATTTGATCTAATAATATTTTAACAATGTCTGAAAAATTTGCATGCTATTGAATATGGCTAAATAAGTTAAGCTACTGTATTTAATTGTATTTACCTAACACCTGTATTGTACACCCTATTTATTGCAAATAAAAAATTATCTTATCTTGAGGCCAGTAAAAGCCAATACTTATCGTTGAAAATTTGTGACAAACCCACCATTGACGCAACGTGACCGTCTCAAGGGGCCGGGCCGCCCCTGTTCCCGCAACATTGCGATATTTTTCACGTGATTTCCGCACGTGACTGAGAAAGAAATCCTATTGTTATGTAACCTACCAAAAGTTTCCAAATAAAATATTACACAAGATTCAGACAGACATGTCGCATACGCAGCGATAGCCGATTCAGAGATTTAAGCCTTTATTGGAGTCCCACTGCTGGGCAAAGGCCTCCCCTTTTGCCTTCAACTCATCTCTATTCAGAGCAACAGCCTATTTAATTAAACATAAAAATATCAAATCCAACCCCGGTTGAATATCAAAACTATAAAAGATCTTGGACCAATTAAATCCACCCATCATCCTTTAGATTTTGAATAGCCCACACATTTTAAATTTTTTCTTTGCTGACTACAGTTTTTTTACCCATTTTCTCAACTGGAAATGGATTTTAGTAAATTTGAAAAGCTGCTCGAAAAACCGCGAGCTGCTGCAGTTGTCTGATGATTTAGGTGAAAAAAGCCACTTGCGGCCCGAGGGGCAAAAAACAAACAGTAAGATTGTTTGGCACTATATTACTATTTGGTACTATATTGGAAAAACAAAACAACAAAATTGACGGACATTGGTTATGACATCTTTCCTAATTACTCCTGCATTTCTTCCGAGAGTTACCGACCGGACATGGCGGCAGGCAGGGGCAGTTGAAAAACCTGCATTCGTGCAGCGCGTACTCGTCCCCGGTGGCGTAGCAGCGCCCCAGGCTCAGCATGTCTTCGAAGTCACACCTGGATGGACATAATTAGGCTCTATCTTAATGTTCTTTGAAAAAAAATTTACAGCTTTGGATACAATCCTTTAGCCTAAGTATCTTTAGTTTTGTTGCATCTTTATTCGTAACAAGTTACAATCTAAGGTTGGTGTCGGTCTTTGATTGCTTCAAGGGAGCTTCTGGCGACACATCTATACGAGTCCACTGGTTTTCATAGCCGAATGAGTGGCGGACGACGCCTGGAGACGCTCACACAGTCCGCAAAACAAATATCACTACAGCCTTTATGACTGTTAACTTTAACTATTTTACACATTGTTCATGAACATGAGCATTTATAAGACCAAACTACAGCAATTTCACATTATAAAGTCCACTAGAATCAATTTGCAAAATAATTTGAAGCAAACCCCAACCGAACGCCTTGACTTCCTGCCAAAAACTCCCTCTTAATGTGTGGCGACCTCTACGCCACTACGAGGAACTACAACCACAACAACAAAGCGACAAAATAGTTCACAAGATGATTAAGAGATGGCTCTAGCAGTATCCAAAATCGCGATCCCAGAATCTGGTTGCAGCTGACCACAATACCTCATACAATCTCCGCCAATACACCGTCAGAGCCGCGGTCCACCATGCCTGGCGGGAAGATCTTCCCTTTTAGCGGTCAATCATATCACCTCATTCTAGCTACAAAGTACCTTTCTACACTATGGTCTTTTACCATTAGGTATATGTTTGAGATCACCGGATGGCTCCTTTATTGGACCAAAGACTACTTATTTTTTTGGGTCCAGCGATCTCAATTTATATTAACAACATATTCCAGACATGGAATTACTTTACTTTTATATAGTTATTGGCATTTTATGTATTAGCGAATAGAATACGAACCTATCCATCACTATTTTGATTCTCTTTTCTACCTATATGCCAAGTGGCCTTAGGATGTTATGGCCCGAGGATCTGTCTACCCAGCTAGTGATAAAAACGTCTCTGTATCTTGCTAAGCCAGACGTTTTCACTATCTAGTTGACTTCTCACATAGAAGCACATTGCATTGCTACAGACTATTACTACTATATTAGATTTTTTTTAATCATTGTGTGACTTACGAGTACTCATGTACCTGTGGCCTTATAATGAATAAAGATTTTATTTATCTATCTAGTATCTTACTTGCTGTCTTCGAGTAGAGACCTCTCGGCGTCGTTGAGCGTGGGCACGGCGTACTCCACGATGCCGCCCTTGCCCACGGTGATGGGCGTCGCGCAGACCGACATGCCGAAGCATTTCTCAGGATCGCCCTGCTCCACTAACGCGCTATCGATGAATGTTGGCTTCTCAAAAAGACCTAAAAGCGGGGCTTCATGGTCATAATCAAATTTTTTAAGTCTCCACTGCAGAAGCACGACCCTTCTGTCTCTCGACCAGAGCCATACTTGGCCAGAACAGTCAAAGGGTTTGGCCTACACTCTCCACGCTGGCCAGACGGGTTAAAGAGGTCTCATTGTTAAGCTTGTATTTCCTAAGTCGCCTCCTACGACATTCACGGGAAGACTTGGAGTGGTCCTGTACTACTACTACTCTGTCGGGAACCATAATGTAGTTAGATTTAATTGGGCATAACGTACCTATGTTTGGGTATTATGTAATTGGATTTTATTTTCATACTGATTTGAGAGGAAATAAGTTAGAATCGGAACAAGTAAGGGGCCAAAAGCCCTGTAGGATACAAATCGGTGTGAAAGAAATCTCCCGGTCCTGAATTCCAGTGTGGATACAACTACGTAGAAGTATATCTTGAATGTACTAGGTACAATTTTCGTAAAGATATGATATAATATTGATCAAGGTTTTAATACGACTAAAGTGTGTTTTTAGTATTCACCTTTCATGATATTCAGGACAAATCTGGCCGTTGAGAACCCGATGGACAAATGGCCCTGCTCGTTGTTGCTCTTAACTTTGCAAATGATCTCGTCTGCCTCTCGCACCAGTCGCACCAGGCAGTCTACCTGACTCTGCATTACAAAAATGTAATTAGCTATTCCATACAAACATTTTTTTACCGAAACAGATTTCACCTATCTACTTAGATATATACATAAATCGGACGTTTACAAAATATAATTGAATATTTGGTCAATAATTAAGTAGGTACCTATTAGATAGTCACTTAGTAAAAAGTGACTCAATTTTTTACACTGTAAACTGGTAAAAGTGTAGGTGTTCAATCCAATCCAACGATCCGTCTACCTTACTTACCTACTTAGAGGAGGTCGGTGGCCCGGTGGGAGTACGAATTGCTAGCGTTGTCACAAGTTAAGCAACCCCGGGCGTGGTCCAACTTGGATGGGTGACCACAAGTGGTACAAAAATTTCTCGAGCTCCTCCGTGCTTCGTAAGGCACGTAAAAGCCTTTGGTCCCGGCTGTCATTGTATGGCAGTCGTCAAGCTATGTCAGATAGGCATCTTGCTTAGGCAGCTTGAAAAATCTGACACCAGTGTTGGCCACTTACATACACGAAAAACAAACAGTACCTACTTCTACTTTACTAATGTCTCTAACAGTTCAGACATTAATAAAGTAGGACTATTTTATGTACATTTATGTGGGTAAAGTATTAGTATACGGTACTACTGTATGTCGATTGCCATTTTAATTTTTTTTCAAATTGTCCTGGGTCTTTGGTGTTTATTTATATATGTATTTATCATAAAATATAGTATCGTTAAGTAAGTATCCCATAACACAAGTTTAGAACTTACTTTGGGGCTAGCTTAATCAGTGTGATTTGTCCCTATATATTTATTTATTTATTTATTATTTCTTTATGAGACATATGTTCAAATTAATATTATGGGTAAAAAAAGCAAAGGTTATCTTGACATTAAGTTCTAAAGAACCGAAAGGACAGAAAAATTTGAAACGAATGCTGTCAGTCTCACTTGAGGGATGTTCCCTGCTTTGGCTGCTGAGAAGACAGGCACGCGCGTGCAGCGTCCGGTGCCGAGCACTACGGGCGTGTTGCTTGAAGTGGGGTCGCTGCCCGTCATGGAACAGAACAGCTGGTTGGCGCGCATTGCGTTAATAGCGTTCACGCCGAGGACGCGTCGCTTGTTGTACCTGCCTGCCATCTTGAGTGTCTGTTATAATGAAATGCAATGTTTATAGACTGAGATAGAGATGGCCGCAAGGCCATACCTAATTGAAAGTAGAAAACTTAGATTCCTGGTAATAGTCAGTGCTAGAGCGTCCTCTCCTTAGGGGGTTCCCAGTTGCATCTTCAGTTGTGTTGTTAGGGAGTCCGGACACGGCTTTCTGGCTTTTACTTTTTAACTTCGGCTTATGGCAACCTTGTATGAGAGCATACAATGGTCACATTGTACGTTTTTAGAAACTTACTTATATCACGGACTAATTTATTGTATTAATTTATTTCCAGATATTTCAAAAATGTATGCCTGGAAATCTTAGTCCTGGCAGAAAACTGTTATTGGCTAATAACTCAAAAAATACTGGATTCTCGAATTTTATACTTTATCGGACGTTTTGTTAAAAATATCTATATGCTCAGACTATCAAATTCGTCACTTTTTTTCCAAGGGAACATTTTTGGCAACTAGGTACCGGTTTTCGCAAGGCGACCGTACAAACGTAGGCGACTCTCTTTCAATTATCTGCTATGTCACGGCCAAGTCCGCAGATAATGGAGTTCCTCACGCACTCTTTCTGCGAACCTCCGCTCCGCTCATTCAGCGCAGCATTTTAATTTCCGTGACACGCAGCTCCTGATAGTGTCACTTAAATGTTGGCTACCCTTCAGATCTGTATCATATCTTACTAGATGTACTAACTGAGGTTTCAGTAGAACGAAGTAGCTTCTTTTTTTAACCGACTTCAAAAAAGGAGGAGGTTATCAATTCGACTGTATGTTTTTTATTTTTTTTATGTGTGTTTGTTACGCGATATCTTCGCCAATTGTGAACCGATTTTGATGATTCTTTTTTATTTGAAAGCCTTTACTACCAAATTGGTCCCATTTTAATTTGGTAAAGATATGATGAAGAACTTAGGAGATATGGAAGAAATTCCTAAAAAAAAATTTAAGTCGGTTGTTTTTTTTGTTAAAAATGTAATTATTTTGTTAAAAATTTAATTATTAAATCATAAAAGCGACGACGTATGCTTAATTAATTGGGAAGAAAGAAGTAAGTTAACTAACATTTACACATAGCGCAAAGTTACAATCAACTGGCGGTGTCTGCACAGCTAGGATAGCCTGCGGGCAGAACTGTGCGCAGGCGAGCGTGGTAGTGCGCACCAGCTGCATGTTTTGAAAGAAGAGTTCACGGTCCGTCGTGTTGCAGCACGGCGGCGCCAGGCAACTTCCACCGCAGATCACCACCACATCGGCATCCTGCTCGACAACACCGAAACATGTAACGATAAGTAGAGGTATACGATGGCTAGTAGCTGATACATCCTTACACGAAAACTGTTCTTTTCATGTGCAAATATTTAAAGTATGCAGTTCATGATACTGATCATATTCCTTATGACTTTCCATAAAAGCCCCACGATTAAACATAGGTAGGTACTTTTTGTTATGAATTTTTACCAACACATGCAATGACTATCGTGTATTATAATTTGAATTCAGAACTAAGTAACTTGTAGGTATTTATGTATATTTATTTATCTACACCCATACTATAAATCCTCTATAAAAGTTTCTGAAACAGTTAGCTTATTGCCAACATTATAACAATCAGTGTCATAGCAGTCATAGTAACCATAATATCATCCAAACGCGTGATATAATGTTGTACTAAATTTCATTATGCAACGCAAATCTTTTTTTTTAATTCATAAAGATAGAGGGATCGAGCCTGTATCTTTATGCCATTTTTGAAACGCGGATTCACGTAAACGAATGAATTTTTTCCTTACAAAAAAACGTTCGATTAGTGACTCCGCGTTTGAAAAATGGCACAATTGTCTTGCACGCGCGTTTCACTACCACAGATTCGAAATTTAAAAAAAAACATGTTATTTGAATTTACGTCGCATCCTGCCATTTTTGTTCGTAAATAGCATTTCAAAAAAAATATTACTTTGTTGTTTACAAAAATGAGTGATACAAGCTTTGATAATACCTACACCAGCAGATATTTCTAATGCAGCAAAGGACATTTCTAACCAATTATTAAAGTCGGAAAAACAATATGAAAAGGCGTACCAAGATTTCATTAATTGGACAATATCGAAGAAGTAGTACTTACATCATTTTTTGAAGATGTGATAATAGTATATTTTCAAGAATTATTCGACAAATTCAAATCTTCATCCCTATGGACCTTCTATTCAATGCTCAAAAGTACGCTGAGTATTAACTACAACGTAAATATCTCAAACTATTCAAAATTAATTGCCTTGCTAAAACGTAAAGCAGAAGGTTATACCTTTTATAGAGGATTCATATTAGACATGGGTAACTCCGGATTCGAATATTTAAATGGGCCGATTCATCAACAGGAGCCGATACCCGTACTGAATCCCGGTAATCGTTATCGGCTCCCGCGAGTTATTGAGTCCGCACCGATTTTGGTCCCGCCGAGAACCGATGGCGCCTGTCGGGTCGCAAGCCGCGAGCCGCGTTTCGGCTCCACCGCGTCTCGGGAGGAATCGGGAGTCGAGAGCCAATATTATTCTATATTGAAACCGGTACCAGAAAGGACATCTTTATTCTGTAGATTCAATAGCGAAACTTAGCGGACCTCGGAGCTGGAGCCGATAAGGGAGTAGGAATCATTAAGATGAGTCGGTACCGGATGCGGAGTAAGATTTAGTGAGCCGAAACACTCCTCCATGTCTAATTCATATCATGGGTGTAGATAAAGTATTGTATGCAACTGTTCATAATTAGGTATTAAAACACTCATGTGATACTATTATCATACACCCACTTTCGTGTTTTAATACCCCTTATTATATCACAGTTGCATAAATAACTATTATACTTTATTGTACACACATATACAAATGTATTATGTAAATTTATGTAGTTTTGTTTTGATATCTGTATTAACTATATAGAGCTGTAAACGGGTTTCCTTTTTAAAATAACATTCAGGTACTATCTTATTTATAATTTTCTTTATTATTTACTGTTCCGACTGAAACACCACAAGATTCAGAAACACGTGTTTGGACTTTTTGAAAATAAATAACCGTTGTTTTCTTTGTTGAATGCATCGGTTTCTTGTAAAGATATATTTTATCTACGCTAAAAATTATCAGTGCTTGCGACTTGAGCAGATTTCCTCCCATTTTTAAGTTAAAAGAGCGGTAACAACTCTATATTCTTACTTCCAAGTCATTTGAGAACGTCTGGTCTACACCCAAATGCAAAAGGCAACTGATAGAAATCACAGATAAATATTATGTAGCAAGCTAATAGAAATTTGATGACTGTAGAAACTTGAAGTTTGACGAGAGATATTTATAAGGATAAAAAAATAACCTGATACTATATGTTACATACGATACGGGTAACTCACGTGAAAACATCAGCTCCTGGCCGACATGATTCGACCTCACCCGGAGGTCGTCGTCAGGGCGAATGTGATGCGCGACGCCGCACGACGACTTCCCGTACCACACTCCTCCGGATAATCTCTCCTCGGATCGGATCTCGGACCTCCGGATGAGGTCGAAACATGTCGGCCAGTAGCTGATTTTTCACGTGAGTTATCCTATTTATCTTATGTTTCAGTTGGATTGTACCTATAATCCGCTAATTGTGATTTTAAAAGCAAGTACAGTTCATGGCCCTAAACATTATTCTCTAGATAGAGCAGCTGCTCTACACTTATAAGCGAGGATGGAATTGTGCTTATTTTTTTGACAATTTTACTTGGCAAAGTCAAGAAGGGTTCCGTACCTCAGTAGTATGTTTTAAAACGCTGACAAAACACGTTTCTTGTATGACGACCTCCTTTAATTTTACCATTTATCTTAGTTTTAGTATTTGTTGTTATAGCGGCCATAGTAATAGTTATAAAATGATATAATCGGTGAAAATTTCAAGTATCTAGTTAATGCAAGTATAAATATCGAATTAAAACGCTGAAAAAACACGTTTCTTGTATGACAACCCCTTTAATCTTATTTTTTGTTATAGTGCCACAGTTATACATAATTAGTAAAAATTTCAAGTATCTATTTAATGCCATTATAAAGATTTAATTTGGAACTTATTCTTATTTTTAGTATAGCGGCCATAATGATACATAATCGGTGAAAATTTCAAGTGTCTAGCTATTACGGTTCAAGAGATAGAGCCCTGTGACAGACGGACAGACAGCGGAGTCTCAGTAACAGGGTCCTGTTTGCACCCTTTGGGTACGGAACCCTAAAAAGGTAGATACTTAGACTTTGACAGCTATGCTATCAAAGATAGTTTTAGGTTACTGAGCAGGCAGTAGATAGGTACTATTTATGTTAAATAAAATGCATAATCCTGAGTTACTCTTACTTCAAGTGCGTCTCTCATGTAGGCCTTTCCTTGAAAAGCCTCGATCTCGGTGCTGGTGTCGATGTGGGCCACGTCATTGGCGACTCCAAGGACCTGCCTTTCGGGATAGTCGTCGTACATGGCCAGTTTTTTGATAACCTTATGCTGCTTTAGTAACAACGAGATTATCCGGCCGACATCACTACCTGCCCCTATTACTGTAACCTGAACCAGAAAATCAAGTACGTAGGTATTATTTATGAATGTAAGTACCAGCTACTTACTAAGGTACTACTTATTGACTGGTACATGAGCAAAGTCATTAAAGCCGTAACTGAATTTTACGGGGTCCAGTGCTGCACCCATTTAGCAAAATTTTAAATGATGTCTCCATTTTCTTTGAAATGATTTATTTTAAATGGAGGCAGCACTGGACCCTGAACTATTTAGGTACGGCCTTAATATCGAGTGTGTTAATAACACTGATGTCCGATTTTTCGAGCTGCCTAAAGGCATCTGACGTAGCTCAATGACTGTCATCTAGTGACAACAGTCATTATTACACGCTAGTGAACTGGTGTGCATGTGACTGCCTCCGTGGTCCAGTGGGTAAGGCGTTAGCCTTGTGATCCGGACGTTGTGGGTTCAAATCCCACTGGGAAGCATACGTTGTGAAAAGTTTGTAGGATATTGCAGGCTTGAATCACCTGATTATTCGAAAAGAAAAATGATTCCGTGCTTCGGAAGGCACGTAAAACTATTGGTCCCGAACGCTATCTAGCGTTTATACCTATCCTAGGATTGGTTTTGGTCTACTTTGGGTTGCGGAGGCCAGACGGCAGTCGCTCTGTGTAAAAACTAGTAACCTCTTCAAATCACCTAGGTAAGGTAGCGGACCCCGGGCTCTGAAGCGTAACTGCGGACGATGCAACCGGGAATACGCTTAAATGATGATTAGTGAACTAGTGTGCAGGTTTCCTCACCATGTTTTCCTTCACCGGAAGCAAGTGGTGGTAGTTGAAAATGACCGTACGTGAGTACAAGCTCAGATACAAAAGTCGCGCCTAGCGAGTATCGAACTCGTGCGCCACAGACGCACAGCCGGTGTCTACACCTCGGAACAATAAAACCAAACCCAGGTCTACACCGCTTGGCCACCACCGCTACAACTACTTTCAACCGAGAAATGTGAAAGTAAACGGTCTGGTACAAGAATATTTGTTTTAATTTTAGGGATGACCATACGCATATCTTTTTAGCTACTACAGCATAGGTAAGTATCAGTATATCGTGAAGCTGAAAATACTTCACCATTTTTGGCTATCAAACTAGTATTCGCACACACCGTTCGTTGAAGAACCAAATATGGGAATCGAACAGGACACAGGACTCGCGCGCCGCTTTAGTCTAATAGAGAGATGTTTATTTCAAAATGATGATAAAAATTAATGTTGTTTAATTTTCAAATTTTGTATGATTTTATGCGCTTCGCTTCTATGATGAAGCGAACTTTGAGCAACAGTGTCCACATGTTTTCAAATATTTGTGTTTGATGAGTTACTTAATCTGATGTAAAAATATAGGCCTCGTGCCCACGTATCCGGTTTGCGCCGTGTCGGCGCGCCGGACCGGCGCTTCGGCGTCCGGTCGAGCAGTCATGTATGACGCCTGTAGGTGTGTCCACGTCGCCTCGTCGGCGACGGCGCCACGCCGTCACGACGCAAACCTCAACGACGTCCTTATTTTACTCGTGTGAAAGAAAAATACCTTTTGCAGTGACCTGGGAACAGGACAAAATCGTTCGCACTCTCGTTCTATCTGAGCCAGCGCTTTAGACATTACAAAATTCTTGTAGCTGGCTGCAAGAGTCAGCAGCGGCGTGCGAGCCACCTGGTGAAACAGTTGGAAAACGAGACGCAACATTTTTTTTTGTAGTTATGTACAATCATAAATTATAAATGCATAATTAAGTTAACATTGATTTTGTGGTTGCGATAAGTTATGAATTTTGTTTAATTTATTTTGGTTATTGATTTTTTTTTACTTGATTTTGACACGGTTTTGATATGTGATAGATGATCAACATTTTGTCAAGCAAATGTCATGTCAAATAAAGATTAGAATTGTAAGCAGATTCTAAGGCACAAACACAGAGTAATAATATACTAGGTACATATAAGCACAAAGAACAATAACCATAGGAATAGTACCTACGTGACATTCGAGTACACCATTTTGCGGCCGCTGAAACGAACGTGAACGTCACTTTGAGTAACACTGACGATAGCGAATGAGTCTGAGTGAATAACCACTTGGTTGAGGATCTAAGTCTCGCACTAAAACTCAAAGATCAAAAAAATATTTATTTCATTTGGTATCTCATTGACTTTTTAAAAATTGCATCTTATAACAATGGACATAAGTATAATTTAAAGAGTTTAAACATTTCTGTGGCTAGAATGTCGTCATGCAGATTTACTATCTTGCCAAAAAATCTATACTATCTTGTTCAAAAAATCTGGTGTGAACTACAGGTTCATCGTATATTGGATAGCAGCTATTGCAATTACCCAATAATATATAATTTAGAGAAAAGATTTTATTCTTAGCCTCTAGAGGTGTCCCACTGCTGTTGCCCAGAAAAAAATAAAGAAAATTGGTAAATCATTTTTAAAACTAAGAGAGCTTTGGTTATTTTTAAGCGATTAGATCTTTAAGCAAGTGGTATTACATGTCTGTATCGCTCGCTGCAGTCAATGTGACATTCCATTCCGTTTTCAACGGAATGGTTGTCACCACGCTTAGTATTGTTTCTTTTGCGATATTGTAACTAAACTATTTTATGGAACATCACACTACAACTGTACACTGAGCAGCATATTTTTTACTTTGCTAAGCAGCTTTCTCTATGGGACATAGTACCTAGCAATAGCGACCATAGAATGATTTTACTCTTAGCGAGATAGAGAAAGCGAAAATATTATTCGGCGTCCCATACAACGTAGAACATTATAGAAATCCTTGGATAGAGCCCTTCTTACGGCCACTAAAAACACTACATCTCTATATTGAATCCACCCGTCTAGGTCTTGTATTGCTTTCATCAAGGTGCGATCAGCGGCTTTGACTATGCCATCAACCAATCTCATTGCTGGATCTGTTCCAGGCCACCATTCGGTAAAGCCTTAATCCATTGCCATCATATCAATGCTGCATTAAAAATGTAGTCATGATTTTTTCCAATGCAATTTATAAAAACAAGTTCATTTCATGACACCGATTGCATTCTCCAACATGAAATACAGGAACGTCGTATTTTGTTTTTTGGGAAATCACTATTACGGATTAAACTTGCCGCAAACTGAATTAAATATTCTCCGGTAATTATATTAGAGTAAGTATGACTGAATCCATACCTACTGCACCACCTTATTTGTAAAAAAAGTAATATATTATGATAATATCATAATTCATATGTTTCTCAATTGTTTTACAATTTAAATATCTGTCTAATGCTTAACTGTGAGCGGGATTGTATTTGTTATCTTGTTTACGATTAAGGGCTGGAAAACATCGGCGATTCGTCGGCGTTCTGTCAGTCTCTCTCGCTCTAGCAAATGACGGTTTTGAGCGACAGAAAAGGATAATTATAATTCAAATAAGAAAGGAAAGCAGCATAATTATAATTCTGTTCCATGCTGACAGACGTGTCCCAACCTAAAATCCCAATGATAGGTATAATATAGGTATAATGGGATCCAGTGGCAGGCACCACTGTATTCCAATCTTAACCATATAGAAAATTTGAATTCGTTAGGATTCCTAAAAACTTACTAATAGTGAAAATAAAACAAAACTTAGAACAGACATCAAATTTAATAGATATAAGTTTCACCTATAATATGTTTAACATTCATATTGATTATATTATATTGTCTACCCATATACAGGCATACTGTTTATGTATAGATAGGTACAACACGGAGGAATTAAAAATGACTAGAACTATTAGAGAGCGAAAGCCGTCCTGACAAATATTTAACAACGTCTACACCCATAGTAAGTACACGTTACGGCTTCAAACAATTGCTTATCTAATATTATTGTTTACTGTTCCATAAACTTATAACAGCGAATAATAATTAAGGCAAAAATGCAATTCCATTCATTGTTGGTGAAGTTGCTCTAAAACCAGATTTCGTTGTCACTACGTAGCCACGTACTCAAATTCAAAGTTTATTTTACATTTGACAGACTAAAAAGCGACTTCACTACAAAGTTTATTCCATAGCGTTTAAATTTCAGTTATGATCAGTGGTTGGCGTAGGCAGTGCTATTTCGTAGGATTAACGTGAATATGCCTTTCGCGGAATTGATCATTAAACGATATGATTACAATAATGTGGTGATCCCACATTTAATACCATTGTCACCACCGTGTATAATAATGATTTTTTAACTTACAATTGAAAACACTTTTTACTGAATTTTTACATCTGAATTTATTTTATATTAACGAGCATTGAAAACAACATTATTTGGTACTGCGATGTTTAGGAAGAAAATATATAGGAATCTTACTCATATATTAACAGTATCATTTGAGTCCATTGTCCTCAAATAGCTCTTCATACGCCGATCTCTGGTTATGGAACATATTTCATAATTGAAATGGAAACAGAAGTTCTTAATTCATAGGTTTAAAGACACACATTGTAAAATTAGTGCTGTCAGAGGTAAATATAACTCTGAATGGATAGCAATATGACCCTGTATCACACGCACTGATTGTCATGCCAGAAAACGAACAGGACGCGCAATCATTTTGAGTTTTCATATTCAGTTTACAATGTTTTTTAAAACTGCGTATTCGTTTTGCAACTGCCATATCTATCAATTCAAACTCTCAACGGAAAGTACATTATTAATGTGCGGCCGACATGAGATACTTACATGAACACAAATCTTTATAATTAAGGTCAGCGCTCAGTTAACATAATTTACTCTTATTCTAATGGAAATCTACTTAATTAACTTGCTAATGATCATACGATGCCGTGTGTTCTTTTAAAAACTCGGATTACAGGTTATTTTTTATAATTTTGGTTAATATAATAGTTGATTAGATAACAAGGGTGTAAAAAGTAAAAAAGTCTTATTACACAGAATTTAGCCACCCGAGCGTGTGTGCTATATATAATATGTGATCTGAGGCTTTATATAACAGCTATAACCGTGGTGTGTATGGATCGTTCGCTGAAAAAGTTCGCATACTGTCGGCGCACCAAAAAGTCCGCGTCTTTGAAAGAGGTGGTGCCGCTTTTTTCAATGCGTCCACAGTATACCTTTTTACAATTTTACGTCTCCCTTGGCCAATAAATGGCTTACGGACGCACAAAGGGCTCAAGATACTACTTTTTCACCTAGAGATACATAAAGCTTATTTGTTGTAAGGTAGACATAGGGTAAAGGGTCATGTGCACCTTTAAAAAAGTGGAAATATAACGAACCCAATGAGACAAACAAATGGCTGAACTTTTAAACGTTAATGTCAAACATCGAGGACCTACTGCAGACACTTTCAAATGATAAAATTAGTTTGTTTTGGCAAAATTTTGTACCTCATTCGTGCCTTAAACGTATTGTAATTAAAGTTTGACATTAATGTTTTGTCTACCATTGGCTTGCACACGCACTCTTTAGCTACTAGCAGTGCGTCAACTACATTTATTTTCTCTTTTGTTTATAGTAACAGCAAATTAACAAAAAACACAATTTATGTAAATACGAGTAATCATTTAGATCTAGGCTATACTACTACTTTTATGACCTCGTTAGCATGCCCTCGTCCAGGTCATCTTTAACATATCAAATAATATTAAGCGCTGACCTTAATGGATGTAAAGAGCTTAAACATTAAAAACACACTCGACAGGCCTAAATAATTAAATTTACAATCTAAGCTGGCATTCTGAGAGTGAAGCTCTCAGCCCAGCTTAGCCTCTTTACTTAAATCGTTTGAATCTTAACGTGCGCCGTAGTATTAAGTTATATCAAATAATATGTATTTTAGGTTAAGGTATATATTGATATGGACCAATAGATGTTTATTTTATGTAAACCCTTTTGTTGCCTGCAATAATTGAATTACACTGATCGACAAAATTTGTAATTTTTTTTGTCACTGGAATAAGCCTTGTTGTCTCTTATAGATTTTTGTAAAGTGTATATGGACATAATTTACTTTTATTCCTAGGACGTCAGAATTTTGAATAATGTTATATCAAAGATCCGATTTTCCCGATTTTCTGATATTTTCAATTATTTATATTAAATAGCTTCTGTGCAGGTTATTTAATTCTGCCACATTAAATAATGTAATCACTCATCGAAATCAAAACAAAATTTGGTTTACCATTATACCATGTTTATTTAACGAGTTATACAAAATTTAAGTTACTATAATATTTCCCATACATTGTGTACTGCCCGTATTGTATACCATTATACCGACTCGCACAAAATCTTTCATAAGTCCATTTTATTAAATAATTTAGAAATGATGTAAAAAGTAGGGTTTGCACAGTGTTAAACTTGTATTTGAAAATTGAAAAAGAGCTAATTGAATGAATGGTATAATTTTAAAATTAACAAAAATTAAAAAAAATATATTTTGACGTGATATATTTGAAAACTTAGACGTCCTACACATTTTTTATAACAAGATTCATGTTTTGTGTACCAAATTCTATTAGAAACCGCTGCAAGTATGCTTGTGGCAAAATCTTGTTGACCAGTGTTATTAGATACTATATTATTATTAAAACTACTATAAAAAAAGGCAATACACTGTTTTTTTTTTTTCAAACTTGTAAATTTTAGCTGAACTACAGATACACTATCACGTCTTTTTCCCTAATGGGGCAGACAGAGATGTTGGGTCTTAAGGCTCTAAGCAGACAGAGTCCAGGGCCCCAAGGCTCAAAGGCCACTTTTAGCTTGATGATGGGCTGAATATGAAAAAAATAATCAAAATAGTGATGGGTTGCAAGCCGCATCGCCTATTGATATGATTCGCAAATTGCAAAAGAACAGTCATTTTAAAATTAACAACAGAGATGGTATATAAAAAAAGTTTACAAGCCCAAACACTTGTATCTACAGTATTTGCATTTACCTGTATTATGTAATTGTATTGTGAAGAGGAAATAAACGATCTTTATTATTATTATGTCGGTATGCTTTTTAGCCACGGGGATATTATTATTATAAAAATGATTGGCTCTTTAATTTTGACCTGCAATCTCGGCCGCTACTAGCACTCACCTGCTGCCAGACTTACTTATGTGCTCTCCTCATCCTGCATTTGCAAAGTAATATACTTGTGCAATATCAATTACCAAATTTATTGAGGCAAGTCGAGTGCATTTATATTTTTGCATTAACGTAGGTATTGGTAGAAATTTTAAATTCCCATTAATAAATAATATATTAACTTGTGATCTTTAACATTTATATTTATCATTATACTGTAACAAGACACAAAGCCGACCACACACTATAAAGAACTTTATCTGGCACATACATTACATCATCAGATCTTAGCTTTTTTACTAAGCGCTATAATCGACTAATAAAAATAATAAAATAACAACTTAACAGTATTATAAATAAATGATCGTTACAGCTTATTCTCATCTTTTTACCTTTACAATTCAATTGAAAATAAAATAAATAAATGCCCATAACAACACTTTTTTACACTAATAACTGGCGATAATACGTGGCGTTTTCATTTGTGCATACCATGGAAACTATTTCTAAACACTGAACTAACGAAAAAAAAAAATCAGATCGAGCTAATCAAATCTATACTTCCATCAGTATAACTATTGGGTGACGTTTACTCCGGAGAGGGGAGAGCCAAACGGCTAGCTTAGCTCAATAAACCATTGCGGTTTATTTTGTGGCCCACCGAACATATCAATAATAACACCCTCATAAATAATTTTTTTTAGAGAGAGTGTAGAGAGAGGGTAGAGACCCTCTCTCTCCACGTTCACACAACGATCGCATCGTAAGACGGCTCTCAACGAGAGAAAAACGACACGGGTCCCTACTAATGAACCCACTGCAGCTCCGTAGCGTAAACTACCCTCGTACTATTCACAACCCGCCGTATGCGACGCTTATAAGTAGATCATAAGAAATGTGACGATCACTTGGGTGAGGCCTGATTCGTTATGTTAATCGTGGCTCTATGGACAACACTCATTTTACAAGACAAGACGTTACAACAAAATAATGTAACATCCTGTGTAAAATTATTAAAAAATATGCAATGGTTAAAGAAATCGTCATACCTACTATTTCGAGAAAACATGCATCCGTAAACTGGAAGATGACAGACATGTCAAAAAATATTTAAGGGATACGTAATTTATTCATCAATTATAATTGAAGAACCTCAAACATCAATTAAAACTGAAGAAGGCCTTAAAGAACGTCCAACAACGAGCCTACACTCAACGGAGACGAGTAACAAAACGAAGGGACCGAAATACCTATCTTAGATACTAGTTAGGAATATACAAGCTTACATGGGACTACGTAATATAAAAGACCAACGTATAGGTTAAAACGGCATCAAAAACCTTCAGTAGATAGAATACAATCGAAGAAGCGGCGCAGTAAAAAATGATCCTAATAAAATTTTAGTCGACATCAGAATGGCAGTTGAAGACAGCAAACCATAGTTAAGTGTAAAAAGATCTAAAAATCATCACTTGCTATTTTTTGACATATATGATTGATTATGGTTTAATATCAAGAGGACTTTACATTTGATTTGCTATCTTACTCGCACAATGCCAAATTTTCTATGATTATACAAAGCAGATATATTTTTAAGTGCTTTTTTTCAGAATCTGAAAAAAATATGGTATTGCTCGAGCGAAATAACAAATACAATGTAAAAGGCCGCTTAAAAAATAATAAATTGTGTCAATGAAATACTTAAGTAAAATACTAAACAAGTAAGGTTCAACGAGAGTAGATCGATTAGAAAATACCAGTTATATAGACAACGTTAACAATAAATATATAGTATAAATATTAACTATATGGTAGAGATTCATGTATAATGTACAAGTGATTGTAAATCCCGGCTTATACTTATATAAATACGCAGTGTCAAATGATCATTTAAATATGTTACTTATACTAAATTATAATATTACATAAATATTTATGTAAGAAGGTATATGAGTGTATATTGTTTTAAGTATATTTCTAAAAAATACGACAAATTCAAATACTTTCAAAGATAAATCTGTAGAAATATAATTTATGAGCTTGAAAGTTTCAGATCTTCTTTACTTTTTATATTTAAGGTTTGCTTAGTAGAAAACGAGTGAGTGACGAGTCTAACACTGCATATTTCTATATATTTATATTCACAATCGGGCATTCCTAACCACAATCATGAAAATGTTCTAAATATGTTCTTCTTACAATGCAATGGAAACGCAAAATATGTAGACCGTAGAATACGAGGACCATGTGATCTACCATTAGAGATTGATTGCCAACATGTAATTGTGATTGTGCCATGCTAGCTACTCTTATATAGAAGGCTGTATTGAACAGAGTGAACTTTCTAGATATTTTATTTGGCTACAGATGCAGTTGAAGCTGCAGTCGGATCGCGCTACCAAGAATTACTAATCCTAATCCTAATCGGCGGGGTATACGCGAGTTTTTATGCAAGTGTCCCTTACTACTAATTCAATATTACTTTATTAATGAAGTAAAATATAGAGACTCTAGCATACCACACTGATAACATATTATTAGCCTGGCAGACAAACAGAAAAATACCATGCAGAATATATAACTTCACGTTGTGCATTGAAAGTACTGGGTGGCGCAAAAGTACTGGCACTAAAGAAAATACTTTTATTTTTTTTATATGACATTTTCTATCATTCTGTTGTTGAAAATTGTGTAGTGAACAAATGTAAAATACACTGAAAATAAACATGGACCGTTTTACTCCCCAAGAACGTGGAATAAACACTATGGACTTAGTGAGGGACGCTTTTCCAGGCCGAGTTATCTCTCGTTTTGGCGATTTGCCTTGGCCTGCAAGATCACCCGATCTGACCAGTCCAGACTTCTTTCTTTGGGGTTTTTTGAAATCTCGGGTGTATGTGAACAAGCCACAGACTCTCGCAGCTCTAAAAGAAAACATTCGTCAAGAAATAACGAACATATCGCAGGAAGTGTTACGGCAAGTTATGCAAAATGTCATAAATAGGGCTCAAATGTGTATCAACTCTGGAGGTCACCATTTAAAAGACATCATCTTTAAATCCTAATGGTACGAAATTTAATGGCACAAATATACATTTAAAAAAACCTAAATCTAGTTTTCTAATTTAGAAAAAATGTTATAGCTGAACCAAATAGGGTCTTTACTTTTGCGCCACCCAGTATTTTCTCTGACAGGTAAATGCCTTCTATTATAATTTTCCATGCATTTAGAAAATAAAATTCACTAAAGAAATGGTTTCAATGAAACAAACCTTAATTAGTATGATTTATTTTTTATAAATAGATAAAAATAGTGATTTATTTGATAAGTAGACATTATATACTATAGATATATGTCTTAACAATAGCATCTCTTAGAGATTCTTATTAATTGGGGCTTTTGGGGCAACAATCTATTTATTTTGCGAACTACAGCAGGGAAGTATGCTTAGGCCGCCTTAAAAATCGGCAAAAAAATAATATTTCTTGTTTGGAAGCCAAGGGTATAAAATGTAATATTAAAAACAAACCAAAAATCTACCAACCCATACTTTAAATAATATTTGGTATACTTACATGATTTAAAATCATTACAATACATCAGATAATGGATCAAACGTCCATGTCCAAAATATACCAGCGATTACTACTGACATAACGATATTATGATAATCCTCTCAGTATTAAACCGGTCCTGTGGGGCCGGTAGAACACAGAAGAATCTCAACCTTATAAGATTGACATAAAAATATTGGTTCCTTGACAAATAAAAATACCTTGGAAGGAAGGATCAAAGCAGGAATACCATGAAGGCAGAACGTAAGGTAGGATGGCATGTCGTGATTTGAATGTAAAACAGCTACTTGTAACACGATATACAAAAAATGTCCTACATTCTATATTCTTTAACTAATAACTATATGTAACAAGTTCAATCATTGTTAAGATTATTCATTTCATACTACACTTGATCCTCAGGACATCGAGATGGAATTTTGTTTCATATGAAACACTCGATTTGAATTACATACACATTTCCAAGTTGTTCAGTAGTTTTTAATTTCAATGTGAACATCATAAATTAGAATTAATCAATAGCGTGAATTCTATTAAGTATTTGAATTTTTGAAACTGCAATTTTTTTTTTGGACCATTTTATTTTATTGCAATACATAATTTTAGCTTAGTTAATCAAAATTCTCATTCATATACCTCTATAGTGGTCATAGATAATGAGCACTGAACATAATACGAAACGTAGGTCGATACGGTTTGTGTAAATCCATTGACAGAATTATTCAATTATATTTAACTGATTGTAAACTATACAGCGCTGCCTATACACAGCCAGTGCTGTATCATTGCACCTAAAGTATACGTATAATCAAATGTATACCGCGTAACTAGGACGTTGTCTGAGGCACGGGTGTGAGGAACGCGGAGGGAGTGAGCAGGAAAGGGAGTGTGGACCGACCACTGTCATCCACACGTTTTCGCAAGTGTCTCTGTCCATTCCATGTTCCTCGAATAGACTCATCGACATCTACTACAACTACATACGACACGGATTACTAACACTAACGTTAACTAGACTAACGTCTCATTTGGGCTATTGGGCAGTCATAGACAAAACAACCTGTTCTTCAATAAAATTACTATTGTCTGTTGTCCATTACTGTTTTTAAAATGAATTGGGTATTATGGTGGGTCAAAAATAAATTATTTGGTACTGTTAATAGAATAAAACGTCACAAAATAATGCCACTTGTCATTGATCACATCCACTTTGTACGTGATTTTAGATTTATTAATGCAGAAAAACGGATATTAAGAGCGCTATTTGACTCCAAGGAACGACGTCATAAATCGATATTTCATACAAATCTCATAGAAAATGTTTGTTTTTGAAGTTAAGAAAAAAGTATTTGATTTGATGCAAAATAGCGTATTGTACAACGAGGTCGATATAACATATACTTAATAACTTTTTGATATTTAAACTGTTGAAATAAAACTTTACAATGCTCCCCTTCATCTTTACTTGAGAAATTTTGATAATATACTTAGCGTAAGTATCTTAATCGTAAAACAGTATAAATAAAATGCCACTAGTGTATCACTCACCACCAGTGCAAGCGAATAGTTTCACGAGTAACATTTACTGAATAACTTTATAAAAAAAGAAAATAAGTAAACCTCAACCACAATGAACCTAAACAGATGGCGCCACAGTGCTTTTTTTTTGCGTTATAGGTGATACGATAATATAATAACTGTGTGACGCGTAATATGGCGCGTTCTATAAATGATGTGTTCAATCGCTTTATACATCTTGGGCCATGATTGTTGCAAAAGGTACATTACGTGTCACAGCAAGTATCTTCACGTCATTTTGTAGGAAATAATCCTTATACTTATTACAAAAAAGTTTTTTTTTCGTCACGCAAGCCGCAACTGGATGCAGGTGGCAAGGGAGAGACACAAATGGATATATGGAGGGAGCCTATGTCCTGAAAGGGATCCGTTTAACAAAACGCGAAAATAGCCGTTGTGTTGACATTGATATGTTGTTCAGTATGGTGTTATAAAAATGGATTAGCAGATGAGAAATTATAAAAATCCAAATAATATAGAAAACGTAAGGCATGTGTGTTTTTTGTTGTAAGATATTTTTTCATAAAATGTTATTCACAATTGAATAGTGCTATGCTTGTATAAATTAATTTAAGGCCGCTGTACAAATTTTGCGACGAAACACTGCAACAATCATGGCCTAAACTTGAACAGATCCTTTAGTGATTGACTATACGGTCTTAGTTGTACGCTATTCCAATCTACATGTATGTTTATCGTTATATTTTAAACGTTTATTTAAACTTCTTACAAAGTGCTATTGTAGATGACACAACACTAATAACTATATTTTATCGGTCGGAGAAAGCATAAGTATTTCTGTGCGAATCATAAGATATGATTGCATTATTTAATCAGTTCGAATTGATTGTGTTTAATTAAACATTAAAAAACTCTTAATTAAGAGTCTTACACACATTTCCACAAATACCGTAATAATAAATAAATATCACACCAATGTTAGTGTACTGGTTGGACAATTTGTATGCAAAAGTCGTTTCTTTTTTAAGATCCCCGGATAGGTCCCATAGGAAAAGTCCACTATATTGACGGACTAAGTTATCCCTTCAAGTACCTACTTATATGTCGGGGTTGTATATTTACACGCGGTATAATATACTTACCAGATATTGGCAATAAGAATATTATAGCTTAATCGTGAGTAGTATATTTTTATTATTATTATACGCAATCAATACGAAGTGGTTTGCTTAACAATATTAACATTTAATTGTACATTTTTATTTATGTATTGCGATTATTTATTATAGAAGACGGACATAATTTTATTGCTCTTATTTATTGAAGGCTTGGCATACAGACTTGAAACAACTAATAGAAAATATAGAAGTTTATTGACTCAAGACCGCTACGCAGACATCTACCGGATATATAATTTATTAGTACTACAAGCGAGGTAAGTTAAAGGCAAGTCATGGCAAGATAAAATAAATTTACAATAAAGGAATTCTAGGAATATTCTAAAAGATTGGATATCAATTCAAGAAGAAGAATGGCACTTTTCCGAAATGCGCAACACTAGGCGACAGCACCGAATCGTCACATAGGTCCTTAATTAGACCTGTTCCATTAGATATCATTTTGACAGCTCCAATTGTTGCTATCTCTATTCTTGCTCTTTGGTCGCGGCTAATTGTTTAGTTTGTTAAGACCAGCCAATTTTACCCCTTAGAAAAAACCGTCACTTTTGCAAAAGAATGTTCTTTATTTATTGCAATAGGGTTGACTTTAGATTGTAGATTTTAAGGTGTCAGGTAAAATAACAAAACGTACTCAACATTACTAGCACGGACATCAAGGTGCTGTCATCTAGTGTGATATTAAAAAAAATCCTCAATACATTAAAATGGCAACATTGATGAAAATGTATAATACATTACTTACACAATAAATAAAATTATACATCGATGGCGGTGACACAAAGAATGTCGCAGATCACAGGAAATACTCTTATAAATATGTGATCTAAGGCTACCGCCCCCGAGATATATAAAAAAAAGTATTAACGATGACACACTGGTTATTAAGTATGTTCATTTAAAACTTTTTTAGGAAATTTTTGGGTACAAAACCAAAGAAGAAGTTAACATAGTAGAAGTTAGAGTTTCTTTGTACAGAGTGTAGAATGAAGCATCTTGTAGTGTAGAGGTAGAATAATTCGATGTTGCATTATGAAAATATCTAGTTAAATTATAGGACGCGAATACTATTTATTTATTTTATATTAATGCTTTTTGGCAGTGACTATAGAAAATGTAAAGGCTACGACTTTAACAGCAAATATTGCTTTTTGGAATTAAAATATGCTCGTGCGTTGAATCGTACAATAATGAACCTAAGGATTGAAAGATAGGTAGTCGCTCCACCATGTTTCCAGGGACCGCGTGAAGAGGTATAGCTGATTCTTATTCTTTTACTGGATTCTTTATGTAAAATCAATGTAACTACCCGTGTCGAAATATTCACTACGAAACATTACTTATTTTCAGAAGTCAGAAATAAATTCTTTTATTGAATTTATCAACTTAAACCGCTAAAAATAGAGTGGATTTTTTATTTATAAATAAGGTAAATACTAGCGACCCGCCCCGGCTTCACACGGGCATGTATTATACACTAGCTGTGCCCGCGACTTCGTTCGCGTGGTTGTCGGAACGTAATGTTATATAGCCTAAAGCCTTCCTCTATAAATGGACTACCCAACAAAAAAAGAATTTTTCAAATTGGACCATTAGTTCCTGAGATTAGCGCGTTTAAACAAACAAACATACAAACAAACAAACAAACTCTTCCGCTTTATAATATTAGTATAGATGAAGTACTCTTAACCAACAACATATTTATTTGAATAAAGATTAATATTATTATGTTGATACAACTTAAACAAATTATTTCGACCAAATTAGGTACCATAAAAACGGTTTTTGTGAGTTAATCTTAAAAGATAGACATATACTATCGCGGACTGTTTTTTAGATCATTAAAAGAGCTATTATTCTTTAATACATATTTTTTGTGTATCTTGAACCGTTTTCACGGCGCACGCAACGGAAGGCTTCAAAGATGAAATAATTTCTCCCGTTTTTTACACATTTACCACTATATCTTTGCTCCTATTGGTCGTAGCGTGATGTTATATAGCCTATAGCCTTCCTCGATAACTGGACTATCCAACACAAAAAGAATTATTCAATTCGAACCAGTAGTTTCGGAGATTAGCGCGTTCAAACAAACAAACAAACAAACAAACAAACTCTTCAGTTTTATAATATTAGTATAGATTTGAACCTTCTCGGTGTCTTGCTCTACAATAGTCTACATCGTAGCCGAAAACCGCATCAAAATCGACCTAACAGCTTATATTAATTGAGTACAGGTAGATAGACGGGCCTTCGTGTGATGACGTCAAAGTTTAATTTTTCATACATCATCCACTAAATGAGTTTTTGTTTTGACAATTAAAAAAGAGTATCGTTAGAAACTAATATTAATTGTAATGTAACAAAATTCATTCGAAACACTTTAATTTTTCATGAAAATATAAACACCTTTACAGTTATGTTGTTGATAGCCGCACGATAACTGCACGAGTATATTTTAGTACATAGGGAACCGCTATGCATGCTGGACTAATGTTGCTACTGATTTTACTATGCACTAATAAATCATTAGTATAGCGCAGGCGGCCGCGCCAATGTCTTAAGAACATTACTGCTATCGCCATACGCACTGAGGAATTTACAGTCCCTATCATCATCCTATTCTATTCAGCTTACACACAACGCAAGATTAATATTAACTATGACAAACTTGGAGCTATCCTGTTATAACTATTACAAGAAATGGAATGTTAACCTACAACCTATGGTTACCGAGACTCGGTAGTATTAAACAAAATACCTATGAAGGCTCATTTAGAGGCTTAACTTCTGCGCTATATCGGTACCTATATGAAGAAATATCTTTTTTTTATATAATATATTTCAAAAACAACGTCACCGGTCACGAACAAGTGCGTTAAATATCACGACGTTATAGAAAAAAGAGAAATACGTTTTTAAACTAGTTCAAATACATTCAAAATATTTGCTGCGAAAACGACAATCACTAACCAGATTATAGTAGATAAAGACCATCATAAGACGTTTTTGTTGAATCGAGAAACATCGTTAAATACATACTACTTCACTATTCATATAATAATTATTATAAAGGAAGAACCATTTGAGGAATCAGATACATTCAAATTCAATGAAAATCTGTAGGTTGTGCTTTAGATATGTATAAAATTGGGCTCAAACATGCGACCCGGTACATAGACATACAATCCATCCGTGACTAACTTGCGAACTCGTCGCCGATCAAAGTGGGAGTTATCCTTCTGCCGGGGGAATCGGCGATGACTAGTATATCGATCCAAACAAAGAGTTCCTTGATGCGGATCTTTCGACTATTCATTTAAATGCATCAATACGAGATTAGTCCCAAAATACACCTTACAATAAAGTACGTTTTAAGAAGACAGTATTACCTACACGATTATCACGAAATATCTACAGTGTTTAGTACGAAACTTGGTTAACACACGATAACAATCGGCCAAAACGACGGCCGCTTACTGAGGGCTACTACTGCCGGGTAAGACTCACAAGTGCACATTCGAAAGGGTTCAACGTTACTTCTACGCGATAGACGAGGTGCGCTCGTTCGCACACGGCACTGAGATTTCAGAAAGAGGCGACACCGCGGGAGATCGAAGTCCAGACGATCAGACGGTGTCCAGCGTCGGTCACTCTTTGCTTTTTGCTCCTTAGGCGATAATATCACAGATTCCTAAAAAAAAATAACACTCAATGACGTAGAGATTCACCTACCCGCCGAGAGTCGACGGGCGCCGGCGGCGCGCGCCTAGCCCTCGGGCGCGCCGCCGCACAGCCGCTCCACTTCCAGAAGCTCCTGCGGGAACAACACACACCTTGTACATTTACACAATAGGCTATTCGACTGTATTTATTTTTGGCCAATATTTTACACTGGTTTATTATACCTCGTCTTAATCCCTATTCGACATTATTATACTTCGTAATTTTTCATATTTTTATACTTTGACTTTTTTATGTTTGGAAAATTGGCATTTTTCAATAAAGACATTAGTCACCTAACTCACAAAAATAGTTGCGGAGTTATAGAAGTTGCGGAGTAGAGGCTTGGGTCGTCATCGCCTGTACGTCCATATGGACGATCCCAATGCCAAAGTATAAGCAATTTTGCCAAAGTACAACAAAATAGTGTTTAGATCACTAATTGGAAAGAGCATGACAATGAATGTATATTGTTTACAAATGGCAGAGCTACAACAACAATGAGTGCCACCCACCTGGTCGCGGTGCTTCTGCAGCATGGCGAGCAGTCGCTCGTGCTCGCGCGCGAGCTGCTCGCGCCGCCGCGTGTACGCCTGCTCCAGCCGCAAGCACTCCGCCACGCCGCGCTCCACCGACTGCGAACCGACCATTTCAACCAACCATACATATAAAGGTACAACATACACATAGCGTATTGAAAAAGGTGACCAGAAGTGAAATGTTTGTGTGCCCCTCCTTCCAAGGTAATTTTTTTGTCAAGGAACCAATATATTTATGTCAATGAAATAAGGTTGAGACTAGTCGGTGTTCTATCGGCCTCATGGCACAGAAGACAGTAAGAGATTACATACAGAACGGAATATCCTAAGGTACGCGCAATATGCATCCCCGTTCCTCTCCCCTGTTCTTGTGCCGCCGTGCACACGTCAATGCGTGTGTTTATGCCCGATCTCGCCCCTCGACAAGGCGAGAACGGGGGAGAAGTGCGGGGACGAGAAACGGGGACGCATATTGCGCGGGACCTTAGGAGATTCTGTTCTGTATGTAATACTGTTACTGACTTCTGTGCCCATGGGGCCGGTTCGTCCCTGAGAGGTTAAAGTGTACTTAAATACCTACAAACTTGTACCTACTATACGAACGAGTTTTCACACGCGCGGCGCCGCGCACTTATAATTTGGTATGCATTTGTACGGACCTTTACACACGACCTGGGCGGAATAAAAATGGACTCCATTTCTTAGCCGAAGTCTATATGATCCAACGGCCGGGCTCGGCGCTTGATAAAGGTGATATTTTATAGATTTCCAAACCTATATTTACCTGGGAATGTATCTCCCTCTTTATCCTAAGTATTTCGTCTTTATCTCTGTTGGTCTTTTTTGCTAACGCCTTGACGTCCTCTTTTCGCGCGTAAGCCAGTTTATTCAATATTTCTTTCTTCTCCGCTTCTAATAGGTCCTGGAAGATAAAGATAAATACAGGTTGATTTTGAAATACTGAGCTATATTGAAATCTTGGAATAAGAACCACTAATAGAACACAAAATAGCAAGAATAAGAATACTTATTTTTTACTATTTGTAGTAAATGGCTAACGTATTATTATTAGTGTCAATGACCTCGCTGTCGCTCGATCCCTTCGTATGACTGCCCCCGCACCCTCCCCGCGGGCGGCGAGCGGGGCGAGCTATCATATGGCGGTTGGAATTGGGTGGGATGGGACACTGCGATTGGGAATTTGCTGTACTCTTTGAGGGTTTTGGTTTTTATTATGAAACAAGGTAATTGTAAGAGAACATGTATATTTTACTTAGCGCATAGAGTACTTTCCTTGAATATAGCTCAGAGGGTCAAAATCATCCTGTATACTGTATACAGGATCAGGAACAGGAAGGAAAGTATCTATAAAGACTAATCACACTGATTAAGCTAGCCCCAAAGTAAGTTTTAAATTTGTGTTATGGGATACTGACTCAACGATACTATATTTTTATAATAAATACATATATAGATAAACACCCAAGACCCAAAGCAATTTGTAAAGGCCATTGTCCAACTTGCCCTGGCTGGGGATCGAACCCAGAACCTCCGGATTGGCGGACTAGTGTGTTGACCATTACACCACGGAGGTCGTCGATAGATATATTTTATCAATGTATGTGTATGATAGAAGTGTGATGTGAGATGGACACGTACTGTGAGCGTCTTCATCTGGTGGTGCTGGTCTGCGCGCACGCTCTTCTCCACGGCCGCGAAGATGGCGTGGTGGTAGCGCAGGCGCAGCTCGCGCTCCTCGCCCGCCGCACCCACCGCCGCGCTCTCGTCGCCTGCGCTGGCTTCACTGCTGGCGTGCCTGTCACTGAACAGTACAAATATATCGATCATTTCTGTCCCAAACGGATATTATACATACAAAGGCAGTGAAATAATATTATCTGTAATATAAATATTATATAATAAATACTAACCAGTATATTCATAAAAATTAACAAACGTTTGCGAAATCTATTTTAGTTAAAATATGTTTTGTCTCTATCACTCTTTACTATATTTGCCATAGTAAAAATGAAACACAAGATATTTTAACAAAAATAGGTTTGGCAAACATTTGTAATTTTTAATGAATAATGGGGTAAATCTGTATGTGAGCCGTGTAATTTCAAGCCTAGAATAGGACCACTCCATCTTTTCCTTTGGATGTAATAAGAGGCGACAAGGACTATATAAGCCCTACCAACTAGTATTACAATTGCACTCCTTAGGGTTGGGCTACAGGCAACATCTGCTGCTATCCTTTTCTGTCGCTCAGAACCGTCTTGCTAGAGCGAGAAAGAGAGCGGGTATGCCGCGGAATCGGTGATGCGGCCGCATTCCCTCTCTGTTTCTGTCCCTGTTGTTTCTTTTTATGTTAATAAGTAAATTAGTATTCGACTGGGTCCGAAAATTGTATTTTAATTAGTCCGTCAGATTACCAAAAATAGTTTTCGGTTTATCAAAGTAGTGTAAATTCACAAAGATACAACGCGTCGAAGTTTCGGAGTGGGGGTGATTGACGTCACCGTCAAGTGAAAATCGCACTTGATCGTGACCTCATGCGGAATTTAAATGCGATGTATCTTTGTAATTATTTGCTAATCAGAAAAAGAATAAATACGAATACAATATTTTTAATAATCTACCTGATGAGATTAAAAGTTTTTTTAGTCCACATCCATACTATCAAGACTGCTTATTCCTAATTTACAAAGGATTGCCATGTCTACATATTTCAAATTTAAAAATAATAACTCAGTATTACGTTTCAGTGGCCAAACTCTAAGGACTGCGATCAATGGGTGGCAGCCAAATTAACCTAGTATTCCTCTTAGTAATCTCTGTAAGCCCGAACCTGGCACGCTCACTAAAATGTTCGAATGGTGGTGGCGTCGTGGGTCGGGTCGCTGGATTCCCTCTAATATGGTTGAGTTCAGCGATGGCTGATCCACGCGTCAACTCGTGAACGGGTGCCGCCAGTAGGGACTGGTCAGCTCGGCTCCGTTTTTTAAGAATACTCAGTGTAACTTATTTCTGTAAATTGGATTTGGCACTCGTTCGCAAGCTTTATGTTGTGATAACATTGTATTAGGCATAATATAACTGACAAAGCCCTTCTGGCGCGTAGGCGACCAATACTGTGTAAATGAGTTTCTTTCGGCGTTTCTTCTCAGCAGTGGTCGTTGCGAAACGCTAGTATCGGTAGCTTTTGAACAAAAAAATAAATAATTTAAATACACATTACACGTAATGTACACTATAATTATTGACGTGTAAAAGTACCTGTAAAGGCCTAATTACTGAATAAATATTTGATTTTGATAGTGAGAAAATAAGTAAGGTATGGCACCCCTACGGCTCTTGGTCATCATCATCATCAGGTTTTTTTTGTCTCCACTGCAGGATCACGACCCTTTTTGTAATACCAGAGCTTTATATGTATTAGCGAGAGCAGTCAGAGGATTTGGCCTACACTTTTCATGCTGGCCAGGCGAGTTGAAGAGGTCTCCTTGGTGTTTATCAGCTTTGTTTAGCTTGTTTCCTAAAGCCGCGTACAGACCGCTGTAACGTGACATGTAATGTATCATGCAATGAAATAATTCGCCGTCCACACCGCTGTAATGTATCATGCAATGTAACACAATTCTTTTGGTTTGGACGTCTCGCACGCACGAACTGCGCATTTCACGCGCACGCTCGCACGCATCGCACGCACGCATCGCTCCGCGCACTGTTTGTAACGATCGTAGATCGTTACAAACAGTGCGCGGAGCGATCCGAGATTTGAATAAAAGCTCTACGCGTCCAAACTTGCAGCGTACATGCAATGAAAGGCAAAATGATACATTACATGTTACGTTACACCGGTCTGTACGCGCCTTAAGGCTCTTGGTCTAGATCGTGCTACTAACATTTTGGTGGAAGACAGTTTCTTGACCAGCTTGTTGCTGACGTAGAACTTGGCCGAGGTGCTGCCGCCTCGCTTCTCCTTGTCGTACTTGCGCCGCAGAGCGTCCAGCTTCCGGGCGAGCTCGGCGCGCTTCTTGCGGACCACTTCTCCCGATAACAGCGTCTCCAATGCTTCGGTCATCGACTCGTCTGTGGCGCCGTTTGTTTTGCTTTCGGCTTGTTCTGCACCAAAAATAGAATAACATGTTAAGTTTAACTCTTAAGGTGAATACCAAGCAGAAGTGGCGCCCTCATTTGAAAAAAAATATAAACTCCTATATGGTAAAAATTTCGTTATCCTGCCAAAAGTACTTTTGGCGGAAGCGGGTTTTACAGCTAGACGGACTAATGTAATACTTTTAACGGTGGTTCATATCATAAAATAATTTTAAGGGCTATCTAGTGCCTAAAATTTAGCAATACGGGAATTTTTACCATATTTACGAATTAAGTAATTTTTTTTTCAAATGAAGGCGCCGCTTCTGCTAGGTATTCACCTTAAATGTTTGCAAAGTACGGTCGAATACAATACCCGGCACATAAGTTGAACCAAAATGGCGGTTACTGCGCACACTTTTGCCTCTTATTATACCTGCGCGCAGCGCCGCCATTTTGGTTCAACTTACGTGCCGTGTATTGTAATAGGCTGTTGGACAACATTTAAAATAAACCATAATTTGTTGTCATCCTATTCGATAAGAGCGTATAGAAACATATTTCACATAATTAATATATAAATTATACACGGTTTTTGCAAAATACACAAATAAAATAACATTTTTTTATCTAAACGCCCTGTAAATGACTTCTACTCCGATGTCACACGAAAGTAAACATGGTGTTTTGACGGACTTTCTGTATGCACGTATACCCTGTGTAACGTCATCTGCAAGTCATCTGACAAATAACCGCTGCCATGGCAGAAATAGCCTTGTTGTGGAAATTTAAACTTCAACATTGATTTTTATGTATCGTATTGGGCAATGAATATTGGCAAAATGTCGTGCAGAGATTGGTAAAATAAATGTAATGATATCATATATATAAAATAAGTACTCATAGAAGTCAGTGAGCTTTGTTATAGGTCTACCGGAAGTACTGGGCCGGAGGTGAGATAACAGCGGATAAACAAAATAAATACAAAATTACCTACCTTTTGTTTCTTTATCATTGGTGGAGAGGGCAGGCGACGAGCTCGATGCTTCGGTTTCAATCAGTTTCATCGTCTCCAACATGGCGGTCACGCTTTTGTTCGGACTGCCTTCCGCCGAGCTCTCGAGTCTAATCTGTTCAAACAAAAAGTTACTTCTTCAGTAGCGGGTCCAATTTTCATGTTAATTTCAGATTAGTGTAAACTGTTCGAAAAAATTATAATAATCAGATAATATTGTTGCAAAGAAAAGACGCTTCTAGGCTTCTCTAGTAAAAATGGTTCCCCGAATGCGAGCCCTATGGCATCATCTTCAGCATCCCGAATGTGAGGCAAAACGACAAATGAAAATGAGCCATTATGATATTTTTAAAATAGGCGAAGGGCCATGATCTCCTAAACAAAAACCCCCATCTCGACGATCGGACACTTCTTTTAGTTCTGTAAGACCCGAAATGTCTAATAAATCAAACATCTTTATTGTAGAGTACAGGTTACAAGAGATCTTAGAATATATAAAAGGTACCGCTGTGACCTGCCCTTAATGGACGCACAATAATAAATAATCAAATTAGGTCATTATACTTTCTGCTTGACTTGTATTTTACAAGCTTTTATTTAGTTTCACCTGCCCGGTTGTCTGTGTCCGTAACCAAATCGTGCATGCTAAATAAGGCCACTTCCCATTATTCGATTGAGCTGAAACTTCACATACTTGTGTATGATGAAGCCGGAAGGTGGCTACGGCATCTCAGTGATAAAACAACATAGCTCCACCGAGTTTTGATTCTTTTTGAGGAGCACTTTCAATTTTTTAGTTTATTGTTCTAAATAAAATAATTACTTGTTTTACATCACCATATTTTCAGCCGCAGGGAGTCTGGGTCCAGCAGCGGACTTTCTGCTGAACATAGACTTCCTCCAAGGATTTCCAAAATACTGTATGTTAATATGATTAATTTATCTATTAAAAGGTATATTTTAGCTTAGCTTACTGGAGCAACGATGGAGAGCCTAGGTTCGGGCCCTGCTACTGGCAAGTTGGCGGCGTTGGCGACGTTGGCGCCAGGCTTGGCGTTGGCGTCGGGCGGCGGGACATCCATGTCCTCGGTCAGGACGGCCAGCTGGTGCTCGCGCTTGTCCTGCTCGCTTTGGTATTTTATAGGATTGGCCAATGCTTCCGCTAGCTCCGACAGCTGATCGGGTACGTAATCCTAAAACGAAAAATAGTTAATTATTTATTTTAAATATAGCCACTCAACAAGTGTTGAGACATGAATGTGATTCTCTCGATTGAATAAGAAATGAGTAAACCGTAAAAAGACATTCGTCAAAAGTTGGTAATAAAATATTTGTTCATTTGAAGCGTCAGTGGGCGGAGCACATAGCGCGCAGAAGTGATGGATGATAGCGCTCTGTAAGGTAGGTCTCGCCTCGTCGTCTCCAAACGCAGGACGCAAGGACAAGCTCAGCTGCAGTACCACAGGTATGGCACTTCATACAAGCGAAGTAATATTTATGCCTACTACAACTACAAACGAAAGTTTAAATCCATGCACAATTCAATGTGTGAGTTAGTATTCAAAGTCATCTTCTTTCAGCCTCAAATGAGGACGGGGGAGAGCTACGGGAACGTGACATTGCGGGGGACGCTGCGAGTTTCTGTTGTGATCATTAGTACTTATTGAACAAACATACATATTTACTAAGCATGTATATTTGTTCGATGATAAATCGAGTAGTTTTCCTCAGAGCTTCATGTAATTCGGTAGGCGTATAGATGTAGATAATAGAATGTTTAAGTTCGAACATGAGCCATATCGGTCTAGAAGCCTAGTTATGGGGTTCGCGAGTTCACAGTTCGGAGCGAACTACTAGTAATGAATGTTTTGAAAGTACCTTGACGACGACCAGCAGCAGTAGACTGGCGGGCAGCGGCAGGCCGAGCTCGGTGCGCAGGTTGACGTGCCGGTAGCCGGGACACAGCCCCACCACCGGCAGCACGCGGTGCCCCAGCAACCGCCCGCTCTCCTCATGCGCCGCGATGCGGATCATCGCCAGCTCGGGAAGTACCACCTACAATCAGACAATGCATTTTATATATATCGATAAATAGTAGATTATGCTACGAGGCGTAAAGGTAATAGTTTTAACGCGAGGGCGCTACTTTGAATCCAGAGCGAAACGAAGGATGCCACAATAGAATCACGAGCGTAGCGAGGGATTCTACGGTGGAATCCTGAGTGAAGCGAGGGATTCAAGTATATCGCCCGAAATAAAACTATTACCGTACACCGTGTAGCACATTCTTCTTTTCATCTCCATCTATAAGAAAAAGCAAATATATACCTATGACGAAAGTAGAATACCTACATATACCTAATCAGAGTTTAACAGTCAGTTACTTACCTTTATTTAGTGGCGTTTTCACGGAAGAAGTACTATGAAAATATTTTTCTAGGACCACCACATCTTATAAATCCAGTCATTAGAATCGTTTCATTACTTTTTCCTTGTGTGTTAATTCTTTATATATTTCAATATGTATATTATACGTAAACTTCATATTTATTTACTATCGGCCTCATCAAGAAATTAGTCACATTTAAAATAGTTGTAAAAATAACCTAATAGTGCTTAATAAAATTACTATTTAAATCAAAGACAACAATTGCGTGTTTTTATGGGTTTTTAATAAATTATTATTTTGATGCAAGAGAACCAAAACATTTTGACCTACAGTCATCCACGTAAAACGTTTTGTATTCCAATTTAAAAAAAAATACGACGCCCTTGCCTATATTTTATAATTTTAAAACTAAATTCTTCTTTTTTAAGCTGACTGCCAATATTTTTTTTGATTCTACATTCGTGTTCGGTTTTCAAATGTGTTTTAACGCCTAGGGAATTTACTTTTTACTTTTCAGTGTCTAGAGAATTACTAGTGACTTTAGCTCCAAATATTTGGGATAAAATCATCGTTTTTCGAATAGATGAGCTGAAAAATATATAGTATATAGATTCCGCGATGAAGTGTCAAAAGTGTAACCTGTTTTGAAATGTAGGGACGTATTTTTTCAACATGGTACGCCAGGACGTGCATGATACTACTCAATAGAAAAGTCACCAAACAGAACTCAATGTCATTAGACAATTTCATTTAAATTTTGTCGTATTGAGAAAAAAAAACCGGCTACATTTTTACTTTTGACGTTTAGCGAAGTCTCATTCTAATAAATGCCGATAAGAGGGAAAGAGAAAAAAGATTTTAACCAGATTATGTCTATATGAAGTTGCCTTTTTTGCTCTTTGATGATACTGCACATAACTGGTTATTTAACACACCCGTATTTTAATACCCCACAGACAAATATCATAAACTACTATTATATTATGCTTCGTACAACTCAAATGTACTTTGAAAGTATGGAAATATCCGTATCGTTAGTTCTATTCTCATGTTGTTCGCTTATATAAATATTCGCATCAAGGATTCTCGTTTTTCATGTTTTTCCTACTATCATCTATGTTGTGATAAAAACAATCAAACTGCGAGCGAGCGTATAAAATACAACTTCTTACAATACTGCGGTGCGTGGGCGCATCCAAAGAAACGAACCACATACATCATTACATGTTAACAGGTGTAGCATATTATGACGTGTTGTGGCACGCTGTAAATATTTACTTTTTATGAATGAAATAATTACGCAAATATATTCAGATACTATGCTAGTCCCGAGAACAGTAAATAATGGGCAACACTTTTGAACGGAACTATTTAATCCACTTGATCCAATGGTGACTTTTTAATCACCAGCCAAATTTTTGAAGCAAGTTCAGTCCTATATAATACTGAACTACATTTTATAAAATAAAAAATATTGAACATCGATAAAAAATCCTCCCATACAAAATCTGTTTAGCTGATAGCCTAGCTGCTAGCATAAAATAAAACAGTCGTCGCGGAATTATATATTGACAGAGTAGGACACCTTGTTATTCAGTATACATGATGAATGATCTTCATCAAAATATTCGTGTCTTAGGATGCAGCCGATGCAGGTGTACCTATTATTTTAAGATTTAAAACAAAATTAGAAAGACGTTTAAATAACACAGCGCATAAATAACATTCCGATTGAATTGCGTAAATATGCACATGATCAGGAAAACTCTCCGGGATTTCCTGTCTTCAGATTGAACAAAGTTAGAATGTACGTTTGTTTATCTTCAGATTGCATCTGATAGACGCAATTTTAAACTACTTTAAAAACATTTTTTGTTATGCAGGCTAACTTTTACACGCCAGCCGTATATTTGTAGTAAGTTCAGTCCATCATACTGATCAACTTTCGCAAAGGCATCTACCACTAAATATAAATAAAAATTGCTCTTATTCTCTTTATTTTTAAGTGTGTTAGTGCTCAAAACTAGTGACAGATATTTCAAGCTGCCTAAAGGCATCTGATATAGTTGACGACTGCCATACCATTATGACAGCCGGGACCCGTGCTTAACTTGCCTTCCGAAGCACGGAGGAACTCGAGAAAATTCTTTGCTACTCATGTATGTGCGGACTACGCCCGGGGGCCGCCTAACTTGCGAAAGCGCTAGCAATGTGTACTCCCGATGGTACACCGAGCTCCTCCCTTTTGCTCCAATAAAAATTAACAATAGGATTTGTAAGCCCTCGTCATTATACTACTGTTCAGTATAAGGATGCCAGTCCACTGTAGCTGAGAGGAGAAAAGAGGAGCGGAGCTGTGACAAAATCACCCAATCGAATTGCCTAAAATCTCCGCTCTGCTTCAGTGACAGAGAATAAACGCGGAGCGAGAAAGCGGAGCCGGGAAGCGGAGCAGACGTTATTTAAGCTCGCGGCCCAGTTCTGCGTTTGGAAAAAGTCCGCAACTCCGCTCCGCTACCTAGCTCCACGTTTGGAAAAAGTCCGCAACTCTGGTCCGCATTACTTTCTCGCACCGCTTCGCTACCAGGCAGACAGGCAGCCTAATAGAATGAACTTGCTCTTAAAAATTGATTGGTGAGCTCCCGTGAGGTATCTCTGTAAAGGCTCACCTTCTTGAAGACGAACGGCTCCTCCTCGTAGACAGGGTTGATGCCGTTGTTGGGTGCGACGCGCGTGCGGAACTTCTTGCGCACGGTGTCGGCGGGCAGGCCGAACATGTCCACCTCCACGTAGGTGCCGCAGCGCTTGTCGGTCAGCAGCTGCCCCGACAGCACCGTCACCGACAGCGAGCCGGCTATGATGCCGTCCACTGTACTCTCTGCGAACGGGTCCAGGCGCCGGTCCTGTTTCATATCGGTAGGAAATCAGTAAATATGGGATTCTGTTAAACAAAAATCTGCAAAGCTGGAAATCTGTCCCCGAGGAAATCAGTAAATATGGAAATCTGATAAAACAAAAATCTGCAAAAATAGGAATTTGTACACATGGAAATAATAATATGGGAATGTATTAAAACTAAAATCTGCAAACATGGGAATCTGTACACATGGAAATCTATTTACTTATTTCCATGGAAATCTGTTAAAACGTAAATCTGAAGAAATGGTAATCTGAAGATATGGTCAACATCGTTACCCGATATTTTTAACACAATGTCACCATTACAGCCATCGTAGTCGCAGTTGAAAGGTATAATCCGCTAATTCACTAAACCTCTAGCTGTTTGGCATTACAGCTCGGTTTTATAAAATAGCGAACCCTAATACGCGGAATAGAATGAACGACTTGTATTCATCCATGCGGCTAGAGAAGTTGTTGAACAATTCTATCTAAAGAAATGATATACAATTTAGAATGCCTACGAAGTGGCAATGGCGAGCGAGCGAAGCGAGCGTGCCGCGGCAGCGGCCGGCGAGTTCTAGGAATGTTCTATTCATTTTAGTAGATTAGGGCAAACGTATAGGTTAGGTTAGGTCAGAACTGCGACCAACCCACGTTAGAAAAGTTCTATCCATTTTACTAGGTTAGGGCAAACCTATAGCAATAAAAATCGAATAGTTGTCTGGGAAATGAAATTCGATGTCGAAAAAATCTATATTCTAATAGACACCCAGTTATATTTCATTATGGTAACCCTACATCAAATCCTTATCATGCATGTGTCACAGTTGGATTGTTTAACGGTTTGTCAAACAGCGGATTACCGCTACTGTTTCACAAAACCGCTAGCCGTTTGGAAACGTGGTTAGCGGTTTAAATGAACGTAACACGTTCCGCAATCTTAGAAAATCCAGCTGAAAGATATTCGGCTGTTCAACAAAACGGAGCTGTAATGCCAAACAACTAGAGGTTTCGTGAATTAACGGTTTATACCATCCAACTGCGACATATAGATAGTGGGTGGGTCACACACATAGCGCGACGAAACGATGGCAGCAGAAACGATTCTAGCGAGGCTCACATACAAGTAAGCGCAGCCTAGGACTACTAGTGATCAGGCATCCCGAAAGAGGCAGTAGGAAAACGCTGAATGCAGGATTTATTTAAGAAATCCTTAGTAACCTATGTACAGACTTCGTGATTAAAGATTAGCAGACGAATTGGAAGATTAGAAAGAATGTATATATATTCTTTGTCTAGATATTAAGAAGACATGGAAGATACTCCACCACCACAAAATTATAAATTATAGATAGATAAACTTTATTTATTGTTCTAAAGTAAAAATATACTTTTAGCAAATGGCGGACTTAATGCTAAGAGCATTTCCTCTCAGTCAACCAAAGGGGTACGCAAAAAGCACCCTTGCCTTCAATAAATATTACAAACTGTTAATTAAAATTAAAATAGTATGCGTTATTTTTCGAGTGTGTGTCACTCACCTTTCGCCGCATGAACTCTGGTTTGAGCAGGTACCCGCATCGGCGGTTGTACTCAAACGCGCCCAAGTTTAGCTGCATGGCCAAATCCAGCGTCTGGTAATTCAGTGCCACGAGCTGACAGCCCGCGTTCCAGAACACCTGAACACAAAAAAAATATAAATCCATTAATCAAAGTATTACTTTTTATAAAATTAAGTAATAAATAAATAAATTTATATTGTAAAAAAGTTAAAGCTAAAATTAAACTACTCGTAAACTATAAGTAAACAAAATAGAAAACTTAACTAAAATTAAACAAAGAAAACAAAACAGAAGAAGAAATAATAATAAAAATATTAAATATAAGGCTAATCGAAGAGCCCTCCTCGGAGCATACCGGGCTCAAAAGTACCCATAACGCCAGCCGCATTGCCACGCTGAATGGCGAGGGCAATGTGTTGCGTCAGGTATGCTTCGGAGCGAGGATCGCGTCGATTGTCACGCAGGCGTCGCCCTAATTGTGCGATAAATTTTTTGGCCTCCTCACACCAGGGCCCGCCAGTTTCAACAGCGAATGGAATGAAATGGTATTGATTTAGTTCCGCGTACTTAACGTGTTTTGCATCCATTAATTCATTCATATAGTGATGTGATGTTATAATACATCATTATAACACTGGTCAGATTTACCCGCTTTATAGAGCTAGAGTAAATTTAGTATTTTGTAATAAAATTTACTTTTGTATAGCAAAATAGGATTCCCCATACAAAGGTCCACTTAAAACACAAATTAATATAAAAATATTATTATAAATAGTATGGATACAAACTAGAAGTTCACTTAACCCCTAACAGAACTCCCGATCTTTTTTACATGAACTTATGTCGAACAAAAATGCATACATATAAACAAAATTGTTCAAGTACAGTAGGAGAAAATCACCCGCCTTGCTCGCTCATCACGTCCAAAGAAGAGAGAAGTAGTTTTTGGTTTGTATTATATTTGTAAAGGCAAAAGCCATTTTCTGATAAATAAATTGATAATGACGGTACCTGCGGCATGAAGTTTGAGGAGTCGAAACGTGTCCCAGCCGGGTACACCCGCGAGAGCTGGTGCTTGTTGTAGTTCACGAACTCGATGGGCCGCTCCTTGAGCAGCGTGGTAGCTTGCTTCTCGTCAAATGACGACATTTCATAGAAACGTTTCTTTTCTGTTAAAAAGATATGTTCGTTTTGGAGGACATAAATTGTTTAAACATATCAACAAATAAGTTAATGGACCTGAAATGATGGCGCCACCTAACGTTTTTTCATGTGTGTTATGGACTGTCCCATGTTAAATTTATTTCTAAACTTATTTATTAACCTTTACATGCGACTTACATGCTATGCCGATCCTTCTTAGAGTGGCATAAGGGAAAGAAAAAGAAAGAGAGCTTGCACAGCTGCAGATTCCTCCCTTCCCGTACGTACAGGCGAAGACTGTTTGGGATCTCTATTCGCATCCGCAAACATTGATGCCGACATCAAGACTCGTATGACCGCGGCATGAGGAAATTAGCTCGAGGTGACTGGTTAAAAGGACAGGTAAAGAATATATCCGGGATAGAAAAAAGAAAACCATGAATTAGCGGATTTTTATTTCGCGAATTCGGTATTATTCCCTTCGTAAGTTTTCGTCTTAATATTAATGATGACAATGTGTCCTTAAATTTTTTCGGAAAGTCTATCCTGGACATCACAAAACACACAAAATTCCTAAAATAAATAAATGATCTACTTGTTCTAGACTACTAGTACTAGATCAGCTTGTTATGAATTTACGATCGCTTATAGAATAGATGACATCAAGATCAAATTTAGTTTAGTGCGAACATAGGTATTTGCCTTTAAGGACGATCAAAATGCAGACCTTTGTGTTGCAACCAGCCCTTGGAACGTCGATGCTGTGGACTCCGCGATACTTACTCTCCGCACTCTCGAAGGAGGAGAAATGTACGGGCTGCACGTAGTTGACGAGCGCGGATATCTCGGCGCCGGCGTGCGTCTCGCGGGCGTCATCCGCTGTGACGTCACCGCCCTCCGCCAGCTCAGGGCCCGCCTCCTCTTCGCCCGAGGAACTCTCAGATTCTGACGACGACGAAGAATCTTTGCTGCTTTGACGCACCAACTGTCATAAGAAGTTTAAAGAGTTTTAGCGGGAAGTCATGGGGTTAATTTGGGGTTTACTTTGATTTATTTTGCAAATCGATTCTAGTGGACTTTTTAATGAGAAATTGGTGTAGTTTGGTGTTATAAATGATAATATTCATGTACAATAATTATGTGAAATAGTTAAACTGGACAGTCATAGTACAGCTGAAGTGATGTTTGTTAAGCGGACTATCGGGCGTCTTTAGGCGCCGTCCACCATTCAATCGACTATGAAAACTAGTGGACTCGTATAGGTTTGACGCCAAAAGCTTTCTTGAAGCAATTCTAAAACCTACCCCACCCTTTAATTGATATTTGTTAGGTTAAGGGTCAGAAATAAAAAAACGAAAAAGAAAAGATAGGCTCTAAAGGACTCGTATCCAGGGCTGTAAAATAATTCTATAAATATGTCAAGCGGGAAAGTTTCAAAAAAAATAAAATAATAATTTAAGACGAGTCTTGTCAATACTTTCAACACGGCGATTTTAACACTTTTTACGGTTGACCTAGCCGTATAATTGCACAGAAAATGTCCCAGAGCTATTAAATTGACAATTAGTTTTTAATGTATTGTTAATTCTTATAAATATAATGGTTGTTGAGTACTGCCAGCCTTACCGAGCCGTGTGAGACGTCCCCATTGCCTTGCACAACCTGCTCCGGCCGCTGCTCCGAGTCATCAGAGGTATCAGAGCCCTTCTTGTGGTGATGATGGTGCTTTTTTTTATTCTTTATAATGATTTTGTGCTTCAGAAAAGATGGCGGTGGTAACTCTCCCTCTGTATGGGGCAAACAATCAAACATTATGTTCCATGAAAGATATATTGCATCAACACAGTATTCTAACTTACTAAGCATGCAAATTGAAGATTTATTTTTGCATGTATAACTGGGCCTGTACAAAGAAAAAAAAACAATTATAAAAAGTATTATTTTTGTTTTGATTTTTTTAATAGTTTACATACGTTGTTCACTATTTCGATACTCTATTAGATGTCTGTGTTGTTAGGTATTGCGATTTAAACGTGATTTTATATACATTTCACGTCAGAGATTGTTTGTGTAGTGAAAGAGAAAAACAAACAATTTGTGTCAAGTAAATATATTTATATACGACTGAAACCTCCATTTATTTGTTTACTCTTGATATTTGGCTTCGGAGATGTTACAAGTTAAGTTTAAAGTAACGCATAGAATACAGATAGGGTCGATTCCAAGTAAACAAACACAACACAATAATATTGCTTTGAAGTTAGATGAAGCGACATTGTGAAAACAGAACTCCTCTTATCTATCACAAATTGATGTTACGATCGTCGAAGGTCGTACCTGGTATGTTTATGTTGGCTTAGCATCAACTATGTGCCAGGTCATACATTAAACAGATCGGGACACTTTGTTCCTGATCAATCGACAGTTTGCTTCATATAAATATTTTATCGTCGTTTAAAACTTAGAAATGGCCGGTAAGCCAAGCGAAACTCTAGACGGCACACACGTGTATTACGTGCTGTGCGCGTGTACACGGCACAGCTTCATTGTGTTAAATATAAATAGCTTCGAATGATGCTGTTCACATCATTTCAATCGAACTTCACTTTGTAAGTTCGTTTGATCTTTAATTATATATGTTTCATCTAAGTTAAATTAGACCAGACGTGCGAGTGAACAATATTACTGGTTCGCTAGTAAAATTTAAACGTAAAAATGTACGTCTACTTGTCAATTTGTACGCTCATTAGTTATACAATGCATTGTACATTTATTCTTAAAAACAAAGAATTTGGCGAAGCAAATTGTTATACATACCTAATTAAAAATCTAAAGAAAATGATGAGAGATTTACCTGGTTCGAGCGGATGCGAATCCAATGGCTTATCCAGAAGCATTTCGCCAAAGATTTCTCTGCAGTAATTAGCTATTTTCGCTTGTTGTCGCGGGTTGCAGTGGTTCTCAAAACTAAGCACGACGGGGAAATCCGACGTCTTGAATGCACTTTCCGCTATCGCTTCCAGCACCTCCTTAGCACTAATCTCAGGCACAAATGTATATCCGTGAACTATCACAGGCTCATCTGTGCGCCCATTCCAGAAGTCTAACTCGACGCATCTGTGGAATTTTATTTATATTTAGCTAGGAATTTAAGAAAGCCGCAAAAAATACGAAATTGTATTTATCTAATCTAAAATTCCAGAAAAATAATTGAATTTCGTAAAATACTTGTTCCATAAATTTAATTTTTATTTTATGTTTGGGACCTGTTCACAAATGGTTCAGGATTTGGATCATGTTATGATTGTTAAGAAAGCGCTATAATTTCTACTTTTTTAAACCGTCAAAATAATTCGATTCTGATAGTATTTTTTTTTAAATAAATGTTTGAATATAACAATCGGCAATTTAAAAAAAAAAAACAATGATTACTTTTCATTATTTACATTACATAGTGGAGCTCGGTGGCCCCGTGGGAGTACGCATTGCTAGCGCTTTCACAAGTTAAGCAACCCCGGGCGTGGTCCGTACTTGGATGGGTGACCACAAGTGGTACAAAAATTTCTCGAGTTCCTCCGTGCTTCGGAAGGCACGTAAAGCCGTTGGTCCCGGCTGTCATCATGGTATGGCAGTCGTCAAGCTATGTCAGATGTCTTTAGGCAGCTTGAAAAATCTGACACCAGTGTTGGCCACTTACAAACACGAAAAAGGAAAGGAAAAAGGAAGGAATCATTACTTTGCTAGATAATAATTACTTATACAATATAGGTACCTACCAATCAATCCCAAATAAAAGTCCCTACAACCCCATAAAAGGATAGCATCTAATTAGTCTAATTACCAATTGCCCTGTATACATTCAAATGGCTCGTGGCTTTATTCATAAATTATCATTACTGGCGACAATAGTAAAAAGAAATGAAAGATAAATGCATCTACGTACAAAGAAACTTCCTTCTGAAATATTCTACAATATTTTTAAAATAAAGTCAGAAAGTCACCGTATTTTCCAGGTAAAACCCTGCCTGTGATAATAGTACTCGTACTCAAAGAGATGTAAGCTTTCCTTTGATAAAGATTTCCTTAGTGCAATATTCAATGAAAACGACTTTCAACAAAAGAATAGTTCTGCGTTTTAATTTAACGTTGTTTGCAAGTCTTCTAGTTGTCCTGTGGATCGAGCACTAGTGAAAATCGCACTAGATCGTGACGTCATGCGAAATTTGAATGCGCTGGGTCTTCGTCATTATTTGCTAATCAGAGAAAAGTAAAAAGCCGTCGGTATACAATATTTTTTTTAATAAATGAACTGATGAGCTAAAAACTTAGTTAGTATAATTTTCTAAAAATTATGTAATATTTTAGGTGGTTAACTTATTAGCCGGCATATGCCTCCTTTAAAGTTCAGTACATACACACACATATCATTTATACATATAATTTTTTCAGATTTTTCAAGCAAGCAGTTTAGCTTTTAGGCGAGAAGGATGCTATACCCGAACATGTATTTTAGTTTAATATTTCGAAAACGGGTCACTTAATTGAAAAGCTGTCTTTGCAAACCCTCAATGCTTTTAAAATGCCATCAATATCTAACGATAAACCGCACTTAGAGGTACGCGCGAAAAAAAATATCATAATATCTAACATAATCTATCAAATGGAGCTACGAGTATCCTAAGATATTTATTATCCAACACTTTATTTTACCACTTTGTCAGCATACGTAATATACCCAGGCAAAATATAATAGAGGTATATGTATATACCCATGCAAAATTAAAGCCTTCTAGCAATACGAGTCTCTGAGATAAGCCGCGGACGGACATAACCGAAACTAAAAGAGTTCCGTTTAGGGACTTCGGAGCCCTAAAAACAAGTATACTATTTATAACACTATTTTTAAATAAAATAAACCAGCCAAGTGCGAGTTGATGGAGCTCGCATGGAGAGGGTTCCGTACAATTGATTGAATTCTTATAGGTTTTCCTGTAATCTAAAAGCAATGAACTACATATATTTTGTATTTCGGAGATCAGGGGGGGAATGGTCAATTTTCGTCTTCTTTAATGAATAAAATCAAAACTATTTATTTTACAATAATAACAAAAATATATTTGAGATCCTCATAACGAGTCCTTTTATTTGATATATAACATAACAACACAGTCACACAGTCAGGTTCGCAAAACTTTTTTGTTTAATTTCCTTATTTGTCCCCCGAAAAGACCCTTATTTAAAAAAATATTTATTTACTTTGCACATTGTGTTTGGGTCATAGGATTACAACATCCTACCAAACACCTGATTCGGTTCAGTAGATTCGGAGCAAATTGGCTATGACAGACGGACGGACAGACAGACAGACGCACGAGTGATCCTTTAAGGGCTCCATTTTCATTCTTTGTACGGAACCCTAAAAAACAATCAAGTCATTGGAAAATTTCCGTCTAGCCATTCGCCTTAAAACTTTCCTATATTTATTTTAGTTTTATAACGGAATGCAAGTGATTGAGGTAGGTAAATGGAGAAGTGCGTTAAAAGGGCGCCATTAATTAGTGAAACTATTAAAAAGCCATCGTGCTGTGTCGAGAATTTTCAATATTATTTCGTATTTAAATTAAACTCGGCAACGATCTCATTAGTGGTGCGGTGATATGCTAATATTTTTGGTTCGTTAATATTTTGCGTTATCTAATCGCTGACAGATTTCACCTCGTTTGGTGTAATTGAAATTACGGACTGATAACCGCAGAGTGAAATATTGTGTTTTAAGCAGCGGTTATGTTATGTACAATATTTAAATTAGAAAATAGAAGGAGGCCAAACTATACATTTATACATCGTGTTAAGTAAAGAACGCAAAACCTCTCAAATGGTACCTCAGCCCATGTAACTGAACAACTTTTGTTCAACAATTTTCACGAAACTAAAAAAAAATATTTAAATTGTCATACATCTGATCAGCTGATCGAGTCAATTTGTATGAAAATCCGTTTTTTTTTAATTTCTTATATATATATATCTATGTATATGTATATATTTAAAATGTATGCGTATATGTATCTTTATTATGAGTATATATGCATGTATGTGTATTATTTGGTATATGTATGTAATTATTTAATTATTTTGCGCCGCAACGAATTATCTGTTTATCCCTATGGTTGACTGGGAGAGAACGCTTTTAGCGTTAAGTCCGCCAATTGTAAGACAATTTCATTGTGAAACAATAAAGTTTAAAAATAAAATAAGTAAGTTAAGTTAGTTTTGTTTATATATATTTTTTTTTCGTACGTATATTTTATACTCAAAGAATACCTATAAGAAGTTGAAAGAAAAGTAGATTACGCACCTTGCAAAAGAAAGTAATTAATGCACTCGTGCAATTATGACTCACTTTGTGCTCGGTGCAGTAATCTACTATTCTTATTTATAAGTATTAAAAGATTTTGCAAATTGATGTTAAATTCTTAAAAAGCGATAGTTTTATTATACTCGTAGTTAGTCAGATGATAGAGCTTGGAAGAAGCCATACGAATAGAAACTCTGCATTGAAACGACGAAAACCTATCGTGTTTAGGTTTATTTATTTTTTTGGCTTGATATGTACTTTGATGACATAAAAAGCTTGCGAAAGATTTCAACTTTAGACCTGTCGTACATAAATCCAGTAAATGAACGAACGTAGAACCTATGGCTTAACCACTAAGCCACGGCAGTTGTTGACGGATTGACACATTTTCAATATCAATACGATCATGACATATATACGTCACCAAATACGTCTTACAAAAATACTTTTTATTAAAAAGCTTCAGCCAGCGACTCTTGCTTCTGTGTATGTGAGTAATGTGTGCTTTCTAAGCACGCGAGGTTTCGATTTTATTAAATAGCGATATTTTCTGAAAATACCATTTTCGCCGCGTAGCTTGCGTTCACACGTCTTAAGGAAAAATTATACTTGTCGTTCCGCATAAAATAAATGCTTTTTTATAAAATTGTTAGAAGGATATACAGGTTCATGAGCCCACGATAACTTCAAATCTTTAAAACAGCTGCCACTGTAAAAATATTATGGATATCCTAGCGATTATGAGGAAGTACGAAGTGAACTTAGATTTTAAAGCGACTTCAAAAAGTAGAAAATTCGAATGTATACATACCTATATGTTTTTCTTTTTATGTAGACAGGTTTCTCAATAAATTCTCCGTTTTTTAACCGATGTAAAAAAATATTTTTTTATTTGAATGCAAGTTGGTCCCATTGTCACCAGGTGGTGATCCCTCGAAAAATCGAGGGAATCCTCAGATATTCTATTCACACATATATATATATAGTGATTTTGATATTTTTGTCAATCATTCAAGCGTTAGAATTCAGAAAGTGAGGTTTGGTGAAGCGGAACTGAAGAAGACCATGTTTAAAATTATATAAATAAACCTTTATTTATCCTTTATACGGTCGGTTAAAGAAACAGACAGCCGCAGACATTATTTGACATGTTTGTATGTATTTGTAAAGCAAGTCCTCTTTAGATTTCAAAAGAAAATCGTGACACTTACTTAAAGCCAATGGCAAGATCCACAATATATATATTTGACATTGAACAACAATGAATCGAATGACAAAACAAAACAGATTCTTTCGAAGTAAAGGTAAGTATTATCTTTTAGCTGAATAGCTATGCGTATAAAACTTTGAGATGCAAACTTAACATGTCAAAGACTTCCTTGGTACGTGTTTGCCGTCTATAAAATTATTTTTATTAATAATGAGATCATATAGACTAGTTTCTTTAGATGATACTAGTGAAGTAAAGTCGCTCACGTGTATCGTGTAGGTATAGTAGTACGTTTTGTTATTAAATGGCAGTAATAGGTTCATTGTTCGACATTCTTTTACTGGCATAACAACATAAGTAAATACGAGTATTATAATCAGGGAGTATTCGATTTACGACAGTAGATCACTATCTTAAAAGCTATACTATGTATACGAGAGTATTCTTCTGTCTTAAACCTAGTGTACAAATTGATGGCAGACGTGACGTACTTGCTAATACGATTTTATGATCTAGTCACCTGTGTAGTGTTTTATTTCATTTTGCGTGTAATCGTGTACCTACATTATTCTTATTTTACCTATTTTGTATGCAAGATCAAATTTTCAATTTGTTTTCTTAATTTCTGCTTCCGGTACTTTACTAGGATGGAAGTAAATGTAAAAGCATAAACCTGAAGAACATTTTCTTGCTTATATAGATTATAACTAATAACAATCATACGCCCCTTTGAGACATCGTCTTTGTGTACTGCCTGCCAGTGGCGGATTTAATAGCTGTTCAGGCATTTCGAAGTTATGGCGGAATTAAGAACCTTACATACAATACATAACAATAAATTACCACAGAATCAACCAGAACTCACGTACAGAAGTCTCACTCGGCAAAGAAATTCAAATAAATATCTACTCAATGATGTTAGCGATACGGTTTAATTTAGCTCACGTCAGAACTCAGCACCTTTTCGTTTAGATACCTAGACATCCATTACAGGCCATTTTCATTCTTATTTGGGACAAACTATTCGTTTAACTGAATTTACCCCTCCGAGGGGCCGCCTGTAATAATGTAATGTAACATTTTCGATACCTAAACGGGGAGTGACACAGGCCTGACATTACACTCATTTATTTGGGGCAGTCGTGTAAAAACGGTAGCGAGTCACTGACCTGCAGCCTGCCAGCAGGCTCTGCCGGTATATCTCCACGCTGGACTTGCCCGTGATCTGGTGGCCGGTGAGGTAGGTGTTGTGCGAGCTGTTGATGAAGTAGTGTGCTAGGGGCTGCTCCATATCGTCGCACAAGTCCAGCTTGGTGACGGCCACGATTGGGTTGTCTTCAGACATTAGAAACCTGCAAACCAACAAACCGTTAAATCCCGCTAATTGAGATTTGTTTACCACTGAACTATAGCAGAACTTTGTTTTTGTCAGTTGTTTAGTGACTAAACTAGAGACTCTTAGACGAGCATTTTACTAATATAAAAAAACCGGCCAAGTGCGAGTCGGACTCGCGCACCGAGGGTTCCGTACAAACCTGTGATGTAACTAAAAATTTATGGTTTTCGTAATTTTTCCTTTATCTATGCTATAAGACGTTGCTTCGTACCAAATTTCAAGATTCTGAGTTCACGGGAAGCACCCTGTATGTAGGTTTTGATTCCCTTGCAAGTGTCGAAAATTTGCGGCATAAACGGCTGTATCTTTTGATTGCGTTGGCTTAGAAGTTTGATTTTTTCACAGCTTCAAGGGACAGTAGACCTGAGTAATTGATATAAATTTCAGCTTCATACCTCCACGCGTTCCTGAGAAAAAGGGTCTTGACAGACGGACGGATGGACGGACAGACGGACAACAAAGTGATCCTATAAGGGTTCCGTTTTTTCCATTTGAGGTACGGAACCCTAAAAACAGTTTACTCCCACTAGTTCAGTTGAAAGATCAAGTGAGATTTGTTTACAACTGAATTAGTAGAACTTTGTTTTTATCAGTTGTGTCTTTGACGAGCATTTTACTAATATAATCAAACTGTCTACTCCCACTAGTTCAGTTGACAGATTAGTGACATTTGTTTACCACTGAATTAGTAGAACTTTGTTTTCTCAGTTGTTTAGTGTCTTAACTAGGGACTCTTTGATGAGCATTTTACTAATTAATATAAACAAACTGTTTACTCCCACTCGTTCAGTTGACAGATCTAGTGAGATTTGTTTACCACTGAATTAGTAGAACTTTGTTTTGCTCAGTTGTTTAGTGACTAAAGTAGGGACTCTTTGACGAGCATTTTACTAATGTAAACCAACTATTAGCCGAATGTGGTAGTGCCTTCTTCCTCGGAGTGTAACTTATTTAACATAGTAAAGCGACAAACGGACGTGCTAAGTTCATGTTAGTTAACAAACTTACTGACTTTACCGAATTTCCGTCTGAGGTCGCCTGGTTAAGCTAGCAGCTACGTCTTTCGCAGGCAAGATATTCCGATCAAATTGTATATAGGTAAGCTAAAGACGTCTTAGAGAAAACAAAATTCAGTTCAGCTAAGTATATCTATTTGTTACTTTTAAAGGATATTTGCACCGCTTGTAACAAATTGATGTCGACCAGATGTAAGAATAAAAAATTTAAACCTGGCTATGAGAAAATTCTTCCTAAAAAGTATATCTATAATTTTAAAACTCCTGATTTTCTCCTCTTTCATATAATAAATAAATCCCCACTCGATATAGAAGAAAAAAAAAAGTACACGTATGTAGGTAACATTTGTTCTTTACATGTTTTGCATACAAAATGTAGCGTAGTAGTAGAATTGATTGACATCCCTTTGAAGAAAATTGGATAAGTACTTATATGCTACGGTGGAACATAACCTGTTCACATACTTACATACATACACCCGTAGTCGGATATAAATATTTTTTTTACTAGCCTATTTCAATGTCCCACTGCTGGGCAAAGGCCTCCCCTTTCTGTTTCCAATCATTTCTGTCGAGGGCAGTAGTTTGCCACTCGCCTATGTACTTGTCCAAGTCATCACGCCATCTTTTTCGAGGTCTGCCTCGCTTTCGGCTATAGTCGGATAAAAATAGAAAATTATTCGCGCTAAAACCAATTTGCAAGTTGATGCCTTTATTATTTTTATTACTTATATATAATTTCATTTGGTGTAACTTTTGGTTACCTCCTTCTCTAAAAAAAAGATGAAGAAGTTGCAATCCTTCATAATTATTATTAAAGTTACGGAAACTTCAGGAATTTTTTGGTCAGTACTTTTTTTTGTTTATCATTTCAAAAACACACAACAATGGTTTTCATCGTACGTCGTATTGTATCGTAAGACATATTACTATTTTATACAATCACCTTTTTGTATGAAAATTATTTTTTGGTATAATTTTCATATAAAAAGGTGATTGTATAAAATAGTAATATGTCTTATATATAAAGGTAAATTTAGGCTAATTTAGAGGTATGTTTGTGATTTCTTTCTATCGAGCCAAAAATGCTCAATCGTGTTTTGGATATTGTGGGTGTCTTGTCTGTAGAAAATCCTTAAGATTCCTATGTGATTTTTTTGAGGAATAAACTGTAGTAGTTTAATTACAGTGATTTTTACACGCACAGTATTGCGAGAGCTGTGAACCCATCTCGCCTTAAGTACCAAATCGACTGGTAATAAAATCATAGATCAAAAGATGTATCGACGAAAACAAATAACACCGTCTACGGAAATAAATGGCGTCTCATAGCGTTCGCGTGATTTATTTCAGTCAATGACGGATTAATGTCTCGTCGAGCCGGCCTCGGCCTCGGAGACAGGAGAAAAACTCACGGAACAATCACCCGACCATGAAGCATCAAACGATAATAACTCGGGACGCTAAGGTGAGAGAGGTGTGAAAATATAAATACAAAATTAGAACTCTATAAGAAGCCACGGAACCACATAATTAACGCAGTATAAAACTCTTATTATCTAGCTACTAGCTCAGAAATGTTACTACAAATTGAATGGCTTTTTGAATCACAAGCAATTGAAATAATGTTTTTATGATAATGTAGTTTAGGCAGGAAACAAAGTGCTGAATCTTTATATTTAAATTGTTATCTTTTGTAACTTGTTTCCACAAATAAAGAAGGTTTGAAGTTATCTTCGAAGAGTCCGTTCACACAGACCTGATGGAATTTTAACTCTGCCATTGTGAGGCACTAAACTACTTAATTAAAATGAAATTCAATCACTCCTCTTCAATAGTTCCTGAGTTCGCATACTTGCAATCTGAATCGAGAACAATTTATCGAAGTTTGCATTTTTTTAACCCGTTTTAAACGAAAGTTGGTTAAAAATATTAATATTCTGTAAGTAATAATAATTCATCTTTTTGTTCCGTTCATATCGAATAGAGAAGTTTAAGAAAAATAAACCGGTCAAGTACGAGTCAAACTCGCGTGACGAGGGTTCCGTACTCTTCACAGGTTTTCCTGAAATCTATAAGTAAGTAAATAACCATTTTAACCATCTTTTGCAAAATTTTAGGGCCAGTAGTTAGGAACAGATGGGGGATGTAATTTCGCCTATATAACTTCAAGAATATATATCTAAAATTATAAAAAATATATAATTGAGATTCTTCAAACAAGCCCTTTCATTGGATGTTACACATATTAAAAATTAAAGGGGGTCTTCATACAAAAAACGTGTTATTTTGGCGTTTTAAGTACGGAACCCTTCTTGTACGAGTCAGAGTGGCACTTGACGTGTTTTTTTTTTCTACGCCAGCTTGTTATAGTTCATCACATACCTACATGTTCCATGCCCCCAAATAAGTACGTCCATAAGCACTGAACTTTATTTGCATTTGACGATATTAAATTATTAATGATCTTAAATTATTAAAAACTTAGTTAAAATATTAGAAAATTCCTCTTTCGCTTTCGCTCCCTCATAAATCTATTAGGGAGGAAATCTATGAGAAAGCGAAAGCGGAAGAGGAATTTCCTAAATCTCGTTATAAGGAAGCCTTAGCGATTGAGGAACTCAAAAAGATGCGGAAGCTTATCAACCCTAACTCTTGCATATTTCCCGCAAAACATTGTAACAAACAGTCAACAATGTAATAATAATGTGAACATACCTCAAAAATCCGTCGAAAGCGAGCTGCGATCTCTGTTGGTGGTACTTGTTATGCTCGTACGCCCTGATGAGGTCTTTGGCTCGCTGGAGGTCTGCGTAGGGGTGCAGGATCTCGTTGAGACGCGGGTCCCGCTGCACATTGTTCAGGAAGTCTACCAACTGCGCCGCCGACAGGTGGGGCTTGCCTCCCGTGCTGTTCCAAGGAACGATACTCTTACTAAAGATAGTTATTAAGATATACAGGTTGATTTTGAAACACTGAGCTATATTGAAATCAAAATCACTAATAGAACACAAAAATAATACCTTTTTTTTACTATTTTTTATTAGGAAACATCCCCACATTTGCAATACATGGCTAACATATTATTAGCGTCAATGACCTCGCTGTCGCTCGATTTCTCCGTATGACCGCCCCGTACCCTTCCCGCCGGCGGCGCGCCGGTCGAGCGATCATATGGTGGTCGGTATCACTGCGATTTGGAATTTGCCGTACAACTTTGAGGGCTTTTATCTTTGGTCTTCATTATGAAACAAGGTAATTGTAAGAGAACATGTATATTTTATTTAGCGCATAGAGTACTTTCCTTGAATATAGCTCAGAGGGTCAAAATCATCCTGTATAAAGGGTAACTTTTTATCCACCGGAAAAATTTTTGGAGCAAGTTCAGTCTTGCTACGAAAATTTTTCCGGTGGATAAAAAGTCAGTGTGTATATGAGCCGTGTGGTTTCCAGCAGAGTAGAATAGGACCACTCCAAGTCTTCCCGTCGATGTCGTAGAAGGTGACTTAGGAAACACAAGCTAAACAAAGCTTATAAACATCAATGTGACCTTGACTCCAACTCGTCTGGCCAGCGTGGAGAGTGTAGGCTAAATCCTCTTACTGCTATGGCTAATATATGGCTCTGGTAGTACAGAAAGGGTTGTGCTCCTGCAGTGGAGACTAAAAAAGACCTGATGATGTAGATATATATATACTTTAGTTTTTTTCGTTCCGCTAATTATAATTTTTGATTGAAAACATATTGTTATTTAGCTTACAATTCAATTTATTTAGCTAAAATAGAATCTAATGTGTCGAAATCGTTTTGTGTTTAGCCAACCAAAAAAACAGGTTATTTAATAAAACATTATTAGTCATCAATGTCATCTTAGTTCATCTTTTCGTAATGCTAGGCAAAGGTCACCCTATCTCTTTCCTCATAATAGCATAACATAAGGTCATTGTTAGGCATCATCTATTGACTATACACGTAAAATGATACCAGCATCACCAGAATTAACTTTTCTAAACTTATGCAACTCTTAAAAAAGCCTGTTAATGAACATGTTTTTTCTAACCGATCACTAGATCCCGTCGCCTGCAAATATTTAATTTTATTCAACATTTGCCGAAATGGGAGCGAGATAAATATTGTTTTGGAGTTTGATTAGCACGTGCAGGGAAACCTGACTGCATTCGTGTTATCGCAGCACTCAATTAACAGCCAAACTATTTCCATTTCCGTGAGGATATCGACCGTCGATCTGTAAGTTGCAGAGCTGCCAACACAGTAAAATGGGACAAATCTGTGTCACATCTGGATTTTAAGAATAAGAATAACAGTAAAACATAAAATTGTACTGTGGTGATTTAATAATTACTAAAGAATTGCAACGTCAATAATTTATATGTATGTAACAACAGTCTCCTCCGCCGGGGCCGGCAGACGTGGCAGACCCAAAAATTGCTGGCTTGACATCGTCAAGAATGATATGCGTGCCAATGGTCTTACAACCAAGGATGCTCAAGACCTGTGTGAGTGCGAATTGGAGAAGCAAAAGCCGGAAAGCGGACACCGGGCTTCACAGCATTACAGCTGAGAATGCAACTGGGAATACGCTGAGATGAGAGAGAGAGAGAGAGAGAAATAATACAGTCTCCTAAGGTCCTATTTTTGGAACGCGGAATCCCTAAACGAGTGGTTTTTATGAGTTTCAATAAGTTAAAAAAATTTTTTTTTTTTTTTAGTATGAGGTCAAAGTACAAGGCAAACTAAAACAAACGATGGGTTGCATCGTTTTATTACAGGGTTCCTATGGCAGTCTTCTGGCTCAATCATACTTCATCATAAAATAATACTTGTAAGTACTCACAGATTGTTGAATATTTGCTGCACTTCAGTTCTTTGTGTTAAATTTTTATAAAAAGCAAAGAAATCTTCAAACTGGAACTTGGACTGACTGATAGTGTCATTCTTGCTGGTTGGAAGTCCTGACTCGCTAAGCGCTTTCTCCACTCGCTTTTTGTCCTCTTGCTTGCTTGCAAATAGCCGGACGATACTGAAAACAAATTAGTTATTAATAAATCTACATATTTATTCATCTGTTTTCAATTCCTCCAAATATTTCCTAAATTCAGAAAATTTCAAAGCCCCCATGAAACGGTTTTGATTGTCATGCTCGCAAATACTATCTGACATGAGCATTGGAAATACCTGGAAATTCCCGACGCATTTTCACCGATAACTGCAAGCTCTTTGCGGATTAAATTTATGCAGTGAAAATACGAAAATCGCAGAGATTGTATCTACATTTTGCTTTCATATTTAACAAAACATGCATTTATAAAATTAAAGTAGAAAGTTCGATCCTACTATAGAACGTGGAAGGGACATATCCGTAATAAATCGAACCACGGGCTATACTAGATCACTAAAGTATAAGGAAATTAAAATAACAGCCAAATAACAAAAAAAATTTTTGGCATTTCCATACAAAAGTGTGCGGCCGCCCGGGCGATTTTTATGGGAATGTCGATTTTTTTTTGGTTTTTTGACTGTTGTTTTAATTTCATTATACTTTAGTGATCTAGTGTAGCCCGTGGTTTGATTTATTACGGGTATGTCCCTTCCACTTTGTATATTTTTAATATGAATGTTTGTTACTCAATCACGCAAAAACTGGTAACGGACTATTTATCATGAAAATGTAAGATTTCAAATCCCGTGGGATTTTCAAATAACTGCCTCTTCGACCGCTCAGGCAACGAGTAATGGTTGTAGCCTGTATGTCATAAAAAGATTGGAGTGTCAAGAGAGTCACAAGAACGGAGGGAATCAGCTGCAGCGCAATTTATACACGGTTGAGGTTTAATTACTTATTTATGAGTGTAATCTTAAATCTTTTTGTCTTCAATCTTAGTAACTTCAGTCCAACGATGTATAGATGGCTTGACCGCATAGCTACTTAATAGAGCTATGACCAGTTATCAAAAATATGTAATTTACAACGAGTATATGCAATATGTATGTACATTATACATATGTCAAACAAAATCCAACCAATGTGCTAATGAAACTTCAAATATAAACATGTCAATGTGTGACGACGTGAGATTTCATTAAACAGTTGGTCCTATGAGCCCGGATATCAAATACGACAAAAAATTACACCTGTGGCATTTGATGACCCTTAACACTTAGGTAATTGGGTTCAAAACTAAGAAACATTTATATACTATACAGACGCACCATTGAAAAATATCGTTAATGCCGCAAGCAAACACATTCGAAGGATTTAATGACAGTAAATATTAGTGTACACGATTATGTCATGACACGAATAAAAACAAATCACAGGAATGTATTAAAATTTTTATTAGACCTATCAATCAATGGAAATTAGTTCGAGGATCCAATCTTTTGAGAAAACGCGGTAATCGTTTAGTTAAAAGATGAAAGATTGTAGGAGATCGATGCTTCGAATGAATTTCCTATGGGAAAAATTATTTTTCGTACTTCGCGATGCAGTTAAGGCTCAATTTACAATGCCGCGAATTTCAGCAAATTAACAGAGGATAATTATTTCTATAATCTTGGGGGAATAAAATACAAATTATGAATTGCATAAAAAAAGAAACTTCGCGGGTTTTGATTTATTTATCTTAATACTTACTGTGCGTGTTTTTGAAAAATCACTGTTATTAAATTACGACAGTTTATTCCTCAAAAAATTTACATAAAAATCTTAAGGATTTTCTACAGACACCCACAATAGCCAAAACACGATTGAGCATTTTTTTGGCTCAATAAAAAAATCACAAACATACCTCTAAAACTACATTTTTCACATTCAATATAGTTTTGAAAATTCGCTTCCATTTCATGTCAATGTAAAGTGAGCCTTATGTGGATTATGCGGAGAAGGTAAGAGACCTATCGCTCTTTTAGCTTTTTATAGCGATTAACGTATGTACTCGTAGAGGAGGCAGTATTTGACGGCATTATTGCTAAATGCGCTTTTAAAACAATGTAGTTTTTAACCAAAATGTTATCAAGAATAATAAATAGATGTTTTTAATTTTTTGATAAAAAAGCCAAAACACCCGCACTTGACTGACAACTTCTAGTAAAGCAAAAGTGCCGGATGCTTCCATGTCAGTCAACTATGATACGCTCGTATTTTTACATAGTAATCGGGAGAAATCTGGGAGAAATAGATATTTTCGCGTCAAATTTTATAAACAATGCAATACATTCAAAAAGATTTGTCTTAAAGTATGAAAAAATATATACTTATGTACGTATTTGAGATCCTTACAAGGGGATTTCATTTTATATGTCACACAACATACTTAACAGATATATAAAGAAGTAAGTTTTTTTTTCAAAAGCGTAAGCTCTGTGGTCTAGGAGATAAGAGGGGGAATAATAGATTTTCGTCTATTTTATAAATTACTATTTAGTAAATTACTCGTACTTACTTCAAAAATACCGATCTCAAAAATGTATAATCAAATTCTTTTTGAAATCAATTTATTTCCTTCAGTTATAAATACGTATCCGTCTTTTGGTCACGGACTTACATATGTGTACCAAATTTCAACTCCATCGGTCCAAGTACTTTCGTAGCAAATTCGATACTCCTTTGACTTCTTTCTCCCTTCAACTTCTTTGACCTATTTATACGTATTTATAGAATTCCTTAAATAACACAGTCATATACTTACTTTTTGACGAGTATCTTCCCAGATTTGTCTGCCTTGAGTGTGATCTTAGTGTGCATTTTCTCTAAGAATTTAACTGTCGGATTGTTGAGCTGGTTCAGGTTGTTGGCAAGCGAGAATAGCTCTTCTGTCCACATCTAAAAAAAAAGGTTTATCAGCTACATCATTATAATATGCTGAAATACACTGCGCCAAGGAAATGATAATAAGTTTGTACCTCTGACGTAAACAATTTTTGTTAATAGGTAAGAAAATTGTCTTTGGCATCCTTGGGTGATCATTGACGTGCATGTTATATTTGGAGAAGAAAAAGCGGGAAAGAGCACCCCGGGCTCCGAAGCAGCACAGCTGAGGATGCAACCGGGAATGCGCTTAGATGAAAAAGAGGTAAGAAAATTTACTATTGTCATAGTGTAAGAGGAAAGTAAATATTCGAAAAGAATGTTCTAGACCAGTATAGAAGTAGAAAGTTACAGGACAATGTGGAATGTGCTGAAAGGGTGTGGAATGTTTAACTAGAAATATGTAGGATAATCTAGAAGGTTGAGGAATGTTGTCCAAGAATCCTAAATTCACATGGGTCACGACTTCTCTCTCAGATCAAGGATCAAATACAGATCTGTGACTTCACTCCCGGCCGGGGTTCCAAAGGATCAAGTACATTAATTTTCTCTAGACGTCCTCAGAAAGGCGTATCGTATCGCGCGTCCCCTATTATATGTATGACGCGAACTGGCCAGGCCAGACCTAAGTGAGCTTTTATTGAGATAATTTCGAAGTGAATTTGATATCGGAGAGTAACTTATCCGACTTCAGCGACGGTGCTCGACGGCTTGGATCTCAGACGTATGGAAGACCATTTGTGTGTTGACATTGGGATTCCGTAGTGGATAAATTCCCTAGAAAGGCTGTTCGCGTTTTACTCCAAATCTCCGTAACAATAGAATTATATGCTATTGGTAAGTGATATTAAGATATTGACGCTAAACATGGCCTTGGAGACTTATGGCCCTAGAGGCTCTATCTTCTAAGAGGTATAGACGTGATTAGGACGTATGTACATCAGATATTGATTTTACAGGCGTTTTGCTCCAAATCTCCGTAACAATAGAATAATATGCCATTGTTCAGTGATATTGAGTTATTGACGCTAAACATGGCCTTCGAGACGTATGGCCCTAGAGGCTGTCTACTAAGAGGTAAAGAGACGTGGTTAGGATTTTTTTTTATTTATAAACATGACTCCAATTCAATTCAATTCAAAATATCTTTATTATCATAGGATATTTATAATATCTCTTAATAATAGTCACTTTGTTTTGTTTTGCACAAATGTTGACGTCAAATCGTTACGTTTACGCCGCTTCCTAGGCGCAAGTGCAGAAGAAGCGGCAACAAACTGCACTGCACGTTTTCTCCAAAGACGTCAACTAACAAACTAAAAACTTAAAATTAGTTATACAGATGGACAGAGATTACATTGTTTATTGTCATAATTAAATTGAATTATAAAAATTACAAAATTTAAAATAATGGCAATTTGTAAATTTAGTATGTACCAATGTACCTAAATTATGACATGTCTAAGTATACAAACCTTTAAGAGGGACCCGCGCCAAGCTTAAGCCAGACCTTTTTGTCTTTAAGATAGTCATCGGTTCTATAATAAGCCTTCTCACAAAGTACTTTCTTTACATAAGCTTTGAATTTTCTGTCTGGCATATCAAGGACCGATTCTGGCAATTTATTATAAAAAAGTATACACTTCCCCATAAAAGACTTACTGACTGTATTCAGCCTGTAATACGGGCTAACTCAGTCATTCTTATTACGTAAATTTCTATCTGTAAAATCACTTACTTTATTGAACATGGAAATATTTTAAGTTGGTCACAGTTCTAACCTAACCTATAAGTTTGCCCTATTCTAGTAAAATGGATGAACTTGCCCAGCACTCGCCGTCCGCTGCCGCGGCACGCTCGCTTCGCTCGCTCGGCTCGTGCGTGTGATGGTCACAGTTCTAACCTAACCTAAGCTATAAGTTTGCCCTATTCTAGTAAAATGGATAAAACTTGCCCAGCACTCGCCGGCCGCTGCCGCGGCACGCTCGCTTCGCTCGCTCGGCTCATGCGTGTGTTGGTCGCAGTTCTAACCTAACCTAACCTATAAGTTTGCCCTATTCTAGTAAAATGGATAAAACTTGCCCAGCAAGTCGCAGTTCTAACCTAACCTATATTGTGGTAGCCATTTATAATGTATTCTAACTTATTATATGGTATTTAATTTGTTTGAACAATGTTTTCACTGAATACTTCGTTAAATAATAATTTTCTGTAAAATAAAATTCCATGAAAGATTATACCGAACAAAAAATATTCTTTAAAGAAATATTCTACTGTTTGATTAGTTTGTTAAATGAAAATATGAGATTCTAAAATTCATTGAACTGTGTTTCTATAAATTGTGTTTCATTTAAGTAAATAGTCTTTGAAACAATAATATTTGAAATAAAAATATAAGAATTAAATATTCTATGAAAAATTTTCTGTGAATCGAAATTCTTTGAAATTTCAGTCTGTGAAACAAGGGTCACCCGTATTATTTGACTTACTACGGCTACTGACATGCCCCAGTGATCTTCTGATTTTTTTAAATTTAACTGTTTAAAAGCATCTATTATATCGCTAGGACTATGCTTAAAATTAAATTTAGAATCACAAGGGCTAACATTACTCTTAAGCAAAGCCTCAGCACGCTGGGCGCTAGAACTCACATTAGAAGTAAGTTCCAAAGGAATGTTAGTAAAATAATCATCAAATATATTTACTATTTCTTCAGTTTTTGAAGTATTTTTACCACTACATTTGATTCGGCAAATATTTTCTTTGGTTTTATTTTTACCTGTTTCCTTATTTGCTAATTACTCCATGTTTCTTTAATTTTATTAGGAGCTTTATTTATTTTTTTGCTAATACTATTCGACTTGGCTCGTCTACAAACTTTTTTAAATATTTTAGAATAATTTCTAACATATTCTATAAAAGAAGGATTAAATTTATATTGTTTTTGGGCACTCCCGCATGCAACGCAGAATATGTAGGTATCCACAATCTCAACTAAACTACAATCAAACTTTAACAGCAGTTAAAAGAGGTGCGGTGCGGCAACAGCCACGGGCTAGTAAAAAAAACAAAAGAGGTGCGAGTTGTTCAATCTGAAAACTTTAAGTATTATGGGTTTTGCTAAAGGAAAACTTAACTCTGACAGCGGGACTAAGTACCGCTAAGTGCTTGAAAAACTTCAAAACCTACAGACAACGTTTTGGTACTTTTGGTTACGAAGATTACATAATGAATATCAGAAGGTACGAAAGCTTTTAAGCAAACCTTTAGGAAGGCTTTGTACTATCTACTGAACACTATTACTATTAAAATCATAAAAAGCTAGGTAATAAGTTGTTTTTACCATTTCTCATTCCAAATTACATTAAAACATGTTTTGTAATCCTTATATGTATAAAATCCTTTATTTTGATACCCCACTTGATAGGTTACGAATAAAAAAAAAATTTAAGACATATTTTATGGCGCCCAAATTCGCCATTATTTTTTTTAAATTATTAATCAGTGTCACTCACAATTAAGACAAATCTATCGACATCACTCAAGCTTAAATCCACCAAGCCATTCAGGCTGCACAGCGTGCCGCAGAAATATATTTACGTACGTACATACAATAGCAGTGCCGATCAAAGGTTATATCGGTCATAGGTCTACCGGGCAACGGATTGTCGCACAATTGTGGTACAATCTCTGTGATGCACAAGTTCGATCCTCACGCGACATCCTCCAGCCGCGACTCAGAGTTCGTTATTCAAGGATAAATTTTCAACTGCCACCATTAGCTTCCGGTGAATGTAAACATCGTGAGGAAACCTGCGCACTACTGAATGTTTACTAGTGTGTGAAATTGAGAAGGTAATGTCAACCCACTCTATATCTTAGCCAAAAATCACCATTGTGTGCGTCTCTTCCCATACAATGACACCGACAAGAGCATCGACATGAATATATAGACTCGGCGTCTTCCTACACGGCCATGTCCCAGATTCGATTATTCATTCATTCTTCATTCTCATAGACTAAACACGAGAGTAGTACAGAAAGGTCAATATATTTTTACCTACCTACGAGTACGTGGTTCAAATTAAATCCTACATATATTTTAACAAACGCGAATGTTGGTAAGTATGGCTGGATGTACGGATGGGTGTTATATAGATTTTTAGATTGTAGACCCACGACTAGCTTTTACGATCTTCACGGAAGGGGAGGCGGCTGCATTCTTAATGTGTTTTTTCTTTGTTTTTTTTTCTTATCATATTTATAAAGGTAAAAGTTAAACTGCACATATCTGTTTCATTGGTAACCTTTTATTATTCTTACTTAAATTCTTTACATAATGTTTTGCACTAGAAGAAGGTGATTTCTTGTACTTGTATACCTATTAGCTTTTTTTTCTTTGTTAGCTATCTATGTATTTAATGTATTATATAATCATACACGTATGCTGCGCAATTGGGCGCCAAAAATCCGCCATTATGCTTTCCAAAAATTTTAACATAGCCTATGACTACTAATGGTATTTATTCTGTGCTATGACACTCAAGTGATTAAGATGAATCTAACCACATATAATTTATCAAAATCTATTTAGCCGTGTAGTAGTTACGAGGAAACAGAATTATAGGGACAAACATAATAAAACATCAAAAATGTGTAAGCAGCCATCTTGGATCCAAAATCTGATAGTAGTTTCAAGTTGCGCGGGGCACCTCAAAGGGCTCAGTAATTTTGTAGGTTTTTGTAACAGAATGTAGGGGTACAGCCCCCACATACAAAACTTTTGAGCCCTTGGAGGTTCTAGTGAGACGTTACGAGATGTGACTTAATTTTATAACGGATTTATAGGATTTTAGAAAACTTTTGTAAAGCATTTATAGCATATGTAGATAAAAATTATAAATATAACCATTTTTAAACGTTTTACAAACATTAATAACTGAGTAGCAAACAAATAGTTTTTCGATGCATCCATGAAGAAAGTGAAATGTAGGCATATTTATGATGTCTACATTTCACTTCTGTTTTGTTAGTCTATGACGAATTATTCAATCGGTTGACAGATCATTCACTCACTTCATACATTATGGCAGCCGAAATTTGGCAGTCCGTATTTAATTTTCAATCAATGAAATCTAGTTACTTACCGATGGAAAGTTATTCCTTTATATTTTGCTTTATTCTTTGAATTACTAGTGCAGTATCTCAACACACACCAAGGCATTTTTGACTAAGTTGACAGTGTTTTCTTTAATGAATCGTGGAGTGTATTATGCGCGTATTGCTAGCGAGTGACTAATGTGAGGTGAACAGTGATAGCCTATGATGAATAGAACACTACTGTTGTATGTGGCGTCTTCTCTAGTACTACGTACATAGATCTCGTTGGACAAGAGTTTGAATCTTAAGGCGAGATGGGTTCACAGCCCGCAATACTATGAGTGTTTTTAAAAATCACGAGGTATGTTTGTGATTTTTTTCTATCGAGCCAAAAATGCTTAATCGTGTTTTGGATATTGTGGGTGTCTGAAGAAAAGCCAGATTCCTATGTAATTTTTTGGGAAATAAACTGTAGTAGTTTATTTACAGTGATTTTTTAAAAACACTCATAGTATTCTTGGCTCTGAAGTGACGGGGCCTTAAATGTAGACAGACAGAAGTAGTTAGTATTTTAAATTGGGTAGTATTTAAACGCAAATCAAAATTACTGATTGCACAGCAAAATACTCAACTGAAAATATTACTAAACAAACTGCAATTTATATTTGTGGCGCAGTAAAATGGATAGAACTTTCCTAGCGTGTGTTGGTCGCAGTTCTAACATAACCTAACCTATAGGTTTGCCCTAACCTAATAAATTTGATGTGCAGTCAGTATTTATTTGCTGTGCAATCAGTACTTATGATAAGATTGTTGATTTATTTGATGTAAAAAAGTATATAAATGATGAGATTAAATTGATGGGTGATTATTTATTAGATGTGCAATTAATAATATCCCTTTTAAATTTAAGTTTTTGGTAGACAATGTAATTTTTTAACACTCTTAATCTTCGCCCCGAATGGTAAACACGCGACATCTATGCAACCCCTTGGCCGATTTGGCTCATATTCAAATATTAAAATGTCGTTGGTTTTAACTACTCTCCTAAAAAAGATAGTCGAGTTATTGTCGAACATACATACAAACATATATACTTACTCTCAGACGCTCGGAGAACTCGAAGAGCACGTTTGTTCGATTAACATAAATGTAATAAATAACATCATCATAATGTGACATCATGGAATTGAATTCGGTAACTATATTTTGGCGCCGTTGCAAAATAACGAATCGAATTAATTTTATGCCTGCTGCGGACACCATGGAAAATGTGATTTAAATACCAGGCCACCGATACATTTATGTTTCGAAATAAAATGTAAAGCAATATTGGCAAGGTCGTAGCAAAAGTTTTTAGGGGACCAGGTTGACTAGTTATATTTAGAGTCATGGGTCAGGACCCATCCCAGCGTCTGGACCCATCCCAGCGTCTGGACTAATATGTATTAATATGTAATTTAAAAGATTGTTCCATTAAATACCAAAATTCTAATCTCAATGAAAAACCTGTCTAATCCACGTTTTAAGAGTTCCGAGTCCAGACATGAAACCCTTATAATTTGGCCATGTAAAGCCCGAGCCCGTCCTGAGCTTAGCTGACAGACTGTTAGTAAAAGAACACTGTAATTTTGCACACCGACAAAGTGGTGCAACAACGTTATTCATCATCATCGACACGCACTTGTCCGGTTCTTGAAGGTTAAATCCTTATTTGGCTGTAATTGAAAAAAATCCAAGATAATCAATCAACAAAAAATACTAAATACATAGGTATTTTAGGTAAAAAATCGCTCTGAAAAACAAAATTAAGAGAAAAAAATAACGAGTTTGAGAGGCTGCAAGCGACAGTATCATGAATTTATATTAGTCACGTAGCACGCTGCAACCCGCTCGAACAAGCCAATCTAAACAAAGCAGGTGCACATGCCTCGTTGCGGCACTCCGCAATACATGAGCTCGTGTAATTGGCTGAATGCAACATATTGTCATCGATTTTAAAAGGAAATGTCTACTCTGAATGCAAACTTGTCATTCAATGCACTCAAAGAGATAATAAGAGAGCTGGCTCTCTTATTATCTCTTTGAGTGCATTGAATCCTGGATTGAATCTCTGAGTGTATCTACCCTGGGGTAGCACCACAGGGTAGGACGCTAGCTCTACTCGTTACATTAAATTGTTTATCCTTTTTGTACGTCATCCTTTTTGTCTGCTAATATTTATATACCACTGAACCGATTTTGATACACTATAGGCGGATTTGATACAAGGAGTCCACGAATAGAGAAATTCTTCAGAAAGCCTTTCTTATAATTATATAGAATGAAATGAATGAATAAAAACATGTGCGTAACCAGGACAGTCCCTAATATTGATACCTAGTGTTCATTGATTTATGTGGAAATAACATATAAGTATAAAAATTCTAGATATAATCTGTGATTTATTAATCACATGTAATATGGCATCTTTTACCTATTATATTTTAAGAAAGGTACAGACTAAGATGATATTTCTAAAACATCTTACAGATGGAGGCCTTTAGTTTGGATCGAAAACCTCGACTCTATGCTCTATGTCTACATATATATACTCCGTGAAGGATAATAAGCAACGGAATCATATTATGGATTTGGGTTAGGAGGGACTTATCCCAAAGATTGGATGCCATGTCTTTCAGTCAAACCAAACCCCTATAGGAATGGAGATTGAAGAAGTGACTCTGTATCCGTACAAAACAAATCAAACAATTGGACAACTGCCCGTCACCATTACAATAAAACCGAACGATTCATTTAAACCGACACGGCCTACTCTGCTATGTGCATCGGTGCATACCGGCGACTATCGATCCAATTTGTGCATCGAGCCTGTCATCCCACACCCCAAAATCCGTCTGCCTCAATCATTTCACGGCATGGATATACATACCTACATATGTGAAAGCTTTTACTACTACAATTGATTTATTATTTAAGACTGCAGTCTTGGACCGTGGGAATTTTTGATTTAAGGCGAAGATATAGGCAAATGACCTTGAAGTGTGAAATAAATTGTTAACTCGTAAATATGGTAATAATTTCCATATTGCTCTTCGTCATGCACTAGATAGCCCTTTAAATTATTTTATGAACTACCGTTGAAACTATTATTGGTGATCCGTCTAGCTTTAAAACTTGCCGTGGCCACTTTTGGCGGAAGCAAGTTTTAAAGCTAGACGGACTAATGTAAATACTTTCAACGGTGGTTCATAAAATAATTTGAAGGGCTATCTAGTGCATGACGAAGAGCAATATGGAAATTATCTCCATATTTACGAGTTAATAATTTATTTCAAGTGAGGGCGCCACTTCAAGGTCATTTGCCTATACCTCCACCTTAACACCCGAATCTATATTTTCTATCTACACATATGCATTGCGCTATATTGTACATGCACCCTGGAGACGAATTTAGACGAATTCAGAAGGGCAGCGAGCGGTCTGCTTTATCAGCGTTTTCGTCCCCATATATATTTGAGAATTTCAGAGAACTTTAAATTTTTCTATCTTTTTACAAAAACAAATTACTTTTATTTATTTATTGTACGTGTTTAAGCATGAATCAATCTTCATATATGTGTACTTTTTAACTCAGTCGTATGCGCAAGAAATCCGACGACGTATTCGCTTATGTTTTCTTCAAAGTTTAACCTTTTTAACTAAGTTTTTGAATGAATTAAAATAAAAAATTACTAAAATCTTCTCATTCACTTTTTAGGATTTTCCTTTGATTTAATTTCTGTTTAATGTATACACAACTTTATGTTTTAAATTCCGTGTAAACAACAAAGAAATGAACGTTGCGCACCGCAAAAAATTTAAACACGTTCAACACAGGTTATATGGATTTAAACAAACTATTACAATGAAAATCAATAAATTGTTTCATTCACTTTTTTAATACTTAAATAAACTTCAATTTAACATATCTTAACATATTGTTACTAAGTTAGTTTGGCTCCAATCAGCTCCGAAAAAGCAGTCAAAATCACTAAAAATAAGGACCGGGCCCTTAAACACAGTAATTTTTTATACGAATGGATGGATATATATTTTCGTAGCTACGTAAGTCTGTTGTGACGCTTTTGGAGTAAAGTCCAGGCTATTTGTTAAGTAATTTCTTAAATGATAAAAAACAGTCATGTTTGTTTACTTTCACTTTATTGCAAAAAATATTCACCCGGAAAAAGGATGAGGACTTCACGAGGTATATAAGGATCTTTTAGACTATAATTATTAAGTCAATAAAAGAAAATATTTAAAGGAAAACATAAGGGTGAAAGTAGAACAAGCTTTGTTTTTATATACCTATATAGAACATTCTTAAACGTGTTTTATTTCTTTGATTGGACATGCATGTATATTTAGAACAAGGAAAACGGGCATTTAAAAGAGTACAGAACGAAAAGTTTTAACAATGCTAACGAGAAAAAATAGATGGTAAAGATATTTTGCTTGCTTTGTGTTGTATTGTTTGGCTGATACATCGAACGTCCAAAGCCCACGCAACCAGTGACATATCTGCTTTAATTCTTTACAAAAGACTACTAAAGGCGTTTCCAATAGACTATGCTAAGCTATAAAACTTAACTACAACAGGCATAAAAAATTCTCGATCCTCTCCGTGCTTTGGAAGGCACGTTGAGCCGTTGGTCTTGGCTGTTATCACTGTATGACAGTCAGTCGTCAAATGATGACAAATGCCTTAAGGAAGCTTGAAAAATCTGACACTTGGCCACTTGCACACACAAAAAACAAACATAGAATGCAGGATTTTTATGAATACATGGTTAGTATTTATTATATTTGTTTTGAGTATAGCGTTATATGTAAAACGTGGACAATGAGGAAGAAGGACAGAGAAAGAATAAAAGCATTCGAGATGTGGCTTAAGAAGGATGGACAAAGTAAGCTAGATGGATAGAGTAAGCAATGAGGAGGTACTAGAAAGAGTAGGAGACAAGAAATATTTAAAAAAACTATGGAAAATAGAAAAGGGACGATGATAAGACATCTCATAATACATGACCATCTCTTCAGAATAATAATAGAAGGAAAAATAAAAGGGAGACGAGGAAAATGAAGACCGAGGATCTACGAACAATAATTCTCTAGAATCGTAAATAATCCCGAAAAATCATTCCACGCGATATGTACCGCGGCGGGCGGGGCTTAAAATATGAACAGCGCGGCGCGACAGTTCGCCGTGACGTGCGGTTACGTCGCAAGAAGTTTCCTTTGAGAATATTGCTGTGTGTTTGCGATAATCGATTCATTAAAAATGCCGTCATTTGCCGTGAAGTGATGTAAAAGCTATAAAGACATGAAAAACACAGGACTCGCCTTTCATATGTAAGTAAATAAAAATTTTAATATTGTACCTCACCGCTCGTGGCGTTGACCGCGGCCATGTCGGTTGAGCAGCCGGCTTTGGGGAGCTAGCTGCTTGACCGACATGACGCGTACGTACGTGACCTTGTCGCGACCAATCGCATGCATCTTTGTCTATGTGTGCGTTCGAGTGTTTCGTTGTAATTACTGTTCGTTTGTTTGCGTAAATGGAATCAGAATCGAAGCGGTGAATGTAGGAGCGTTAGGTATCTAAAGAATTATATGTCGATGCCGAGGATGAAGTTTTTCCAACAAATTAAAGTTAGGACTAAGTTACCAAATCATTAAGAAAATGGAGGCATCTCCACTTAACTCCACCGACAAGAGCAAGCTCTTAAATTACATGGAGAAAGAGGTTAGTATTTACGTGGTCTAACAGCAGCAATACGATAAGCAAGCCAAACGGATGTTACCTGAGCGATTTCCTTGCGGGTGCAGCAGAAATTGACAAAGGTGACGTTCACGAAGTCTGCGCCATAGCACACCGTTACGGTCTTCTCTTCCAGCGATCCTTGGGAGCCTATCAGCACCACGTGCCTGATTTTCGGGTCCTGTGAAAAAAAGAATAGAATAGAAAACTCTTTTTTGTACACCAAAAAAATAACACAGATACCTAAAAATAATTTACATTAGGTGAGTACAATGGACGGTCTTATCGCTTAAAGCGATCTCTTCCAGGCAACCAGTGAATGGAAAGGACTGTGAGAAATACAATGACAGTGGTGTAACTATAGCACAGAAAACAGTAAGAGTATACAGAACGGAATCTCCTAAGGTACGCGCAATATGCGTCCCCGCACCTCTCCCCCGTTCTTGTGCGGCCGCGTGCGCCCGCTTTCGCCCGTTGCCAAGGCGAGAACGAGGGGAGGTGCGGGGACGGGGAACGGGGACGCATATTGCGCGGGACCTTAGGAGATTCCGTTTTGTATACTGTTACTGTCTTCTGTGAACATAGTATTTATTCTGTGGTGTAACTAACCAAGAAGAGAAAAGAAAAATAACTAAAACCTTTACTTTATTTAAGCCTGTTATGGCAAGCAGTTAAATACTCTTAAGTTATTTAAAAAACAAATATTTTTTTTCGTACAAGTTTATTGTGAGGCCTAAGAACTTATCAAGACAATGGTAATAAGCCCAAACTCGATGGGGTTGCGTCACGGAATAAGAAACTAGGGTTGCGTCGTTTTATTACAGGGTTCCTATTAGCCACCTTCCGTCTCCATAATTAGATTAGCTTCTTATCATAGTACGAGTACCATTGCATTGTCATTTCATTTCCATAATTTTCATCTCAATTAGAAATCGGGAAGTAGCTCAACTTGCCAGATTTGACCCAAAAAACAACAAACAGGGCAAGCTAAATGAAAGCTTGTAAAAACGCCTCTCTCTCTCTCTTTAAATGTTACGGTAAGGGTTGGATCTCATCTATCAGCACGGAACAGCACTTTCCTATGCTGCTATCCTTTTCTGTCGCGCAGAACCAACGAGATCTATGTAATGTCAATGCGCAGAACGGTAATTTGCTAGAGCGAGAGAGAGCGACGGAACGCTGCAGCACGGCCGGTGCTGAAGGTGCTGTTCCGTGCTGATAGATGAGATCCAACCCTAAGTAGACATTTATTTTCGGATTGCCGCTTAGGCAATATGTTTATGTTCACATCTTACTGATATTTACAGATTTTATTCTATGCGCCCGAAATAACAACACAAGGAATGCTATACGTAACTTTGCCTGGCGATTTTTCGCAAATTACATTTACAAAAAATGTGTAACTTTGGGATATGGGTACAGTACATTCTCTTGGTCACTAAATTTAGTTCCACAACGTTATAGGGTGTCAAAAGTGCTTCGAATTGCTCCGATAAAGGTTACGGCTGTGAATATGTTTGTTTGCTTTTGCTCGACTTGGCGGGTGCACTACCGTGTCTCCAGATACCCGTGCAAAGCCGTGGTGGGCCGCGGGCCGCTATAGTTACCCAAAATGACTTCATACTTCAGACGTATTTCATCTGGTAGTGGTAATGACTCGGTAGACATTACGGCGTGAGGACGCCAGTGCCGGATGCTTATAATCATGCAATAAACCGTAACATTGCCTTGCCTATACATTAAACCTACGATAATATCATACGATTTATATCTTCTTCCATATATTGGTCTGGGGGAAAAAAGTAGACTGTACCATCTGCTTCGGGAATGGGCTAGAATCTGAATCATTATTAGGCGATGCGTCTAGTAATCAATCAGTATTTTGATTCCTTTTTAGGATTTCGAAATCCAGACATGTTAATTGTAGTTTCGGCGTGTATGTCTGTCAATCTGCGGCTTAGGTAAGAGGCTATTAGGCAAATATTTGTAGGCTATACCACAGAATACATTAAGAGTACAAACAGAATGGAATCGCACAGCGTCCCCCGCAATTTGGCCCCCGCACCTCTCCCCCGTTCTATGTGCTCTTTATTGCGCTCTAAAACAGGGTTAGTTGCTAGCCGCACGCAATTCGCGACGTGTCTTCAGAACTGTCAACCAATAGTAACCATCATGGTGAGAAGATGCGCATATAATAATTGTTTATCCGCCGAATACAATAAAGAAAGTATATTTCATAGATTTCCGAGTGATGAAAAAAGGTAAGCAAAGGAACAATATAATTTCAAGTTATATATAAAAATGAATCGCTAAATGTGTTGCTAATGGTCCGAGAGCTGGCACGAATTTTTGGGTAGGTATTTGAGGCAAGTTGAAAACTTGTCACATACCTCTCCAACTATACCCTCAACACGGAACTGCAGACCTGGCTGAGCGGGACTAACGCAACCTATAATTTATTTTATTTTTTTATTTTTCTTCAAAAAAGGTATTGCCTTAAGCAATATGCATTTTTATATGTTGTAGTTTAATGTATAAAGATTAAAAAAACAATAAGTCAGACGATTTAGTCGGGGCTTTGATATTGCCAGGCGCGTGCAAAAGTATTTTACAAAAAAATATAAAAAAGGTATTTGAGGCAACTTGAAATTATAATAGGATAATACTTATAACTAAAAAATAAGATTCTCAAAAAGACAGGTCATTTTGATGGGACTTTCTACCTGCCAGGTCAATCAAAATAAATCAAAATGGCCCCGAAAAAATTTAGCCCCGCTACTCACCAGCCAGGTCTGCAGTTCCGTGTTGGGGTATAATAGGAAAAAAATAAAAATATAAAAAAAAATAAAGTATAAAAATTAGTGTCAGCTCTCGATCTATAAGCGCAAATCTCGAAAGCAGCTAAAACGATTTCGCTAATTCTTTTTTCTAGAATATTCCTTGAAGTAGGTACGAGGATGATTCTTACGGAACTTAAATACCCGTGCAAAACCGGGGCGGGCCGCTAGTTACATATAAAACAGAATATTGTTTAGGTCATAGTGTTCGCAAATCTCCCGGTATGGCAAGATATAATCGTGAATATGTCGAACTCGTTAGTAGGTAAGTATTAAATTAATTCTGTGGTGCGACCCTAAGTATAAAAAAAATTGGTTGCCTGTAAAGTCGGTATACGGGCGAAAGTTTTACGTGACAAGTCTTTTTATGTCTGTCTCTCTCGCTCTTAGGCGGGCTAACCATGCCCGAGTGGAAGGGACGCGTGCCTCTCACTCGCTCTCATTGTGAGCGCATAACGTGAGCGGAGCGTAACGCAGTTTCTTGAAGTGTCACCCGGCTAACCAATTTATAAGACGTTGTCACGTCAAAATCACACATTGACGTGTGTACAGATTTTGTTTCGTTTGTAGTAGTAGTAGGTATATATGTTACTCTGACTCTAGGAAGTGTCTTACCTGTGCCTATACAAAAAGTGGGTATGATAGTTTTTTCCCCATAGTATCGTTGGAAAGGTCTTTCAAAATCATTGCGGGGTTATAGACATGATTACGACTCAACGATCTGTTTGCAAAATATTTAGTTTTTAAACTGACTACTGAACTCTCACTGAGCCTTTGAGCTCTTCACAATAAGTTATCAATCAATGATAAATTTAAGCTCTGTTACAGGCAATAGTTATGTCCACCGTGTTTAAAACGTTTATGCAATGACTAGTGTTTTCAAAAAATTATTCTAATAAACCTTAAAAGGTTAAATTTTTTGTTTGATCAATATTTACAAAAAAATAGTTATTTTATAAATTGATAAAAAAATATATAAATCTCCGTAAATTGTTATTCCATAAATTGCGGTAAATAAAAGTTATCCTTCAAGAATAATAATTAAAATAGACTACAATTATTGTTAGAATTTCATAAACAATTGGTAGGTATCTGAATACCGCGGTCTGCTTTAAAACCGTGCGTCCATAACACACACGCACAGTCTAACAGCAGACTGCGGTATTCGCACATTTTCAGTGGAAAACCAACGATTGAACTTTATCATATAACGAAACCAATAATCCAGCGTTTAACCAGAGAGAAAGAATAATCATTTAACAATTTGCCCCCATTGCCGATTCTGCCAATTCGATATATTTATAACATATGAGATGGATTTTTCTAAAATTAGTGCATGACCCGGAATCGATAACGATCTATGCAGTCTCGGAACTCCCAATTCGCTGTTGCCGTTGAATCCTATTTTGAAGACGGGTAAAAAAAAGCTTTTTAAATTTAAGTTATTGCATTACTTCGTTGATATAAACTGGTAGGCTATCTATGGGCAGGCCTGAGTCACTGAAGTTCGATACCTAAACGGGGAGTGAACTCCCCGTTTAGGTATCGGACCCGACCCGATCCCCGTTAGGTGTACAACCCTCTTTGGGAATGTATTTGTGCGAAAAGTTTTACAACCGGCCGCCGCCCGACGTTAACCCTCCTTGGGAATGCAATTGTAGCACGAGATGTTTGTGCTTAGTCCTTTAGTCGCCTCTTACGACATCCACAGGAAGAGATGGAGTGATCCTATTCTAACCACACGGGTAAATCTATTTCATGCTTGTCTCGGAAAAAAGAAAAACGTAGAATGTATGTCTGACCTATTGGCAATTAATGCTGGAGTACCTCAGGGATCTGTTCTTTCCGCAACGCTATTTCTGCTTCACATTAACGATCTGCTAAAGCCCGGTATTTTTGGGTATGCAGACGATAGCACCGTTACGGAAAGATATTTTTCTAGTGCAAGGGCAAAAAAACCGGAAATAGACGAACTAAGAGAGGCAATGGTGCTCCATACCAATCTTACTCTGCAAGCTGTCTCCGATTGGGGTGATGCCAACCTTGTGAGATTCAATGCCTCTAAGACACAGGCGTGTCTCTCCTCTGCTAAAAAGAGCCCTTTCAACTTGGCTCCCACTTTCCGGGGTGTGCCTGTTCCTATCACCCGTCATCTCGAACTTCTCGGTATCGATCTCTCATCAAATCTTAACTTCGGTAGCTATATTGAGTCCAGGGCTAAGACGGCTTCTAAAAAACTGGGCATCCTCTCCACGGTCCAACGATATTTTACCCCTGACCAACTGTTGAGCCTTTACACAGCTCAAGTCCGCTCATGTATGGAGTATTGCTCCCACCTATGGGATGGATCTGCCCGCTATCAGCTCGAAGCCCTGGAAGCTATCGACAGACGTGCCAGAAGACTCGTTGGTGATGAGTTGCTTACGGCAGGACGGCTCCACAGCCTCGAACATCGCCGACTGGTAGCAAGTCTGTGTGTCTTCTACAGGTTGCACTTCGGGGAGTGTGCGCAGGAATTACATAATTTAATTCCCCCTGCACCATTCCACCATCGGACAACACGACGTGGACAGGGATTCCACCCATTTGTGGTCGATATTCCTCCTCATCGTACCTCTCGATTCGCCTCCTCCTTCATTGTGCGAACCGCTAAGGTGTGGAATTCCCTCCCTGCGTCGATGTTTCCCCATACATATAATTTAGGGATTTTCAAGGCAAGAGTGAACAGGCATTTTTTGAGTCTGCGTGATACACCTTAGACCTCATCTTAGCTTCCCATCAGGCTAGATAGAGATCAAACGCACTCAAATTTCTAATAAAAAAAAAAAAAAAATGTTACCAGCTCTGCTTCTCTTAAATCTCAAAATTCTCGTCAATAGCCGATGCGGCTAATCGGTAACCCACCCAACCAGGATCTACGGACCCGTCACTATTTTTCTTTTTTCCAGTTTTACACCCATACTCTTATTAATTTCTGTGCTTTGGGTCTCGCGGCTAGAATATATCTACCCCGTAAGGGATAAAGAAGTGACAGGTTATTTGCTGCAAACAAGGCCTTTATATTTTTTTTGTGTTACTTTTTGTGCAGATAGATATGCACGCTATTACTATCCGTGAATAAATGGGTAGTTTCCTAGGTCAAAAATAAATTATTTGGTACTGTTAAGAGAGTAAAACGTCACAAAATAATGTCACTTGTCATTGATCACATCCATTTTGAACGTGATTATAGAACGGATTTTAAGAGCGCTATTTGACTCCAAAAAACTATGACGTCACAGTCCGATAATTCATACAAATCTCATAGAAAATGTTTGTTTTGACGTTTAGAAAAAAGTGTCTGATTTGACTTGTTGGAAACTAGCGTAATATCAAAGCAGGCTATTAAACCGTTTCTATCTTCATTTACCACACAATTGTTCACTAGAACAATCACTAGCTTGTATTCTCATGATGGTTTCCTCAGGTTGTTTTCCTTCATTGAAAGAGAGTATGGATCAGGCACTCACCGTATCTACCAAAATGTGTCCTTTCTCATTACCACAATATCCACGTCGAGATGAACTTGTGAGGATCTGTAATTAGCCCACGTACGAGTACCTATGTATTATACTCGTATAGATTTTCTGAATTGTAAATAATGAGTAGCTATACCTACTGAATGCTACCAATACAACATGGTAATATGGGCGGGCGGGCGTGGGTGAAAAGTGGCGAGGGTCAATATTTAGTTTAGGGCTTAGAGTCTATATCGAGAGGTGGAATATTTAAAACGCAGGACAGTTTGTTGTGGTGGGGGTTCGACGTTTAACTCGATTATGTCGTGCGCTATACAAAATGTTAATGTGTAATATTTGGTAATATGGTAATAAATATAACGATAGCTAAGCGAGGATTGATTTCACATACAGAGGACCCAACTACTGAATGCATTCCATTGTTTTATGTGTACGATACCTATTGCACCATAGGTACCTATGTCGATATTTTGCATTTTACATATCACGCCCGTGGCCTCGCAATATGAATCTCGCAGTCGATATCCTTGCTCCGAAAATAATCATAAAAATAAATAAATAACCAAGAAAATTGAAGAAGATGGAGAAGACAAACCACTAGTAAACACACTACGCACAGTAACAATACGGTATTTTAGTCTATATTTTAAAATTTAACTCAAAGTATTCAGTTTTTAGGGTCCCGTACAAAAAAATGTAAAAACGGAATCCTTATAGGATCACTCGTGCGTCTGTCTGTCTGTCCGACCGTCTGTCACAGCCAATTTGATTCGAATCTACTGAACCAAATCAGGTGAAATTTGGTAGGATGGTGTAATCTATGACCCAAACACAGATGTGCAAAGTACATAAAATAATATATTTTTAAAATAAGGGTAATTTTCGGGGGACGATATAGGAAATAAAAAAAAAAGATTTGCAAACCTTGCTGTGTCATATATCAAATGAAAGGGCTCGTTATAAGCTCTCAAATATATTTTTGTTATTATTGTAAAATAAATAGTTTTGATTTTATTCATGAAAGAAGACGAAAATTTAAAAAAAATAAACGGGCTAGTGCGAGTCGGCCTCGTACATGAAGGGTTCCCGTACCTCCGTCCGTACAATGTTACGTCATACAAAAAACGTGTTTTTTGTATGACGACCCCTTTAAATTTTAAATTTGTTTATTTTTAGTATTTTTTGTTATAGCGGCCCTAGTAATACATAATCTGTGAAAATCTCAAGTATCTAGTTAATTCCATTATAAAGATCTAGTTAAAAATGCTGAAAAAAACACGTTTTTTGTATGGCGACCTCTTTTAATTTTTAACTATTTTTTATTTTCAGTATTTGTTGTTATAGCGGCCACAGTAATACATAATCGGTGAAAATTTCAAGTGTCTAGCTATTACCGTTCAAGAGATAGAGCCCTGTGACAGACGGACAGACGGACAGACAGCGGAGTCTCAGAATAGGGTCCCGTTTTGCACCCTTATTTACCTTTACCCTTATTTTTAGGGTTCCGTACCCGGAACCCTAAAAATACTAAATATAGTTCATTGCCTGTAGATTACAGGAAAACCTATGAGAAATACGGAACCCTCTTCACGGGAGTTTAACTCGCACTTGATCAGTTTTTTATAATCTGTTTTTAAACACCAAATAGTAGTCATGCTTTTACGTCTACGCCCGTGTAAACTTAAAAGTGTCAGCTATCAAAATACATATATCAGCGCATTTGTTTACGTGCATAACTGACGTCATGACCACAGAGCAATATGGCGTCCACTGCTCCAACGTTTTCGGCAAATTACGCGCGAAATTTGATAATGTACAATTTAAATGCATTTTTATGGCAAGGGTGTAATTTTTAGTGGTTTGATGGCATCTATTTGAGACACTTTTCAAAAATGGGTGTAATCTATACTAATATTATAAAGCGGAAGATTTTGTTTGTTTGTTTGTTTGTTTAAACGCGCTAATCTCAGGAACTAATGATCCGATTTGAAAAATTCTTTTTTTGTTGGGTAGTCCATTTATAGAGGAAGGCTTTAGGCTATATAACATTACGCGAACGAAGTCGCGGGCACAGCTAGTATCTAAATAATTTGGGATACACAAAATGGATAATCGATTCCACCTGAAAAGTACATCCTATGACCAATCTTCTTCGACGTGTCGATAAACTGGAAGTAATGATGTAAAGTTGACTGATATGATATACCTATTCCTTGCCCTGTATCTGGCCCCAACCAATGCATTACTCGAAAGCGGCATGAGATCATCCAGTGCGCAAGATTTAGGACAGGATAGACATTCTAGTATTAGGTACTCTATTATTGCTTATGACCAATTAACGTAAAAGACGAAGCTGCTTGTCACTTCAAATGAAAAATTAGCTAATTTGTATAATAGACTAGGCGTGTTCGGCAGTTAGTAGATTGATATCAGCACCGTTGGTTTCTTTATGGCTATGAAAATTGTTAAACTAATGAAAAATACTGAGCCTTTGATTATTATTTGTTACTATAGACAAACTTATATGTATACAGTGCTACAAGTAGGGAAATGCCTCAAACTGAGTACATACCTAGGTAGGTATGTAAGAAAGTAAACTCCTATAAAAAGCCTATCATACGAAGGCGGTTCAAAAGTCTGCGGAATGGAAGAGATGGAGTGAGAGTACATCTTCTTCTTCATCTAAGTGCGTTCCCGGTTGCATCCTCAGCTGTGCTGCTCTAGAAGTTGAGAGCCTGGGGTGTGCTTTCCACCTTTTTTTCTCTAAATATGCATGTCAATGGTCACCCAAGGATGCCAAAGACCTGGCGAAATGGAGATAAAATAGCCGAAACAGTTTAAATTATTTGGCTATAGTTTCAGGACCAGCCGCCTGCCTGACGGCAACCCTCTTTGGGAATGTATTTGTGCGAAAAGTTTTACAATGACAAATGGCAACTAATTATATTAGTGCCACTAACAATTGTGCCTGCCAGAGGTTGTGACTCATTTGACCTGGTAATTACATCCAATTTACTGGACTCAATTGAAACTGAAATCACATCCTATCAACTGAATCAAGAATCACACTTTAGAGATTGAGTTTTGCCGGATACCAGATACCGAATGATCGGCCTGGCCATTGGCCGGAAAGCTTAATATTAGATCATTTGGCCATAATACTTTATTCTTACATTTTCGCACAAAGCACTGTTCAGGTTTCGACTTATGATTGTAGGTTTGTGCAGGCAACATTTTTAAAGTTAGTATGGAACGCTTTCGCATAAACTAGATTTACACTCACTAAAAAGAGTAGGTATTACTTTATTTTGTTTTGCCGTAAACAAAAAAAAATTGTTGGAAACATGGGAACCAAACAATCTCTGGTATGAAATTACTTTAAAACCTTATTTTCTATTTAAAAGAGTATGAAAATTTACTATCCGGTATCCGGCCGAATAGTAGTCTATAATATTCGGCATCCGACCCAACAGCAAAAAGAGGGCCGGATAGGCCGAATACCAGATCGACGTTGGGCGATGGATTTTTGCCTTTTCTGCCCTAACGATTTAAATCGGGGACAAATGATTTAAATCAAGCAGAAATGGATTTTCGTCTATTTCAGCAGGCATAAATAAAAATTAAATAAATAAAAAAAAAATTTAAAAAAAATACCAGATAGTCACAGAATATTCATTGCACCTCTAATTTAGATACAAAATACAAATCCTATACATATGCCTAAAGGTAATAAATTACTATTACCTAGATTAAATTTACTGGTGTAGAGGGTTGTTTCTAATAGATCTATATGTATATGCATGTTAATGTTTGAATATTATTTATTTATGGTTCTAAAATTTTCACCAATTATAGATATTTACATTAGGATAGTATCCTGGGTCAAAAATAAATTATTCTGTACTGATAAGAGAATAAAATGTCACAAAATAATGTCATTTGTTATTGATCAAAGGTTGGAAGTGTCTTTAGATTGAATAATGCAGAAAAACTGGTATACCTATATAAAGACTACTTAACTTAACTCCAAGAATCTAATATCTCATGATTTGGTTTTCATACCAATCCTATAGATAGAAAATGTATGTTTTGATGTCAAGAAAAAAGTATCTGATTTGACTTTATGGAAACTAGTGCATTACATAAATTTATAGCTTATAAAAAACTGACACTCTTCTAAATCAAAACAACATTTGACTATTTTTATCTATCTATGAATATTAGATATAATAAAGAAATTTGAGTTCCCGTAACATTTTTCATCCATTGTGTATTGCATGGTATATTTTCATATGCAATTACATTCTTGAAATCTTTAACAATTATTGAATTCAACAATGATGTAGGAAATTTACTTTATATTAGTTAAGCAACTCAAAACAGTTTCAAAACTGTTTGTAATGTTCCGATTGCAGTTATCCAGTTCAAAGTCGAATGCCTATTGGGGGAGCTAACAACCAGTTAATTGAGCTACTCACTTTGGGTACTTTGGCATGGACTCCAGTTCTAACGTCTCTTATAGTGGCAATGTCCAGCATCTCAACCTCCAAATTTTGATCCGTCCAGAACAGGAAGAATCCCTTTGGGTCCACCCGCAGAGTGACAGGAACACCAGTGCATGAGTCCTATAGAAGAATAACTGGTTAGTATCAACCACACTAAGACGATACCTACTGCTCTGTGAATATAGGGTTACCATATCTCAGGATTTGTCCTGAGATTTCAGGATTTTTCGACTCTTCTCAGGATTCCGGCCGGATTTAGCAAATCTAGTGATATCTCAGGATTTTTAATAAAATACAGGTTACATTTTAAAGATCTCTCTTATTAAACTACTAAAAATAATCTTCTTTTGGTAACAATTGCAGTTAAAATCAATACTTATGTATTAATTTAAAACAAACTTAAAATAATCTTCTTTTGGTAACAATTGCAGTTAAAATCAATACTTATGTATTAATTTAAAACAAACTTAAAATAATCTTCTTTTGGTAACAATTGCAGTTAAAATCAATACTTATGTATTAATTTAAAACAAACTTAAAATAATCTTCTTTTGGTAACAATTGCAGTTAAAATCAATACTTATGTATTAATTTAAAACAAACTTAAAATAATCTTCTTTTGGTAACAATTGCAGTTAAAATCAATACTTATGTATTAATTTAAAACAAACTTAAAATAATCTTCTTTTGGTAACAATTGCAGTTAAATCAATACTTATTTATCGAAGTAAAACGAACTGAAGACAATCTTCTTTTGGTAACAATTGCAGTTGCAGTTAAAATCAATCCTTATTTATCAAAGTAAAACAAACTAAAAATAATCATCTTCAATAATCATCCTTAAAAATAATGTTACTAACATTTGCAGGTAAAATCAATACTTATTTATCCAAATAGGTACTTAATTAGTTTTGTCGTATTTAATATTTGAAGAAACTTTTTTAAGTAAATTCTTTTCTTTGATTATTGATTTATAAAATGCCTCACAAGTTAAACTCTTCAAGTTATATTGAACTAAAAGTAGAGCTCGAATTGAAGACACGTTTAGTCGGTTTCTTTCTTTCGACCATTGAGCTCCCATGATAGAAAAAACTCTTTCTACGTTTGCATTTTGAGCTGTTATTGCAAATATATATTGACAAATACGCAGTATCTCTGGCAATCGTGAAATACCTATTGTCTTGAAAATGTTTGCCCACAACGCATGAAGCATTACGTCAAAAAATGCTTCTTCCTGTTTTGTCAAAAAACTATTCAGAGATGCAATTTCATCGAATAACTTCACATCATCTATGTGTATTCCTTTTCCATTTAGATAATGAATTGATAAAGCAATCTGATCAAAGTCGATCATTTGGCCCTTTTTCAGCATCAACCAATTAAAGACTTTGAAATCATCTAAAGGCGTCATCCACTTGATCAGATATTCTACGCAAGTCTTATACATATTTTTAAGGTCATGCTTGAAAACTTCTTGGTTTTCCGCAGTGCACTTAGCCAGCAACTCTCGCACTTTAAGTGGCATGAAGTTTGCGTTCGCTCGTGCAACTAAAATTTCATGTGTGGATTCGAGGATTCTTTTAATATCTAAAACAGAATTGTTTTCTTTTTCGATGTCTTCAATTTTCGTCTGAAATATTGACATCAATGAGTGAGCAAGAAATAAATAAACTTCGCTGAGTTCATTTTCAAAAAAGTTCTTCAAAGTAATTGGTACACCAGGAGTAGATAAAAAGTACTGCTTCAACGGTTCATACATCTTCAATATTCTTTCGATCGCTGGAAACAGACTAAGCCATCGGGTCTTGCTATGAAACAATAGTTTCTGATAATTGACGTCTATATATTCGCTGATATCCTTCAACGCCTCCGTGCGTACGGTGTATACGGAAAAATAATTAAACAGCTTCATTACTACAGATTCTATATCAATATGCAGATTATCAGTGCCATGTTGAATACAATTGTGTAGTATGTGCGCTGGGCACCCAACTCCTACGATATCTTTGTCCAGAAAGTTTTTTAAATTAGTCCAAACATTTTGTCCCGGTTGCCGATTTACTCCGCCAAAATTAACATTAGCGTTGTCTGCTGTAAATGATACACATTTCATCAACAAGTCGTACTTTTGCAAGCTTGTTTTAATTATCTCTGTTATAGTGTTAGCATTTTCATTGGGTGTGCTCAGCACATCCAGCAGTTTGGTTTTAATTCCTTCTTGCCAGTCGAAGAATTGTATCATAATAGGAAATATTTTTTCAGCACCGTGATTACTTGCATCTGTGGAAACGCCCAAGAAGTTGACATTTTGTAATGAGACTTGTACCTGTTCAATTACCCACGGAGATATCACGCCCGTTACAATGGCTTCAGTCTTCGTTCGTGCACAAGAAATACTCTTCGCAGTGTTGGAATCGGCAAATATAGCCTTAACCAGTTGGCTGGTGCAATCCATAGATTTAAATGACTGGTGATGTTTCACTGTGTGGAAAGCTAAAGTGGCTTCAGCGGCGGATATTTGGTCTGTCAGTCCAGAACTTTGTGGTTGAAATAAAGAGTCGATTTTGGTGTTACTTGAAACAGTCAGACTATTTTTTTTATGTTTTTCCGTTAGGATATGTTTTTCAATATCAGCACCTCCCTTGAACTTAATTGAAAAATGATTGTTACATATTGAACAAAACACTTCGGTAGGTTCTCTTCCATCTTTCATAATCGGAAATCTTTGTTTTAAAGTATCTGTGAATGTACACACGTATCGTGGTCGTTTGGTACTTGAAGACATTTTAACTCGTATCCATCCAACAGCTCCGATTCTCGCTCGCTCGCCCGTCCCGTGGTGACACTCAATGAAGCGTAATCCAACCTTCGCAATGGCGCAAGACGAACTGACTGAGTGACCGACCGAGCGAGCGGCAACCGCGCTGCGGGGCGACGGGCGCCCCCCTCCTCCCTCCACCCCGCTGTTTTGAGTGCGATGTACATACAAGCTTGCAACGCGTCGCGTAAAACGCGTATACAACGATAATAATACGTTTTTGAGAGAAAATTCTCATCTGTAGAAAATCTCAGGACTTTTCCATGGAAATCAGGCCTTTTCTCCGGACTTTTGATTTTTTCATCTGGTAACCCTATGTGAATATGAATGTAATGTGAATTTCTGTTCTTCTCAAAAGCAATGTAAACTTACCTCATCCCATTTGATGAATTTTTCTCCCTCTTGTAAAGCCTTTGACACTTCAATCGGCTTTAGGCCAACGTTAGCCGATCTCGTACTCGAAGACATCGTTAATAATACACAATCACACAGAGATTACAACACAATCAGAAATAAAGACAGTCATTTTATTTTCTATGCACTATCGAGGCACTAACTAACCAATATATTTGGGATATTTATGTATTCTGAGATTTAAAGATAATTTCATATCAATGGACACACGCACAACAAACTAATAGAAACTAAATAACATCAATGATACGATAAATAAACCTGAATTCAAAATAACAATAATAGATTTTTCTATGGGAGAACGGACGAGACTGCACAAAACTCAATAAATTAATGACAACACGAAGATATTATCACGGACAAAAGCAAACTGTCAAAGTGAACCCGATGTTGCCATCTCCAGAATTAATTCGATGTTGACAGCAGAAAATATTAATAAAGTTACGATAAAAATATGTATGTATTTAGCGTTAGAGATTTCTCCATTTTCACGTACGTAGTAGGTAAATAAGAATACTATGTAAAAGTATTCAAATAGGCTAGAAGCCCAAAAGGATTGAACTGGTTACCGTTATTCAAGTAACGACCTCTAGCACCTGGAATACGAACTAAAAATAATAGGCGACCGGCGACGGCGGCAAACCTATTTATAAGGAACTGGCAGCGAGAAAAGCATGATGCAAATTACCTACATTAAAAGTACTATTTGTTACTAACAGGGGGTGCAATTTTTTTAAGTAGGTATACTTAATGCTCTTAATAATGTTATAATTTATAAGCTAGGGTTTTATAAAATATCTGTATAGTAAAATACATAAGCAGGCTTAAGATAAAACAAAACCTAGATGCCCGCTGGCAACGAGGCATCGCCCAATGCTACCGACGACGGTTACCTATAGCCGCAGTGAGAGAGCTCTTGCAATGCGTGCCATGTCCTTTTGTGCCTTTTGAATCTGGCCCTTACACAGCCATCTAGCGAAAGGGTATAAGCTTTTGCCAATACGACTATCGAAACAATGATTGTCGAATCCACATGCCACATAGCTCTCACCTCGTGGGCCAAGTCAAGTTAATTGCTAAGCTTATCCTTCTCGGCTTTCACGAGGTTCTCGTCATACCTCGCGGAACGGTGATGTAGTGTAGACAAGCTTGGGGAAAGTACATCCTTTCTTGCTCTTTGAGACAAGCACTGCCTGGCGCATCAATCGATCTATCAGCACGATATCAGTCTTATTGTTATGTAAGTTACTGATCAGTCTGGCATCAGTCAAGTCCATCAGTCTGATCGGAGAATGATCATGTAACCCGCTGAATGACAGACTGATGGTCCTGACTGATAAAAATTAAAATGGTTTTGAATGATGAAAGACTGATGGGAGACTGATCGCGTAACCAGCTCGTATCATTCTCGCGTCAGTCACCGTACGTACTTTAGTTACACACCGTAGGTACACCTATGTAAATAAGGTTCATTATAGCTTTTTATTTATTTTATTTATTCATCAAACTTTATTGTCTAAAGTAAAAATATACTTTTAGCAAATGGCGGACTTAATGCTAAGAGCATTTTCTCCCAGTCAACCTTAGGGATAAGCAGAGAAAATTGTAACTAATAAATATACTAACAAAGAAATCCTAACTATCCTAACTAATCCTAATCCTATCCTAACTAATATTATAAATGCGAAAGTGAGTTTGTATATTTGTTTGTTTGTTACCTCTTCACGCTTTATCTACTGAACCAATCTTCTTGAAAATTCGCATACACATAGTTGAAAAATGTAATGTTCCCTTGCGATACGCGAGTGAAGCCACGGGCAAATGCTAATAGCTAATAAAAATTAGCGGGCAAGTGCGATTCGAACTCGTACATGAAGGGTTCCGTACCTCCGTACAATGTTATAAAGCGCTGAAGAAACATGTTTCTTGTGTGACAACCAGGGAGTGAAAGCGGTTACGGTACCGGTATAAAATAAGGGCCATACCGTTATTTAACCTTTATCCGATAACGGTACCGAAAAACAAAGCATCGACCGTTGCGGGGCGTGGGACGAGGGGTGCGGGTGCGATCCAGGGTAGGTAAGACACGAGCGCGTGCGTCGGCGAACCTGATAGAACCTGTTTTCTTCGCATGTCGCCAGTTCTTCTCTTCTATCTATCTCTTTCATACCTTTATTTATTAACGTTCAAGTACCTGTACCGAAATATACCTTATTCTATCTGTACACAAAAACTTAGGGTACTAAAATAAATTTGTGTATCGAAATAAAGCGGTAATCGCAATTTTTCGATATGACGTCATACCGCAATTGAAAGATATCGTATTTTTTGGGTTATTCATTCCCTGATGACACCCTCTTTAATTTTTAACTTTATCATATTTCTAGTATTTGTTGTTATAGTGGTCATAGTAACACACAATCGGTAAAAATTTCAAGTATCTAGTTATTGCCATTATAAAGATCTAGTTAAAAACGTTGAAAAAACACGTTTTTTGTATTATATGAGGACCCCCTTTAATTTTGGGTAGTATTTAAAGGCAAATCAAAATTACTGATTGCACAGCAAAATACTCAACTGAAAATATTACTAAACAAACTGCAATTTATATTTGTGGCGCAGTAAAATGGATAGAACTTTCCTAGCACTCGCCGGCCGCTGCCGCGGCACGCTCGCTTCGCTCGCTCGGCTCGTGCGTGTGTTGGTCGCAGTTCTAACATAACCTAACCTATAGGTTTGCCCTAACCTAATAAATTTGATGTGCAGTCAGTATTTATTTGCTGTGCAATCAGTACTTATGATAAGATTGTTGATTTATTTGATGTAAAAAAGTATATAAATGATGAGATTAAATTGATGGGTGATTATTTATTAGATGTGCAATTAATAATATCCCTTTAATTTTTAACTTTGTTTTATTGACGTGACAACGTCTTATAAATTGGTTAGCCGGGTGACACTTCAAGAAACTGCGTTACGCTCCGCTCACGTTATGCGCTCACAATGAGAGCGAGTGAGAGGCACTCGGGCATGGTTAGCCCGCCTAAGAGCGAGAGAGACAGACATAAAAAGACTTGTCACGTAAAACTTTCGCCCGTATACCGACTTTACAGGCAACCAATTTTTTTTTAGTATTTGTTGTTATAGCGACTACAGTACCTAATACATAATCGGTGAAAATTTCAAGTGTCTAGCTATTGGGGTTAAAGAGGTTGAGCCCTGTGACAGACGGACACACGGACAGACAGCGAAGTCTCAGTAATAGGGTCCCGCTTGCACCCTTTGGGTACGGAACCCTAAAAAGAAGAACTGAATGATGATGACTTTATAAAGAAAGGGAGTTTAAAAAGTGGGCGTGGACTTTCGTCTTAAAAGAGAATTTGGTAGAAATTTCTCTAATGTCAACGGGTAAAGCATTCCAGAGTCGTGAAGCTTGAAGAGCAAACGAGTTAGACATGAAATTAGTCCGATAAAGGGGGATAAAGAGCTGACGTGTCTCATTAGAACGAAGTTGTCGATCATGAGTGTCTGAAAGGTAGTTGAATTTACATTTCAAATATTGAGGGTAATCAGGATTCGTAAGAATCGAAAAGAGAGTACACAGTAACCGAAGTTCCCTGCGTTGGCGGATAGGGAGCCAATTAAGCTCTAAACGATAAGAAGACACATGATCATATTTTCGAAGACTGAAGATAAAACGAATGCAGTTAATAAGGAGCCGATCAATTTTTATGAGAAGGTCTATATTAAGGTTTGGATAACACACATCAGCATAGTCAAAGATTGGAAAAATTAAAGTCTGTAGGTACAAGTAAGACCTATGTTTTAAAAGGCAGAAAAATCCTGAGACGGTTCATTTGCTGAAGACTAACAGTAACTTTTTGCCGTACACGTACTTTTTATCAATCTGCTGTCATTCTGGATTCACCGTGTAACCGTGAAAACATCCATCATTCTGGCGTCAGTCACGTCATTCCAGACTGATGGACTTGACTGATGCCGGAATGATAGTGTAACCTACCTCTAAAAATATATGAATGACCTTTCAGCCATGTGTTTTGTACAAATCCAAGAAATATTTTCAAAACATGCCAAGTTTGGGCTCCTCCAGGTAGGAGACGGCTTTGTAAATTTTTATAAAACATACTCCAAATGTCTTATTAAAAATAATAACATTAAGGTACTTTTTTTTATTAGCTATTTATGTCCCACAGTTGGGCAAAGGCCTCCCCTCTTTCCTTCCACAATTCCCTATCTTTGGTCTTCACTTTCCATTCCTTATCAAATGCACGCAAATCGTCTGCCCATCTATATTTATTTAGGTAAGTACTATTTTATTTTATTTGGCCCAAAAGCCACTTTCTGCTCCAGCTAGAAGTGGCCTTTGGGATAGTCCATTCCTAATATAAGTATAGGCATGGCATGGGCATAAGGATAAAGAAAGGGTATCAACACAGTTATGAGTTGCGACTTTGCGAGCCACATCATCGCCTATCGATTGACATAATGTAGATTCTCACCCAGTGCCTATGTAGATCGGCTCTTACTTTCTGCGCGAAAAGAAAATGGAATAGTGGGAGGCACTATACCGCGCCGAGATGTATCAATATCGAAGACCTCCGTGGCGTAATGGTTAACACGGTAGACCGCTAATCCGGAGGTTCTGGGTTCGATTCCCAGCCAGGGCAAGTTGGAAAATGGCCTTTTTCAAATTTTCCTGTATCTGGGTGTTTATCTATATATGTATTTATCATAAAATATAGTGTCGTTGAGTTAGTATCCCATAACACAAGTTTAAAAATCTTACTTTGGGGCTAGCTTAATCAGTGTGATTTGTCCTTATATAAAAAAATAAAAAAATATATCACATGGAATATTTAAATTATAGTGTAGTTCAATGGGAATCATGATCATGAACAAAAATACAGAATTTTTTTAAATTTTATAATTTTCCAGCTTCTACCAAATCTTTGACCTTATATTTTTGTATCTTCCCAGACGCGGTTTTGGGGAATTCTTCCGTGAATTTGAGCAGTCTCGGGATCTTGAATTTGGCCAGGCGTCCGTCGCAATGACGCCTGACGTCATCGTGAGTGACGGTGGCGCCTTCCCTAAGTCGGAGTACAGCACAGAGTTCCTCGCCGAGCCTCTCGTCGGACACTCCTACTACCTGTTACACATTATAAGCGAAATTTTATTGTAGTTGTAAGTAGGAGTATTTTAATTTTATTTTTATCAGGTTGGTGGCTGTATCAGCGCTGTGTTAGGTACCCGTGTTTTTTAGACAAATAAGCCGATTAACCGACCACACTAATTATGAATTATATGATAGGTGATGATCAATACATATGTGAGTATACATATAGATTAACAAAAATTTGAAAACGGCCATTTTCCAACTTGCCCTGGCTGGGGATCGAACCCAGAGCCTCCGAGTGGCGGACTATAGCGTTACCAATACGCTTGCGCCACAGAGGTAAGTACGAGTAGGTACTTAGATACCATTTATAAACATTGACCTGACTTTCGATGATATCCGGGTGAGTGTTGAGGAGGTCCTCTATTTCTTTGGGGGCAATATTCTCGCCGCCTCTCATAATGATATCCTTCAGTCTGCCTACTATACTTCCGTAACCGTCTTCGCTTATCTTGAACTTGTCCCTGGAAAAACAAAAGTTCTTATAGATTGTGTGAATTTGGACCCTGCTCTAAGCACTTCTTTTGCTACAATAAGTATGTACGCAGCGCAGTATTTACCCTGGAAAAGCAGGTCTTTTTTATTTTTTAACCCTTTAACCGCGAACATCATTAATCCGACAAACATTTTCGTGGCCATTTCGCGAGCGTCGGATTTATCCGACCAAAAACTATGAATATTCACAATTCCTCGCGCTGGGAGCGTGCTCCCAGCGCGAGACTTTATATCAGTTGTCGTGACAACTGATATAAAGTCTCGCGGTGAAAGGGTTAAAAGCCTATTTCGGTGCCCCACTGCTGGGCATAGGCGTCCCCTTTCTGCTTCCAATCCATCCTGTCGAGGGCAATAGTTTGCCACACGCCCATGTACTTGTCCAAGTCATCACGCGATCTTTTTCGAGATCTGCCTCGCTTTCGGCGACCACTTAATATTTTAGGCGTTATACTAGCCAATCGCGATATCCCCAGTATCAATGCTTCCAAGATAAAGAAGTGGGCCCTGGATCTTACCCGGTAGCGATCCAGCCGTCTTCCGTCATAGCCTTCTTAGTCTTCTCAGGCTCGTCCCAGTAGCAGATCATGTTGTTGTATCCACGCGAACATAACTCTCCTTCGCTACCGAAGGGCAACATTTTCCCTTCTTCGTCGATCACCTGAACATTTTATTCGATTTAACAAAATAAACTAACTGAAACTAGGTATATCTGAAGGTACAAAGTAGACAGTGGCGTAGCTTTCCCTGGAAAAGCCTTGTATCAAAATATGTTACGGGGCCCTTCTACTGTAGAATGCATGCACGAGCATGCACGAGCTCACAAACAGGAATGCTTAAGCAAGATATTTGCTCTCCTAAAACAGAATTTGCCTAAATACCGCACTCTCCGCGCTTGAAAACATGAATGCAAAATACGGTGTTGCTGTAAACCCAAATAAATGCCAGGCAATAGTAATTGGCAGCTCTCGTCAAATTTCTAAATTAAATCTTGACACTATCTCTTCTTTGCAATTTAATAATACTACCATTCCCTTTAGTGAGAGTGTGAAGGACCTTGGTCTACACATCGACTCTACCCTGAGCTGGACTACCTACTCAAGTAGCTGAGGTTAATCGTAATGTAACTGCGACCTTGCGCTCTCTCTATCGTCTCAAGAACTTTCTCCCACTTAAAACAAAAATAACATTAGTTCAAACCTTAATTCTTCCCTTTCTTGATTACGCAGATGTTTGTTATTGTGACCTTACGCAAGTTCTCCTTAACAAATTGGACCGATTGATTATTTTTAATATTCGTAAATTTGACCACATCTCTTCATTTCGCGCTCAGCTTGCATGGCTCCATATTCCCTTACGTCGTAATGCTAAAATACTCTCGATGCTATTTTCTATCTTGAACAATCCGCATTCTCCTAGCTATCTTAAATCTAAATTCAACCCTCTCAGTTCCACTCACTTTCGTTAACTTCGCTCCTCTAGCACTCTCATCCTTAGTTTTCCTCCTCATCGCTCTACCTTCATGGACAAGTCTTTTCAAGTCCAGGCTATCCGGCTATGGAATGCCCTTCCGGAGTCTATAAGAAGAGCTCCCAGTCGTTTGGCTTTTAAGCGAGCGGTACATAAATTTTTCCTCCAGCAGTCCTAGTCCCAGTCATCCTGATTATATTTATTAGTATTTATATTTATGTATTTATCTATTTTATTTTATGCATGTTAGTATATATGTATAGTTATTATATGTTTAAAAGTATATTTGTGTATAAGTATACCTATGTGTCTTTGATTATATATAGTTTATTTATATTAAGTTTGCTTATTTTTGTGAATTTTATTACGCCAGCCACACATATTTTCTGCTTGGTCTAATGGTTGACCGGGAGAGAATGCCACATGGCATTAGGTCCGCCACTTGTACTTTTATTTTATTGTGCAATGAAGATTAAATAAATAAATAAATAAATGCTTCATTTTGGCGCCCCCTGATCATCTGTTGACCACTCAACCCGTTCTTCTCTTGGGCTCGAGAGGAAAGACTTTTGAGATTAGAAACAATTTTTTAAATTTACGATTTTGCTCAGACACGTTTACGTGCCCTATAGCTCGAGGGTCCCGTATCATTAACACTGCTGATACCGCGGTAGCTATGGCCCAGAACACATACCTTAACCTCTACGTGATCATGAATGTACCCGACAGTTTCAGCCACGACGTCAATGCTGTCTCCAGGAAAAGATTGGAAAACTGCAGCTGTTGTCTCCGTCAAGCCGTACAAACCCTGGACAATAGAGAAGTGTATTCAATGTACAATGGAAAACTCGAACTTTACGAGTATGAGCCCCAAATATGCGATGTCGGCGTCCTCGAAAACCGCGGCGCAGATCGCTTGACGACGTCATCTACGTCGTAAAGCGATCTGCGCCGCGGTTTTCTTTTTGCCTTTTGGCAGACTGACCGACAAAAGCTCATAAGACAAGTAATGGAAAATCAAGATGGAGACGGAGGCATTTGACCAACAATGACATCCAGTGAGCTCTAAATATAATAAATATTAAAAGTCTATCTCAGTGCTGAATAAACCTTTGAGCACTTTTTATCATAGCGAAGTGCTTTACGTCGATGAAAGCACCTAAATCAGGTAGTTTGGTTTTACAAACTAATGGCTCCTCCACACGTTACGCCATCATTGCACCAATTCACTGTACATTGCTATTTAACTCACAGCTTTTGAGAGTTTTTTATCCAACGCAGCAATGGATAAAAAAACTGTGCAATTATGGCCTATCTTGTCGAGGAGCTATAAGTAAAAGAAGTTTCCGCACCGAGAAAAATCAAGAGATGACAAAAAAATTACCTTTACCCTACCGGTCCAGTACCTAATTAATTTAATGTTGGCAAGGTGAATCGACAGTTACCTCTCAAATTAACTGGAGTTATGGACATCGAGGATGGGAGTGGAAAAGATGCCTAACAAACATTAGAATAGAAGGTAGATAGCAGGCTTAGGTAATATATTAATTTTGATAGGTACTTACACCAACTGTTTGTGCGTTTAAATATTTCTGCATGTTCCGTATGAGCTGAGGGCTGCAGGGCGCGCCGGCGGCGAGTGCCATCTTCAGGGACGGCGGTGGCGACCTGTCTTTGATCTGAGCTAGCATGTCCACAAACATCGTAGGAGTTCCCGTGATAGACGTGCAGCTGAAACAAGTGTGTAAATAGGAAAGAAGAAACAAGTCATTTTTATCCTGACCAAATCGAAACAAAAATTACCTACCTTTGTCACTCAAGATGATGTGATTCTGATGATACCTAAATCTTTTCGGGCATTTATATTTCATATTTCATTTATTCACCATTTGTAAACAATATACACATTCACTGTCATGCACTTTACAATTAGTGTTCTTAAAACTATTTACAAAATTACCTTTTTAGGCATTGGGAATTGATTTTAAATAACATTACAATTCATAAAATTCCAAAAATTATTAACTGGGATATCATAATTAATATTAAATATAGATAATTTTAATATAATTTAAATTAGGTATATAAATGTCGTTAAAATGTCCTTAATTACTAAAGTTTGTCCGTCCAATATTCCGTCATACTGTAATAACTTTTGTCTATCATAAGTTTTTTTAATTCAGTGTCAAACTTTTTTCCTGAAGGTCTTTAATTCTTTTTGGTAGGTGATTATACACCTGAATTGCCATATAATACGGACTATGTTGGTACAATGCAAGATTCCATGGGGGTAGAATTAAGTCATTACCGCGGCGCGAGGTGTATCGCCTAGGCCTGTCCTCGTATTTTTCAAATATGTGTGGGTCTCTTCTTACAAAGCGGCATAATTCGTATATGTGCATGCCCGTAACTGTGAGAATATTGTCGCGAACGAGATAGAATCTTCCCGAACAATATTCGCGAACGAATACTACGATAGAATGGTGCAAGCCTAATTGGCCCATATGTCTTGTGTCATAAAGTCTAGAGTTGCTTAACCATGTTACACTCACACACATACCCGGCGCCTGGATGCTTCGAAACACATTCGTCGACTATGTAGAATATTCGAGATTAATGTGGACCTATTCGATGGCGCATATAAATAGGGAACATTGGGTGCGCCACGGCAGTTCAATACGAGCTATCAAAGCGATTACTTCGAAGCGAAGGAAACCTACCTTAGTGCGACAAGTGGAAGTACCTGCGACTACCTTGGCGAGATACCTGGACCTCAGCTGCTACGCGACTTGGACCTTGGACGTTTGGACCATCTTCACGTGTCAACTTAGGGTTCCGTAGTGAATAAATCCCTCATACGAAGTTTGGCGTTTTTCTCCAAATACCGAACCCCAGTTTCGTAACATTTGGTGTCGGAAGTGGATTTGGAGATGCCAGTTTTCCCGAGGGAAGAAGAAGATACCACCAGGGAAGGTGTCAGGACCAGGGCCCAGCGTGCCATGGAGGCTCAATGGGGCGTGGCTCAGGCCACGCCTACTGAACCTCAAGCCACGCCCACTGACCCTGAGGCCACGCCCACCGATCATCAGGCCCTGCCCACCGGGCCACAAGCCCCGCCCACCGGACGTCAAGCCACGCCCACCGGATCTCAAGCCACGCCCACTGACTCTGAGGCCACGCCCACCGATCATCAGGCTCCGCCCACCGGACGTCAAGCCACGCCCACCGGATCTCAAGCCACGCCCACTGACTCTGAGGCCACGCCCACCGATCATCAGGCTCCGCCCACCGGACGTCAAGCCACGCCCACCGGACCTCAAGCCACGCCCACTGGCCCCGCCCACCTTGGCCAAGCCACGCCCACTGACCACGCCCACCAAACAGTGCCGCGTACATTAGAGGCATCAATGGATTTAAACTATTTAATGCAGATGTTACAAGATATGCGGCAGGAACAAAAAGAGGCACAAAATGCAAGCACAAAACGACTTCAACGCATAGAAGAGACACAAAATTTACGATTTTCACGCTTGAGTGAGGACCAGCAAATAGTTTTGGGGAATGTCTGCAAGCTCAATAAAGCAGTGGAGCGGATCCGTCATGATGTAGACGCTGTGGAAAATCGTATGACTGATTTGGAAAACAAGGTGGAAAATAGAGTAATTGACTTGGAGACTAATTTCTCTGGTCTTCAAAAGAAAGTATTGCGCCTTGAGACAGTTGGAGCAATCCCTAGCGCATCCGACTGTGAAATTAAGGGACTAAGAGTGAAAGTGCCATCATATGACGGTACAACATCCTGGGCCGCATACAAACAGCAATTCCAGACCGTCGCTGGTGCAAACGGCTGGACCGATGAACAAAGCCATACAGCTCTCACTGTGGCTCTAAAAGGTTCAGCTCTATCAGTCCTGGAGGCACTGCCTAGCTCTGGCAGCACCTTTAAAGATTTGATGGAGGCGCTTGAAGCCAGGTATGGAGAACGTCACCTTGAACACGTTTTCCGAGCCCAGCTGCGTGACAGAATTCAGCGTTCAGGGGAAGGACTACAACAATGGGCATTGGAAATTGAGAGGCTCGTACGTAAAGCCTTTCCTTCTGCTGACTCTAGAACGGTGGACACGAACATTTTACAAACCTTCGTGGATGGTATAAGGGATACGGAGGTAAGAGCTGCAGTGAAGCTTCGCCATCATGCCTCTCTTAAAGATGCCCTGGCACACGCTCTGGAAGTCGAAGCTGTAAGGCAAGACGTTCGAGTACACAAATTGCGGGAAGTCACAGAAGAAGTAAAGGCAATTAAGAACCCGCAAAAGAAGACCAATAGCTCTGCGCCTGTTTGCTACAGATGTGGTGAAAGAGGACATTTGCGACTCTCTTGTCCAGAAAAACAAGAATTAATCAAATTGCGTGAAGAGCTAAATGAAGTAACAAAAAGGCAGGAGAACTCCCCTCCTACGAGAAATCAGGGAAACGAGTAACAGCCAGGACTAAGGGGCGGGTACTGGCTGGCGTAGAGGAAGCCCCAGCAATTGTCATCTCGCAAGTGAGCAATAGGAGCAGTTTGGCGATATGCGGCAAAGTGAATAGGACAGACTGCAAATTGACCATAGACACAGGAGCCTCCAGAACAATAATCAGCCCGCACCTGGTAAAGGCTGCGATAAAACGAAAGAACCTCAACTGTCGGCTTCTCTCTGCCTCTGGCCAGCCAATACCTGTCCTAGGAGAAATGAAGGTGACGATATATGTGGGAGAGTCACCATACACCCATGATGTCATTGTGGCTGAGATTATGGATGAATGCATATTGGGCTTAGATTTCATGAAGAAATATAATTGTAAAATCGATGTCACCAATGGAGTTTTTAAGTGTGGTAACGAAGAAATGTTCATCCTTGGAGCCACTACCGGAAAAGTAACTTGTCTAAATAAAATCGTCATACCTGGTCGAACACAAGCGCAAATAATGGTAAAACTGCCATCAACTAAAACACGCAAGCCAACAAGATGCGTTCTTATCGAAGATATAACGAACAAAACAATGAATCGCAGATTCCTGACAGCAAGGACTTTAGTCAGTGGAAAAGATACAGCAGTCGTGAGAATAGTTAACATAGAGGACCACGAAATCATTCTGAATGAAGGAGATGTTGTTGGAAAATGTGAGGAAGTTGTCTGGATGAAAAAGTGTCAATCAACACCAAGCTCAGACACATCTAAAAACACAAGTAGTTCTATTATTGCCGAACTTCTAAAAGATTGTAAAAGCAACCTTACTTACTCGCAGAGCTTGAAAGCAAAGAAGTTGCTGCTGAATTTTGCTGATATTTTCTCTTCCAAAGAAGGTGATCTAGGAAGAACTTCGCTAGTTCAGCACAGAATCGATACTGGAAGCGAAAGACCTATACGTCAGCGAGCAAGAAGAATTCCATATGCTAAGGAAAATGAAGTGCAAGATCTGCTGGAGGACATGAAAAGAAATAAGATCATTGAACCATCTGCAAGTCCATGGTGCTCCCCGGTTGTTTTAGTTAAGAAGAAAGATGGCAGCACACGGTTTTGTGTCGACTATAGACGACTGAACGACGTCACAAAGAAGGATAGCTACCCATTACCAAGAATTGATGACACCTTGGATACCCTTAGTGGAATGCAATGGTTTTCCACCCTAGACTTGAAATCTGGTTACTGGCAGGTGGAAATACATTCAAAAGACAAAGAAAAGACAGCGTTTTCGACAGGAAAAGGGTTATGGCAGTTCAATGTTATGCCTTTTGGATTATGCAACGCACCCGCTACTTTTGAACGACTTATGGAGTGTGTACTAGCAGGATTAGTAGGAGACGCTTGTCTAGTTTATCTGGACGACGTAATCATCATGGGTCGAGATTTTGAAGATCATCTGCGGAATCTGGAGCAAGTCTTAATGAAAATACGGGGTGCCAACTTAAAACTGAATCCAAAGAAATGCAATCTATTCAGAAACAAAGTGAATTACCTTGGGCATGTTATCACCAGTGAGGGCATCCAAACTGATCCTGATAAAGTTGAAGCAGTGAAAAACTGGCCTACCCCTAAAGACAAGACAGAGGTGCGAGCATTTATGGGACTTTGCTCATATTACAGGCGATTTGTAAAGGGATTTTCTGAAATCGCTAAACCTTTGCATCGTCTTACAGAAGACAAACAGCCTTTCAAATGGGACGTTACCTGTGAGAATGCATTTCTTAAACTCAAAGAATGCCTTTGCAAGACTCCAATCTTGGGATACCCGCAGACTAGTGGCCAGTTCATCGTTGACACAGATGCTAGCAACACAGCGATCGGAGGGGTACTATCTCAAAAGCAAGGTGACAACGAAATAGTAATTGCATACTTTAGTAAATCTTTGTCAAGGCCTGAAAGAAATTATTGTGTAACAAGAAGAGAACTCTTGGCTGTTGTGAAGACACTGCAACATTTCAACAAATATCTCATTGGTAGACAGTTTACACTACGCACAGACCATGCTGCTTTGAAGTGGCTGTTACAATTTAAAAATCCGGAAGGCCAAGTTGCACGTTGGATTGAACAACTTCAAGAATTCCACTTTGTTACTGAACACCGTAGTGGAAAAGCCCATGGAAATGCTGATGCACTCTCAAGAAGACCGTGCCCGAAAGATTGTAAGCATTGTGCTAAACAAGAGACAAAGGAGCTTACGGTAAAGATCACAAGGACGATCCCTACAGGACAATGGGACGATGAGAACTTCAGAGAAGCTCAAGAGGATGATGAAGATATAAGGCTCATTATCGCATGGAAAGAACGTGGTGCAGATAAGCCGAGATGGGCAGAGGTTGCGCCTACGAGTCCCATCACTAAAGCTTATTGGGCTCAATGGGACAGTTTCATCCTGCAGAATGGAATACTTTACCGTAAATGGGAAAAACCGAACGGAAAAGAGTTTCATCTACAGGTTGTTGTTCCCAGGGATAAGGTGAAAGACGTTCTCTGTGAAATACATAATGGTGTAACAGGTGGACATCTTGGCGTCAAGAGAACGTTAACAAAAATTCGAGAACGGTTTTACTGGTTGAATTGTCGGGAAGATGTGCAGGATTGGTGCCGCAAATGTACAACTTGCGCAGCCGTGAAAGGCCCATCAACAAGAACTCGCGGTGGTCTACAACTTTACAATGTTGGTGCGCCCTGGGAGAGAATTGCAGTTGACGTTGCCGGACCGTTCCCTGTAACTGAATCAGGAAATAAGTACTTCATGGTCGTCATGGACTATTTCAGCAAGTGGCCAGAAGTATTTGCTATACCTAACCAAGAAGCTACAACAGTAGCCTCCAAGTTGGTTGAAGAAGTAATCTGTCGGTTCGGTGTGCCACTAGAAATACACTCAGATCAGGGAAGGAACTTCGAATCGCAAATTTTTCAGGAAGTTTGCAAACTCTTGGGAATGCATAAAACTAGGACCACCCCATATCACCCTCAGTCTGATGGCATGGTGGAGAGATTTAACCAGACGCTGGAGAGACATTTAGCGAAACTGGTTGACAAACATCAGAAAGACTGGGACAAGTACATACCGCTTTTCCTCCTGGCTTATAGGACATCGGAACACGAAAGCACGAAGCTAACCCCAGCTCAGGTGAATTTCGGTAGAGAACTTAGATTACCTGTAGATCTACTGACAGGAAGGCCACCAGAAGATCCACATACTGTGCCAGACTACGTATCTGATCTTCGAAAGCGAATGAGTGACGTGTACGATTTGGTTCGCGAAAACGGGTTGCAGGCAAGCGAAAACATGAAAACTAGATATGACCGAAGAGCGAACACAAGTGGCTTTGAAGAAGGAGCATTAGTTTGGCTGCATAACCCGATTCGCCGGAAAGGAAAGTCACCGAAATTACAAACAAGATGGGAAGGTCCATATAAGATCATCACGCGAATGAACGACGTGACCTATCGGATCCAACGTCAACCAAGAGGATCACTTAAAGTGGTGCACATAGACCGTTTGGCACGTTACCATGGCAGCAATAGTGACGCTCGGGACGAGCGCCTCTAAGAAGGGGGCAGTGTCGCGAACGAGATAGAATCTTCCCGAACAATATTCGCGAACGAATACTACGATAGAATGGTGCAAGCCTAATTGGCCCATATGTCTTGTGTCATAAAGTCTAGAGTTGCTTAACCATGTTACACTCACACACATACCCGGCGCCTGGATGCTTCGAAACACATTCGTCGACTATGTAGAATATTCGAGATTAATGTGGACCTATTCGATGGCGCATATAAATAGGGAACATTGGGTGCGCCACGGCAGTTCAATACGAGCTATCAAAGCGATTACTTCGAAGCGAAGGAAACCTACCTTAGTGCGACAAGTGGAAGTACCTGCGACTACCTTGGCGAGATACCTGGACCTCAGCTGCTACGCGACTTGGACCTTGGACGTTTGGACCATCTTCACGTGTCAACTTAGGGTTCCGTAGTGAATAAATCCCTCATACGAAGTTTGGCGTTTTTCTCCAAATACCGAACCCCAGTTTCGTAACAATATTTAGCTTACTAAAGAGGTCTCGACATGTTTCTCTGCGTTTTGTGAAGTTATTATTCGAACGCAACGTTTTTGTAGTACAGATACTGCCTGAACATCAGTTGAGTTTCCCCAAAGGATCAACCCATACCTTATCCAGGCTGCTGCATGGCTATGATATGCTGTAAGTGCACACTCCTGATTCGTATTTTTTCTGAGTACCCGTAGTGCATAGGTGAACTGGCTTAGTTTGCCAACTACTGATTCTACGTGGTCTTTCCAGTTTAAGTTGCAGTCCAGCGTGATCCCCAGCAGTGAAAACTTATTCACCTCCTCAATACGAGTACCGTCGTGGGATACATTTAATACTACTTCTTTTCTCTGATAGGGTCTAAATTGCATTATCTTGGTCTTTTCAAAGTATAGAGTAAGTTCTATTTGTTTTGAGTGTTCAATAACCTTACGAAGAGAAACAGAGATTAGGTCCTGTAGTTCGCTTATTTTATCTAATTCGCAAGATACTATGAGTGTGACATCGTCTGCATATAGGTAATACAATTTTGTGAGACTCGACTACCGTGGGTAGGTCATTTATATAAACTAAGAATAACAAACAACCAAGCACGCTGCCTTGTGGAATAGACCCAAGCACAATCTCACTGGATGATTTACTCTGTATTAGTTCCCTTCTGGTCTCAGAATGATGAGCGATCTGTACATATTGTCGTCTATTCGTTAAGTAGGATATTAGCCACTTCTTTGCTGGTCCGCGGATTCCTATAGTGTCTAACGGTTTTATCAGAGTGTTATGATCCACTCGGTCATATGTTTTGGACATATCCATAAACGTAACTTTGGCACACTTATTATTATTTAGGGCTTCGTATATTTCTTGACAACAATCGAAGGCAGCCGACGTTGTCGAGTGGTTTTTTCTAAAACCATGTTGGTTTTGGTTCAATACTTTGTATTTTTCTAAAAACAAACCGATTTTTTGGCATATTGGTTTTTCGAATACTTTAGAGAAAACTGATGACAATGCAATTGGTCGAAAGTTAGATATACACGTTTTTTCACCTTTCTTAAAAATGGGCTTTATTACAGTCAGTTTTAGATGATCCGGAAATACTCCTTCGTTTAGAAGTGATGGCGGAATAAAGAAACTCACATACCTACATGAACCTTACGATATAAACGAGGCAGCGATTTGCCAGAGATTTTTTATTTGTAGGTCAAGTCATCTTATCATAACATAACTAAAACCAAACTTAATTAATTTTAGTTTGTTTTCTTGTATAAACTAACTTGTTTATTAAACATAATCTTTTTTGGGGCTGTCGTAATAATTACCTAGACATTTCAATACCTACGCCCTACTCGTATGTCGTTCAACTGCCAGTGTTTATTATTTCGTATAGATACCAAATTACTTCGAAAATAAATAATATAAACAAAAATAGTTTGTTATCTTTCGAGAAAGGTGAATGCTTTTTTAACCTTTAAGCCCACCATCGCGCTAAACGAGGCCTTGTCTAACGCTCTGTATACCCCGTTAGGGATAGTGTGATAGTTTGCATCTGCAAATGCATATGTATTTGTAAATGCTACGAAGATGGAAGAAAGATGGATGATGATTTTTTTTAACTGGGGTCTCAACTCACTTTTCTGCATACAACGCGTTAATATTGTCTGCCACATTGTAAATGGGTGACGCGAGCACCAGCGTGCTCCCGTGTCGGAGACCTCCTAAGGACGTCACTATAGAGCCTAGGGCATGGAATAGGGGGACCTGTAATAGATAAATACATTTTTTAACAAAGTGGAAAAAATAATGAACATTTTTTATTTTCATGGTTTCGTATTGATTTAGTGCGGATAATATTTTTTTTACAAATGATAAACTGATTATTTGAGTGTAAAATTATATAGTCTCGGGTAACATTTCAATTTCAGTTTTATTCTAAAATTTATGTGTATTAAATATGTGAGTAGGTATTATTATAACTTACAAATTACATTTAGGTATACACATTAATATTAACATATTTATACATATAAAACAAACTTAACTAACTTTAAATCGCCCTAAAAATTTACATAAAATGACTGTCGCATGGCGCACCAATAATTGCCAATGACGCAGCGTCATTCAGCAGCCACTGTGGCTACGCAATTGGCGTGAAGTAACGTCAGTAACTGTATTTGGGGATAAATACTCATGCATATGTAAGTAGTTTGTAAGCCTACTTGAATGTACTTTTGATGGGGTCAACTTAAGCGCTTGATTATGCTTTATTAATTTTCTTGATTTAAAGGTATATTTCGATTTGCCGATAATTTTTAAATAGATTTCATAAAAATTTGAATTGCATGATAAATTCTAGACTCTGCTGCTAAACAAATGTATTTAGTACCTGGTACAAAACACGTGATTAGTGGGTGCCTTTATCTCGTATTTATTTATCTTATGTTTTCATTCATACGTATACATGCAAAATAATCAGCAATCATAATATGATACTAACCTGAACACAGATGTTATGATGATATTCGTGGAATGTGTTTCTTTTACCACTAAAATATGTGTTGTTTACTGCACCGAGATGTGAATCCAGGCCCGCTTTGGGATCTCCTGGAAAATATACGTAGGTATACTTGTGGGTGACATGTATAGGGAAAACAGTAATATTATTATCGCTGCAAGTAGTAATTTATCTATAATATCTTTATGATTATGCCTGTGGTAGATTCATATATTATAAATCCGAAAGTTTGTAATGACGAAGGAAGCTTGTAAGAATTCGATTCAAAACTGCTGAAGGAACAAGCAATGAAATTTAGCATGTTGGATTAACCAGGAAATGCCACAGGCAGCAGCAAATTTTTAATACACTATTACATACAAAATAGAAATAGAAAGAAATATTGTATTTGTGCATGTTATTAAGAGTTATGAACTCGTAGATAAGCGTATCACACGTCAAGCTTTAGTCACAGCACAGATTACGGTTACCTACATTATTTACATCATCTTCAGTATACAGATGAAATGTTGTCGCCACAGAATATTTTTAATCTATGTTGTGTTTCGATTTTATACCGCAATAACGCGAGATCCACTAACTTGTTTGTCAACCTTTACATACAATATATTTTAGCTACGAGTGCTACGACTACGAGCGACGACATTCTGTTCGTAGCACGCTACGATTTAAAGCTTCAGCATTTACACTTTGCGGCCAGACGACAAAATAATAAAAGCTTATCTCAATGTATCATGCTTTGAGTTTTGACTTTTGATTTATAAGCGGTGGGTGTAGCGTTGGTGGCCCAGCAGTTTAGACACAAGCGCGACTTTTACTTCTGAGTTTGTACACTCATGTACGATCATTTTAAACTACCACTACTTACTTCCGGTGAAGAAAAACATCGTGAGGAAACCTGCACTACATTAGTTAGCAGTATCTTATAATGACTGTTGTCGATGACAGTCATTGAGCTACGTCATATGCCTCTAGGCAGCTCGAAAAATCTGTCACCAGCGTTAGTAAAAAGGACGATTCAGCCTAGTTAGTAATAACATATTCGATAAGAAAGAGAGAGAGCGGAGGGTAAATGTAGAAGACTGTCAGATCACTGGATTTAGCCACTCAAGTCGAAGTCAAGGGTGCGATGTGATCGGCTTACTTTGCCTAAGTGTGTACTTATACGATGTTACATCTTCCCCTGGCTAAGAATTATACGAGTACTTATGATTTCGTCTCTCATATGAAGACATAGGATCGATGTGATTTTTTGCATGCGGATACGCGAGCCACAGTTTAAAGATCTTTTTAGGGTTCCATACAAAATATTAATAAACGGGCAAGTGCGAGTCGGACTCGTACATGAAGGGTTCCGTACCACCGTACATTTTAAAACGCTGAAGAAACACGTTTCTTGTATGACGACCTCCTTTAATTTTTAACTTTATCTTATTTTTTGTATTTGTTGTTATAGCGGCTAAAGTAATACATAATCTGTGAAAATTTCAAGTATCTAGTAAAAACGCTGAAAAAAAACGTCTTTTGTATGACGACCCCCTTTAATTTTTAACTTTTTTTTATTTTTAGTATATTTTGTTATAGCGGCCACAGTAATACATAATAGGTGAAAATTTCAAGTGTCTAGCTATTACGGTTTAAGAGATAGAGCCCTGTGACAGACGGACAGACAGCGGAGTCTCAGTAGGGTCCCGTTTGCACCCTTTGGGTACGGAACCCTAAAAAACGGAACCCTTATAGGATCACTCGTGCGTCTGTCTGTCCGTCCGTCTGTCACAGCCAATTTTCTCTGAATCTACTGGACCGAATCAGGTGAAATTTAGTAGGATGGTGTAATATTATGACCCAAATACATATGTGCAAAGTAAATAAATATTATTTTAAAATAAGGGCCATTTTCGGGGAAAAAATTTGAAAATAAAAAGTTTTGCGAAACTTACTATGTTATATATCAAATGACAGGGCTTGTATAAGGATCTCAAATATATTTTTGTTGTTATTGTAAAATAAATAATTTTGATTTTATTCAAGAAAGAAGACGAAAATTGACCATTCCCAATCCCCCCCCCCCCCCCCCGCCTGATCTCCGAAAGTACTGAACCAAAAATTTTGAAAAAAAATACAAATTATAGTTCATTGCTTGTAGATTAAAGGAAAAGCTATAGGATTAATTAATTGTACGGAACCCTCTCCACGTGAGTTTAACTCGCTCTTGGCCGGTTTATTTTAAATTATATACTAACCTGTAGTGCCAGAAGTCAAATGAATAATGACTCCATCATTAGCTCCAACTTCGTTGGTATACTTGGAAACATCATTATTATTGTAGGTTATTAGAGAATCATACGGCGTCGTTCCGCTGAAAAATCCAATTTAATTATATATTTACTTACAATATTATTATATAAAAAACTTGTATTTTATAAAATAGACTTGACTACGTCTACAAGTTTCGATAAGATTTTTATAAACAAACAAAGCTCCAGAAACAAATTAGTAATCAAGTAGATAACTTGATTTCTATTTGTTTCTGGAGCGGAATCTATAAATAAATTTATTTTGTACAAAATAATGACAGGCTGTTTACAAAATCCTGGAATTGTTATAATAATACATGGAATATCCGCACTTAGTTACCTACATATATATTAATCATTTCAGTCCGAATATATTTAATAATTTCGTATTTCCAATACTAACGGTAAATTTTCTTTTCCGGTGTTCACAATTGTGGATAAGGCAGGGAATGTGCTTGAAAAAGATTGCCCTGGCTTAGCAGTTCGAAGCTCGGGGATTAGCCTAGTCAGCTTGCCGTAGTAATCTCTGTTGGGTAGCTTTTCTGGTATAATGAGACCTTTCATGCCAGTCTTCTTGATACTAAAACTTAGCTCTGGAGTTTCGTATGCAGGATTGAGTAATACCTGAAAATAAGCAGACCTCAAATAATGACGACACTAAAATAATTTAAACTGTGTTATGTACTATGGCCGTGTGGTTCCCGGCAGAGTAGAATAGAACCACTCCAAATCTTTCCGTGGATGTCGTAGAAGGCGACTTAGGTAACACTAGCTAAACAAAGGTTATAAAAACAATGAGACCTCGCCAACCCGCCCTGGCCAGCGTGGAGAGTGTAGGCCAAATTCTCTGGCTGCTCAGGCTTATAATTATATATGGCTCTGGTAGTACAGACAGGGTCGTGCTCCTGCAGTGGAGACTAAAAAAGACCTGATGATGCAAATGATGTGTTATGTACTGAACCCTAGTAAAGTTAATACCAGGATTATTAGCAATATAGCAAGGTCTTCTAAGATGAAAACATTTTCATTTTTCTTACTGATAAAATTCTAGAAGAAATGATCACTCTTTATCAGCTAAGTGGTGGTGTTGTAAGATCATAATATGATGGGGTCTCCCTTATCCATTCCGTGGGTCTGCAGTGTCCTCCTAGGGAATTATCTTCTTAGCAAGACACCGCAATGAGTCCCACTCGGGCCGCTGCCAGCAGCGACACTATATCGATGGTGTTGTGCGACCATATCCTGATGCGGTCTCCTTTCTTCATGCCGGCTATAATAGGTAGCTACACCTAGGGAAAAAATGACATAACAAAACAACTCACCGTAATGAGTCCCACCCGGGTCGCGGCCAGCAGCGACAAAGCCAAGTGGCGGCATATGCCGATGCGGCCTTCCTTCTCCATGCCGGCTATAGTCATCATCATCATTATCCGAGCGTATTTCTAGTTGCAACCTCAGCAGTTATGCTTCAGAGCCCGGGGTCCGCTACCTAAACCTAAGTGATTTAACGAGGTAACTGGTTTTTACACAGAGCGACTGCCGTCTGACCTCGGCTACCCAAAGGGTAGACCAGAACCAATCCTATATAGGATAGGTTTAAACAAACGCTAGATGGCGTTCGGGACCCACAGCTTTACGTGCCGAAGCACGGAATCATCTTTGTTTCCATGCCAGCTATAGTAGCTAGGGAAACAACGTCATAACAACTCACCGCAATGAGTCCCACACGGGCCGCGGCCAGCATCGACACGAGCCAAGCGGCGGTATTGTGCGACCATATGCCGATGCGGTCTCCCTTCTCCATGCCCTGGTCTCGAAGTGCACATCCTAGGGAATCCGCCTAAAAACATATTAATTTAACGACAAAGCAATTAAACCTTAGTAAAAAAAATAAGTATCTTTATTGTTGCTTTCTTTTATTTGAAATTTGAGGAAAGAAATCGGAGAGACGTGAGACGTTTCCTGTTTTTATGGTACCTTCTGTTTATCGCTGCATATTATTATTTTTCATTATTATCAATTATAGATAAGTTAACTGTCACTAATTGGTTTTGTTCTGTAAAGTAGGTAGGTATAAACTTTGGACGTCGCATGCGGCTGAAATGATGATGTTTATCTGATTATGAGGACCGGTCAAAATATTAAAAACAGTAGGTTTTCTAGCAGTAAATATACCTAACCTGTGTCAGCAGCTGTTCATACGTAAGCGTGAGATCTTCATGCACGGATCGTATGGCCACCCGGCCAGGGTATTTCTCCACTGTGTCCTGGATCACCTGGCCGAAGGAGGCATAGGTCAGGGGCTCGGAACCTGGGTTATGTAGATAACTATCCTTTGATGCCGATTGGATGTAACGATTTAATCTGTAAAAAGTTTTAGTGAGTAAATTAAAAGCTTTATTTAGGTAATATACCTACTTACTATAAAAATGATGTTATGATCAGCAGTGTACTTCCTGCAAGGTTTCAATTATGATATGACTTAACACATGTATTTATTACAAAGAGCAAGATTTCTACTTTATTACACATGTATTTATATGGAAATATTAACATTCTGTTTAAGGCCGTACCTAAATTTTCCGGGGTCCAGTGCTGCCCCCATTTTAAATAAATAAGTTCAAAGAAAACGGAGACATTATTTAAAATTTTGCTACTACCAAGTCCTAGAAAACCCTTCAAAGTATTTTATAAACTACTGTTTACAGTTTAAAGTGAGAACGTTAATCTTTACTACGCACATTTGCGAAAAACGGCCACTTTTAGCTAATGTGCGTAGTAAAGTTCAACGTTCTCATTATAAACTGTAAACAGTAATTCATAAAATACTTTAAAGGGTTATCTAGCACTTGGTATTCTTCTTTGCTGGTCTGGGAGAGAAGAAAAAACATAGAATGTACCAGCTGCTTCTCTTCCCGTGCAGATCGTAAAAGCCGATCGAGGGAATGGGCAAGAATCTGAATAATATGAATAGGCAATGCGGTTAGCAACCCATCACTATTATGATTTCCCTTTTCCACCATTACGCTAAAAGTAGCCTGGGCTTTACCGCCCTTGGCTCTGTCTACCCCGTTAGGGATAAAGACGTGATAGTGTATCTGTATCTAGCACTTGGTAGTAGCAAAATTTTAAATAATGTCTCCGTTTTCTTTCAAACGATTTATTTTAAATGGGGGCAGCACTGGACCCCGGAAAATTTAGGTACGGCCTTAAGGTGAGAAACGAGGAAGAAGGCAGTTTTCCGCAATTTGGCCCTTGTATACTGGACCCATTTTTCGTGGGGCGGTGCCGACCTGAATAGGTCTGCCGGATAGATAGGTACCTACTTATACGAAAGTATACCTGCGGAGTCGCTTCGCGCTCGCTAGGCCGATAGAACGAATCACACAAATTGAACTAATATAGGTAGAATAATACGAGTACGAAAAAAAGTTTTGTGATATTATATATAGCACGGGAAGTACGTAGTCTGGGACCCACTTGTGTTAGCACAGTGGCCACCAGCTATCTAGGTTGCACTGTCAGCATGGCAGCGGCCGGCGGCTACTGAGGGATGCTGCAGAGCGTAAGCTAGTAAAGTACCGCCGCAAGTAGCCGCAAGACCCAAAATGCTCTGTCTGTCCTATTTTTCGAAATGGGTGTAACTAATATTTGTACGTAGTATTTTATTACTCTGTGCTAATATAATATTTTTTACGATCAATATCACAAAATTTCACTAAAATCGGTAGAGAAATGCGACCAGTACAGGAACACAGCCAGACATTCGAAAAAAAAAACAGTGACATTAAAGCGCGCCTAAAGAAGTTTTCAGTTCAAAAATATAATAAACATTATTTGTCTAATTATATAGTAGGTATTAGGGAATCATAAAGTAACATTTTTTGATCATAAAAACGATATCTCGCACTTATAATATAATCTTTACTTTCATAGCAAATTTATTTATATATATATGTATAAAAGATCTATATATATAAAAGCGAAAATCACTTACTCATCACGAAATCTCAAAAACTTCTTAACTAATGAAGATGAAATTTGGCAGGAAGGTAGATTGTGACGTCCGCTACGAATTTAGAATGGATATTTGGAAATTCTATCCCTAAGGGGTGAATTAGGGGTTGGCAGTTTGTATGAAACTTCGTAATTTTTAAAGTGAAATACATGAAATTTTTAATGTATTTTATAGTAGTTAATAGAAAATAATAATGCATTTATTAGATTTTAAAAATTACATCCCTATAGGGGTAAAAAAGGGGTTGCAAGTTTGTATGAATCTTTGTCATATCGAGACACATGACATTTTTGAATTAGTGGTTAGTAAAAAATAATAATCCATTAATTGGATTTTAATAAATTGCAACCCCAGTTTACAAAAAAAAACCGGCCAAGTGCGAGTCGGACTCGCGCACCGAGGGTTCCGTACAAACCTGCAAGGTTTACAAAGTTCGTTCATTACGACAAGTAAGTTTAAAATTATTAAAAAAAAATATATTATGTGATGTAACTAAAAATTTATGGTTTTCGTAATTTTTCCTTTATCTATGCTATAAGACGTTGCTTCGTACCAAATTTCAAGATTCTGAGTTCACGGGAAGCACCCTGTAGGTTTTGATTCCCTTGCAAGTGTCGAAAATTTGCGGCATAAACGGCTGTATCTTTTGATTGCGTTGGCTTAGAAGTTTGATTTTTTCACAGCTTCAAGGGACAGTAGACCTGAGTAATTGATATAAATTTCAGCTTCATACCTCCACGCGTTCCTGAGAAAAAGGGTCTTGACAGACGGACGGACGGACGGACAGACGGACAACAAAGTGATCCTATAAGGGTTCCGTTTTTTCCTTTTGAGGTACGGAACCCTAAAAACAATCTAATTTGTGTAGTCTACGCGTGGTTTGCAGCAATATTCATAGAGCATTAAATCATGATCTAGATTTTATCAAATTTTGGCAAGTTATACAATTTATTTTATTTGCTACCTAACCTACATTCTGTGACTAATTCGGGGTAGACAAATTGGTCGCTTTCATCACTTGATCGACGCTCGCTAGCTCTTGTAATGGTCACTGTACATTACTGTACAACCACAGTCTAACTTACCTTCTGTGACTAATTCGGGGTAGCCAAAATTGTTAGCAGACAATAATTTGAAAATGCAGACCTTTAGAAATTATAATTTATAAATATTATTATTATGCTGACGAATTGTATAATCTAGCTGACTAATTGCGATATGACTATTTATTTTGTAAACACATAGATTATAAAGCTGACCAAATGAATAATTATATTACGGATAATCCTTGTTTTAGTTGCTGACTCGGTGTTGCTGATATTTTTGTCTATGTACGAGACAAAATATCATCTCTGTAGTGATCAAAAAATTGAGGTTGTGATCATTTTTCGATTCAGTGATCTGTTTGCGAAATATTAAACTTTTATATGCTAACTTGTTAGAGTCGAGCGTCCCCCCTCCATCGAAAAGCTAAACCGCTGACCTGAAGAATCTAATAAAATCATGATGGTAGTCGGTCATTCTCCAAAGGGCAATGTTTGCTTGTCTTTACGTTTAAAAAATACAAAAACTACACATTTTACATAACTATTTTATTTGGTAAAAGATGGGTCAAAGATAGTTCTATTGAGGTATGTATGAAATTAAAAGTAAATACGTTAAATTACTTTAGGGAGAAAATAAAATTGAAAACCTACTATCCGCTCCTAATTAGCGCGTCGTGTCCCACTTTCAGAATTAACCCATAAATTATATCCCTAGACCATATTTAATGTAGACAAATGTAAATTTAACATGTAAAATTATGAACAACAATTTCTTATATGACTTCGGAACCCTACAGTATAGGTACGTGGGTCTTGGGTAAAAAAATAAAACTAGTTTTATATGTACATCTAATACATAGAATAGTCACTATTACAAGATTAGTTAAATGTTAACTTTGTACCTCACAGTTTCGAAAACGTTTACTTTGCTCACAGCTGATAGCACACTTTTGCTCCACATTTTACACAATATGTCCTCACTCGATATCGCATTAAGTGCAACTGTATTTTAATGATGTCTGTACTCGTTATCATATCACTTCCCCGCACTTGGTTCGTCAAATTATTTATCATCACGAAAACCGCTAATCACGTTATGATGTTATGTGTGTTTGTTTGTTTGTTTGTTTGTGTTGGATAATTGATAAAGTTGAGATAGGAGATAGTAGATGTTGAGTTTAATAAACGTATGTTCACATATATCAGCTGATAGAGCACTCAATACTAATTTATTTAAAACACAACAATTGAATAGAGACCGGATTATATGCAACATAAAATGCTTGAAATATGCGAGAAAAGTGTTAAAATATGCAAGATAAAATAATGAAATATAGATATCTTATAAATCCTTAGTTGATTTTATTTCAAAATCGAATACAATTAGTAAGGTATCGTATCATACAACGTGGAAATGCCGCCAGCCTCTTGGGGACCTTGCCTGCTGCCGGTGGCGATTTGGGTTCAATTTTTTACATAAATTATTTTTTGTTGTTTTTAATATTAGTTTCAGATTTAATTTATTGTTGTTGAATTTAGTTTTATTTATATGAATTAAGTATTAATAAATAAACGACAGTACTTAGTAAGGTATCGACGGTAAATTTCCAATTATTAAACTTTTTGTATCTTTATAAGTGCACTCGAAGGACTGGAAGGCTTGAAATTTGGCTGGTCAAACAAAACGCAATAATACCTACGTACAGCAAATGTGTCGAAAATATGCATCGTAACTCTGTATCTCATACAATGATGTCTACTTTTGGAATGTAATTACAGTATACCTTGTTATAAAATCTTTCCAAAATTTACCCCAGGTCAGTGCAATACTGTCCATAAAGGTCGGCCCATGGTCAATTCTTCCTTGTATCTGATCTTGAATCGAGGCCGGCGCCCTACCGGAAGGCGCGTGGCACGCGACCCCTCCGCCCTCTGGCGCCCTCGTGACGAAACATGCAAATTCGCCCTCCTAAGGCCACGATATGGATCGTGAAGGGAGAAAATGCGTTCAAAATGTGTTCCGCCTTCTCAGCTACTCTCGAACAAGGTCATGGGGTGATCGACTGGTCCTCCACCAGGTGCCCCGCTTTTTCAAGGCTGTTCCCAAGGGTCTTGGGGCACGGTGATGGCGCACTTATTTTATTTTTTCATTTTTGGAGTAAGGAAGAGGAATTTGGCGGGGAGGCCTATACCAACGCCATAGGCGCTTCTAATGTCATAAAGAACTTCAGTGTCTCTAATTTGAATATAAAAACCAATCCGGCTCGATGGACTATGTATCGGGAGGTAAGGGCAGATTGATAAGTTGAATTATGAATTAAAGTCACTTATGATGAGAACGAAATTGTATTTTTAGAAACTTATTTGTCTAGTTATGGAAATTAAGGTCGTGCCTGAATTTTCCGGGGTCCAGTGCTGCCCCTATTTAAAATAAATCATTTCAAAGGAAACGGAGACATAATATAAAATTTTGTTTCTACCAAGCCCTAGATAACTCTTCAAACTATTTTATGAACTAGTTACTGTTTACAGTTTAAAGTGAGAACGTTAAGCTTTACTACGCACATTTGCTAAAAGTGGCCGTTTTCCGTCCAGTCTTCACGATATGTGTCTTGTACCTATTCATTGTGAACCAACATTATCTTCTTTACCAAAGTGTTTCTTTAACAGCCTATACCAGTCCACTGCTGGACTAAATGCCTCTCCCAATAGACAGAGGAGAGTCCATAATTAACACGCTGAGCATATATAGATAGATATGTATAGATAGGTATTTTAAATATTGAGGGGTTGGGAAACTCATTTTTCCAATCAGTAATGCTTTTGCGTAATTTGAAATATTAAAGTTTTAAAAGCTAATTTTTTGTCGGTTCACTATTATTTAAAAACAAATTGAATCTTTATCCGGATACCATGAAAGTTATCTTAGGCGTGTGAGAGCCATAACTCCGCAACGGCAATGTTCGTAAACTACAAGATCGTAAAATCTTGAATTGTCTGTATTGTTAGTAATACCTACATTAATGCTCATAATCATTAAACTATTATTAGTAATACTCAACTATATTTGGATTGGATTTCTAATATTTACGTAGCTAAGATAATTGCAGTTGACAATTATTTTTCAAATATTATTTATTTATTAATTTTATTTTATTGAGCCAAAAGCTACAATAGGTAGACTTAATGCTAAACCATTCTCTCCTTGTCAACCTTTAGGAGAAGAGAAACAATAGAATAGTTGGCGTCTAAAATAGATAGAAACAATCCAGAAATAATAAGTACTTTTAAATGATCATACATAAATATCGTTTAAAATAAATACTATATTTATACATACAACATATTATATACATATATATATATATATATATATTTAAAGATCAGAAAGAAACGATAAATTATCCTAATTGTTGAAAGATTCAAAAAGTAAATCATGCACTTTTTTCTTGTATAAATGTCTACTAGATATTTGTCTGATGTCCTCGGGCAATGCATTCCAAAGCCGTATAGCTTGAGAGTTGGACATAAAGCTAGATCGATAAATATCTCATGGTTACAATTTATTTGAATAAATAAAATACTTATAGATAATTAACTATATCACAAAAATAATCTAAACCTAAACCAAAATTTAAATGCGGTCAGACTATGGAACTCATTACCACCTTCTATACGCGAATCTAAATCGATCTCTGTGTTTAAAAGACGAGTAAAAGATTATTATTTATCGGAATCATTATAGTTGTAGTTTATATATTATATATTAAGTATATTCATTTCTAAATAGACATATGTATTTATATAAGTATGTATGTAACATATGTATATGTATGTTTATCTGTAGTTTCATAGTATGTTAATTTCTTCTTCCTTTATTTAACGAACACGCCTGTATGCCTTTCATATATGAACATCTCCTCTCACGGGCCTACTGGAAGAGATCTCTTTTGAGATAAGTAGTGCCTTTGTACAACTTTTTGTTTATGTATTCTCTGTATATATTGTCCGTGTACATAAATTGGTAAATAAATAAATAAATAAATAAAAAAAAAGACCTTTGTAATAAAAAAGCCTAATTGAATACTTCAAATGGTTTAGCCTATGAGGCAATAGAATAGCCAAGAATGCTGCTGTGATTCCTCGCTGTGTAGAAATACTGAATAATTCTCCAAGATAACATAAGTAACAGCTAAAAGATCAAGAAGAAAAACATGAAATGTTGTTATGAAAATTTGTTAGGAGTTGGTATTTAAACATTATTAACCAAACTTAAGCGAAGCCTCAAAATAGTTATCAGTGAAAAATAAATTGAAAATATAGATAGGTAGCTTTGAGTTGGTACATTTACAATTGAGTAAAATTAGTAGCTGGTCATGAATGGATACGAACGAATAGCAAAAGGCAGGGACAAGTGGAAAGCCTTACAAGAGGTCTTTGTCGAAAGACAAACTGCTAAGAGGAAAGATCAACCGAATGCCGATAATAGTTATAAGGTCTTTTAAATTAATTACTTTTTTCTAACTTCTATTTTAAACTATTTTAAAATAATTTAACTGAAAAACAAGTTCAAAATTAGCGGCAATAAAGGCTTATTTCTTTTTTTAAGATAAGACAAATGAGAGATCGTAAAATGCAGATTTTATGTTTATTTAGGGCTCCAACAATACAAAAAATGGGTCAATGCATGGGACATTCTAAGACATAGTTGGAGTTTGTTTGTAAATCCAGCACCGCGCACCGTCGCCTTTATTTACTTGAATCATGCAAGGAATCGGCTGGTGCTACGCAATCGTGCCGCAGTCATGCTCCGCCCGCCCGCCGCACTACAGTCGCCCGCCATGCCAGCCGGTGTAGCCCGGTCCATATAGGAAAGTGTCGTGAAGTAATGTGACGATGTCCCAGGCCCCCAGTGGGAAGAAAGGCGGGAAGGGCCCGCCGAAGAAGAACGAAGAAGACAAAAGTGCCCCGGCCAAAAGTACGGATGATAAGGACGAGACATCGTCCAACAATGGAGACAAGAAGGAAGTTAAAGAAGGAAATGGAGATGTGGTGCCAAAGCCTCCCAGCGCCGGGATCAACATCCGCGAGGTGGCCGGGAAGATCCTGGTCTTGGCGCAGAAAGGGGAATGGTCAGCAGTGGAGCAGACCCTCAAGGTGTTGGAGAAGCTGGTGGCGGCCGGCGGCGAGGACGCCGTCTCCGTGCCCATGGCGGGCATTCTGGACCCGGTAACTAATCGCTGACCGTCATCTAAGTAATTGGAGCTCGACCCGTTAGGTCAAGCGTGACTTTTAACTTAGCGTATGTTATTAGTTATTTTTGTGCCGTGCTACACCGCTTCTTACTTTCCAAGTTAATTGAAGTGGGTTAATAATGAAGTAGGTATATATTTAACAATATATACAAATCAAAATTTAAAATCTGGTATTTGGTTAAATCTTAGCCTTTTTTGTATAAAATCTAATTTAATACAACATGTATTGAAAAATCTATCTAGAAAACGTTGTTCTAGCCCCAGATATTTTCAGCAAAATACATTCATTTATACGGTATTTTTAATTTATGTATAAAGTACACATCCTACAGTTTAGATTGCAAGCGTTCTATCGCCCATCGTCGTCAGTAACGCTAAATATACTTTTCAAAATCTAGCATTGACTTTACAAAAGACAATTTTTTTATTGTCTTTAGAAAAAATTTCACCAATAAGCCAAAACACAGAGGCGACGAAGCCACGTATCATCCAAAAGATTTCTAGTGACTAGCTTAGAGCTTATCTTATGTCGAAAGCTTTTGTGTCTTTCAAAGTTTTTGAAACCACGCCGACTTACAACTAATTCTATAAGAATATTTTATCCGTTTTCAGAATTCTTACATTAGTTATTTTTGCTGCAAGTTTATAAAAGCATATAAAAAGTACCATTCTAGTAAGTACATTAAATAATGTTACATATAAATAAAGAAGCTTATTTTTTGTCTGAATACTAACATTCTCTTAATAATATAAGAAATATTATTTACAAACAAAACTTCTTTATTGAAATCGTTAAGAAATTTCTTCCATATCTCCAAAGTCTTTATCATATCTTCACCAAGCACATAGCACCATAGCACTAACTAGATAGTAAAAGCTTCCAAATTAAAAAATACCTATCATCAAAATTGCTTCACAATGGCGAAGATATTTTGCATACAAAAAAGAACATACAGTCGATTTGATAATTTTTTAAAAAAATAAGAAAAAAAAAGTTTGACTTTTTTTACAAGCTAACTTTTTAAATATCTTTACACAAATAAATAATACGGTACATGCCAATGATCGTAATATATAAGTCAATGGTACATGCCCGTTTTTTGCTCCAGTTATATAATTTATTTTAAAAATTTTAAAAGTATCAGGTTTTATGTACCTAATACTTTATTTTTGACTCTACTTTCAAAATTCCATGCATAATTCAGTTAAAATATATATTGTTAAATTTACTACACTATAACTACTCACTTCTAAATCACTCAAAAAGTTTGGATGCATTTCTTAAAGGTTTTCTTTAGAAATGCATTCAAATGCGCAAGTGAGGGAAAAAAAAGCTGATAGAGCCTTTATTTACACGATAGAGTATAAGGTAATGTGAGCAAACTTTGTAAAAACATTGCAGCTTATAAAATAAATCAGCAAGATAAGTGCATGACCACGAAAGAGATAAGAACGTCGAAAGGCAGATAAGGTTTACTGATGTACGTTATGGAAATCTCTGACATCGCGCAATTAAATTGGGCGGAACGCTTTATACCTTATCTTGTTTGTATATTGACATTACCTCAAAAAGCTCGCAAATGTACTTAGTTGTGGCTGTAATACAGTTAAGTGGACTATGTACTCTACTTAAAGTAATACTACTACTCTGGTAAAAGTAATATCAAATTATCTTATCTTATTATTAATATTATCAAAAATCCAACAAAACATGACATATATTCGAAGTCTTTCTAGCAACAGCCTTTTTAGAGTCCCGAAGTCTTGTTCATCCGCGGCTAACCTCAGAGACTTAGTACCAGAAAGCTGTAATTTTCAACAGGTATATATATTAAGTACGCTGATAAAGCAGTAAAATATAGGTAACTTTGAACAAAAAATTATTTAGGGTAAATAGCAATATAACCTACAAATACGAATAGACAAACCAACAAAAAAAACACAGTTTCACATTTTATAATATTAGTAGGTACGGTTATTTCGTATGATTGTCAATAAATAAGAAGTAATTATTGTTACACGTCAAGTCTATGTATAACTTATGATTAAGTTAACATCTTCATTACCAGATCAGCTCAATTCAAAGGCACCATAATATTTCACGAACTTACGTAGATTTACCAAATTTCAACTCAGGATAACAGCAAGTGGTTTAAAAAGTATGATTGCACACATATAAATTAAAACTATAAATAGTTTTCCTTTCTTCCCTACTGATCTGGAAGAAAAGAAAAAACATAGAATGTACCAGCTGCTTCTTTTCCCGCGCAGATCGTAAAAGACGATTGAGGGAATGTGCCAGAATCTGAATCATATCAGTAGGCGATGCGGTTAGCAACCCATCACTATTGTGATTTCCTTTTTCCACCTTCATGCCCACTATCACACTAAAAGTGGCCTGGGCCTTTCCCCCTGAGGTGTCTACCCCGTGAGTGATAAAGACGTGATTGTGTATCTATAAATAAGTATCTACTTTAGTGAGTAACTTAGTAATATTTCCTCTGAGCACAAACGGAATGACTTTTAAGTTAGTGTTACTAACTTAAGTCGGTCCGTTTTGTGTTTGTTTGAACAAAATAAACTATTTTAAGGCTGCATTCAATCCATGATACTGAACAACTTTCCCTAGAGAACACATTATATGGAAATATGAAAAAAATATTTTTAGCCTCCCAAACAAATTGACCCACCGGCTGATCCGAGTTTTTATAAAAAAAAAAAAAAAACATATATATTTCCGTATATTATGTTCTTTGGGGAAAGTTGTTCAGTATGATGAACTGATACTACCCTTAAAATAGTTTTAGTATATTAAATTAAAAATAAAAACAAAATGTTTCAGTATTTTTTTGACGTTATATATCACCGACTGCCTACTCGACTATTGTCGTGCACAGACTAGACAGATAAGTCGGGCTCATCGGAGGGTGCGTTTATATTTTTTCAGTCGGCCCGTGATCGACACTTCTTTTATGTTTTGCTTTACCGGTAGAAACAATTTAGAACTTACACCTTGTAACTTCTTAGGCATTCTGCTTTTTATTCTAACATAGTAACGTAGGTATTAGATACTTTCTATATTTAAGTATTTTAAAAATATAAGCTATAAACGGCCGTAAGTGCATACCTTTATCATTTTCAAGTATACTTATTCATTTCATTATCATAGGAACCTACAAACTAATAGGTAGAATGAAAATGGTCAGGTTTGCAATAATCAAATGGACATACTTGGGAAGTGAAAAAGTAATAAAATAATAAAAGGATAGAAACATATATTTCTTTTAAGCCTCATTTACACAATACAAGTTTCTTGCCTTTTGTATACAATATATTATTTGTATGGTTGACGTTTTGTTGAGACCATGCAAATCATGATATGTCCCTATATATATTTATTTATTTAAATCATCTTTTGCTTCAACTTAATTGTATGCAAGTAACTTGCACTGTGTAAATGGGTCTTTATTCATAAAGAACCGATGTTATTTTTCCGTTAGTAGAGTGGATTTTGAAAATTGCATTCACTGTTTATTTCATTAAATGGGGTGAAATGAAATAGAATAAAAACAAAGAGATAGGGATTGTATATTCGATATCTTGGCAACGGATCGCGTGCCAGCCAGCCCGTCTTTCTACCTTTTTACTGCCTCTGCGAGGGATGCTCCCGATCGATCAGACGATCTCCATGTATGATTTGTTTTGATGTTCGCGTGAACCCTGGTGCCTTGCTCGATTCTGTCAACCAATATATATATATACTTATGTATAGTTACCTGCGCGTTTAGTATTTTATTAGACAGGCACTTCCTCAATGAGTTAGATTGTGCAAATCCTAATATGTCCTGCTATTTTGAAATGATGTAAGAAAAACAGAAATACCTATTCAACAACTTTAAAAAAATTGGTTTTAAACAACAAATAAAAGGTTCGTGCTAAGTCCGTTTATATACCTACACAAATCTAACTTATTTAATAATTAATAAAATAACTATAAGATGAACTCAATAGCAAGTTATTGTGTATGATTGTACATTACATACGTGCGTACGATGGTATTTCAGTGACCTTTTACCAAATGTTTGGTTGTTGCTTTAACTCCAAGTCAAAGCATGGATCATCATTCTAGTTGCAAACTTGTGACAACTGCATAATTTATTCTTATTTCCGTCTAAATAGTACAGATTTTTATCTTTTTTAAAATGTTTGGAAATATTTCTAAAAAATACTTAGGTACGTAAACGCAATTAATTCATTTCCCACTGTTTTTTCCGCCACGTTAAACGTATAAAAGTGGAATTTATAAGGCAATCTGAAATACCTGCGACCTCTTCCGTAGGCAATTGTCTAGCAAATCATTGCTATATATTATTATTATATATTCTGTCAAGATTTTCATATGTAATAAGTACTGCATTTTGCTAATTGTGCTGCTAAAGCAGAAAACTTCAAAATAGTTCATAAAAACCGCAACATATTACTGCCAAACTAATATCAATTCCAGTAAAACCATTCAACTACTGGAAATTAATTAAATGTTCTTACAAGATGTTCTATTTCAAGCGAACGGCGTAAATAATTTTATGGCTTGGTCGCGCGTGCCGTACAGAAAGTATTATGAGCTCAATTAAAAAGCAAATCTTTTTAGTGGCCGCCGCGTGGCGTGAGCTAAGTGTGTCAGACGCCAGCTACAGACATTTTCGTGTTTTTCAAACCACTATAGTCTGTTTCTACGACCACGGCACGACTATCTTAGACACGGCCACCTGGGATATGTGCCTCTGTGGTTTCGTGTTGGCACCTAAATCTAAAAATTTTGAAGCATTCTAGATTTAATTTGCCGGCAGTTATAGAAATTGGCACAAGTTTCAAGTATTTCGTTTTTCTTATTTTTATGATAGGTTTCAGAGTTAGTCATTATCGGCGGTATCAAATGAATGAGGACTAATTATTATAGAGCTTACAAATAGACAAAGTGGAAAAGACATCAGCTTAAATAAAGATTGCACAACATTAAGGTGAATATAGAAGCAAATGGCCTTGAAGTGTAAACTCGTAAATATCGTGATAATTTCCATATTGCTAATCGTCAGGCACTAGATAGCCCTTTAAATTATTTTATGGACTGCCGTTGAAACTATTATTGGTAATCCGTCTAGCTTTAAATCATGCCGTGGCCACTTTTGGCGGAGGCAAGTTTTAAAGCTAGACGGACTAATGTAAATACATTCAACGGTGGTTCATAAAATAATTTAAAGGGCTATCTATAGATAGTGCATGACGTAGAGCAATATGAAAATTATCTCCATATTTACGAGTTAACTATTTATTTCAAATGAGGGCGCCACTTCAAGGCCATTTGCTTCTATATTCACCTTAAGTAAAGTTTTAAAACGAATAAAATTATTCATCGATTTTCATTATGTATGAGCAGCTGACTAACTACTGAAACTACTGGGTGGATGATTCCTTGCATACTGTCATGAAATATACAAATACAAGTACATACTTTACATACATTTATTACGCTAATGTCTCTTCCACTTTGAAAACTTCATACAAAACAAATATACACAAAGCCACAACCCGGGTTGCAGTTTATAACCTATGTTTGATAACTATAAGAACATGATGATTCTTAACTTAAGCTCTTTTTTTTCTTATTGTAGGTATATACCTAATATATAATAATAATAAATATATATAATATAATCTAATAATAAATTTGCCTTTATACTCTTATCTCTTTATCCTCACCCGTCTGGCCAGCGTGGAGAGTGTAGGCCAAATCCTCTGGCTGCTCTGACTAATAGCTTTGGTAGTAAAGAGAGGCTCGTGCTCCTGCAGTGGAGACTAAAAAAGACCTGATGATGATGATGATGATGACTCTTATCTACAGTAAAGCGTGCCGAGATGATTTTCTAAACTCCCTAGGCCATAAGCATTTTTTTTCTGATTTTCCTTTGGCGTCTCTTCATACCTGCTTACTGTTATCATTCACATAAAAAAATTAAAAGCATTATTCTGTGAACTGTTCCTTTCAGTACATTCGGAGAAAATAGCGTTATCACACTCTATTTATTTTCTAACAAGTCACATGACAGATTTTGTAGGAGTTCCATATTTCCTTTTGAGGTTCGATACATTAAAAAAAATAGGTTTTTATATTGTAAATTATGGCGCACCCAAGCATGAATATGATTATTATCAGAAGGACACATAATAACTACTATAGTACTAGTAGGTAGGTACTAAGTGCTCTTAGAGCTGCATCATTATTATTTATTTTATCTTAATCTTAGTCAAACTAAATCGTCAATGTTATTACATCATCACGGTTATTATGAGATTCAATAAAAGTTATTATCATCGCGTTAATTTTATAGCCATGTTACCAACGAAACAAATCAATAATTTGAGGTAAGTAGTAGGTACTTACTTACGTGTAGACTTATGACGTCTAACAAAATATACTGACACTATTTTAAGGGTAGGTTCAGCCCATGATACTGAACCATTTTCCCCAAGGAATATATATCAAGATATAAAAAATATTCTTTGCTTTTCATACAAACTCGTATCGTCTAATCGGTCAACTTTTATAAGTGAAAATGATTTTTCATATTTCCTTATATGTTTCTTGGTGAAAGTTGTTCAGTTTTATGGACTGAATGCACCATTCAATAGTTTCAGTATATTTTGTTAGACGCTGTATAATGAATATTATTAACAACAAGCTTTTTTATTTCAACACCAGTTCTTTTAATAACAAGAAAGTTCTAGTGAGTACAACGAATGTGTCGTAAGTCTTACTTAATTGTAATATTTACCTAGTATGATAACAGTGTAACGTACATACTTTTAATAGAATTTGAGCATGCTCTAGGAATGTACTCTACATTCCTGCAACTTGAAACCCGGTGTTCCCAAACTGAAGGTTTTGAATCAAAATAGTTTTGCGATTTTCATCAAATCAACAAAATCATCGAATCATATTATAATTAAATCGATGAGATAAAAAGTAACACAACAAAAGTGTCGGCCGTGAACAGCTCTATTTATATTTAGGTACCTACGTCAATTTCATTCTGAGAACAATATTTCTTCGTCCCATATAATTTTGGGTTTGAATCAAGTTAGCCGTATCAGCGTTTGTGTGTCAAGGGTAGGCGTTTTGCGTGCGGAGTTCATAATCGATGGGAGATTTCTGACCTTGCCTCCATCCTCAACAGTAGCTGACCTGTCGGATTTTCTAACGAAAGATGTAAGTACTAAGAAACCATAACAAACTCTATCATTTAACATTCATTGTAATATAGGACTAAGCTACATTTTATTTTCGGGAGAGAGTATAAATATCTTCTTCTAATTTATCTAACCATGCCCTACGGAGAATTTTAAAAGCGCGATAAAGCGCGCTTTTTACACTCTGTATCTAACAAACATTGGCTTAAAAAAAAAATTCCATTGCTGAAGAAACTTTATTTTCTTTAGGTAAGTATAGTACGTATGAAGGCATGAAGACACTAACATTCTTCCTTTTCGAATCTTAATTAATTATTCATACGAATGTAAATATACGAGTGGGTAAGAAGGGGACTGCCACAAATAGGTAGCGATTAATCCCCTTCTCTTAACAATTTAATTCATGTTAATGGCGTAGAGTGGTTCAGTTTAACATAACTAACGCCAGTTATGTCTCGTAGACCGGAACTGTGACTTAATGTTAAGGATTTTTAATTACCTACTTGGTCCAACGTTCATTAAATAGGATTTTACATTAGGTATAGTTAAGAGTCCCCGTACCTTAGACTTTTCCATACAAACGTAGTCAATTTTTTTTTTTTAATGACTTTTCAGTTTCGGCAGTATTTTGTAACTAAAGAAAATATGAACTTGAAAAAAAAATATAAGGGTGTATAAGTTTTCTATCATCATCATCATCATTTCAGCCGCATAACGTCCACTGCTGGACATAGGCCTCTCCCAAGGTTTTCCAAAATGACCGATCTAGAGCGGCCTGCATCCAGCGCTTTCCAGCGACCTTGGTCAGGTCGTCTGACCACCTTGTGGTGGTCAGACGACGGTCTATACTGGTGGTCAAATATGAGACACTATATTCTCTTTGTGAAAACCAGTTACTCGTATATGCAATTTCTTTGAAATTACAAAACTTAGCCGAAATCTGTCGTTTCAGAATAAAACCTAGACTACGTTGGTATGGGAAGGTCTATTACGCCGCGTAATTTCGGCATGGTGTAATTCTGTCTAGGGTAAGGGACTCTTAAGTCACGAGTGTCTTTCTCCATATCCAATAAGAACACAGAAATACATACTCCTCCTCTGTGCTACGAGTATACTATACCTTACTGTCAATTTTATGTGAGTTCGGTCCATTGATTGGTTGGTAATTATTAAGTACAATGAATACCGAAACTTGATTGAGTGTTCAATGTGATGCTGCTGGCTGTGTTCATGCTCAGGTGCTTTTCATATAATTACTGTTGAAAGTTCATCATCATCATCATTATCATCATCAGGTCTTTTTTAGTCTCCACTGCAAGAGCATGACCCTCTCTGTACTACCAGAGCCATATATCAGCCAGAGCACTCAGAGGATTTGCCTACACTCTCCACGCTAGCCAGACGGGTTGGAGAGGGCTCACTGATGTTTTTAAGCTTTGTTCAGCTTGTGTTTCCTAAGTCGCCTTCTACGACATACACGGGAAGACTTGGAGTGGTCCTATTCTACTCTGCCGGGAACCACACGGCTAAAGAAAGTTATCATAATAAAATTATAATAATTTATTTTGTCAATCACAGGTAAAATGGGTGTTAGGTGTATAATTCAAGATCACCGTGTTGCGCCATTAGGCATAGTCACAATTTGCAATGCTAAGTACATGCGATTCTTAACACTTTTCCAGTTACAACTTGCTTTCAATTAATATAAATACCTAGTGCTAAGTTACAACTTTACAATATTATTAAAAGGAATAAAATGTATAATATAAAATAAAGTTTTAAAATGCCTACAGATTAATAATCGCAATGCATACGCTTGGCATTTGACACGGACGTAACAGAGGGCGTCGTCTGTGGCGACACGTTATTTAAGGCCCCGTCAGTTCAGAGCCAAGAATACTGTGAGTTTTTTTGAAAAATCACTGTATATAAACTACTACAGTTTATTTCTCACTAAAATTACATAGGAATCTTAAGGCTGGGCCTGATGTAGATAATCTAAGTTTTGCTCCCGCTTTCACGCACACGAATTTACTCTAGCCAAAGCGAGACAGCGAGACCATGCGGACCATGAAAAGATCATGGTAGGTCAATGAGGCTGGTTTGGGTTTAGGTTTTTTACGTTTTGCAAAGAATATTTAAGAGTTATTTAAAAAGTAAGACATATTATGTGCAAACGGGACCCTATTACTGAGACTCCGCTGTCTGTCTGTCCGTCTGTCCGTTTGTCACAGGGCTCTATCTCTTGAACCGTAATAGCTAGACACCTGAAATTTTCACCGATTATGTATTACTGTGGCCGCTATAACAACAAATACTAAAAATAAAAAAGAGTTGAAAATTAAAGGGGGTCGTCAAAAACACTTACAATATTGAGGGCTGTGAACCCATCTCGCCTTAAGCGCTCTCCCAGTCCGCCGATCGCCTGCTCAAGTGGTAAACAATATGATTTATCGAACACGTGTTGTTTTTAGTCGTATGTACATTATCGGTGACTAGCGATGCAAATAAGAAACATTATTATTTGTTCGTGGCATTACCCCAGATGTTGTCCAAAAACATTCTTCTATTTTATTCCGATACGCGAATCAAAGATAAAGCAACGATAGGGCAGTACCTTTTGAACCCCTGCACAGTTCGATTTAATCAAAATGATATTATCTAAGTACCTACACAATGTAGTTGCGAAAATCGTGGCATCGACATTTGTACCCGTACCACCGTCAGGTCGGGCCATCGCTTTAGCGGTGCATGTGCACGTAGTCATGCCCACACGAAGTTATGGCTGGCTGCCAGCTACCGAATAAACTGCAACTCGTTTCCAACTTTCAAGGGCGTACGTTGATTTATTACATACGAATAGTACGAATCGAAACGAATATCGAAATAACTCAGTAAAAATGTTATTTGAATCCTCAAATTAACTACGACTATTTTATATTAAATAAATTGCGATTAAATTCGAAAAATGTTATTTGATAACTATTGACACGTTACCAAATGTTCTTCTTATTCATTCATCACCATTTCTCGATTTAGGGCCGGTGCTGAATAGAGTTTATAAAATAAAATAATATATAATATATGAATATCCAACCTTCACCTCTTTATTAAGGGTTTAAAGCTCATAATCATAATGATGGTCTGATGACGTCAAATGGTTGTCTTCACTGTCCTCATGCCCTTGACCAGTTCGATAAAAAGTTCTTTTTACTCCTTTGTAAACATTGCTAACTTAAATGGATTGCTTGGAATGATATGAAGTTTCAATATGCCAAACTTGCATTTCAATATACTTTAATGAATTAACTTTTAGTCCAATAAAACATTTTTCATCAGTTTTTATTCTGTTTATTTTTGTTCTGTTAATTTGTCATCAGACTTTAGGTATAAAAATCGGAAAATTGCGAAATCCAGGGCCAGCCAATTAATGTCAAGAACAAGTTTGTAATAGTTCTTCTGTTCTAAATATAACTTTAAACTAATAAAAATAAAAGAAAGCTCCGAATAATATAATTATTTGTTTTAATAATAAACAAAACTAAGATCCCACATTTTATTTAAACTTCTAAATTAAAAACACATTTTAAAACTTTTTATAAAGATTCTTTGACTGGCCCTGGATTCTAAGGTATACCTAAATCTTACGGCACTTCACTCGTTGATATTTTTTTTATTTTCATTTCTTCTTCACTTTTTTCAGTGCAACCTTTGTTATGAACATTTTGTTATGCAGATAAGTAGATGTATTTTTTTATTTCGCCTTTTTTATACTATAAGTAGGCATGCTCTTTATAAAAGTAGTATTGTTTGGATTATGAAATTTGAATGAGCGTAGGAAACTTAGTCATTCACAATAAGTACGCCGACAGAGCCTTGTTACAAACACACTGACTGACGCAGCGTTTCGGCTAGTATTAATTCGCCTAAAAGCCTTTGCTCAACGGAAATTGCAATACACAGGAAGTGGCGATCAATGGGCGTGCTTCAATTCAGGACTCAGGATATTAACGTGTGATTAATAACAGGTGGAACTGCGTCTAGAAATTAGACCTTGGCAGAAAAAATAAAAATGCAAGTATATTTTCTGCCGCCAAATTTTATATTTATTAGTAATATTTGGTACCTAAATTATAATAATTTAATATGTATACCCAAAAATATATAAGTCATCTTATTAATCAAAACGGTCTCTAACTGTGAATCATCAAACGAATGTAACCTTAATTAGTTTGATCACTTTTTTCTGTAACCTGAATAAACGAGCGAGCGAAAAGCTTGTGACAGAAGTGACACTCAGTTTGTTAGGTTATGGTTTGCAGTGACCATAATAATGAGAGAGCGAGTAAGTAAACGAGCGACAGCGTTGAGACAGTCGATATATGGTTTCAGTGACCATTACAATGAGAGAGTGTGCGTGCGACAATAATTTCAAGTTTAGGACGATAGTGAATATATCAAGTTTACGTATAGACCGAGAGGTAACAGGATTTTTCATAACGATCATGGATACGGTTAGATTTACTTCAATGGGTTGTAGATGAGTAGTCCCCTAAATGTGAATAATGCCTGCTCTCAGTGGTTGCAACTTCGATGGCGCTTACAATCATTTCCCTGATAGTTTTTTTGTCGCAACAATGAATACTCTTTTAAGCGCTATAACTCGAAGTTGCACTTACTGAGAGCAGGCAGACCAACATCATCCACATTAGGGGACTATACTCTACATCCCATAAAAGTATATCCAACCGTATCCATGATCGTTATTAAAAATCCCGTCACCTTTTAGACTAGTATTAAATCCAAAGATCTGCATGTCTTTGGAATTTGAACCACACACAATGAAAGCATCATATAGCGGTTCAATACCGTTAAAAAAATATTTCTTAGTATTTCTTTAGTGAAAACGACACGAAATAGTCTAGTAACTGCCTGTTACACTTTGGTTAGGTATAAGTACTCTACTTTTCTTTATAGGTATATATTTGCTATTTTTTTTCATAAATGGAGATGAAAATAGATTGTGCTACTCGGTGTACTGTACGGTAATATTTTTACTTCGGCCGATGAACGTACATCCCACGGGTGCCCCTTGTTTCACAGACTGAAATTTCATAGAATTTCGATTCACAGAAAATTTTTCATAGAATATTTAATTCTTATATTTTTATTTCAAATATTATTGTTTCAAAGACTATTTACTTAAATGAAACACAATTTATAGAAACACAGTTCAATGAATTTTAGAATCTCATATTTTTATTTAACAAACTAATCAAACAGTAAAATATTTCTTTAAAGAATATTGTTTGTTCGGTATAATCTTTCATGGAATTTTATTTTACTGAAAATTATTATTTAAGGAAGTACCTATTAGGTGAGAACATTGTTTAATCAAATTAAATACTATATAATAAGTTAGAATACATTATTAACCGCTACCACAATATAGGTTAGGTTAGGTTAGAACTGCGACCAACTGCTGGGAAAGTTTTATCCATTTTACTAGAATAGGGCCGCCAACTTATAGGTTATAAATATTATATTAACTAAACTTATTAAAAATAATAATATTTAATTTGATATTCTGATATTAGAAACATCGCAAAAGTAAATGTTATTTGTAATAAAATTCTATGATTTTAAATTATTCGTAACAAACATTCTAATTATTGATTTTCTGTGCAACGAAAATCTATTATTAAAAATTCTTTATACTGAGTAACCTACATATTGATTATTCTATGACATGATAATCTTGTAAAAATTTTCTAAATAACGAAAATCTGTTAAAGTTTTGTCTGTATAAGAAAGTACACCCACATCCCACGCTTCACTCTGGATGCAAAGTAGCGTCCTCGCCTTAAAAATATTACGAGTACCAAGGTACTCGTAATATTTACGTGTGATTCGACGTCGTGATTGTGTTACAAGGCGTCAAGACGCCTTGTAACACAATCTTTGTAATGTCGAAAAAGCCTAAACCAATGTTAATAAGAGCATAAGTATTAGTAAAAATAAGTAAAAAAAGATATTAAAGTATACAAACATTAATTATACACCATACTCTGCATAATGCATATTAATTATGCATATCTTGGATGGTGCCTAATTACCTGCCTTTTTTTAAAGTAATACGTATTAAAATGAGTGAATTAGCAATATTACATTTCCACGAAATAAGCAGATTATCTAAAATTACATCACAAAGCGTATGTTCGATAATGGTTGAATAAAATATTGTTTCCTTTGCCATTTAAGTACTAATATGTACGAGTACCTACGACGTTTCTTAAAACGTCGTAGGTACTCGTACATATTAGTCTTGCTATATTTCACTTTCCGATTATGAAGAGAGATATTATTTGTATTAATTATATTAACGTTATTTTATTCCAAAATAGCTTGTTAGTTTGACCTTCTTATAAAGATTTCATAAACAAACGATGTTAATAAAGCAAATCTACATAAATAAGTTTGTTAGTAAGTATTGAATAATTTGATAAGTAACTTATATTGAAAGTTGTATATTTTTATAGGTACTTAAGTGCTTTCTGATAAAAAAAATTATCTACGCGTGAGACACGAACTCAAGCTTCTCACATCTGTACTGTTACTGCACTTCCAATTGTGCTACCGGGACCTGGAATCACCCTGACCAATCTCAGGTCATCACTCACAGTACAGATGTGAGTACGGGCTCTCGAGTACGGGTACTCACAGTACGGGCGTGAGTTCAAATCTCACTCGTGACAAAAATTTTCATCACATGTTTTTATATTAGACTAACATAAAGATAACACACAGATTTAAGCTATCCTTAGCCTCGAGACATGCAGCTTACTTTGCAAAAAAAATTGTTACTGCGATGTCACTTACACGGATTGCGGCCAGTGAAACGGCCGGTGTGTGTGTCACCACACGAAAATATTTCCTACTTTTAGAACACATGACACGTTATTGTCTCCTATCTGACTATCGAAATGGCTTCACTTGCCGACCGATGACGCTTCTAACTAAAATTAGCTAAATTTTCACCTAGGTCTATGCGTTACACTCATTTCGCTTTCGTGTAAAAGAACATTATTTTATGAATTATAGCGAACGTGAGGCCAGAGCTAGACCCAAATGTAGAAATAGCCACGGCCTGAATAACTGCCATTACAGCATGTTTGAGGGTGCAGCAGTTTTGGGCGCGGCAATGTAGACTAAAAGTACTAAAAGAATCTAGAATATGCCGGACTAATTTATTACAGCTGCATAATAGCGCTTACCAAATTAAATGTTTTTCTCCATCATGCTAAGTGAACTTTTTGCTAGTGTAATTGAGTTTTGCTTTTTTTGGGGTATGATACCCCAAAAACAAGCAAAACTCAATTACACCTTCTTCTTCTTATCGAGTCGAAATAGTTACACTGTAGCTTCAATTTCAAATCACCTGTGACCAGTATGTGACCACGGCGACCCCTCTGTCGTTGGCTTTATTAAGGTCCTCTATTGTACATGACGTAGGGCAGCTCGGACATGACAGAAGGTGGTCCATCGACTGAATGGCACCGCAGTCGCAAAGGTCGTTATTAGCGTGACGCCACCTAACTCGGTTTTCCCGACACCTCCCAACACCAGCCCGGAGTCTATTGAGAGACTTCCAGACTGACCAGGGGAGTTCTTTACCCGGTGGGAGTTTTTCAGCAGGTGGGATATTTGACTCGTAAGGTGGATACTTTTTTATCCACCTCACAACTTTTGCATTAGAAGCCTCTATTGCTGGTATGCTTGGCTGCCTGAGAAAGCTGTTACGACTCTTGACCATAACGTATGATATTGATACCTTAAAGGGTAAAAACGGAACCCTTATAAGATCACTCACTTGTCTGTCCGTCCGTCTGTCATAGCCAATTTGCTACGAATCTACTGGACCGATTGAACTGAAATTTGGTACACATATGTAAGTCAGTGAACCAAAGACGGATATATAACGTAAATAAATGAATTTCAAATATGGGGGGCAAATTAGATATTGAAGAAAGTTTTTTAAACTATAACGTGTGACATAAAAGCTTTTTATGAGAATTTAAGATATATTTATTAGATCAGTATTTTTGAAGTTATTTAAGAATGTTAATGATAAAAAGTCCATTCCCACCCTTAGATACCATAGTTTTCTACTCATAAGTTACAGGAAAACTTGATCTTGAACAGAAGGTTATTTAAGAATGTAAATGATAAAAAAAACTACGGGGACCATTTAAAAAAAAGGTCTGTAAACTGTATTTTTATACATATCTATTTATTATTTGTAGAATCTTAAATATATATTTTTTATAATTTTAAGATAAGTATTTTTAAAGTTATTTAAAAAAAAGTGAGCCTAAACTTTTGAAAAAAATACAGAAAATAGTTATTTATCTACAAATTTCAGAAAAACCTATGGGAAGTACGGTACCCTCTTCACGCGAGTTTAACTCGCACTTCACCAGTTTATTAATGCATTGATTTTATAAATTGATATTTACCTACACCTAAGTTATGCCCAGTTTTTTATATGATAGAGGTGCCATAGGTGTAAGTAAAGAGCTTGCTCTTGGTAAAATAAAATGTGTCTAAGTCTATTAATCGGCGGTCAGTGCCAATGTCTGAATTCTAGCAGCTGTTCCCGGTCTATTAGCGTCAAGTTATATCATACGTTTGAGGAGCAGCGAATCGAGAGCGTCAAATCGTCAAATACTCCAGCTGTCGTATTTTATTACCCCTCATTATGCAACATTTCATTAACTTCTAACTTCTTCTTCGTCTTAGCGCGTTCCCGGTTGCATCCTCAGCTGTACGGCTTTGGAGCTCGGGGTGTGCATTCCCGCTTTTTCATATCCAAATATAACATGCATGTCAATGGTCACCCAAGGATGCCAAAGACCTCGCAAAATGGAGAAGAAATAGCCGGAACAGTTTAAATGATTTGGCTATAGTTTTACGACAGGCCGCCTGCCTGACGTCAACCCTCCTTGGGAATGCAATTGTAGCACCAGATGTTTGTGCTTAGCCCTTTAGTCGCCTCTTACGATATCCACAGGAAGAGATGGAGTGTTCCTATTCTAACCAGGAACCACACGGGTATTCATTAACTACTAACTATTTAGTAAGTGTACTCGTAGACCTCGCGAGCCTGTCTTTGCATAGCCCCTCACAGGTCAGTATGTGAAGTGACTTGTACTTGAAGTTTATCGAGTAATAAATGGCTGAAATATGATATTTTTTCGTTTTCAACCCCCATTTCATTTTATTTTTACATAATATTGAACCTGCTCAAAATTTTTGGCAAAGCTGAAACGGAGACCTCCTTTCACTTCGCTCAGTCAATAACACTCCTTTGGCAGTTGAAACCAGCATGTCTCTTTGGTTGACTTATTTACCTAGATGTTTTTGCTAAACTATGCAGTGCAATATATACAAACCCTTGAACTTTCGATGGAAATCAGAATGCATTAGCCTAATTATTATAAGTCACGCTTAGGCGCTAATCACTCAAAAGGGCTTGACTTAGTCATCTGTCGTAAAATGTAAACTGAAGCGTATATTGTAGCATATTCAATGGAAAAGAGTCTTGTACAACGAAAGGGTATTTTTTATAGTAGAGCAAAAAATTGTCAAAAACCCCTCCCAACACCAGCCCGGAGCCTATTTAGGGACTTCCAAACTGCCCAGGGGAGATCACCACCCGGTGGATATTTCTCAGCAGGTGGTATATGGGATGGTGATGGAGGGTATTTATTTTTCCAACATGCTAACCTTGTGTTTAAGGCTTCATTGACTGGGATACTTGGCTGTCTGAGGAAACTTTTTCCGCTCTTCAAACGTGGGGGGTAGTGGAACCTGATTGTAGTAGATGCCTGTTGTCATGCATCTGTTTGGATTTCTTCGCGTAATTAAAAATGTAAAACGTCATAGTTATGACGAATAGTTAAATTGCTACGATCTACGTTCAATGCCTCCTTAATTTTACATAGGAATCGGTAGATAAGTCACGTTTATTTATGTATTTAACTTCATACATACCTCTAAATACTAGTGTACTCGTAATGGCAGACTAAAAGCTTAAGCCCTATCTACTAGTCAACCAACCGGGTGATGTGGAGAATGACAGGGATAGTGCAAAATTCGAGTAGAGATTAATAATTATCAAAACAATAAACATTTTCGCACCTTTCAAAAGTGAGATTTGAGCCTCATGTCTGCACTTCTAATCATGCAACTGTGACTTCGAATCACCCCGAGTCCCAAACGAATTTTGTTCGTCACATTACTACTATTCTTCATAACTACCCATTTTTTAGTAGAGTGGTATTCAACTTTATTCAAATTAGATGTATTGAAAGTCGATTATAGTGAAGGAGGCTTTATTTAAATTAAACATTTATACAGCATTACAGTGCTTGGAACAATATCTAAATAAAAAATATGTGATAAAACATTCCGCCATGGCCCACGAGTGAGATTCTACACATCGGTACTGTGTACATAAATTATGTGGTACTGTTAAGATAATAAAACATCTCAAAATAATGTCACTTGTCATTGATCATATCCATTTTAAACATGATTTTAGATTTATTATTGCAAAAAAACGGATACTAAGAGCGGTATTTGACTCAAAAAAACTATGACGTCATAGTCCGATATTTCATACAAATATCATAGAAAATGTTTGTTTTGACGTTCAGTAAAAAGTGTCAATCATAAGATTTGACTTGTTGGAAACTAGCGAACTGTGCTACCGTGATATCAAATCACTCCTCGCACACTGAAAATAATCTGCTAGTTGCCATCAAGTCAAAACAGATACTTTATTTTGTGACGTTTTATTCTCGTACGTATTATTACAAAAAAAATATGTTTGACCCTGGATTATAAAACAATTGTTGCTTATGAAGAATGAACACGTTTAAAAATAACATTATAAAATCCCTTTGCTATAATGTTACACATTTACGTAGTTATTGACATTATTTAACAAACTAGAATATAGATTAGATATTCCATATTCAAAACGACTGCCTTCGTGGTCCAGTGATCAAGACGTTTGCCTTGTGATCTGGAACTTGTGGGTTCAAATCTCACTAGGAAGCATACTTTGTGAAAATTTGTTTTCAGTTTAGTTACAATATTGCAGGCTTGAATCACCTGATTATCCGAAAAGAAAGATGATTCTGTGCTTCGGTTTATACCTATCCCTAGGATTGGTTCTGGTCTCTACCCTTTGGATTGCGGAAGTCAGACGGCAGTCGCTCTGTGTAGAGACCAGTAACCTCGTCAAATCACCTAGGTTTAGGTAACGGACCCCGGGCTCTGAAGATGACGATGGAACCGGGAATACTCTCGGATGATGATTCCATATTCAAAAGTTATATATACTTATACTTTTATACTTGGACCACAATCTGATAGTTCAAACTATTTATCAGCACGAAACTTTGAAATGGCTATTTTAACTCAAGACTACATTTAATACGATCTCTTAAAATTACGTGAAACAGGCTACAGTTACATTTAACTTTCAAAGTGGTTGCCTTGCACGCAGATATCTGTTTTGTAAGTTGTAAGCTGGTGCAAAAACATATATGCGTAACTATTGTATTTGTATCTTATACTTAACTATTTTTAGATACTTTGGTGATAAGTATTGTCATAGGACATATACAGAGTGTAAAAATATATATACATATATTACGAGACACTGTAGTTTAACTGTCTATTCTCCCTTCAAACCTAAACACATATAAACAAACAAGGCGCTTAGGGGCAGGAATAGGAGAGAGCGATGTATCCATTCAAACAACTTTTGTATAGTACATTCGTCTTCACCTGGTAAAAATTTGCTAAAGTTATTAAGTTTATTGAGTTATCGACCTTTCTCAATAACGAAGTATACATTTGCATAAGTACAATAAAGTACCTGCGAGTTTTACGATTGATTCATTAGGTAGCTTACGTAGTCCCTTACAAGGACAAAGGCTATACACTTAATGCTTTTTGTTCACTATTTTTAGATTTTATCAGACGTAGAGATGAGAGATAATATTTTGATCACCTATCTCGCTTAAACGTAGACGGTTATAATAGTATCAACTTAATAGTAGCCAAATAAAAGAATATATAAACGTTACATTACGAGCAAAAATACATGAAACAAGAAAAGAAGTACGTCCAATTTTATTTCTTATTTCAATTTTTTTGATTTAGACCGTTTAAACAAAACAGTTTTTTCGGCTGTTCTCGTCGAAGTATAATTTATGGAACCGACCAATAACGAACGGATTTGTGTTAAACAATTTATCGGACAAGTATAATTCGCATAATACGTGGTGAGCTCCAGATTCAAATTAGCCAGCGCACTCACAGTTCCCCAACATCTCATAAGTGTGAAGAATAGGTACACATAATAGGCATGATGACTGAAAAATTATTTTAGGCCCATCGGTTAAATTATTAAAAAATATTGTACACATATTTTTTGTTTTCTCTGAGAAACAATAGATAACGAAGATACAGCGCTTTTAAATTTCGCATGACGTCACGCTTTCGTACGATTTTTAAACATCGGTGACGTCACAAGCCCTCACTCTGGAACTTGGATACTATGTTTCTTTGTGAATTTTTACTTTTCTGATAAACTGAAAAATATTGGTACATTATTTTTGTATAATCTAACTAACGGAATAATCCGCTAGTTTCCAACAAGTCAAATCAGACACTTTTTTCTAAACGTCAAAACAAACATTTTCTATGAGATTTGTATGAAATATCGGACTATGACGTCATAGTTTTTATGAGTCAAATAGCGCTCTTAATATCCGTTTTTCGCATTAATAAATCTAAAATCACGTTCAAAATGGATGTGATTAATGGAAAGTGACATTATTTTGTGACGTTTTATTATCTTAACAGTACGAAATTATTTATTTTTGACCCAGGAAACTACCCAATCAGAATAATACTTTTCTGACCCAGTCATCATCCTTATTGATGGACCGAGCGAAGCGTCTCAGTTTCGATATTGGCCAAAAATGCTTTTGTCCGTTTATTCTCGCCAAAGGGTGCAAGTTCCTTGATTTATTTAATTTTTTTAGTCGGTCGCGTTTTTTGATTGGGGGAGAAATAGGGGGAAAGGGGGGAACTTTGCTGTAGCGTTATTTATTGAGGGAATTCAATCAAATTGGACACTAAGGGCTTCATTTTACACAAGATGTTGCGTAATTCAAAAGGGGGGGGAGTAGAGGGGGAATGAATGAATGAATGAATAACTCTTTATTGCACCTAAAAAATAAATAAAAAAAAATTAACAAAACACAAATTGTAAATATATTTACATAGGAATAGTGGAAAAGTTTGCTGTAGCGTTATATATGGACGGATTCCACTGAAATGGCTTTGCTAAGCCAGGGGAAAGAGGAAAGTGTCGGTTATTGCATGGTTATAAGAGCTCGTGAGGGCTACCTAATATGTGTATTTATCCAAGTTTAAACAAAACTGAAATAATCCTTAAAGGGTATACTGTCCATGATATTGAACAGCTTGCATAAAAAAATATTACTTTTTCAGCGAATCGGTCAATTTTTAGGTCAGAAACCTCATCTTTTTCTTAACCTAAAGTAATTAAATACCTAATATCTACATTTTACCAGACGGTCTGGTGTATTTAAGACCAAAAATAAACCGTTTAAATAAATACAGATGTAATTAAATTAAACCGGCCTAATTATCCAATCAATGCAGCCACTAATACTCGACCGAGCAATAAAACGAGTGAATCATAAATATCTGTTTATAGTGTTTATGACTGACGCCCGTGACTGATCGCGTTCATCCAATGCGGATATTTCAAAATTGCTGGATTCACAGTGTCAAGATTTTTCATTTAATGGAGGCCTATTCAAACTGAAGTGGTATCCATTACCGCCATAGGTAGCGATATCCCAATGGGCATGCGATAAAACACAGCGCGTTAGCTGTTCAAACCGAAGCGATATTCGCTGCCGCCGTGGGTAGCGGTATTCCGATGACGCTCGGACTGTAGTATCGTTGTCGCCGTCTTGTTTGCTACACGAAAATTTTCAGTGTAGAGACTCGAGCGCTGGCTGCGGGGGCGCGGGGGGAACCAAGTTTCGCCGAGCACGCGGTATGTATCGCGTACTGCTGCAGTATGTGGTACCGGATTCCCAACAGCTGTGGTAATGCCATACAAAATACAGCTACCCAAAACGGTAGCGGATACCACTACGGTTTGAATAGGATTCGCATTATACAGGATGTTTCAGAAAAGCAAAATATAATTTAAAGGCCGTGCTCAGTCCGTGATAATGAACTGCTTACATAGGCAATAAATTTGGAGATAGTTATGATGATTTTTAACCTTTTATAAACTCGATCGGCTGATAGCTCATATTAAACAAAATTTTTTTGTTTTAAATATCTCTCCTGTGTAACCTGTCCAATAGCGTGCTCTTAAAATAATATTATGTCGGTCTTTCTGGAACATCCTATATATGTAAGTACCTAGTTTTGTCATTTGTTTTTTTTTATTAAAAAACAAAATATCCGTTGTCAATGGAAATGTTATTTTCTGCTGAGTATACCTACGTATTATGAGTACCAAGAAGAGACCGAAGTGCGGATTAGGATAAATAGAAGGAACAAATATACTGAATCAAGCCTAAATTAAAAGTAATTAAGGCTAAGACTTGTTCGTAAAATGTCGTTACATTGAACTTTATTTCATGGTCAACTCAACTGTTGCATGCGTATTTCTTGTCAGTAGCCAACTAATCTGGTGTCAAATGCTTAAATAAAACTATTTACACCGAAAAAAGCGTGACTTTTAATTTCTTAAATGAAAGAACAATTAGATTTGTCTTTTTGGATGCAAAATTATGAAAACATATGACTATTCATAAGTTTGCATAATTTAGCCTATACAACGTGGGACGGACATACCCGTAATAAATTGAACCACGGGCTATACTACATAATTATAGTATAATGATTTTAAAATAACAGCCAAAGAACAAAAAATTAATTTTGCATTTTCATACAAAAATGAGTAGCCACCCGGGCGATTTGTATGGGAATGTCGATTTTTTCTGGTTTTTAGGGTTCCGTACAAAAAATGAAAAAACGGAACCCTTATCACTCGTGCGTCTGTCTGTCCGTCCGTCTGTCACAGCCAATTTGCTCCGAATCTACTGGACCGAATCAGGTGGAATTTGGTAGGATGATGTAATCCTATGACCCAAACACATATGTGCAAAGTAAATAAATATTTTTTTAAAATAAGGATCATTTAGAGGTATAAATTAGGAAATTGAAAAAAAAAAAGTTTGCAAACCTTACTGTGTTATACGATATATCAAATGAAGGGGCTCGTTATGATGATCTCAAATATATTTTTGTTATAATTATAAAATAAATAGTTTTGATTTTATTCATGAAAGACGACGAAAATTGACCATCCCCCCCCCCCCTGATCTTCGAAACTACTGAGCCTAAAATTTTGAAAAAATTACGAAATATAGTTCATTGCTTGTAGATTACAGAAAAACCTATAAGAATTCAATCAATTGTACGGAACCCTCTCCACGCGAGTTTAACTCGCACTTGGTTGGTTTTATTTGATTGTTATCTTAATTTCATTATACTTTAGTAATCTATTATATTCCGTGGTTTGATTTATTACGGGTATGTCCCTCCCACGTTGTATAGGCTAAATTATGCAAACTTATGAATAGTCATATGTTTTCATAATTTTGCATCCAAAAAGACAAATCTAATTGTTCTTTCATTTAAGAAATTAAAAGTCACACTATTGTCAGTGTAAATAGTTTTATTTAAGCATTTGACACCAGATTAGTTGGCTACTGACAAGAAATACGCATTATGTCCCTTCCACGTTGTATAATATGCATAGGGCTCTGATCATGTAAATAACATATTGCATTAATTCCAGACGACTGGCATGACACCGCTGATGTACGCCGTGAAGGACAACCGCACCTCGTTCGTGGAGCGACTTATCGAGCTCGGCTCAGATGTTGGCGCCAGAAACAACGTGAGTATACTGTTATCAAGAGGGCGCCTGATGCTGATAATCTTAATTTTGCCCCTGCTTCCACGCACACACATTTACTCTAGCCCAGGGGTTCCCTACCTTTTTTTGTCTATTGCCCACTTTAAGAATAAATTATTTTTTAACGCCCCCCTTTTTAAACATACTTAAAAACCGCTAAGTAGTTATAACTGATTATTGAAACGCAACTTTATGGTATTCGGACAGTTTGTGGGATTTTCAATAAATCCGAATTTAATATATTCCGCAGAGTATTGCCGTCTCTTCTTTTTTACTTCCGACATTGTTTTGTTTTGAGAAATACGTAAGTGTTGAAAGCAAGTACTGCTTATCTTTTATGCGCGAAACCGCAAATGAAAATAAAATAAATTTACGTCGTTTATATAGGATTGCATAAGCAGCACGCACCAACAGGAATAAGACAAACGTGCATAAACTCGTTTATCTCATTCGACGCCCAATCGTACTCGACAAGCAAGAACAAGTATTATAGAACCAGCCGATTGATACAGGAATGTACAAATCGGATTATTTAACAAAAACTTGTTAAAACATGATTGCCCGCGGTCTATTATATCGAACCGAGTTTGAACTATATCTTAATTAATATTAGTTGATATTCACAAGATGTAGTCGAGAGCTCAGTCGGTGTCTAAGAGTCTTCCTAGCTAGGTAGATGAAATTATAAATCGACCCCAAAGCCCTACACAACGCCCCCTTTTTTTTCTGGGTCTCTTACCCCATTTAGGCCTGCAGCGCCCACAAGGGGGCGTTATCGCCCACGTTGGGAAAGACTGCTCTAGCCGAAGCGAAGCAGCGAGCCATGCAGGGAGGGAAGAATCACGACGGTTCAATTAGGCTGGTTCACGCGTTTCTGGTTTTTAAGGATTTTTCGTTTTACAAAGAAAATTTAAGAGTTATTTAATAATATTTAAAAAGTAAGACATATGATGACTGCCTTATGTTTAATACAAATATAATCCAAAGTGACAAGGACTAATTTATTATATTTCTTGAATTCGAGCCGTTTTAGTATAATTCGGAAGTGATTTGGAGGCAATTTCGCAATTTTTTTCTATAGAGAAAATTTTAAGCAATCGTGTTTTTGAAACATATACTGCTGTGTTTTTATTTCAAAGTTAGTATTTTGTTATTATTGATAATATTTAAGATCGCTCTAAATACTATCCGGGTCATACGCGATCTTAAGTCTCCGTACATATGGGATGTCAAACGGACCCTGTTAGAAAGCCAGCTCAGAGCATTAGTCGCACCCACTGTCAGTCCGTGAGATGGCGCATGTTTCCATAATAAGATACCAATGTCACTCACTAAACTAAACGTAATTCACATCTATTTCCTAGTTTATCCGGTGTAGTAATAAGAAACTGACGAGAAATATATTGTGATAACTTGTTCTGCATTCATAATAACTGCTATATTGTACGACAGTATAGTATGTATGGCACCGAAGATATACAGGCATAGTTTTTATCCACTTGCAAAATTTTTGGAGCAAGTTCAGTCCATAATACTCAACTAATATTTAATTACATTTTTTTTATCGATTTTTAATAACTTTTTTATAGAAAGTAGCTCAGTTTCATGGATTGAACTTGCTCCAAAAATTTGGGCGGTGGATAAAAACACTTACACTTACACTAATAAAGAATTAAATTAGTAATTTTGGACAGATAAGTGTTAGTATTAATTCATGTATCCCCATGAATGTTTCGGGGTCCAGTGCTGCCCCCATTTGAAATAAATTATTTTAAAAGAAACGAGAATACATTTAAAATTTTGTCTCATGCGGCTCTAGATAATCCTTCAAACTATTTTATGAAATACTGTTTACAGTTTAAAGTGAGAACGTTTAAAGCTTTTGTTAGCATTTTTGCCAAAAGTGGCCTTTTTCCGCAATCCTATGCTGGTCTGGGACAAAGGAAAAAACTTAAAATGTACCAAGTGCTTCTCGGAGCAGATCGGAGAAGCCGATCCTATCTATCCTTTTACTTTGGAAGAATAGAGTTTGATAAATAAATAAATAATTTACGTGTCGCATCTATAATATAAATTACAAACTAAGCTGACATTTTTTTTTCAATTTGTCAAACAATGTGCGCAATAAAACTGAATTTCACGCGAACGAAGTCGCGGGCACCAGCTCTTACTAAATAAATCCAAACGCGTAGCGCTGCCGCGATGAATAGGGCCTAGGGTCATCTTTTGCGTTTGTATCGTAGCTGTGTGCTACGGTGCTACGACATGCCTACGGACGTAGACATATCGTAGCACTCGCGATGTAGACGGTTGCATTGTTCTACGCTACGGCTACGAGCTCCATGCAGAAAGGGTGTCTTTGCTACGATCGTGTTTATGTACGAGTATGTAACTAAGTTATTTGTGCATAGACGTAAATCGGTTGCAATAAAATTTAATAGAGCTGGTAGAATGCTAAAGCCGGCTGGTGGCTTCAACGAAACGATGCAATCACTTCAAATCACAAGGTCGTTGGAAGTTAATTAATAAAATAATATATAAAAAGCTTGTAATAATGTTAACCTTCAAACGTGGCAGCCTTACACTTTTATGCATATTGATCAGATACCGAGACTAAGTTTTATTTTAAGCTTACATAATAAATTCCAGCCTATGCTTCAGTTTTAATTCATCCGGTTCAGTAATTATATATATATGTATTTTTGTCGTCATACATCACACAAGTGTACCTAATAAATTATTCTACTTACACACATCATTCATATAATTTAAAAACAAGCTTTTATCTAAAACAATCAACTAAACAGTTTAAAGTGCTCCTTAAGACGAATCAATTGAGCTCAAACTCGGTGCGGTTATGTTTTTACATCACAGAGATGCCGTGGTCACCTTCCGGTTTCATCATGAGAAACCATTAGTACCATAATATTTCCTTGTCACCCAATTTACATAAGTATGTGAAGTTTCAACTCGATCGAATAATGGGAAGGTTAAGCTAAATAAAAGCTTCTAATGAACCTCCTGATACTATTACCTACTAATAGGCCTGTACACAGGGGATGTCAATGGGACCCTGTTAGAAAGCCTCCTCCATACATATCGTCAGTCTCATCCACCCGTCAGTCCGTCAAATGACGCATGTTTTCATAGTAAGTGTAAAATTAAATAATTGTCAAATTTATAGTTAATTTAAATGTGCTAATCGTCCAAAATTAGCTTTTATCAGCCCCACCCGTAAGCTGACTGGTAGAAAAGGTCCTGGGCCTTAAGACCGCCTGTTACATTTTTTGTAATAAAGTTAAATAAATAAATTTTTAAGCCTTTGCACTTTGAACAATAATTACGCCTTTCTGAAATACTCTACCTACTCGTACTTACCTACCAATAGGTTCATGAACTAGACGCGTTAACACGCGTTCTCTTGTATTTAAGAGCCATTTATAATGGTAGTGGTCTGAATAATTATCGTCACCACATACATGATTATGCCGGCCGTAAGAAAGTAGAACGAAAGAGTAATTTCCCATTGCGGGCCTGAATTGCGACTGAGGCGTTAAGTTAGCCAACCAACAAAAGCGATAGCTCAAAAGTCTTTTCTATAAGCTAAAAAAAAAGTTATAATAATTGGTCTTATTTTAGTTTAAAACCTCTGATACAAAAGTAATATAAGTTAAACGTCTGTGTCGGTGTACCTATCTATGTTTTATGTGTGTCTGTCTGTATAGCAACCTACACGTAGCGCTAGCCAACATTAGGATGATACACGGAGTCCAGTGCTGTCCCCATTTGAAATAAATTATTTGTAAGGAAACGGAGATATAATTTAAAATTTTGAGCTAGTAAAACTTAGATAACCCTTCAAACTATTTTATTAACCACTCACAAATGAGGGCAGCACTGGACACCGTATATCGTCTTGAAAATAGTTACTTTATGCAGCTTGCGGTATTTGACAAGCATATATATATAGAGCATAACGGAAGTGCGTCGTATGCAAAATGCTTCTTTCCGGTGAAGTTGATATGACGGATGATGGTAGATACTTCAAAAGAGCAAAGGTTACTGAGCGATCACTTCGAATTCTTTGAAATATGCGTACATTGGCAACCATGGCCAGATGTACGTTGTAGGTATCGCCCAGTAGAATGGTACACGCCTCTTTTGAAAAATATATTGCTGACAATGTGCAACAAACCTTTCCGGCCCAGGGAGCCGCCACCGCCACAGATGTGTCGATAAGGCGCGATTTATGCTCGTGCCTGCCCTGCTTGTGGGTCAGCTGGTGACTAACGCCGAGGGAATTGCTCAATGCAGCCAAAACTAATGTCCTAAAACTTAAAAATCATCTTTGATATAGTGATGTTTATGTTACCAGCTCGCAGCATACTAACTCTAAAGTTTTTATTTAGTTTCACCTGCCCCGTTGTCTGTGTGTCCGTAACCAAATCTTGCAAGCTAAATTAGACCCACTTCCCATTATTTGATTGAGTTGAAACTTCACATACTTATGTAAGTTGGGTGACAATGCAATATATATTATAGTACCAATGACCTGATCTAATGATGAAGCCGGGAGGTGGTCACGGCATCTCTGTAATAAAATAACATAATCCCACTGAGTTTGGGCTCAATTGTTTCGTCTTGAAGAGCACTTTAAACTTTTTAGTTCATTGTATTAGATAAAAGCTTGTTTACCTCTTTCTAATTCCTTGTTTTCCAAATTGAATTACTATTTGTCACTTGTCCTTCCCTCGCCGGTTTCAGTGTTATACCAGAACTTTGATCAGAATAGTAAAAAATATATACATATCCACTCTTAGATATAATAAAGCATATAAAATAAGCATTAGAAAAGTTCATATGTAATAAAGTATGCAGATTATTTGTTTACAAATTAAAATCACACGTAAAGCTAATGCGTATTAAAGTTATATGGTCAAAAGGCCACAAAATTATACCTAGCAGACGTAAAATATGAAAGTCATGGTGCACGTCTCTTCTGAGTCATGGCCGATCTGAATCATGACCGTGAGGCAAGCACCGTGAAAATGGCAACGTCAGCGCCGGCGGCGACATCACGCAACAGACGAATTACTGTGACTCTCCTCATTTCCCCGAAAACAGAAATATACAACTGCTATTATTTTAATGCCTCATAGTCATAATCAAGCAACGAGTAAGCTGTGTATCACAGTGACACAGAATTGCGTTGGTTCGTTAGAAACAAATTAAAGACTGTTGACTGCATTTTAGCTAAAAACAACCGCTTTTGGCGAAAACATATATATCTCATAACACTTGCATAACACATACCTACAGGAATGATTTTACATTGTCGTCTTTATTTCCAAAAAATATTTTCAGTAAGTGTTATAAATAATTTTTCATCAAACATAGCTAAAAATAAACGGGCAAGTGTGAGTCGGACTCGTACATGAAGGGTACCTCTGTATAATGTTTTAAAACGCTGAAGAAACACATTTCTTGTATGACGAACCCCTTTAATTTTAACTTTATCTTATTTTTAGTATTTGTTGTTATAGTGGTCATAGCAATACATAATCTGTGAAAATTTCAAGTATCTAGTTAATGCCATTATAAAGATCTAGTTAAAAACGCTGAAAAAACACGTTTTTTGTATGACGACCTCCTTTAATTTTTGTCATTTTTTATATTTTTAGTATTTGTTGTTATAGCGGCCACAGTAATACATAATCGGTGAAAAATTCAAGTATCTAGCTATTATGGTTCAAGAGATAGAGCCCTGTAACAGACGGACAGGCGGAAAGACAGACAGCGGAGTCTCAGTAATAGGGTCCCGTTTGCACCCTTTGGGTACGGCATCCTAAAAACACATAAAATCGGTCTATTCATAGAGGTAGGTTTGTTTGTACATATTATTCGTTTAGGAGCTACGATGCCACAGACAGACACACAGATACGCAAACACACTCACGTTAAACTTATAACACTCTCTCTTTTTTGTCGGGGGTTACAAACTAGCAAACGTGAGTATCCAGGTACAGTAAAATTGTTTGCTAGACTGCGTCTAAGAGTGTAATTGGGTTACTTGCTTTTAAAGTCGCAATCCTCTTACAAAAGCAAAAGCTCAGTGAAACACGCGATGTTTGTCGCAGAAAAACATAGTTCCGATGCAGGGCACGCAGGACGTATGCCAGCGATATATTGCATCTCATGTTAAGAAACATAGCACAGTTACAAATAAAAATAAACATCTGAAGTAGCATTGTATATATTCTAAGATGCTCTATATACCAATATTTATAGATTTTAGGTTAGTTTTAGGATATATTTTTTTTTGTGTACCTTCATCTGGCTCTCCACCCATTTCAAAAGTATGTCTCCTTCAACGACCTCTGTGGCCTAGTGGTCATCATGCTAAGCTGTCACATCGGAGGTCCCGGGTTCGATCCCTGGTCGGGTCAATATGGAAAATGATCTTTTTCAGATTGACCTGGGTCTTGAATGTTTATCAATATACTGAAACTATTTTAGAGGTAGGTTCAGTCCATGATACTGAACAACTTTTCCCAAGGAACATATATCGAAATATGAAAAAAAATATTTTCATAGAAACTTGAATCAGCTGATCGGTGTATTTGTATGGGAGGCCAAAAAATATTTTTCATATTTCGATACGTGTTCCTTGGGGAAAGTTGTTCAGTATTAAGGGCTGAATTCAGCCTTAAAATAGTTTTAGTATATTTTGTTACACCCTGTATATGTATTTGTTATAAAATATAGTATCATTAAGTCGGTATCCCATAACACAAGTCTCGAACTTACTTTGGGGCTAGCTCAATCGGTGTGATCTGTCCATATACATGTATTTATATTTTAAAATTTTGATTGACTGGAAGAGATCCCTTCCTGGGATAAGTCCGCCTTTGTGCAAGATCAGGGAATGAGTATTTTTATTGTCTTCATAATTTGAGTGTTGACAAAGCATTTATTTGCAGGACAACTACAATGTTCTACACATTTCGGCCATGTATTCTCGGGAGGACATTGTCAAGTTGCTGTTATCCAAGCGAGGCGTCGACCCCTTCGCTACGGGAGGAGTGAGTCCAAGCAACGCATGAAACAATGTAGCCATACGCAAACATTCCTCACATTGTGTTTAGGGTTCTAAATGTAGATCTACGACTCTGTAGAGATGATCTAAACACGTAGTAGAATCTCTCCAGCTCATCATTTTTCTCGAACTTTCGCTACGCCAGCTACTGCAGAATTGATATCAATGATGATCTTTAGAACGTTAGGACTATGGCTTTCACTGTTTGAATATGATCGCAAATATGTTCGCCATAAAAAAAGCTAACGGTCGCTAAAAAATATTCAGTACTGGCGTTATCTACACGGTAGATAGATATGACCAAAGTTTACCAAGCTTGATTGAGTTTAGCACGCAAATACGTCACATTTTCTCTCCATTATACGCAATCTAAACTTAGGCGACGTATTCAATTTGTTTACTGCGTCATATAGATTTATAAGACATAATTTTGCGAAAAATAATAGGCAGATGATTAAATTATTCTGTAGGCCCAATAGAGAAAAGGTACAGGACAAATACATCAGGTCAATCTCAAAGGCTGATTGATCTACGTACTTAGAATTGTTTTCTTCTACGAAAAGAAATCTAAATTCTTACCATCAAGTAACATGACGGCGGGAACTCAGATGTAAAAGCTGTTTGTTTTGACAGAGCCGCCAGCAGACCGCCGTGCACTTAGTGGCCAGTCGGCAAACGGGCACGGCCACTAGCATCCTGCGGGCGCTCCTAACCGCAGCAGGGAAGGACATTCGACTACGAATAGATGGGGTGAGTCACATGTTTGCAATTGCTTATAACATTAAAAAACCCATTTTTACGAAAATATGTTTCGTTTTTGAAGACTTTTCTGATTTGATGTAGTCATTTGCATGATACGTTTGAAATTTCATATCATCTCTTTAAATCTGGCAAATAAAATCAAAATGCAAAACCGAATTGAAATTGTAAAACAGTAAACGTTTCAGATGTCGCGTGCGTTTATCAAATTTAGGCTTTACTGAAACATCAATAGAGTTCTGATTTGTAAAAGAGTATAGGTTGTGAATAGACAGGGATGCACCGTGGTCGCGTCACGGCGGCATCGCGTGCGGCCGCCCGTCCTGCCTGGCACCGCCACCCGCGGCTTCAGGAACTGCCCCGAAACACTCCAACACAGCCTGTAAACAAAGCCTATCGAGCCATGCGACTAATAGAACTTAATAAAACTTCACGACTCGGTACTCGCTTCGTGACGTTGCACGCACTAACCTGACTAATATTAATTGTGGGACCGGCTCGGCTAATCAGCCCGAGCCAAGGTTGCTGTTTTGGGGACATTCCAATAGCACAAGCGCCGCCCCGCGAATAGAAACGAGCTAATTATCCTACGAGCTTTACCCGCGAAGTAAACGTCATAGCGCGAATTTACAATGCAAATCACTTGCGGAATATTACTTATAACGTCAGCAGTGAAATTCAAAATTACTAATTTTAATACACAAAGTCTCAGTCGGTCCTTCGTCACCACTAGAGCAAGGCACTCGCGCTATGTCAGTCCAGGACAATTTCGTGTTGTAATCGCTCCAATGGAGGAACATGTACGTATTCTCTATATACGTAAATCGTGGGGGAGCGAAAGTCGAGTAATTGAGCATTCATTCAAAGTTCAGTTATAATATGATCACAATTGGAATTCAGCGTGAAGCACGCCAGGCAATCGATTTCACATTTTGGCGAATGACTGCGAAGATTGCAGTGCAAAAATATTCTCTGGGGTGTCACAGTTAGGCGGCTTTCGTGCAGTGGCACACCGCAGCTGGCGCGGGGTGTTTGTGCAGAGATACCGCATGGAGTTCATAGCCAGTTAAGGATCAACCGTGAGTAAGTGTTGCGGCCCCGGAAGCCATGTCCGACAGCGGGCAGGAGGCGCCGCGCAGCGCTAACATAAGCTTCCGATCGGGCGTGCACACCCCGCCGGCCACTCTGCAGCCTAAAGACCTGCAGAAGCTGGAGCTCAGCTTCATAGAGCTGAATAAGGAGCGAGCGAAACAGAAGGAGTGGAAAAAGTTAATTCGCGACCTGGTGTTGCAGAGGGGGAAGATACCGCTGCTGCTAGCGGTGGAGGCTGGTAACCAGAGCATGGTTCGGGAGCTGCTCAGCGCTCAGACCGCCGAACAACTCAAGGTTTGTGTTCATCATGTCACTCGCATACACGTTATCCGTATTCAACAATTAGTAGGTAATGCTTAGATAGAATGCACAAGGTTTGTTTAAATGTAGGTCTTTATGCGCTAGATAAATAGGAGTTAATACAAAACCAAGACCCACATGACTGCCTCTGTAAATGTGAGAGGTTATGTATGAGTATGAATTTCATGCACTGGGATAGAACTTTGACTAGTAACTTACAACTGGTTTTTTATAATTTATACTCGGTATTCTTTTGTATTCGGTATTAAGGTACACACAGGTAGGTACTATTTATTTTTAGCTACTTTATAATACTGAAGTACTGTACTCACATAACTTCCATTTCAGGGAAGTTTATAAACATTTTGCACTCATTCACTTTATTTCTTTGCACCGACATAGGTATAGGTCGCGTCACGTAAAAAGAACGCTGGCGGTCAAGCTGCGCATTGGGCTATTTATCAATCTATTTAATGAATATTATACCTAACAAATTTTTCAATGTACCTACCAATAGCCAATTATACCAAGCCGCGAGTGAAAATAATACAATAGGCGTAGTACCTTCGTGCGCGAGTACCCATGCGTAAACGCTTCTACTTTTTTCCAGCGTTCTTTTTACATGACGCGACCTATAGTTGTGATCCACCATTCCTCTCATATATTCTTTATACCTCGTGTTCGCGACTCGCGACGCATTCAAGTTAAAGCATCAAAATTTGACGACCTGCGTGGCGTAGTCCGCTACTAACACGCCAGTCCGCTACTCTGAAGGTTCTGACATCGCACCCCAGCCAGGGCAAGTTGGAAAATGGCCTTTTCCAAATTGTCCTGGGTCTTGGATGTTTATCTGTATGAATTTATTATAAAATTTAGTACCGTTGAGTTAGTACCTAAAACAAGTTGGGACTAGCTCAATCAGTGTGATTTGTCCTTATCTATTTATTTATTATTATCATCAAAAAGAAAGTGTCATTCCTAGCCTTTTGGCTCATACGTTTGTTCTGATGCTATCGCTTTTGGGACGTCAGGCGCCTACTTCACGCCTGTGCACGGTTAGCGTTTTCCTGGCACATTGCTAGTCTAAAAATGTCTCTATTACTAGTGAGTAGCAAGCAACACCGCAAGACTTGTCTTAGCCTCCATGTAAGATACATTGTACATCCTTCGTAAAACATGGCAGGCTTCAACGCCAGCCGGCGACACAGCCCTACACCTGGCCGCCCGGAGACGAGACGTGGACATGGCTCGCATCCTTGTCGACTACGGCGCTGCAGTGGACGCTGTCAACGGCTCGGGCATGACAGCATTACACATCGCCGCCGCCGAAGGTGACGAGCCCCTCGTCAAGTACTTCTACGGCGTGAGGGCCAACGCTGCAATTGCTGATAATGAAGGTATCAACTTTGATATTGCATTATATTTGTATCTTCTTTGGGTTCACGGCTCTTTTCACCCCGGTCCTTTGGGAGGCTTGCATGGGGATACAGATCCAACACGTAGAGGACCTTTGGAGAAGTTGATGTAATGTGGCGCTCCCGCAAAAACCTAAACAGGTTTCGGCATGAGAAGAATCTATTGCAAGAAAAGGGAAAGGTTTATGGGTTACGGAATGACGTTGGGATAGACTGATGCTGGGCTATTGCAATAGAAATAACGGCACCTGCCATAATCATGATTACTGTCAATTTTTGTGGCAGGTGGTGGCTTGCCGCCCACTAGATGTGCATTATATTATTACCTATTATGTTTCACAGTAATTTTAGCTAGTAAGATATTTTTTGTAATGACTGTTTGTGTCACAATAAAAAGAAAATAATAATTATTATTATTATCGCGATTTACATAGCAACATTTAGCTGTGTGATCCACTACTAGCCCTATTTCAATAAACAATTTACTTATTTCATTTTAGTGTCAGAAAGTATTAAACCTATATAACCTAGGATAGGTAGGTAGGTAGACTTCATTCTTAAACAATCGGGAAAAAAAAGGTGTTGTACAAATTAAGGCCGTACCTGAATTTTCCGGGGTCCAGTGCTGCCCCCATTTAAAATAAATCATTTCAAAGAAAACGGAGACATCATTTAAAATTTTGCAACTACCAAGTCCTAGATAACCCTTAGAGCTACCTATAACAACCGTTAAGCTTTACTACGCACAATTGCGAAAAACGGCCACTTTTGGCTAATGTGCGTAGTAAAGCTTAACGTTCTCACTTTAAACTGTAAACAGTAGTTCATAAAATACTTTGAAGGGTTATCTAGGACTTGGTAGTAGCAAAATTTTAAATGATGTCTCCGTTTTAATTGCAATGATTTATTTAAAATGGGGGCAGCACTGGACCCCGAAAAATTTAGGTACGGCCTTAAGCCCTCTAGCTTAAAATGTATGTAGGTAGATAAGCAGTTTTAGTAACTATCAGTTATTTGCGTCTATTCAATATAGGCGCCTGCCATGATACATGCTGCATTGCATCAAACATGGTTATGGCTCCTCTACACTATCGGCGATTACAGACGATTACGGGCTAGCACTATCTAGACATGGGTTACTCAGGACTCGATTATATAAATGAGCCGATTCATCAACAGGAGCCGATACCCTACGGAAGAGAGCGACGGGACGTGGCGGAATCGGGGATGCTGCCGCATTCCGTCGCTCTCCCTCGCTCTAGCAAATGACCGTTCTGAGCGACAGAAAAGAATAGGGACCTGTTGATAATGAATGATGATAGGAAAATACTGTTTCGTGCTGGCCGATGTGTCCCAACCCTTACTGAATCTTGGCTATTGTTATCGACGTCCGCGAATCATTTAATTCGAGTCGTACCTACCTACCCGGTGCCGCCAGGAACCGGCGCCTGTCGTCGGATCGCGAATGTCGCGATTCGCGATCCGCGAGCCGCGTTTCGTCTCCACCGCGTCTTAGGAGGAATCGGGAGCTTTCGGTTATATATATTTGTTTATTTAGCTAAGATGACAACTGATTTTTATAGAAAATAAAGAGAGTTAAATATTGCTTTGCTTTGTACTTAACCAATTAATTGTAACTATATGAGTTCATATCGTCATCATCATCAGGTCTTCTTTTGTCTCCACTGCAGGAGCACTATCCTCTCTGTACTACCAGAGCCATACTTGGCCAGAGTAGCAGTAGTAAGATTAGGCCTACACTCTTAACGCTGGCCAGACGGGTTAGAGAGGTCTCATTGATTTTTATAAGCTTGGTTTACCTTATATTTCCTCAGTCGCCAACCTACGACATCCATGAGAGGACTTGGAGTGGTTCTATTCTTCTCTGCCGGAACCACACGGTTATTCATATATACTTACAGATAAATTTTGCTCTTATGGTAAGGTATTAGATAAATAAATTGAAAGACTTTGTTTTCGAAGAAAGTTTCATAAACTGTTTAACCGCGTTTTACTGACGAAAACAAAAAAATTAAATGAAAATAATGAACAACCAGTGTACCTATTTTGTAAAGATTGATTGATTGATGTTCAAACACGATCGCCGATATCATTCATTCGCCGTCGGGCATCGCAACCTTGCATAAGTTGGTGGTGATTTTAAAATATAAAAATGTATTCTTAAAAATATGCTCTCTTAGTAGATTAGTTTATATATACGTTTAATTTTTTTTTTTTTTTTTTTTTAATTATACACAATTTTTATATATTTTACACGTTTTTAATTGATCTAAGCTCATTGAGTTACTAGTACTAGTCCTGCCTAAACGTTAAATAATACCTATTATATTTGTAATTTTCTATAACTGTGAATGGTCAAACACCACCATCATTCTTTTCCTCCATTTTCTTTTACTTTTCGTTGAACCACTTTGACAAATGGTTGTATACCGCTATTAAAATGGCACCAAAAGCAACACATTCCACCTCCATCTTGTACGTTTCCGTTGGACAAACTACTATAGACGATCTTGTGGATGCTTGCACGATGACCGTGCCGATTATAGACGATCTCACGATCAACGATCATCGCCGATAGTGTAGAGAAGCATTATAATGTCAGGCGTCGCGTGTCGTAGCCATGGTCGTATCATTCGAAGAACGAGAAGTAGATACAGATAGCATATATATTTTTGATAATTCTGTAGCATTTAACCCTACTTATACATATAAAGAAGCCCTTATATTCAGAACAACACTCCTACATATTATTATTGGCTTGTATGAGGCTAATGAAATAGGTATTCTTTCAGCCACGTGATTATCACATAACCGAGGCATGTATTGTATACTTATAATGATAAAACGTAAAAGAACTTTTTTATGCAGAGTCTGTTACGAGTATCTACAGACCTGCATAGAAAAGTTCTTAGGTGTGGAGACCAACCTGTGAAGGGTCGGGTACTACCAAAGTCGCGTATTGATTCATAGTCGTCACTCTATGACACTTCTCGTCCACTGATCTGAGTCCTACACTCGTTACCTTTTCTGTTAATTGAATATACAACAACTCAGACTTAGCCCTTCGAAATTGATTTGAAATCAATTCAAGTTCTTCGTGATTATTATCGACTTAGCGCTCATACCAGGCCTGTGTCGCTCCCCATTTAGGTATCGAAAATATACCTACAATATTACTAAGAGCGCTGGGGCCACTCCAAGTGGTAAATTCAGGTATACGAATTGTTTGTCCAGAGCAATAAAAATGAAATTGGCCTGCAATGTATGTCTATAGGTCTAACCTAAAAAGGTGCTGAGTTCTGACGTGAGCTAAATTAAACTATATCGCTAACCACATTGAGTAGATATTTCCTTGAATTTCTTTGCTGAGTGAGACTTCTGTACGGAGTACTACTACTACTATCCTATGTACTATACTATACTATGTACTAGTATCCTATTATGTGCTCATACAGACGAACTACACACTGCCGTTGACAATGTGTCATTCCCTTCGACCTGCCGCCGACCTTTCGTTGACAACGTACTCGTATCTTTCGTCTGTTTTAGCTCTTAGATTGTTTAACCACTTTCAGACCGAACCCCTATGCATCTCGCCGCGGAGAACGGCCACGCAACCATCATCGAGCTCTTGGCTGATAAATTCAAAGCGTCCATCTTCGAGAGGACCAAAGACGGCAGCACCCTGATGCACATAGCGTCTCTCAACGGACACGCTGACTGCGCAATGATGCTGTTCAAGAAAGGAGTCTACCTGCATATGCCTAACAAAGTAAGGCTTTCTTTCCAATAAACTTTATTTCGAATCCACATTAGGTATACACAGAACAAAGTATGATGCGTATTGAGTTGATTTCAGAGTTCAAATAGGATTTTAAACCTACATAAAGCTGCATTAGGCTCAATTTATATTGCCGAGGAATATAATAAATAAAATCACAAAGGATAATGATTTTTAAGTAGATATAATCTAGGAGAGAATACAGTACAAATTAGCATAAAGGAAGAAACGCGGGAGTTCTTTTTGTTGACACAAATACATTGACATAGGGTTCAATATGCTTTGTAGAGTTTTAAAAATTAGCTTCCATTGGGCGGCAATGTAAGTTAAGCCTTATGGAATTCTACTATTCTGAAATGGCTAAATGTTTAAACCAGCAAATGTGTAATAATTAAATAACTATGAAATTTGTACATTTTTAAACGGTTTATTTAGCTACTTATAGGGTGACTTTTTAAACACCAGCCAAATTGATATAAAAAAAGTTAATAAAATCGATAAAAAATTTTCGTCCTCCCATACAAAATCCGTTTGGCTGAGCGCTGATTTGCATGGGAAGGCGAATTTTGTTTTAGTTTTTCGTTAATTGTTTTTATGGAAAGTAGTTCATTATCATGGACTGAACCTCAAAAATTTGGTTGGTGGTTAAAAAGTCAGCCTGTACGAGTAGGTACGGACGATGCAAGTTAAATAAGACTTGTCAAAATGAAGACAGCACAGCAAGCAAATAATGAGTAAATAGGTCAAGGCCACGTAGCAGATTTAGTTTTACCTGTGCATTTCTTTAATCGAGTCCGTCGGTGGCCGGCCGCGGCCTTGGCTCGGCGGAAATGAAATTTTTATGTAAGTACTGAAGTTTTTTATGTGAATTATTTTAGAGACGATGTTTGAACGACGTATAAATGATAAATAAAGCAGATAGAGTTTTATGTTATCCAACTTACTTATCAAATTTTATTGTTCCAAAGTAAAAATATACTGGCTGACTTAATAAGTACTAAGAGCATTTTCTCCCAGACAGTCAACCACAGGGATAAGCGGAGTAAATTGTGCAGCACACAAAAACAAACAATATCATATTCATACTATAATATATATCAGAATAAATACCTACTACTACTACAATACACATATCTACTAATATAAATTCGTACATAAATAGCTAATGAAAATTAGCACTGATTGATGATGACTTTACGAAGAAAAGTTCAAAAGGTAAACTTTCCTCTCAAAAGAGAATTTGGAAAAAAAATGTAATGATTTTCAGGACGGAGCGCGAAGTATCCACACCGCCGCGCGCTACGGCCATGTTGGCATCATCAACACGCTGCTGCAAAAAGGAGAGAGTGTGGACGTCACTACAAATGTGAGTAAATAACGTCATACATATAGAAAAACCTTTCGGCATAGCGCAACGACTGCCATCTACCGATTCCACGGAAATTCCAACTGTGCGTGACCAACGGTTTGCTTTACTCGACTATCGATGCCGTGTGGTTCCCGGCAGAGTAGAATAGGACCACTACAAGTCTTCTTGTAGATGTCGTAGAAGGCGACTTAGGAAACACAAGCTGAACAAAGCTTATAAACATCAATGAGACTTCTCCAACCCGTCTGGCCAGCGTGGAGAGTGTAGGCCAAATCCTCTGACTACTCTGGCTAATATATGGCTCAGGTAGTACAGAAAGGGTCGTGCTCATGGAGTATTGAGCTTGGTCGTGCTCCTGCAGTGGAGACTTAAAAAGACCTGATGATGATGATGATGACTCTACTACCAAATACTCGCCTCATTCCGTGCGTATTTTCCCCGAATTAAAGACAGCATCAGAACGGGCAAAACGGATTGAAATGATTTTCGACATGATCTGAGATGGCTTATCCCGGAAATATGTGAGGTTCCCGTCCCCTTTTCTTCTGAGCGAGTATATAATAAAACATTGGTATCAGATCGTTGGGCTTCTGACAAAGGTTTACTTCACAGAAAGAAAGTAGTGGTTGATTAAAAATTACCATATATGAGCTTACTACAAACTCAGAGGTACAAGTTGGGCCGAGCGGGGACTGACCCAGGGAAATTTCGGTTATAGGTTCCACCGCTTCTAAGTAAGATCCCGTGGGATTGTAAAACACCCTTGACTACGCGGGTAACAGCTAGTATGAATATATAAAGGTATTGTAAGTGGGGTACGATGGATTCTTTCGTGCGCAATACTAAGCTATCAAAGTCCTCTGTAACTAATTATGGTAATTAAAATTAACTTATTAAGATTAATTTAAATATTTATTTAGGTATTTTCAAACTTTATAGTTCCACAATCAAATTAAAATAGGGGTAAACAGATAATTCGTTGCGGCGCAAAACAATTAAATAAGTTAATGACCTAAGTATTTATATATCATAGCTAAATACCTCAGCTAATACCATAACATAATCTCAATAGTGATTTTATGAATATTTATTTACTTATATGGTAATTGAAAATTCCAAAAAAATGCTGAAAACTTCAACGAGATCTTTTTATTATTGTTCTACCCAGGATAACTACACGGCTCTGCACATAGCAGTGGAGTCCTGCAAGCCGGCCGTGGTGGAGACCCTATTGGGCTACGGAGCCGACGTGCACATACGAGGCGGCAAGCAGAGGGAGACCCCTCTCCACATCGCCGCCAGGATACCTGATGGTAAGTACAAGTATAGCCGTCGGAGAAGATGTTGCGGTTTTACCTTTCCACATTATGATAGAAATAAACATTTTTATTTTTTATTATTTTAATATTTACACTCAGTGTATTGTATGTAGGTTAGTTAAAGCTATATCAACGAATTTTCAATGCTAAAAGCAGTTTTTTATATTATATATGTGTGTTTATAATTGTGTAAATGCTCCTTCTTCATTGCACGTAAGATACAGTGTATTCAGTCATCGGTTTCGTTGCCTGAAGTGATTGATTTTTATCGGAAAATCTTTCTTCATAATTAAATTATCTACTTCCATAATATAATGGCAGCCATTTGTTTTAGATTACTAGTACTCAAGCTGTGCGCTTGTACTAATCAAGTCATACTCGTACCTATTTATGTTATTATGATCTTATAAATACAAAAAGCCTATCATTTTAATCTAAAATCTTCTAATATAAAATCTAAAACTATAAGATTTTTGTGGAAAAATTTAACACAAATCTAAACTAAATTTTTAGGGTTCCGTACCCTGTCCGTCTGTCCGTCTGTCCGTCTGTCCGTCTGTCCGTCTGTCCGTCTGTCCGTCTGTCCGTCTGTCCGTCTGTCCGTCTGTCCGTCTGTCCGTCTGTCCGTCTGTCCGTCTGTCCGTCTGTCCGTCTGTCACAGGTCCACTATAACAACAAATACTAAAAATAAGATAAAGTTTATAATTAAAGGGGGTCGTCATACAAGAAACGTGTTTCTTCAGCAAACATTGTACGTTTGCTGGCACAGAACCCTTATGTACGAGTCCGACTCGCACTTGCCCGTTTATTTAATTTTAAATGATAGGAAATATTATTTGCTACATAGTGATTTATCTCTTACCCCTTAGTGAGATAGTTTCGAAGTACCTAATTACAATTTAAATAAGACCAATAAAAAAATAAATTAATACATAAACTTTCAGAGATATAAATAATTTTTTATCAAAAAATAAGTAAGTATAACTGTTAAAAGAAAATCTACTTAAAATGGCTGATTTGTCTATAAAAAATGCCGCACCACTAAAGGTTCCGACACCGATGAAGGGGCACACTGTATAAACAACAAACGCTCCTTTCAGGTGACAAGTGTGCTCTCATGTTATTGAAATCGGGCGCGGGACCAAACAAAGCAACGGAGGATGGTATGACTCCCGTCCATGTGGCCGCGAAATTCGGAAATCTCGCCACTCTCTTACTGCTTTTGGATGATGGTGGAGATCCGCTAAGGAAAACAAAGGTATTTTTATTAGAATTTCTTATTTTAATACCTTCTTACCCTTTTAACTTTCCTAATCTTTTTTTCTTTTTCAGTCTGGAGAAACACCACTCCACTTAGCATGTCGGGGTTGCAAACCTGATGTCGTACAACATTTGATTGAGTTTGTTAAAGATCATAAAGGAGAAAGTGTTTCAACATCATACATAGACGCCGTTGATGATGACGGTGCCACTGCCTTACACTATGCTTGTAAAATTACAAAAGAGGAAGTAAAAATAGCATCCGCTGATAAACAAGTAGTAAAGTGTTTGATAGAGAATGGAGCAGATGTCACGTTAATAACGAAACACAACCACGAAACAGCCTTTCATTTTTGCGCAATAGCTGGTAATAATGATGTTATGACCGAAATGATAACTCACATGTCTTCTGCTGATGTTGGGAGAGCGCTTAATAAACAAAACTCCATTGGTTGGACTCCTTTACTTATCGCTTGTCATAGGGGACACATGGAACTCGTGAATACGCTTCTCACAAATCATGCCCGAGTTGACGTGTTTGATGTAGAAGGACGTTCGGCTCTTCACCTGGCTGCAGAACACGGCTACCTCCAAGTATGCGATGCCTTACTTACAAACAAAGCATTCATCAATTCTAAAGCGAGGAATGGTAGGACAGCATTACATTTAGCTGCCATGAATGGATATGCGCATTTAGTAAAATTTTTAATTAGAGATCACAACGCGATGATTGACGTTCTCACTCTAAAAAAACAAACTCCGCTACATTTATCAGCGGCTAGTGGACAAATCGAAGTTTGTAAACTTTTACTAGAATTAGGTGCTAACATTGACGCTTCAGACGAACTAGGTCAGAAACCAATACATGCTGCCGCTCAAAATAATTATTCCGAAGTCGTTCAATTATTTCTACAACAACATCCAAACTTGGTTATGGCTACGACTAGAGACGGCAATACTTGCGCACATATAGCTGCAATGCAGGGTTCCGTAAAAGTGATTGAAGAATTGATGAAATTTGATAGAACTGGTGTGATATCCGCAAGGAATAAATTGAATGATTCTACTCCTCTACAACTAGCAGCAGAAGGAGGTCATGCCGACGTTGTCAGAGTTCTCGTGAGAGCTGGTGCCTCTTGCACTGATGAAAACAAGGCCGGGCTTACTGCTGTTCATTTAGCTGCTGAACATGGTCATACTAATGTCTTAGATGTCATGCGATCTACAAATACATTGCGAATTTCTAGCAAAAAGTTGGGCCTTACTCCATTACATATAGCAGCTTATTACGGACAAGCAGGTGATCCTTGATTTTAAACAATCTAAGAAAATACATTACCTACCTGTAATTTTTATGGAATTTTATTAATGGTTTTGCTCATTAATTACAGAGACTGTTCGTGAGCTATTATCACATGTGCCTGGCACAGTGAAATCGGAAGCTCCAACTGGTGTGTCCCTAGTACCAGTTCTGGGCGCAGAATCTGGTTTAACTCCTTTGCATTTGGCTGCATACAACGGCAACGAGAATGTTGTGCGGTTGTTGTTGAACTCTGCCGGAGTACAAGTTGACGCCGCTACTAATGAAAATGTGCGTTTATACCTAATTAAGATTTTCCATCTTTAGTAAAAATAATAATTGCTAAACTTATAATCGTTGTTTCAGGGTTTTAATCCACTGCATCTGGCATGTTTTGGTGGGCACATGTCAATAGTCGGTTTGTTACTGAGCAGATCGGCGGAGCTTTTACAAAGTACAGATAGACATGGAAAAACTGGTCTTCATATTGCATCTACACATGGTCACTACCAAATGGTGGAAGTGTTATTGGGGCAAGGAGCAGAAATTAATGCCACAGACAAGAATGGATGGACTCCACTTCATTGTGCAGCCAAGGCCGGGCATTTAAATGTTGTCAAACTTTTATGCGAATCTGGAGCATCACCAAAAAGTGAAACGAATTTAAATTGTGCACCCATTTGGTTCGCTGCTTCAGAGAATCATAACGACGTCCTAGAGTATTTACTGCACAAAGAACACGACACGCAATCTTTAATGGACGACAAGCGCTTTGTATATAATCTCATGGTTTGCTCGAAAAACCACAATAATATTCCCATAGAGGAATTTGTTCTGGTGTCTCCAGCACCCGTAGATACAGCAGCTAAACTCTCGAATATATACATCAATCTATCTTCTAAGGTAAGACGTCCTAAATATGATTACTCATTTATGTTTGGTAATTGACATGAATAATTCAATTTGCTTTGTGTTCCATAAATAGGAAAAGGAGCGTGCCAAAGATCTCATAGCAGCGGGTAAACAATGTGAGGCAATGGCCACTGAATTATTAGCGCTAGCGGCAGGCGCTGACTCAGCTGGTCACATACTCACTGCGACAGACAATAGAAATGTAGAATTTTTGGACGTTTTGATTGAAAATGAACAGAAAGAGGTCATTGCCCATACTGTCGTCCAGAGATATCTCCAGGTAAAAACTAGGTAACTTCACTCGCTACGGTGACAGTACTCAGCATTTTACAATTTTATTTTCATGCAATATTTTTCTTTCAGGAACTCTGGAGAGGGAGCCTCAAATGGACAGGCATCAAAATAATGTTCCTCTTTGTCGCATTCATAATTTGTCCACCAGTTTGGTTGGTGTTTTCTCTTCCATTAGGCCATAAATATAATAAGGTTCCAATAATTAAGTTCATGTCCTATTTAACTTCTCATATTTACCTCATGATACTATTAACTCTGGTAGCCATAATGCCTATTTATAATTCAATATTTAGAGATACTTTAGTACCAAGATGGTACGAATGGGTGTTGCTTATTTGGTTGAGTGGTCTTTTACTTTTTGAACTTACAAACCCGAGTGATAAATCAGGACTGGGGTGGATAAAGATGGCCGTGCTGCTACTTGGCATGATAGGTGTAGCCACTCACGTGATAGGCTGGATTTGCGTACAGCCCAAGTACTGGCCTACCCTCATGTATTGTAGAAATCAATGTTTTGCATTATCTTTTTTACTAGCTTGTGTCCAAATATTAGATTTTCTATCTTTCCATCATTTGTTTGGGCCATGGGCCATTATTATTGGAGATCTAATGAAAGATTTAGGTAGATTTCTTGCAGTGTTAGCCATATTCGTATTTGGGTTCTCTATGCATATTGTGGCTCTAAACCAGCCGTTCAGAAATATAGAGAAACCAGCAGATTTAACCCATGCAAAACAAATGAGGAGGAAACTGTTCTCAGACGGTAAGACCTTTCAATTAAAATTTTATGTTTCTTGTTCACACTACTACATTTTTTGTTCTTACGTATCATACTCACCATTTTTAATATATTTAATACAATTTTGGCTTTTTTAACTCTATACTTATTATATGGTAGATAATAACCAAGGAACAAAAAGGCAAAGATCTGATTTCTCGTCCAATTCCACCGGGGAGTGGTACAGGAGGAAGCAAGGCCCAACAGGACGTAAGTCCTAGTTAGAGAGGGGAGATCTGATGAGATTTTTATACAAATATCACGCATACGATGATTGCATTGAATATCGATGGTGCTTATTCTGTTTCTTTACTTTTTAATTTCCAGTTAATCATCATGCATCCGCTTGCAGGCTTAAATGTTCTTCGCCGCATCGAGAATGTTATCATCGTTAATTGGAAATAATCGTTGTATAGTCTTAGAATGTGGCTGCTGAACACTATAAATGTGGAATGTGATAGATAGGTCTCTGTACTATATTATATATACTTTCTACACACTAAATTACTAATCCGTCTTTGATGAAAAGTTATCTAATCATCATCAACGGCGGTGGAATGAGTTTATGGTTAGAATATCTGACATGTTACCTACACAATGCATCTTCTGCTTAACTTTCGGTTCTCGGACGCTTGCGAGGCGCATAACGTTACAGGTATGAACGACACAGAACATGCATTGCAGCAACACAAACCTAGTTTAGTGGAATGAGAGGCCGGGATCACGCATTGGTAGAGCAAGTTTGATTTGCGCATGTGGTGGTGTCTTGAGGTGCCCACTTTATGTTTCCAATACTTGGCTGTTTGTCGTCGATGTGACGTCACTGTCGCCCACGCTGTCGATGTCTCGATAGATGATGTAGCTGGGCTACGGGTAGATTACAGATATATCATTGACCTACGTCATATAAATACAAAGGATTCAAAAATATTACCTTGCAAGGTGTGTGTCTGTAATGTACCCCTACCCAATTGGTGTCGAATAATGTTCAAAAAGAACTTGGTCCATTTGCGTGTTGTCTTCTAGCGACGTTGTCATCGTTCGAGGCGTTCGAGAAATTGTTCTTCGCCCTTTTCGGCCAGATCACCTTGTCCGACCTGAACTACATCTCCAGCGTACGGCCCACCTGGACACAGAACCTGTTCAAGTTCGTCTTCGGGGCATACTTGCTGATGTCCAACGTGGTGCTCGTTACTCTGCTCATTGCGATGATGTCGGATACTTATCAGCGCATCCAGGTAACTACATGTTGTCACTTATACCTTTGTTTTCAGTGACGATGCTTCCGCCCACGTCGTTCGAGCTGTTGTTCTTCGCGGTATTCGGTCAGACAACGACGGAACAGACCAGGGTACGAGGGGACGGCACCGCACAGCCCCTATGGACCAATTACTTGTTCAAAATCGTGTTTGGAACGTACATGCTGGTGTCCGTGGTGGTTCTGATCAATCTGCTCATTGCTATGATGTCAGACACGTACCAAAGGATCCAGGTAACAGCGTGAACAGTAACATTCAGTTTGTACGTCCTGCAATTCATCACCGAACCAACACAATATAAATATTCCATGACATGAATAAATAATCAACTTATCGCTGGCGTGGTTAATTAATAACATAATATTTTAATTTATCTCAATGTGTTGGCAACTTCTTTTAGGTTGCAAACGCTCGTGTGATTCTTTCACTTTTGCATTTTTGTTGATAATGAGTATCTACCCTACGTTATGTACATAAATATCTATTATCACACTTCATACGAGTACATGCACTGGTTTGTTTAAAAATGTAATAAATGGCAATCAAAAAATACCTAAATATTTAGCATAATGAGTAATAGAGACGTATAGTAGGTACCTGTATTGGTACTGAAAATGTACTTATTTACTGAACAAGTTACTCGTAATTGGCTGGATGATAAAATCTTATCATTCACTTTTTAAATAAAATTTGTTATTTTATGGTTAAATAACGTTAAATAATATTTGTTATTTTATGGTTGAATTAAAATTTTAAAGTGGTATTGCGTGAATATCTGCTTGTAGCAATTGTTTGCTAGCAAGTTACATATTTATACCATCTGTCGTTTAAAATGCTAACCTACGTATTTAAAAACATCTGTATCAATCGTTTTATTATCTATTAAAAAAAATAACTACTGTTTAATCCAAACAATTAAATACTTATTAAAATTGAAATAAAATTATACCTTATACTTTATTACTGGAAAATTTGTTTTTAATAACAATTAGTTTTTTCAGAAATACTTAAAAATTTTTAATCTTAAAACAAATATGTTAGTTTTATTAACTCTAATTTATATACTCGATATTTATATACTCTTATAATTATATGTACCTGTTTAATTTTTCCAGTAACAAAGTAAATAAATAAAAACTTTTTTAAACACTGTTTGGCACATTTTTTTTACCAATACAACACCTGGTAAAACCACCATATGAATTTTTCAGGCCCAATCAGATATAGAATGGAAGTATGGGTTGTCCAAATTAATCAGGAACATGCACCGAACGAGCACTGCGCCGGCGCCGCTAAACTTGGTCACCACGTGGCTTATGTGGCTCATCGCCAAATGCAAGGTACCCATCCCAACATCTTTTGTTTAGTTTCACCTGTCCGTCGTCTGTGTGTCTGTAATCAAATCTTGCAATCTTAATAAGACCCACTTCCCATTTATCCGATCGAGTTGAAACTTCACAACTTTTTACAATGCAATATATTATGGTACCAATGACCTGATCTCATGATGAAGCCGGAAGGTGGCATCTCTCTGACAAAACAACCTCAACCCCACCAAGTTTGGACTCAATTGATTCGTCTTAAGGAGCATTTTAATTTTTAGCCCATTACACAAGTCTGGAACTTATTTTGGGGCTAGCTCAATCTGTGATTTGTACGCAATGACCTGTGTTGTGTATGGAAGGTCATTGTTTGTACATATACTTATTTTAAACTTTTTATTAGTTCATTGTATTAGATAAAAGCATGTTTTCAAAAATATTTTTTTGAAAACATGCTTTTTTGTTTTAATTACTTGTTTTTCCGTTACAAGCAACGAAGTAAATGTAACTAAATGTATTCAGGAACCCTTACAAATACAATATTAAAAATGTGAAAGTGTTTGTTTGTTTGTCCGAACATTGAACGGACTTTCTTTTTTTGCATACGAATAGTTCAGACACTACAGTGCGACCTAGCTAATACATTTATGAACATGACAAATGAAAATAATATCAGGAATAACACGTTCCCTTGCTAATCTATAATCTCATCAAAAGAGACCGGGTTTAGGTACACCCGACTTACTGATGTAGCTATTCCTAATACAAATCATGTTTTACGATACCCACAGGAGCGCATGAGCAAGAAGAAGCGACCGAGCTTGGTGCACATGATAGGGCTCCAGCGAGGGGACCAAATGAGCGCGAGGTCCAAAGCGGGAGCCAAATGGCTTTCTAAAGTCAAGAGAGGGCAAGTCGTTCCCAAAGGTAAATCAATATGTTAGTCTTAACTGACGTGCTACTTCGGTTTTTTAGAATAGAAACGATTAGCAGTTTCGTAATTGCCCAATATTAATGAAAATATACCTACCAAAGTGCTTCAATTCCTCAGTGAATAATGCCACCAGTGGCGGTCCTATCAAATTTTTTAGGTGGTGCGAGATGTTAGGACACCCTAGGACTGGGCCTGAATGCCATAGCATACCTACGCCTAATATAAGTAATGTAATGGAGGAGCTAGACGGGTTGGTGATGACTAGTTGATAAAATAGGTTTTCCTCTATTGCATTTTATCTTGAGCTTCGTTGCGTAATGACTGGACCTACGGCGATTATTAGTACGCTTATAATACCATATCAACTCTACTGTTTAGATGTAAAATAACTGGAACTGGAAACGATTTTCGATTGATTAAGCAACCTAGAGGCGCCATATTGTATACTCATATATTAAGTATCAGAAAAGAACGGCCGACACCTTTAAAACTCCGCAAATGCTTTTATCGTCATTTTCTACTGTTTCAGATTCCACACGTTTATCTGTCGTCCATCTGAGTCCTTTGGGATCTCAGCTAAGCTTTAACAACACGACGAGGATAGAAAACGTAGTGGACTGGGAGGTTATAGCGAAGAAATATCGGGCTCTCATGAGGGACGAACCCGAAGAGTTGGTGCCGAAGGATAATGAGGCAGATGCTGGAGATGAGTCCTCGGAAGTAATACCCAACAACATAGCCGCAGCCCCGCCGTGAACGACGCACCAGCGTCGGTGGGATCTACATCAAGTTGAAGAGTCGTCTTTTACACGAGAGTTACGCATTATACTCAAAGATGACTCGTAAAGGAAGAAATAAATGATTGTAAATATTATTAATCAAATTATAATAAAAAAAGCAATCAAATTTATATCTACGGAACAAAAACAGTTATTTTTTAGTTTGTAGACCAGTGTAATTGAAGTTATCAAGATTATCAAAATCCGAAGGATACCTAAGAAAGGAGCTTTATTGTTTGTTCGGTTTTAAACTAGAGACTTTTAGCGGTCTAGTCTTAATGATTAACTATCTTTTTCAAATTACTAATAAGTATAATTATTTACTTTATTTAACTTGCGACTGACTATACCTATGGTTGTGTTTCTAATCAAATAGGTATATTTTTGATAGGTGGTCTGGTGAGGCAAGCAGTTTCTTTTTCAAAAATGAAAGGGATATTTCTTTTATTTCATTTTTTTATCTCATTCAATGGTTCCATCGACGTGTTAAGGCCGTACCTGAATTTTCCGGGGTCCAGTGCTGCCCCCATTTAAAATAAATAATTTCAAAGAAAACAGATACATCATTTAAAATTTTGCTACTACCAAATCCTAGATAACCCTTCAAAGTATTTTATTAACTACTGTTTACAGTTTAAAGTGAGAACGTTAAGCTTTACTACTCACATTTGCCAAAAGTGGCCGTTTTTCGCAAATGTGCGTAGTAAAGCTTAACGTTCTCACTTTAAACTGTAAACAGTAGTTCATAAAATACTTTGAAGGGTTATCTAGGATTTGGTAGAAGCAAAATTTTAAATGCTGTCTCCGTTTTCTCTGAAATGATTTATTTTAAATGGGGGCAGCACTGGACCCCGGAAAATTCAGGTACGGCCTTAATCTTAAAAAATAAGAAAATAAGAAAATCTTCACAATCATAAATAAATTTATTAGGTGCTTACCTACACATGATTGGTTTCTTACTACATTGTAAAATATTGGATAATCTTAATTTATAAAGTCAAATATTTTTACTTAAATACTTATGTGAATACTAAGATAAATATCTAGTTACAACAAATATGTAATCTGTAAGTGTATTTAGGTACTATTTCTACTTACCAATTTTTAAGCGACAAAAATGTCATAATTAAAAATAATAAAATAAGTATTATGGAACCAAAAATACCAACTAGGTTAATTAAAAGTGTTAATAATAAACAAACTTAATAACATGGAGTTTTGTATAAAGCAATATCTTAATCTAAATAAATGCAAGATAATAGAGTGTTAGAGAGATAATAGAGAGTTAGTTAATAAGAGTGTTTTGAGACAAATAACTAAAGTAGGTAATTTAAGAAACTTAATAAGATATCGTATCTACCTACGTACATAAGTCAATGATTCAGTTCTTGATTCGGTGCATATTTTTACTGTTTTGTTCAAATCATACTTAGAGTTAACAGTAGGTAGCAAGTAATTATTTTAAAAATATTTTTTAAAACGAACTTTTATCTAAAACAATAAACAAAAAAGTTTAAAGTGCTCCACTAGACGAATCAATTGAGCCCAAACTTGGTGGGGTTATGTAGTTTTATCACCAAGATTCATCATGACATCAGGTCGTTGGTACCACAATATTGCATTGTTGTCACCCAACTTACAACATATGTGAAGTTTCAACTTAATCGAATTATGAGAAGAAACAGTCCTCACCCTAATTTAGCTTGCAAGATTTGATAACGTACACACAGAAAACAGGACAGAAGGGTGAAAATGTATGAAAGCTTGTAAAAAATTCAAGGTCTATGGTTCAAAATCAATCTCAAATTGACATTTGAAACTGGCTAAATACATAAGAACCAAACCATCCTCCATGAGGAACGATCCGCTTTTTGTTGTATGGAAGTTGTGTTCAGTAGTCTATCATTTTTGAAGTCCTGGACTATGTCCAGCAGCGGTTTGTGGTTTGTTTTTATTATTTTACCTAAGTAAAATTAAATAAATCAAAATACATAATATATGTATTTAAATCAAATTTTCTTCTCTGTACTTGTAACTAAAAATGAAAATTATCAAGGTACAGGGCATCCTAGTGTCACTAAAAACCGGTACTTAATACTTAGGTTAAGTAGGTACTTTAACCTTCATAATTATATTAAGGTGAATACCAAACAGAAGTGGCGCCCTCATTTGAAATACATTATTAAGGCCGTACCTAAATTTTCCGGGGTCCAGTGCTGCCCCCATGTTAAATAAATCATTTCAAAGAAAACGAAGACATTATTTAAAATTTTGCTACTACCAAATCCTAGATAACCCTTCAAAGTATTTTATGAACTACTGTTTACAGTTTATAATGAGAACGTTAAGCTTTACTACGCACATTTGCCAAAAGTGGCCGTTTTTCGCAAATTTGCGTAGTAAAACTTACCTCTAATTAGGTATGACGATGAAATTGCTTTTACCAATATACCAATCAATAGGTCATTTTGAAAAGAAAAAGATTGGATAAAAGAGAGTTTGACGTAATGTTGTTAAGGTTAAGCTTATCTAATAGTATCATAATGTTTTGGTGCAATTAAGATTTTAACTATCTAATAAAAATCCAAGGTTTCGACCTTTGGGATGTAGGTGCCAGCCGCTATCTTAAATTTCGATTATTTTTAAAACGTCTTAACGGTTGATTGTGTGACAAAAGTGTCTATAAAAGGCACGAAGAAGATATATAATATAATAATTCCTAACAATTTTTGTCTACTTTTTATTCTCTTAACTCTTATATGTAAAAATTTACTAGCGACGGAATAAAATAATAACAACAAAGAAAGATTACCAAGGCACAGCCGTGCCATTAGAATTACGAGTACTTTACTTAGAATCAAAATCGTACACCCTGAAACTAAATTGTGGAAGAAGCTTTCACTCCACCTTTTGGTATAGATATAGGCTTTATTAGTTCCCTATTGACTGGACTATAATAAAATTTTACTGTGATAGCCTTCTGGGTTACACTCAAACTCAATTGTTCCAACCTATTTGAACGAAATTAATATAAGATGTAATATACATAGGATTACGAGTATTTTTGTAAATAAAGTGTTGTATTTGTGTACAATTCTTGTATTGTTTCAAATAAAGCTAAGCCTTTGTAATTATTTTCAAAATTTCCTACCAAGTCATTAACTTTTTTAAATAAATCATGTATATACGAGTAAAACTATAATTGTGACTACCTAACAACAGAACTTAAAACGATTAAGACTCATATGAACCATTTCGTGATCATTCTCATCTTATTTATATAAACCATACCAGCCAGAGTGGGTTTTTAGTGTCTTTATACATTATTCGAGCTAAAGAAATAACATTTTGTAAAGATATATTATCATCGTCATCATCCCAGCCCTTCTTCCGCCCACTGCTGGGCATAGGCCTCTTTTCGGCGACAGGTGAAGCAAAGCTCTGACCGAATGGTGGCCAAGAACGGGTGAAAGAAGCGTCGGGCGTCCGCCTATAGATGCGATGGGTCGACGATATAATCAAAGTCGCGGGTCGCACCTGGAGGAGAGCAGCAGGACCGAGATGGGTGGCGTCGACGAAGAGAGGCCTAAAGATATATAAATATATAAAATACAAAAAGAACGGCAAAACGTTGCTTGAAAAAAAATTTAATATAATTATTAACAACGATATAATATATTTATGATAAGTATTTATTTAAATGCCAGCTGTAGACATAACACGTCACAACACCACAGTCTGTATCACACATATATTTTAATGTTATTTGAAGTTTAAACACACTTATTACATATGTATATTTACTTAGTTGATAATTATTTACCCTTGTTTGTAAAGCCCCGCTTCTTGTCTACCATAAAGGGACGCTCCATTTGTGGACAAATAAAAGTGTCCTCGATAACTGGAAAAAAAAAGAAAATTAAAGTTTTAGGTTTTAGTTTTTGTCGCTTTAAAAGGAGAATGTGTATAATGTTTAATTTGTTCTTCGATTTACTAAGTTCCCTTAAAATTTTCAAGTAAATACTTTAATTATGTTATCGACTGATATCAAATCTGACTGTACTGTATCTAGTAATTTTTAGGGTTCCTTACCCAAAGGGTGCAAACGGGACCCTATTACTGTGACTCCGCTGTCTGTCCGTCTGTCTGTCCGTCAGTCACAGGGCAGCGTTTTGAAACATTGTACGGTGGTACGGAACCCTTCATGTACGAGTCCGACTCGCACTTGCCTGTTTAATATAGTTCGAGGGCTGTTCCGAAAGTTTTTAACTGAGGCCACTGTGGCCTACTGTCTATAAAAAATAATCAATTTTCATGTTAATTGGTGGATATCTTCTTCTTCGTCTAAGCGCGTTCCCGGTTGCATCCTTAGCTGTGCTGCTTCGGAGCCAGGGGTGCCCTTTCCTGCTTTTTCTTCTCCAAATATAACATGTATGTCAATGGTCACCCAAGGATGCCAAAGAACTTGCGAAATGGAGAAGAAATAGCCGGAACAGTTTAAATGATTTGGTTATAGTTTTACGACCGGCCGCCTGCCTGACATCAACCCTCTTTGAGAATAATTGGTGGATATCTTATTTAACAAAAAAACTTGTGTAAGTACTTAATTTTTTTAAAACATTTTTTTTAGATTTTAAAAGTAAACATCAAAAACAAAACTCGAGAGATTAATTGCGAGCATAATCAAAGACTATTATGAATTTACGATCACTAAATTGAGATAATGTTTCACGAATACAAGTCATATCTGGTATTGTAAATATATGTATTAGTAAATAAGGTAGAGAGGGTTCTTAAATAGTGCTTCAACTTCTACCAGAAAGACCACCTCCAGTATTTACTTACCAAAATGTTAGTAACAAAGACATAAGAACCATACCTAAAACGATCGTGAGATTGCAACCCAAGCAATTGCAATCATGTTAGACCCAAGCACGTCACTCTTCTCGCTAAGTACAAATAATATGTAAGATAATTCTTATATCTTTTTCTAAAGTTTCCCATTTATTGATATGGAGTTGTGTTACTCCAATTTTCTTTATTACGTGCCGTAGGTACTTTTATCTACTTAAAACACTTCCATATCGTTTCTCTTTCCATATTTTTTTTCTGTGAAATGTACTGAATATACCAAAGTAGCTAAATATAAATCCTTACCTAGTATTGCACAGTAATCCAACATAGTTAGTGACATTGAACACTCCGTTGGCGCTGACGTACTCCTGATAGTTTTTGGCTAACCCCGCCAAAAAGTTCTTCAGGTACTTCAATGCTTCTACCCAGTAATAAACTGACCGGTTGTGGCTGCAAAGATCTGTAGACCATCATTTAAATTACTTAAAATCAAGAATTATTTTTTAGTTCAGTCAAACCCATACCAAATAAAAAAACCCCGTCAAGTGCGAGTTAAACTCGCGTGAAGAGGGTTCCGTACTTCTCAAAGGTTTTCCTGAAATCTATAGGTAAAGAACTATTATTTGTACTCTGTATTTTTAAATATTTTAGGCCCAGGAGTTTCGGTGATAAGGAGGTAAAATTCGCCTATTTTCTTTTCTCTCATGCTGGTCTTGGGAGAAAGAAAAAAAAATGAGATTTCTGTAAGTGAATACTGGTTCTTTTTCTGTGCTTATAGTCGACCAACTTAAAGCCGTACTTGAATTTTCTGGGGTCCAGTGCTGCCCCCATTTAAAATAAATCATTTCAAAGAAAACGGAGACATTATTTAAAATTTTGCAACTACCAAGTCCTAGATAACCCTTTAAAGTATTTTATGAACTACTGTTTACAGTTTATAATGAGAACGTTAAGCTTTACTACGCACATTAGCCAAAAGTGGCCGTTTTTCGCAATTGTGCGTAGTAAAGCTTAACGTTCTCACTTTAAATTGTAAACAGTAGTTATATATTATTATTTATCAATTCATCATATTTTTATTTTACAATTTCTATTAATACGTTACCACGCCTAGTTAATTATTTTTCTTACTGACTCTTATTTGGATTAGAAATAAATTATTGAAAATATGCAAATATTGCGCGGGAACTCTTGACAAACAAAAGGGAAATGACGACAAAGTTCACAAAAGGGAAATAACAAGTATAACACTATATATATAATATAATAAACAACAACTATTTTCAATATTTATTTTCTACCTACACCATATACATGTTTTTCGGCACTGATTTATTTTTTGCGGCTATTCCTCGACGAGGACTATCTATTAAAAGTATAAAAAAATGCATGCATACTCTCTATTGAAAATTAGTTATACAGATTATTAGTTACGTAAACAACTTAGAATAGATAATATTTTTTTCTCATATCCCTTGTGAAATGGGATTTTATAGAACTCTTAATTCCTTTAGTTACTATCGTCCTTTGTGACGTTTTTAGTCATGAGGCATGAACTCTAAGTCGGCATTCGCAACTACGAAACCCACTGCGCGTGGCCCGACACGTACTTGGCCGATTTTATTTATGTTGCGATCACACACATCTCACGTCTGCATAAGCTGTTGCTTAATAAGGTTTTTTTTCTTATTTCAAAATAAACATCTCAACTTTCCCCTAAAATATTAAAAATGTTATGATAAATATCATACTTCCACAGAGTTCATAGCCCGCTTCACAGCCAGGTTGCACGTTGGAGGCAAAGATGTTGTCGTAATTTCCGGCGTTGAAAAAGAAGTCCACGTGGCCCGAGCCGGACTTCATCCCACAGTGGCCGATGTCCGTGTGCAGATTGTCCACGAAGTTGGCACTGTCTTGGTTGATGGGAATGTAGCCCACAGAAGGATCAAATAAGAAACCGGCAGGGTCTAAGCCTGTAGCTCTGAAAATGTTTTAGCAATCGCTCTATATTAGAATAAGGTGATAATTATAATGGCCAATAAGCGAGGTAGAGGACACCCAGCAATGCGTTGGGTAGACGATATTAAGCGTCACGCAGGCCGCAAATGGATGCAGGTGGCAAGGGAGAGACAAAAATGGAATGATATGGAGGAGGCCTATGTCCTGAAAAGGATAACATAAAGGCTGCTATGGATGGATGGATGGGATAATTATAATAGACTCGGTCACAAATAAATTATTTTGTAGTGATGAGAGAATACGACACAAAATAATGTCACTTGTTATTGATCATACCATTTTAAAAAAATTGAGCAAATTTTCAGACAGATTTTGAATGTGATTTTAGATTTAATAATGCAGAAAAACTGATATTACAAACTATGATGTCACGGTTTTGTCATCATCATCCGAGCGTATTCCCGGTTGCATCCTCAGCGGTAACGCTTCAGAGCCCGGGGTCCGCTACCTTACCTAGGTGATTTGACAAGGTTACTGTTTTTTTACACAGAGCGACTGCCGTCTGACCTCCGCCACCCAGAGGGTAGACCAGAACCAATCCTAGGATAGGTACAAACGCTAGATGCCGTTCGGGACCAACAGCTTTACGTGCCTTCTGAAACACGGAATCATCTTTCTTTTCGGATAATCAGGTGATTCAAGCCTGCAATATCCTAACCAGACTGAAAACAACAGTCGTCACGGTTTTGTATATCATAGAAATCTCCACAGTTCCTTAAATCCTATAGAAAATGTTTGATTTGTATCAGATTTGGAATATTATTGGCGAATATTTATCAACTTTCCCATTTTACTCGTATTTATAACATCCTTTGGTGTTATGATTTTTATAACAATATAAGAGAGCTTTTTTGGCAAACCTTCTTTATTTTTAATGAATCCGACGTATAACTGTTTTGTTCTGTTTGATTTTTGATTTGAGGTTCCTGTGTAATTATCCAATAACGAACTACCCAACGCCATTGGCAAAAGCTAGTCCTAATATACCTACCTACTTTTCACTTACCTATAAACTGGGTACCCTTCTGCCTTGGCTCTCCTTCCTGCATAACCCACCAACTGTGCTCCCAGTGAAAGGCCTATTAAATGTATTTTCGACGCTTCTAATCCAAGTTTCACCAGTTTCACAATGGCGTCGCCTAAAGCATCTCCAATCTAGAAGGGAAAATAAAATGAAATAGTAACGTGCTCGATAGTATGTATACAAATAGCTTTATTAATTATACCGCACAGCCAACAATGTCGAATAAAACCTGCCAAGCATGAGTCGAACTTTAGTATTAGAAGGGTTTTGTATAATACGACGATATAAACGACTGTATAATAACTGATTTCTATTTTTTAGAGTTTACCTCTTGCAGTTGTAAAAATATTATTCAGCCAGCTCTGTGACTGACTGACTTATGTGATATTTTACAGATGAACGCGCGAGCCTTTAGTGCCTTGTTTACTTTGAATAAAACAACGGGAGATTTTCAAATCGATCCCAACGATATAAAACAAGAACCAGCCAGTCTCAATCATTTCAACTTTTGTTACTGGCATGGCAGACAAGATCGTGTTTTTTGATATACAATTATTAATATTAGTGGCATAATAAAAAAACGAGCGAGCGAAGCAAGCAAAGCGTCTAAGTTTCGGGATTGGCCAAAAATGCTTTTGCTCGTTAGTTTGTCGGTTTATTCTCATCTACGGGTCGCATTTATCGACCGATTATCGTAAAATTTTATAAGCAGGTTCGATAATTTAAAGAATTCTTTGTCGATTCAGTTTTTGGAAATTTTTCATAATGGCGGACATAGGGGGGTTTCAAACTTTAAGAAAATCATATTTCAGCCATTTTAAAAACTTTTTTTTGAGTCGGGTAAGTCGCGAGATTTACAGCTCACACGAGCCACTAGTATTATATACAGGGTTATTTTTAATTAACCGGCAACCTTTTTGGAGCAAGTTCAGTCCGTGATACTGAACCACTTTCCATAAAAATAATTATCGAAAAACAAAAACAAATTTCGTCCTCCCATACAAAATCCACGGACCAAACTTGCTCCAAAAAGGTTGCTAGTTAATCAAAAATAACCCAACCCATGTATATATATATATATAATATAATTAAAAATAACCCTATATATATATATATATATATATACAGGGTTATTTTTAATTATATTATATATATATAGCTACAGTCTATATACTCCGAATACAAACAAACTAAAACTGCCTACCGTCACAGCGTTAGGTCCCGCGAACAAGCTATATCCCGCAGCTGTTGTTGGGTAGGGGTTGCTGGCTCCTTTGGCCCAATTTATTAAAACCACATTATAATTTCCAAAAGAGCAATAGGTGCCCATCATAGTTACAGTGGCATCGCCGTCGCGCGTCCCGAGGAAACCAAATGCGTATAATATTGTGACCAACTCTTTATTCAGATAGGGCATCAATTGTTCGGCATTTTCTAATGGCACTTCTGTCTGATTGTCTATTCTGAAAAATACTTGATGGTTTATCTAAGAGCCAGGTTATGAAAAATCTAGTAGTTAGCAGTTTAGCACAGGTTAGTATATCTACACATTGTACACACATTGTCTACATTAGAACATGTGTAGAATATGTTTGTGTGTGGCAATTAATATTCAAGTAAGTAAGTATACAAATATATGTTTTGCCATAAAGCTGATAATTACTAGAGGAGAAACTTCTTCTTCATCTAAGCGCGTTCCCGGTTGCATCCTCAGCTGTGCTGCTTCAGAGCCCGGGGTGCGCTTTCCCGCTTTTTCTTCTCCAAATATAACATGCATGTCAATGGTCACCCAAGGATGCCATAGACCTTGAATAGGGAGAAAAATAGCCGGAGCAGTTTAAATGATTTGGCTATAGTTTTACGACCGGCCGCTTGCCTGACGACAACCCTCCTTGGGAATGCAATTGTACGAGCACGAGATGTTTGTGCTTAAACCTTTAGTCGCCTCTTACGATATCCACAGGAAGAGATGAAGTGGTCCTATTCTAACCCGGAACCACACGAGTTTTACATATTTATCCCATTTCTTCTTCCTAAATAAAAAAATATAGGCGAATTCAAATTCATAAAATTTTGCTACAATACCTACATGGAATTATTTAAATCATAAATTTTACTTACGTGTGATAAAGTACCAAGGTTGTGTTTTGTAAATCATCAGCATGTGATAATTGTATAATGCCTGCAAATTGTAAAAGTACTTAAATAAGTAGGTACTCGTAATTTTTCAGAAATAAAATATGAAATGCAATATGTAAAAAGTGGATAAAAGGTGAAAATTTAACATAAAAATCACGTGTCGGCAATTTATAGTTCAGCGGCATCTACCCGCGAGTTCTTTCGCGTGCATCCTTCGGAAACGTTAAGAGTCCCCTTACCCTAGAAAGAACCAGAGTTTCCCACAAAAACGTAGTCTACATTTTATTTTGATACGACATGTCAGATTTCGGTAAAAAATTGTAATTTTAAAGAAATTACATGTATCTATGGTTATAATTGGTTTTCACAGTCAAAATATAAACTTGAAAGAGAATGTTTTGACCATCAGTATGGAAAACTTTTACACCCTTATATTTTCTACGTTTGTATGGAAAAGTCTAGGGTAAGGGGATTCTTAACACGGACAAACTTACAAATACACTGGCGTATTCATATCTAATTTTAACAAGAATTTTTCTCCGAGTTGCGGTCGTCAATTTCAACAAATGCGCGCAACAATTTTTAATGAATAATTAATAATTTTTCATGTACTGACATGAAAAATTGTGTCATCATCATATCAGCCACAGGAAGTCCACTGCTATAGACATAGGCGTCCCGCCATCGGTGCTTCGCGCTATGTGCCCTGCCCACGGCCTCTTTAATGAGCTTAACCGCTGGGCTATAATAAAATAATAATAATTTCTTTATTAAAAGTGAAAACCCAATACTTATAAATTATAAAATGTACAAAGTACAGTATAAGTAAAAATAAAATAATATAAATTATAAATTACCATATTTAAATTTTACAGTAGGTACCTACATACACCGTATATTCCTATCCTACCGGCATTGTCCGCGCCGAGTCGATGCGAATGGCATTAGCGACGCCCTTATTCCATTGACATAAAGGTTTGTCTGACCGGCTAAAGCCGATTCCGCGTCGATCAGTTTAGGGACTCCCTAAGTATCTATCTACGAGTACAAATACGTGGTGGAGTGAATTCGTGACGCAATTAATAAATTAAAAACTTACTGATGACAATTAAAATTGAAAGACTCAGATCACTTTTCCAGTCCATGTTCGTTAACCTGTACCCCAGCCTGTATTTCGGAGGTATCAACTGTCAACTGAACTGTTATCGTGCAGAGCACCTAAACAAACATCTTTTGTAAGGTGATTACGTAAATATATATACCTATATACTTTTAATTTTAATTTGTACACGTTATGGTTCCACTCGATTTTCAGTTGTAATAAAGTAGGTATTTTTTTAAGTATATTTTTATATTATTTTTTGAGTTAAGCTTTTTTTTCCTTTCTTAACCTAGGTACCTACTATAAACAAGTACGCTTATAATATTACAATGTAGCCTAAATTTAGACTAATAAGTAATTTAACATTGACCTAGTTTTACATATACGTTATTGACTAAGAACAACACAAATAACACTTTTCTTGCTGTCTTTATTAAGGGAAGGCACTTTGTACGTGCCCCCCCTGGGCTGTGTGTGCCACTGCCACTTCACCATCTACAGCTGTTGATGGTGAAGTGGCAGCGGAGTCAGGATATTCCGCAATCGATTTCTGACCTAATTTTGAATTGCGATATTGAGATGTATCCTAATATAAGAATTTTTTTATGTATTCTGGCTACACTACCTGTTAGTGTAGCGACAGTGGAAAGATCTTTCTCTACAATTTATATTTTGGTACTTAAATACTAGTACAGGTCGCGCCAAACTTCTAGATCGCTCTGAAGTTGCCTCACTCAGGTTACAAACAGGGACAGAATATTTACCACAATAATATTTTTTTCAGAATGATTGCAAGAATGTAAATATGATATATATACACAATAAACTAAAATAAAGCAAATTCTATCTGCTATGGGTATCTGTATTTTACTACTGCGACGCGAATCGCCTCAACTTCAGCACGATCTAGAAGTTTGGCGCGATCTGTACAATACATACATACATAAATTGTAATGGACGACTTCATTATCAGACCCACTCTATTACATCTCTTTATTGTATACCCGAACCACGGTAAATACTAATATACAAAGTGGAAGGGACATAGCCGTAATAAATCGAACTACGGTCTATACTAGATCATTATAGTATAATGAATTCATACAAAAGTGTGCAGCCGCCCGGGCGACCTGTACGAGAATGTCAGTTTTTTTTTTTGGTTTTTTGGCTGTTAATTTAATTTCATTAATAATTTCGTGATCTAGTACTAGAATCAAATTTTTGAACCACGGGCTATATAGCCCGTAGTTCGATTTATTACGGGTACATGTCCCTTCCACGTTGTATAAGAAATATGTACGAGTAACTATGATAGTTTGGGTCAAATCTTGCAATCGTTTTTTGAAGCAATTATTCTCAACTGGTGATTGAGATTTTGCATACAATGTAATAAACGGGCAAGTGCGAGTCGGCCTCGTACATGAAGGGTTCCGTACCTCCGTACAATGTTTTAAAACGCTGATGAAACACGTTTCTTGTATGATGACTCCCTTAAATTTTTAACTTTATTTTATTTTTAATATTTTTTGTTAATGTGGTCATAGTAATACATAATTGGTGAAAATTTCAAGTATCTAGTTAATGCCATTATAAAGATCAAGTTAAAAACGCTGAAAAAAACAAGTTTCTTGTATGACGACCCCTTTTAATTTTTAACTATTTTTTATTTTTAGTATTTGTTGTTATAGCAACTACAGTAATACATAATCGGTGAAAATTTTAAGTGTCTAGCTATTTCGGTTCAAGAGATAGAGCCCTGTGACAGACGGACAGACAGACAGACGGACAGACAGACGGACAGACGGACAGACGGACAGACAGCGGAGTCATAGTAATAGGGTCCCGTTTGCACCCTTTGGGTACGGAACCCTAAAAAGGATGACAATACAATATAGTGATGCCATAGAGTTGGTCTGATTGAGTTGGAAGATAACCTATGACTACGATTCAACACGATACATTTGTAATTTCTTTCATGCTGGTCTGGGAGTAAAGAAAAAAATAAGAATGTACTAGCTGCTTCTCATCCCACGCATATCGTAAAAGCCAATCGAGGTAATCCGGCTAGCAACCCATCACTATTTTGATTCCTTTTTCCACCTTCTTGCCCACCATCACGCTAAAAGTGGCTTTTGACTCTTGTGGCCCTGGGCTCTGTCTGCTTAGAGCCGCATTACCCAAAGTGCTCTGTCTGCCCCTAATAGGGATAAAGACGTGATAGTATGCATGCTCATTTGTAACGACGAAAATGTTTTGTTTGAGCTTTTTTGACTTAACAAGTAGGTACTTTGGTCTCACAAGTCACAATATAAACATGTACAACACCTACGAAAACTGCTTTCTTACTATTCATACTCGTATAATGTATGTTTATGATAGTGGATGATAGTTATAATAAAACCGGCCAAGTGCGAGTTAAACTCGCGTGGAGAGGGTCCGTACAATTGATTGAATTCTTATATATTATAGGTTTATTAAAGGTTTTCCTGTAATCTACAAGCAATAAACTATATTTCGTATTTTTTAAAATTTTAGGCTCAGTAGTTTCGGAGATCTGAGGGGGGAATGGTCAATTTTCGTCTTCTTTCATGAATAAAATCAAAACTATTTATTTTATAATTATAACAAAATATATTTAAGATCCTTATAACGAGCCCTTTCATTTGATTATGACACAGTAAGGTTTGCAAAACTTTTTTTTTTAATTTCCTAATTTATCCCTTTTAAAAAAAAAATTACTTTGCACATATGTCATAGGATTACACTATCCTACCAAATTTCACCTGATTCGGTCCAGTAGATTCGGAGCAAATTGGCTGTGACAGACGGACGGACAGACAGACGCACGAGTGACCATATAAGGGTTCCGTTTTTTATTTTTTTGTACGGAACCCTAATAAATACTTTTAGCTTGCCGTTTAGAAAACAATTTTAATTTGAATACAACATTTTCACAATCACAAAACCTAAATAATAGTGTCGCTGACATATACATATAAATATGGAAATGCGTTGCCATTTACCATTACCAACAAATCGGTAGAAAAAATCCAGAATGTTGATTGATGGACAAGATAATAGAGTTATGACGTCGCAGATATATTAGAAAATTCGCGTTATGGAAAAGTTACTGTATAACTATTTTTTTTATTCAACCTGTACTGTCGTTACTTCAGCAAAATGAGGACATTGACCGAGATGCTAAGAGCCGAATGAATGCAGGGTGCATGAAGTAGAGGCAACTGCGATTTAAAGATGCCGAGACTAAAGGGCAACATTTATAAAACCAATAAAACCAGCGATACTCTACGGCTCGGAATGTTGGGTTAGACGGCAAAAGCAGCAGATGAAAGATTTCTCCATGCGGCAGAAATGAGGATGCTACGTTGGATGTGTAGAGTGACTCGGATGGACAAAGTGCGAAATGAATATATTTGGGGAAGTACCTATCAAAGTTGAGGGATCATTGACTAGCATGGTTTGGGCATGTGATGAGAAGAAATGAGGCATATACAAAATGGAAGGGATATACCAGTAATAAATCAAACCACGGGCTATTCTAGATCATTATAGACGAAAAACCAAAAAAATAATTTGACATTCCCATACAAATTGCCCAAAAGCGGCTGCACACTTTTGTATAGAAATGCTGAAATTTTTTTTTGTTCTTTGGCTGTTATTTTAATTTCATTATACTTACTATAATGATCTAGTATGAACCGTGGTTCGATTTATTAAGGGTATGTCCCTTCCGCGTTGTATAACAAAAAAGGTGGTTACCATGACTGTGAGTGGATTACAGCCAAAGAAAAGATGAAAGGAATGCATAAGAAATGATATGAAATTCCTGGGAGTGGATGAAGGTGTGACTAAATTGGAAAGAAAACATACAAGACCCCATATAAATAAATGGGCAATGGTAAGGAAGAAAGAGAAGAATACTATCCTACTGCTGGGCAAAATAGGTATTCTATCATCTTAAAAACGTATCACCAAATACTACTCTGTGTAAAAAGTATCGGGAATATGTCAATAAAAAGACCTGCGTAAAAGAGGTCGTTAAAATTTTTTTACTGCATGTTGATAGCACTGTACTGATTTAGCGAATTTGAGCGGGATCTGTCATTTAATTTGTTTTAAACTACACTTTTTGTTGGTCATAGTTTTGAGTTCTCGGCGATTTTTACAATGGAAAATATTGTTGAACAAAGAGTGTGCCTTAAATTTTGTGTTTCGAATGATATTTCATGTGGTGAATCACTAAAAATGTTGCGAAATACCTACGGCGAATCGTATATATCGAAAACAAGGGCTTATGAATGGTATAAGGCTTTTAAAGAAGGCCGAGAAGTAGTAGTAGACTTGCCTCGTTCTGGTAGACCTTCAACCGCTACGACCAAAGAAAACATCGACAGAATCAAGAAGCTAGTGCTCGAAAATCGACGTATGGGTCTAAGAGAGTTGGCTAGTGAGGTAAACATATCTTTTAAGTCCGTCCACAACATTCTCATTGACATTTTAGGCATGAAACGCGTCGTCGCTCGACTAGTTCCGAAAGAGCTCAATTTCGTTCAAAAAGCGCAGCGAAAGCATGTCGCTGAAGACATGGTTTCCCGAGCTTCTACGGATCCGACCTTTATGAAACGTATAATAACTGGCGACGAGACATGGGTTTATGAGTACGACATGCAAACAAGCCAACAGTCTTCAGAATGGCGTCTCGAAAACGAGCCGAAACCCAAAAAACCGCGGCAAAGTCGCTCCAAAATCAAGGTGATGCTGACAGTTTTTTTTTACTACCGTGGTGTGGTTCACTCCGAATTCCTTCCTGAGGGAGAAACAGTGAATAAAGAATATTATTTAGGCGTCATGAAGCGTTTGCGTGAGAGTATCCGCCGAAAACGTCCAGATTTGTGGCAACACAACTCATGGATGCTGCACCATGATAATGCACCATCACACACAGCCATTATAGTGAAAGAGTTTTTAGCAAAAAATTCAACAAAAGTTCTCGTCCAAGCACCGTATTCACCTGATATGGCTCCGTCTGACTTTTTTTTATTTCCCAAGTTAAAATTACCACTTCGAGGAAAACGTTTTGAGTCGATAGAAGCCATAAAAGAAAATTCGCTGAATAAGCTAAAGGCCATACCGCAAATAGCCTATGAAAAATGTATGGAAGACTGGGTGAAGCGTTGGAGATGTTGTATTGCAAGCGATGGGGCCTACTTTGAAGGCGATAAAATAAATTTAGATGAATAATTTGTATTTTTTGTTTTATTGACAAATTCCCGATACTTAGTACACAGAATGTATGTCGAATTATACCTACAAAATCCCATTTTGGATACAAACATTTTGTACGAAACGTTTGTTTTTTTATCTAAATGCGTATTGAGAAAGATATGCTAGTCACATAACAGAAGTTGATGAGTAAATCACGAAATTTTTTTAAATATCTAAGGGGTATCAAGGGGGGACGACTCGGGGTCCATGCTCCGAGCGGCACGGGCTGGCTGTGTCTGTAAGCCACAAGTTCGATGCTCAGTAGGCGCGACTTGTATATCTGAGTTTATACTCATGTAAGTACGGTCAACAACCACCACTTGTTTCCGATATTGAAAACATCGTGAAGAATCCTACATACTCTAACTAGTGAAGTGTTTACTAATGTGCATTCCTGTTTGCCCGCCTACAAAAACGTCTAGATCTGGGCCTGATTAAAAATAATTAAAATACTTTAAGGGTATAATTGATTTTTCGACGACATGTAACATACGAAATCTTAATTTACATTAACATCTATAAATATATATGACTGCTTAAACTTAAGTTAATTTATTATTTAAATTCATCCCAAGTTTCAGCTTAGAATGTTTATTTTTATTGTAATTACTTGCCTGCTTTGTGTCCTATTCCGTTGGGCAGTATTTAAAAAATATGAAAACATTAAAAAGTTGGATACCTGCATACGTTTCAACCATTTAGAAGTGGAACCACAATCCAGTGAAAAATAAAAAATACAATAGAAAAAGGTACGGTTCTAACTTATTGTTACAAAAGATGGATAGTCTCATCCTCTCATCCTTTCCCGTTGCATCCTCTCGAGGAGCTCGGTGACTCGGCGGGACTACGCATTAGGTACTAGCGCTTGCGCAAGTTAAGCGGAACTGCACCTGGATGGGTGACCACAAGTGGCATACTTTTCTCGAGCTCCTCCGTGCTTTGGAAGGCACGTTCAACCGTTGGTTCCGGCTGTCATCATTAGATGGCAGTCGTCAAGCTGTGTCAGATGCCTTTAGGCGGCTTGAAAAATCTGACGCCAGTGTTGGCCACTGAGACACATGAAAAACAAAGTTGGGTAGATGACTGGGTCAAAAATAAATTATTTGCTACGCCGTTTTAAGGCGAGATGTGTTCACAGCCCGCAATACTGTGAGTGTTTTTAAAAATCACTGTAAATAAACTACTACAGTTTATTTCTCAAAAATATTGCTTTTCTACAGACACCCACAATATCCAAAACATGATTAAGCATTTTTGGCTCGATAGAAAAAAATCAATCGTTCTGCGATCAGATTGCAGACGTTCTGAAAAAGGGAGAGGTAAGAAGTACCCGTAACCGAAGGGCATGTATGAAGCGGTTGATGAGTGTAGATGAAGCAAAAGAGGTCTGTCAAGATCGTAGCAAGTGGAGGTCCATAGTCTCTGCCAACCCCTGTAGGAAACAGGCGTGATAGTATGTATGTATGAATGTAGAAAAAAATCACAAACATTCCTCTAAATATGCCAAAATTTACCTTTAAAAAAGTTTAAATAATGAAATAAGAAATGGTGAAAGTAATTTTTTAAAAACACGCAGAGTATTGCGAACTAAAACCCATCTCGCCTTAACAATAATGGGAATGCTTTGTAGAAAAAAAACTACAAACGGCCGCCGCCCTAAATCAATCTTCATAAATTCGTCAAGTGCAGATAAAGTCGTTAATTAATCGCCTTTTACGACATCCCCTGGAACAGATGAAGTGGTCCTATTCTAGGCTGAAACAAGAGCAAACTGAGCCCAGGTTTTAAAAAATTCAAGATCCACACTTATTGAGGGTATGAATGTAAAGGTATAAAACTCTATCAAGTACTTAATTCCTTAAACTTGTTGGATGTCAATTACTTAATTTATATCTCATATTTTAATCTTTCAGGTATACCTACCCTTCAAGTTTGCCTGCGCCATTCAACAAATGCATTCAAACTATGAATGTTTTGAATGTTGATAGTCTAGTTGTGAGACCGTTCGTATGGACAAAGCTAAGAGTTAATCATAGTAACCTATAGTTACGTACGAGTAACGGAAAATTAACATTAACATTATAACATGTTCAAATATAAATAAAATAAAGATACAATAGGTATACCTAATGTTCTTTTTATCCGACTGCGCCAGAAGGAGACCTGAGAGGTGTCGTTAGATTTGTCCTAGCTCTGAGAGTGACACTGGATATATCAAAAATTAAAATCATCCAAAATGGCGGATTTTCGCGCCAAAATTATGTCTTCAAAAATACTTTTTATTCAAATCTATCGACAGGGATATCAAGTTTAAGGATTTTTTAAAAAGATTACAAAAATATACGCAACTTATATGTAGGCAGTCGGGTTTTTTGTTTTTTTAATAATTACTTGTTACATTCCTATTTTGGCTTCGGTCATTATTTTGGTAATAGGGATGTAGACTGGATAAAAAATAAATTATTTTGTACTGTTAAGCAAATAAAAAAGTCACAAAAGCTCACTTCTTCACATCCATCTTGAACGTGATTTTAGATTTACCTATTAATGCAGAAATACTGATATTAGGAGCACTATTTGACTCCCATACTATGACGTTACAGTCCGGTATTTCTTACAACCATAGAAAATGTTTGTTTTGACGTTAAGAAAAAAATATTTGATTTGGCTTGTTGGAAAATAGCGGATTCTTTACCTAAGTCAAATTTGGATAAAAGCTTGTGGTACCTCTTTCATCGTCGTGGTCATGTCGTGTCGTGTTACATTAGTATTTATATTAATCCATATATTGTAGAATAGAAATTATTATGGTATAGGTGAAGTACTTCGCCTGTGAGAAATCATCGAGTTTTCGCGATAATAACTTGCGGTGTGCCTAACCGCCAATTGCCTATTGGTGACAAAGAAAGCCTAAACACTTGTAATGAAATACAACGTAGAAACTACAGACACCCATAATATCCAAAACACGATTGAGCATTTTCGGCTTGGTAGAAGAAAATCACAAAGATACCTCTAACTAAACTAACCTAAATTTACCTTTAAAATACTTATAATTATTTTATACAATTACCTTTTTATATGAAAATTATACCAACAAATGTATAATCTAAATTACTACTAAAATTTGCTACTAAAAACTAAACAAAACTAAAAAACTACTAAAAAAAAATATATAAATATAATACAAAAAAAAAAAACAGCGAAATATCGTCGAGAGCGAACAAAGGCCGGGATTCGTGCTCGACGATATTTCGCTGTGTTTTATTTATTATTTTTTTTGTATTAAGTATATTTTTTTTTTGTACCGAATTTTACTAGTTATTTATTTAGATTGTACGAAACGGGGGCCTAACGGCCGGATCCTTTGTTCAGTTAACTGGCTAAATATTTTTAAAAGGTGTCCAACTATCTTAAACTATTGCGCAAAAAGTGTTGAGCTCACAGTCCACGTGAAAAATCAAGTCAGTTAAAAAATAAAATAAAATTACTTGGCAATACCACGGCCTTTAAGAATTTGCCTAATCTGGTACAGCCTAGGTTAACTATCTCGTCTTTATCTCTTACGGGGCAGACAAAGCCTAGAGCCGCTAAACCCTAATATAGTTACGATATTTTTTTAGACATTAGCAAATTCCCGAAGTGGCTTTGCCAAGTAATTTATTCTTTTAAACTTGATATCAAAATTAGCACAGAGAAAGACTTCCCGTCCAATTTAAATATCGTAATTCATTTTAGAGGTATCGTGTCTTATTTAAGGATGTATACTATTACTTTAATCCTTCATTTATAAGTTGGAATTGATAGGACATTCTATTTTAGAACCTGTTCCGTAAATTTTGCAAATTGACTAGGCTAGGTAATAGGTAATGCCAAACAGTGACGAAATATATAGATAGATCATTTGAGCATGTACAGTCAGCAGTAAGTTATAGAATAAAACATAAAATAAATGTACAAAGGCGGCCTTATCGCAACTGCAATCTCTTCCAGGCAACTGAAGTACTTGGAGATGTTTGACGAAAGCAGGTGAAGCGCAAAGTTAAATTGAAAAAAAAATGTTAATAAATAAACTCTAGGTACCTACAGATGATAAATATACTACAAACATATATATATACTTAAATAAAATATATATATAAATAAACACAACATTAAGACATCACTTATCTTGTTCGGATTTTCATTTCTGTGTACATACACAGAAATGAAAATCCGAACAAGATAAGTAATGAAAACACGAAATCATGGTACCTACTTATAAGTAAGCTTCTTTACATATTAGTAATCGTATTTTATTGCAATGAATATAAAATGATGCGATGCGACTAGTAACCCATATACCTAAACTTCTTTCTGTCTGTCTGTCTGTCTGGATGTCTTTATCCCTAATGGGACACACATAGCATTTTGGGTGTTGAGGCTCGAAGCAGACAGAGCTAGCCGCAAGACCCACGGGCCACTTTTGGCGTGATGATGGGCAAGAAGTTGGAAACTGGTCTATTAACATGATTCGCATTTTCACCCATTCACTCGATCAGCTTTCACGATCTGCGCGGGAAGAGAAGCAGCAACATTCTATTTTTTTTATTTTCTTCCTTAGTTATAGTAACCCATCACTATTTTTTATTCTCTTTTCACCTATACATGCCTATCAATAATTTTGAACTATCGCGTTGCATCATTATTAAATAGCTTTTATTCATTTTGCTGATGTTTCATCCTTATAAAATAATAAATAAAAAGGTATATTTCGCGTTAATTGGGTTGTTTCCTGGGACAAAAATAAATTATTTGATAAGTACTAATTTGGTAATGCTTTTAGCATTAAGTCCGCCTGTTGTACTATTACATTTGTATGTGTGTACAATAAAGTGTAAATAAATAAATAAATACTGTTAAGAGAATAAAACGTAATAGTGTCACTTGTCATTGATCATATCCACTTTGAACGTGATTTAAGATTTATTAATGCAGAAAAACGGATATTAGGAGCGCTATTTGACTCCAAGGAACTATGATGTCACAGTCCGATATTTCATACAAATTCCATAGAAAATGTTTGTTTTGACGTTTAGAAAAAAGTATCTGATTTGACTTGTTGGGAACTAGCGGATTCCCGTCCTATCATCACGCTGAACGTGGTTTTTGGATCTGATGTTATATCTCCCGAAATGAATACCTAGACGTGATTGTGTTGCAATATACCCGTATATACTTAATACGCGCTGTTAAGTGTACTTTGCAACGCAAGTGTGCTCATAGAGGTCTAAGATCAAAAGGTAGGTTTATCCTTTATGTATTAATAATTAAATTTTATTCATAGCTGTGTTGCCTTGAAGGTAAGGGTGCACTTTCCGAAGTGATGTTTTTTAATATCAATCACAGAGTAATAATATACTACCTACAAATATCATTTTTTTTTATACGGAAGACATTAACGAGTGCGCTCGAACCAAAGTAAAATAACTTATCTCCAAAAAAATTAATCTGCCAAGTGCGTGTCAGAGTAGAGTTCCAAAGTTACACGTTACTACAATATGTAAACTTTATTTTTTATTATTTTACATGTTTACTACCCATTTTAAACAATTTACAACTTCATCTTTTCAATTGTTATCTAAGGATTATATAATTTATACGAAATTTTTCAATTGTGTACATTTTATAAGTTAGGCGGCTGTAACTCTTAAATTAACAAAGGTAACTTAGCCGGCATAGTTTTCCTTTAAAGTTTAGTACATAGGTACTTCTATTATAATTGCTTTAGATTTTTCAGGAGGAAGGCTATACCCGAACAAGAATTAGTTTAAGGCCGTACTTGAATTTTCCGGGGTCCAGTGCTGCCACCATTTAAAATAAATCATTTCAAAGAAAACGGAGACATTATTTAAAATTTTGCAACTACCACGTCCTAGATAACCCTTCAAAGTATTCTATGAACTACTGTTTACAATTTAAAGTGAGAACGTTAAGTTTTACTACGCACAATTGCGAAAAACGGCCACTTTTGGCTAATGTGCGTAGTAAAGCTTAACGTTCTCATTATAAACTGTAAACAGTAGTCCATAAAATACTTTGAAGGATTATCTAGGACTTGATAGTTGCAAAATTTTAAATGATGTCTCCGTTTTCTTTGAAATGATTTATTTTAAATAGGGGCAGCACTGGACCTCGGAAAATTTAGGTACGGCCTTAATAAGTATTTTGAAAACGGGTCACTAAGTCTTTGCAAACACTCAATGGTTTTAGAGTTTCGTTTAGGAACTTTGGAAAAACCCACTTTCTGATTTGCTAATATGTCAAAACTAGATGATTGATAGTAGTTTTGTATCAACTGTATCACATATACTATAATACTAGCCGTAACCATATATAGCTTGCAGACGACTTGGTGTCAAACGGTAAATGTATGTGTTTTTGAAATTAATAAATAAAAAAACTAATAAGTATGTGATAAAGGAAAATATGTTATACGAAAGACTATAATATTTAGGTAAGTAACTACCATTTAAGTAAAAGATTCTTACCTAGACATTATAAAATACAAGATATTTTTTTGCTAGCAAAATACCTACGTTTGAAAAGTTGTTATTGGGATTGCTGCTGCGTTGCGAAAACCGAATATTTCCGTAGAAGGACGAATGGAACTTTAATGTCACCTTCTAAAGGCAACTTGCGCAGATTTAGGTAGGTTATCACAGTGGCGTAGCGAGGCGGGGCCAGGGGGGCCATTGCCCCGGGCAGCATAAAAAAAGAATAAACCGGCCAAGTGCGAGTTAAACTCGCGTGAAGAGGGTTCCGTACAATTGATTGAATTCTTATAGGTTTTCCTGTAATCTAAAAGCAATTAACTATATTTTGTATTTCTTATTTTTTTCAAAATTTATCAAAATTTTAGGCTCAGTTGTTTCGGAGATCAGGGGACCCATGGTCAATTTTTGTCTTCTTTCATGAATAAAATCAAAACTTCTTATTTTACAATAATAACAAAAATATATTTGAAATCCTCATAACGAGCCCTTTCATTTGATATATGACACAGTAAGGTTTGCAAAATTTTTTTTAAGTTCCTAATTTGTCCCCCGAAAATGACGCTTATTTAAAAAAAAATATTTACTTTGCACATATGTGTTTGGTTGATTACAACATTCTACCTAATTTCACCTGATTCGGTCCAGTAGATTCGGAGCAAACTGGCTGTGACAGACGGACGGACAGGCAGACGCTAGATCCTATAAGGGTTCCGTTTTTTCATGTTTTGTACGGAACCCTAAAAATGAGCTCTGTCGGCTACTAAAAAGCAATTAGTAACTTACATAGGTATCTGTATTATTTGTATGGCCCAAAGTGCAGGAACTATTTTAATTGACCGAGCGAAGCGGCCCAGTTTCCAGATTGGCCGAAGATGCTTTTGTCCATCTATCTGTTCTCCATTTAGACGAAAATTGACACACAAGTGACAAGTTCCTTGATTTATTTAAATTCTTGCTTGAGGGGAAATTGCTAAAGCGTTATTTTTTGACAGATTTTAATCAAATTTGACAAGCACTTGACAGGCAGTGAAGGGGGAAAGGGAGATAGTTTGCTTTGCTAAGCCAGGGGAAAGTGTCGCTTATTGCATGGTTATAAGAGCAGACGAGGTCAACTATTCTCACAGAACCACAACGACTACTTTGTCAGGCTCCTCGGTGTTTCTCTACGTGGTCTAATAAGAAAAGAAGAGATTTTTATAAGAACGAGTCACTACATAACGGATAAGCTCATTGAAGTGGCAGAGGGCGGGGCACAGCACGAAGAACCGATAGCTGATGGAGCAGAAAGGTTCTCGAATGGCGGCTACACATCAGCAGCCCACTTAGTAGTAGGTGGGTGATGTACCTACGCTCTGAAGGTATATAAGATACATAACGTAATGAAATATGTGACCAGCTTTCTTTGTGAGATTAAAGGGTTGTATTAGTACCTACACTGATTGAGCTATCCCTAAAGAAACTTAAAACTTGCGTTTTGGGATACTAACTCAACGATACTATATTTTATAATAAATACATATATGTATAGATAAACACCCACGACCAAGGACAATTCGAAAAAGGACATTTTCCAACTTACCCTGGCTGAGCATCGAACCCAGAACCTCCGGAATGGTGAACTGGCGTATTAACCACTTCGCTCCAGTTGTCGTCAAAAATATTTAAATTATCAAATAAAAAATATTAAGTCTATTTTCTACGCTGAACGACACCTACCTACGAGGGCCACACCTTAGGAATAAATTAGAGTTAAAACCTTTTTAGTGTTTGAAATGTAGTATTATTTTGAACACAATTCCATTTTTGAATTTTAAATAAAGTAAAAAAGAAAAGAGTATTGACCATTTGAATTTGACAAGTCGGTGAGAAAAATGGAGCTTACGCGGGAACATTTACGTGCAATAATTTTTCATAACTTTCGTCGAGGTTTATCTCAAGAACGATGTCTCGCCGAGCTTGTTTCTATTTATGAACTTAAAGCATCTAGTAAAACGACTATATATCGTTGGTATTCTGAGTTTCGTCGTGGACGTTCCTCTCTTACCACAGTTGCTTCTACTGGTCGGCCAAAAACAGCGGTAACACAAGATAACATCGATGCTTGTACGGAACACCGTACATGATGACAGAACCCTAAGTTCATTTTATTGGCAGTACGCCAATTAATAAAAGAAGATAGACATGTGACATACGAGCAGATTCGGGTTTCTCTCAGCATTGCAATTGGTATGACAGCCATTCAGACCATTTTACATGATGAACTGGGTGTCAAGAAGTTAATTTCACCCTAGGTGCCCCACCTTTTGACCGAGGAACAAAAGTCGGCTCGTGTTAATTGGTGTCGGTCTGCTCTGCAACGGTTCAATAGAGGGAGCTCAAATGCAGTTTACAATATCGTCTCTGGGGATGAATTGTGGATTTATTCATATGAGCCCGAAAGAAAACATCAATCGGCAGTTTGGGTCTTCGAGGGTGAGGTCAAGCCAACAAAAGATATTTGCTCATGCAGCGTGTCGAAAAAAATGGTTGCTTCGTTTGTATCGAAAACTGGTCATGTGGCTACGATTCCTTTACAAGAACGAAGGACGGTTACTGCTTATTGGTACACAACAGTTTGTTTGCCGAAAGTCATAAGAGAACTTCGTAAAATTAATCCGAATCGTCGTATAATCCTTCACCACGATAATGCGAGCTCACATACCGCACGCAAAACAAGCGCGTTTTTAAATCTGGAAAACGTGGAGTTGATGGACCATCCTCCGTATAGCCCTGACCTGAGCCCCAATGATTATTTTACATTCCCAAGAATTAAAGATATGCTACGTGGTCAACGGTTTCACGGCCCAGAAGAGGCGGTCGAAGCTTACAAATCAGCTGTTTTGACTGTATCTACTTCAGACTGGAATTACTGTTTCAATAATTGGTCTGATCGAATGCAAAAGTACATTGACTGTCACGGAGAATACTTCGAAAAACAATAAAAGTAAACATTATTATATTATCTTTGTACTTTTTTCTATTCCCGATCTTTTCGGTGCGTACAATGATCGGACGACCTGAGCAAAATCGCTACCAACCGGTCGTTTTAAGGGAGGCCTATGTCCAGCAGTGGACTTCCTGTGGCTGATATGATGATAATAATGACTCACAGCGAAGATTATATGCAAAATTTAATTAAGTTAATTAGTACCTACTTCCATTAATCTAAGAGTTGGAAAGGCACACATTTTTGTTTAAAATTCAGCAACATAAAAAAAATTAAATTGTGTATATTAAGTAGGTTAATTCATTTGTTATGTACCTTTAGGTATGTTTAATGTTATACATGAGTTATTAATAACTCATGTATAACATTAAACGCTTTGACTCTTTATGGTATGTATGAGAATATATTGCAATGTTCTCCATTTTTCTTTCTTCTTTTAACTAGCACGTTGACTGAAAAAATATTTTGGGCCTATTGAAGTTTCATAAATTGGGTAGGTACTTACATAAGGAAAATAGAAAATATAGGTAAAAGCCTTAGGTAAAAATATATTTTAAAAATTAAAACACGTTACACGACACAATCACTCAAGGGGTTGCTGGGATAATTCATAGTATTGAATTTAAAACAGTAGGAAAATTGCGAATTCAAGGCGATCTACTAATAAGGATTAGTAATGTATATTTCGTTGTTACTTATTCACGGATCAAGCAAGACCGGAGCTGGCATTCTGGCGTCTAAAGCCAGAAGCAACCGCACGCGTGACACGCTTTTTGTTTTATCATTAAAAACCGAAAACGACTGCGTTCGTCGCGCCGCGTTCATAACAAACCACGCGCGTACTGGCAGTTAACAAAACATATAAGGAATTTTTAAATTGTGCCATAATTTTAAATTATTTAAAAATAAAAATCAGTGAATAATGTGTTGCCAGTTACAGTTATGGATTATTGCAGCTTTTATCAGTTAGTGTGATTTTAATTTGTTTTATAATGCATAATATATTTTAAAACATTTAATTATCATATATAATTACTTAAATAGATTTATTTAACTTGCAACATTAATCGATTCAATACAATACAAAATAATATAATTTAAATTTTGAAATAAGTTTAACCAAATGTTCCTGTCACAGGTGTACTACAGATTTCACAGTCTGCCTTCTTAAGATGTTATAAAGGGTAAGTAATAACTGTTTCAACAAGGTACTAAAAAGTAGATATTTATTTTTCCTTCCTTCGACCTCATTATTTCTTCGATCTATCCTCTAAGACTCTACCAAGTAATTGTTTAATGAAGTTTAACAAATAGTAATCCGATTCCGATTTAATCTAACAATTCCTATATAAGATAATAATATTTTTTTAAAACCCCATGTCGCGGCATTTTCTTGCTACGGCGTGGCATATTTCCTATAGGAAAATTTTCCGCACCGCACCGTTTCATTATCGTAATTTTCTAAACTTACGATCTTCTTCCCGACTCGCTAAGAAGATGATCGTAAGTTTAGATTTGTTGTCATGCATAGACATAAATGTTAACACTGTACATTCAAACATTTATTTATTCAAACAATACATATCATTAATACCTTCATTAAAAAAATTACAAATTGTATACTTCTTAAAACGCACCGTGCCCGCTGATTCGCTACAGCTATACAAATCATATATACATATCATATATAAATATACAACCTAATGTGTTTTTATTATTTGAAACTTAATAAATATCGAATAAAATAAAATAAACCCTAATAAAAATTATGCCATCAAATTTATAACGCTATGAATATAATTTTCAAATTATATACGAGTAATGTACGAAAAACGACGCACCTTCATTGAAGCAGAGAGACATTGTTATCACTCAGGCAATGGAAACGTGGCCATTATACTAGGAACTCAAACTCGAGGATGCTACCCATTCAATGGTGGTTCATTGTTAACCGGTGGATTGGATCGTAATCACTGGATGGAACATTTATTGCGAAGAGTGAACTTGACCGCTTTTTTAATTACAATGCATAATCCTGTGGCTATTGTGAAGCAAAGTAAGCATTCTTCCGCAAGTAAACATTAAACAGTCGGTGTACAAATATATTAAAATTGGTAAGTATATTTATTATAAACATATTGTTAAACTAAACTTATCTTATGATCGGCTAACTATTTATTACACAGTGTCTAACAAAATATACTGAAACTATTTTAAGTGTGGATTCAGTCCGTGATACTGAACAACTTTCGCCAATGAACATAAATATCGAAATATGAAAAATAATTTTTGACCTCCCATACAAGTTGACCGGTCAGCTTTCGATATATGTTTGTTGGGGAAAATTGAACCGTATTATAGACTGAATTCACCCTTAAAATAGTTTTAGTATATTTTGTTAGACTTTATATATAATTCGTATACTTACCATTAGACATTTTTATAATTTTAACAGTGTTAGCCATTCATTTATTATTAGATAATTACACAATAATACATTAATAAACTAAACTTAAACCTAAAATAAAAATTAAATAAATATAAAATTATAAACTAAAATTAGAACTAAATAAAACATATATTTTTTTTATTGAACAAAAGACATCAACGACCTCTTCGAAGAGAACATTTACATGTATTGTAATAAAGTTAAATAAATAAATAAACATAAATACGGAGGCCCACTCAAAAAACAATAACCATAGAGGCACGTCAAAAATATATGCTTTTTTCAACTACAAATATATTTATTCCCTTGACTGTGGCGGATCAAAGTCATTTATGAAGTCCTTTTTAAGAATACAAAACAAAATTCCTGAGGAAATATTTCCATTGACAATTGGGTAGATAGGTACCAAAGCTTAGGTACATGTGACCGGCATACTGATTGATTGTTGCTTTGTTTCCAAAGCACGGGAATGAATCAGATGAATAAACAAGTAGGTAGGTGAAGATGATAGAATTTAAATTAATTAAAATTAAATACGTGAATGTTGTCATGTAACGTCGCGGTTATCAATTAAGTAAATCGATTACGATTCACAATCATTCAAATCAATGACTCTCTATTTAATTTTACACTGCCTCAATAAGAAAAAATCGTGCAATCGTTTTGTAAACATTGTACAGACTGAAGGTCCCCTAAGTGGAGTATGAGGCCAGTGTTATATAACGATGATCGGTCGTAATCGAACCCGGCCACTTTCTGGTCAAATATTCTATGCCATCGGCCACTGACCGGTTCTCGATTGGCTCACTAATCAGCCAACTGGCCAATAAATAAATGGCATAATGAAAGTTTCATTTATATACAGCAATAAACGATACATGTCACCAGACATGATAAATAAATGTGCCAGCTATTATCTCGCCAGTAGATATAATTTTTAACATTCGTCATGTATTTTTATTTGCTTATACTTTTGCACACATTTAGTCGTAAAAATTAACTGTTTTTTTTTATTTTTATTAAATAATTTTACGGCCCTGGATACAAGTCCTTTAGAGCCTATCTTTAATTTTTTTCTTTATTTGAAATCCTAACCTAACCCTAACAAGTTACAATCAAAGGGTGGTGTAGGCCTTTGACTGCTTCGAGGGAGCTTCTGGCGACAAATCTGTACGAGTCCACTGGTTTTCATAGACGACTGAGTGACGCCGACGCCCGAAGACGCCCACACAGTCCGCAAAATAAATATCACTACAGCCGTACTATGACTGTCCACTTCAACTATTTCACACATTGTTCATGAGCATGAGCATTTATAACACCAAACAACACCAATTTCATATATAAAGTCCACTAAAATCAATTTGCAAAATAATTTAAAGCAAACCCCAACCGAACCCCTTGACTTCCCGCCAAAAACTCTCATTAACTTGTTTTGTCTCGTTCATTGAGTGTCAAATATAAAAAAAGAAAATAAGTTAGTAAGCGTGTGTAGATTTTAATGTAGAATCAAATAAAAAATAAACTGACTGACTGCCTCCGCGGTCCAGTGGTCAAGGCGTTTGCCTTGTGATCCGGAGGTCATGGGTTCAAATCCCACTGGGAAGCATACTTTGTGAAAAGTTGTTTCCAGTCTGGTTAGGATATTGCAGGCTTGAATCACCTGATTATCCGAATAGAAAGATGATTCCGTGCTTCGGAAGGCACATAAAGCCGTTGGTCCCGAACGCCATCTAACGTTTGTACCTATCCTAAGATTGGTTCTTGTCTACCCTTTTGGGTTGCGGAGGTCAGACGGCAGTCGCTCTGTGTAATACCAGTAACCTCGTCAAATCGCCTAGGTTAGGTAGCGGACCCCGGGCTCTGAAGTGTAACCGCTGACGATGCAACCGGGAATACGCTCGGATGATGATAATGATGAATCAAATAAAAAATAAACTTATAAGTATTTTTATTTATATTAAGAGGTTTAATCATCAACTTGCCATATAAGCAAAAAAATCTTCCTGTATATTATTTGTTATTCTATACCTAGTTTTAAATAGTTTGGCATCCCTGAATTTGATAATATAATTCCATTTTCTAAGCTGAGCACCATGTGGTAGTAGTTTTATTGTTATTTCGCACAGCCAGTCGCGGTAGTCGGCAACAATTTGTATGATAACATAATTTTCGTAACAATACCGTGTCTAGAGGTGGAACATGAAACATAACGACTTAGTTTAGTGAATAAATAGTTCCGTGTAACCTCGACCATTTCGACTTTTCGAGTATAAATAGATGGATTTCTTAATTACCTAATTATTCCTACATATACACAACATTGGAGTAATTTACAAAATTATAAAAAGCTTTGAGATTATATTAACTTTTATTATTGACAATCATATTAAGATCTAAATAGAATATTGATTAATTATATTAATTAGGTACTTATTTACTTTTTTTCTTATGCTAACCTGTCTGTCAGTTTACAAATATAATATCCGTTCACGAGTTGACGCACGGATCAGCCATTACCTCATCAATCATTCATATTAGAAGGAATCACACCTTAATTCTTTTCGGAGTAGACAAATCCAAGTCGTAATACTCAAAGACCATGCCTGAATAGACATAGGGCTTGTAGATAAAAAACAAGAGTTGAAAACAGTGATCATCCAGATACTGCGACGATGGTGGAAGTATAAATTCTCCTAGATTGTCAGGAAATTTACTACAGTACTCGTTCCACTACTGAACGGTCCCGGCTCCCGGCTGGTTGCAGTAGTTAAAATAAAACCCAGCGTTCAAAGATAATTCGTCTTGTATTTCGTCTGTCTCTTAGTTTTTACAATCTTTTATTTAGTTCAATATGTTGTGTGTGTCCGTAATCAAATCTTGTAAGCTTAATTAGACTCACTTCCCATTATTCGATCGAGTCAAAACTTCTTATGTAAGTTCAGTGACAATGCAATATTATGGTACTAATGACCTGATCTCATAATGAAGCCGGATGGTGGTAATGCCATCTCTGTATACTCTGTGATATCAATTTTGAAAGAAATAAAGAATTTGATTGAAAGAAAATCATTAATTAGAGACTCTATGATTCTATGACAAACCAAATTAGACTTTATCATTATGTATTAACTCTCAATGTTGCTTGACACTAAAACGCGGATACGCAGTAACGTAGGTCTTGCGTACCGCCACAGAATAAATAATACTAACGTACAGAAGTCTCACTCAGCAAAGAAATTCTAAGAAATATCTACTCAATGTGGCTAGCGCTATGGTTTAATTTAGCTCACGTCAGAACTCAGCACCTTTTCGTAAAGATACCTACACATCCATTGCTCTAGACATACGATTCGTATAACTGAATTTACCACCTGGAGAGGCCGCCTGCACGCATAGTAATAATTTAGGTACATTTTCGATACCTAAACGGGGAGTAACACAGGCCTGGTACCGCTTTTGGAGTAACCCTACCCTACTGTAGTCAGTCCTGTACTAGGCTGGACGCAAGGACAACGGACAACTACCTTATCGTATGTTCGTATTTTCTCTAAACAACAAAGGATAATTGATACCTTATATTTTCCTGTCCGCTGCGTGGTGTATCATGCAATGGCCCCTAGTTTGGACTCGGACGGACGTATGTTAGCCAATGTTAATTGCTCAAGAACACAACATCGAAACAGACTCATGGCAAAGTGTCTAGGTACTAATCCATGAGACAGTAATTAATAGAAAGTAGATCAATGGCAGACTGATCTACCGGACCTTGTCGGCTACCTATGGTAATTCATTTTGCACACGCTACTAGTATTCCATTACTTTATACGAGTATGTTGAACAATTAAAATTAACACAAGCTATTCATCTAAAAAATAACCAACATCAGCACACGTTACATAATTGTAGTTGTAAAATACTCTAAGTCCATAATTACTATAGGTAGTAATGAATGAATGAATTATCAAACTCATTTCGTTGGTTGGTATCTGATAAATTGCTCACATCTCCTTTACATAATTAACGTTGGCATGAAATCAAACATAAATCTTAAGTACGTTTTTTTATACATAGATCTAAAAAAAAAAAAAACTTAAATAAGCACTTTTCTTTATCTTACCTAAAACAAATCAAGAGGTAAACTACTACGTAACTAACTAGTTACGTAGTAGTTTACCTCTTGATTTTTTTTATTTTTTTTATTAGATATTTGAGTGCGTTTGACCTCTATCTAGCCTGATGGGAAGCTAAGATGAGGTCTAAGGTGTACCACGCAGACTCAAAAAATGCCTATTCACTCTTGCCTTGAAAATTACTAAATAATATATTTTCCTCATGAATAAAAATTAAGTATGCATATTCTTGTACAGGGTCAAATTAGATATCCTATGTTTGTACATATTTAACACACAATATGCTCGTTAGAAATGTGTTCTTTTTAAATACGTAACTGGTAATTTTGTGGGACGGCTGGTTGCTTTCGGCCTATAAAATTAGAAGAAATGTTCGCAGTCCTGTTTGTCGCACCACGGAGTACCTCATCATCATCATTCCCAGCCTTGATCCTCCCACTGCTGGGAATAGGCCTCTCTCAATGAATGCCATTTACCATGGTCCTAAACTATCTCATCTACATTCGACCCGCGAACTTTCTGATGTCTTCTATCCATCTTACTAACGGACAAATTAATAATTACCTACAGTAGTAATGAAAGCATTATCAAAATCGTTTCGTTGGTATCTGATAAATTGCTTACATCTCCTTTATAAAATTAACATTGGAATTAAATCAAACATAAATCTTAAGTACCTAAGTTTTTTTATACATAAATAAATCTTAAGTTATTTATTGCTAACGGAGTACCTAATAAATAATAAATTGTAGCAATACAGCTAAGACAATGACTCGAGCAACAATCTTGTACCTTAGTATTATTTCTAAATAAAACCGGCCAAGTGCGAGTTAAACTCGCGTGAAGAGGGTTCCGTACAATTGATTGAATTCTTATAGGTTTTCCTGTAATCTTTAAGCAATGAACTATATTTCGTATTTTCTTTCAAAATTTTAGGCTCAGTAGTTTCGGAGATCAGGGTGGGGGTGGACAATTTTCGTCTTCTTTCATGAATAAAATCAAAACTATTTATTTTATAATTATAACAAAAATATATTTGAGGTCCTCATAATGAGCCCTTTCATTTAATATATAACACAGTAAGGTTTGCAAAACTTTTTATTTCAATTTCCTAATTTATCCCAAGAAAATGACCCTTATTTAAAAAAAAATATTTATTTACTTTGCACATATGTGTTTGGGTCATAGGATTACACCATCCTACCAAATTTCACCTGATTCGGTCCAGTAGATTCGGAGCAAATTGGCTGTGACAGACGGACGGACAGACAGACGCACGAGTGATCCTATAAGAGTTCTGTTTTTTCATTTTTTGTACGGAACCCTAAAAAGTACCTATGTACCTACATACATAAGTACTACTTTATCTAGGTCATTTTAAGTAGACTTTCATTCTCAGATCAGCCAATATTCATTGTCAGGTCTTACATAACACCTAGATAAGTATTACATCAATATAAACTGTCTGTCTGACTGTCCGAACTTTTCAGGTCTCTCGCCGAGTATGTGGTAACACCCCTGGACCAGCCGCTTCTCCTAGCCAACTCCACATGCATCGACAGATCCCTTCCCACCATTGTGTACACCTTCGGCTACCGGGGTCGCGTGGCCGGCCCGGCAACCACGGCCGTTATGACCGCCTATCTGGCGAAGAAGAAGAGAAACGTTGTCCTACTGGACTGGGAAGAGGAAGCCAAGAGTGGCCTGCTTGGCATACCACTCGGGTATATGCTGTCAGCTGCTCCTAAATCTCGGAAGGTAACTTACATCCTAGTGTTGGGAAACTATCTTATTGAGAGAATTTTGCTCACTCAATTGAAGCTACCTTATTTTTATGATTACAACGACATGGAAGTGACATACCCGTAATAATTCGAACCACGGTCTAGACTAGATCATTACAATATAATCAAATTAAAATAACAGCCAAAAATTAAAAATAATTTTCGACATTTCCATACAAAAGTGTGCAGCCGCCCGGGCGATTTGTATGGAAATGTCGATTGTTTTTTGGTTTTTTGACTGTAATTTTAATTTCATTATACTTTAGTGATCTAGTATAGCGCCCGTGTTTCGATTTATTACGGGTATGTCCCTTCCACTTTGTATATAGGGAGAGAGGGATAGCGAGTTGCTGTTTTGTGAAATGAGAATACCGATCAAGCAACTCAATACAGTATAGTTACGTATGAGTAAGTACTGTATTTTGATCAAATAGCTTTTACATCACGACTCCATCCACTCGTATATTATATCTTAGTAATCCCGAAAGAATCTTATATATTTGAGGACATCTATCTATATGCCAATCCAAATCCATTCCGTGATTTTCATAATCATCTATACAATCTTCGAAGTATACAATCATCTAAATATTAAAAAATGCCGTAGTCTTTCACTGTGTTAATTTTTTCTCAGATTGGAGACAATTTGGGTGAAGCGCTAGTGACCTTAGCCCAAGCTGGGCTCAACATGACCCAAGTGCACCTCATAGGCCATTCCCTGGGCGCTCATATCATGGCCTTTGCCGGAAAATGGACACGAGAAAATGGTCACGTGGTGTCGCGGTAAAGAAACCTTATTTTTTGGTAACTTATTTATCTGTACTATCGCTACTACCTATATAAAATTCATCAGAAAAAGTTAAGACGATACACGGTGTCCAGTGCCAAAAGTGGCAGTTTTTCGCAAAAATGCAAACTAAAGCTTAACGTTCTTACTTTAAACAGTAAACAGTGGTTTATAAAATAGTTTGAAGGGTTATCTAGGTTTAACTAGCTCAAAATTTTAAATGATATCTCCGTTTCCTAACAAATAATTTAATTTAAATGGGCAGCACTGGACACCGTGTATCGTCTTAACTTGGGTTGCCTAATTGTAGGCTTACCCCGATTGCTGCATCCTTTGAACCTCTATGGCCAAAATAATCTATAAAGATGAATAAGACGAATAAATTCGATAAAAATTTTTCGTCCTTCCATACAAAATACGTTTGGCTAAACGCTGATTTGTATGGGAAGGCGAATTTTTATTTTAGTTTTTCGTTAATTGTTTTTATGGAAAGTAGTTCAGTTTTATTAACTGAACTTGCTCCAAAAATTTGGATGGTGGTTGAAAAGTCAGCCTGTATAAATAGTTATCAGTACAGCATGGAACCCTGCAAGAGCACTACAATATATATTTAAACAAACATAAAATTATATTAAAACTAATCTAAATAATATTAATAACATATAGTCACAATTCATAAAAGCAATGTCAATAAAAAAAGGACTTCATCTCAATGTTGCATTAATTAATTAAATATTGATGTTAATTGCTAATAAATACATATTTGGCAAAAAACTCTTCTAGATTATAAAAACATTCATTTATCAAATAATCCTTGAGAGATGTTATGCTTTTTTATCTTTTTCAAGTACAATATGCTCAGGTATTTTACTGTATATTTTTACACACATCACCAATGTACTTGAGCTAACCATTTCTAGTCTGCTAGATTTTCAGTATATACAATATTAATCTATGTGGTAGATGGAAGGCTTAGCTTTCCTTCGAAGAGTGTGTTCATGTTACCTACATATGCTCTCAGAGATTCCCGTCAAATCAAAGTTAATATTTTATATTCAATAAGGTGGGGTCGACAACTATAAGTCTACTTATAGTGAAAGTTTTGTAGGTCGTTTATATTTAGGTATAACCTTATTTACAACCAGCCTTAATAAATAAATCATTAAATTTACGAAATATGGCACAAGTATCTAATAATATAATTTTATTAATGAGATGAGGACGACCGTGTGTGTTTTAAGTTTATTTTTTTATGCATGTCGGCGAAATCGATGAAGTATTTTGCCGCTATACTCCATTTAGTTAGGTAGGTATTTAAATAAATGTAAACAATCTTGACATGTCTTTTTATTGCAATATATACTTTACAAATTACAAATTAATTATGTAATGAAATAATTTATAAAATAATTAATTTGTAATTTGCAAAGGTATTAATTTATAAAGTGTATATTTTAATACTGGAAGGAAAGAAGAGAGGCCTTTGCCCAGCAGTAGGGCATGCATTGCAGAAAAAAAAATATTTTACTAAAAAGACATGTCAGATTGTTAACATTTAGGTAGGTATTTAAATGCCTTATACAAATGAAGTATAATCATTAATTACGATCTGCGCTCAACGGTACTTGTTTAATATGATGTTGATACGCTACCACCTAGGTACGTTTATTTCGCCAATCATTATCTTAGTTAGTACGTCAAAAACAGCACAACATATCAATCTTGCTTGACTGGATAAAAAGTGTAGTGGTAATGTCAGTAATGTGATGTAATATTTTTAAGAAATAGATACCTAGTTATTTGGGACTGTTTTGTAATTATGTACCTAACTAGGTATATGTACACAGGTAATAGCAGGCCTGGTCACTCCCCGTTTAGGTATTAAATTAAGTAAATATACCTACATTATTATTATGCGCGTAGCGGCCCCTCGGAGTGGTAAATTTAGTTATACCACAGAATAGAAACTAATATTCACGTACAGAAATCTCATTCAACAAAGAAATTTTAAGAAATATACTTAATGTGGTAAGCGAAATGGTTTAATTTAAATCACGTCAGAATTCAGCACCTTTTCGTTTAGATACCCCTGTCCCTAGACGGAACTTTCAGTATGTCCGTCTGTCCGGCCACGGCTTAACTCAGAGACTTGTATTGTTTTTCGCGTGTACTCCATTGTGATGGGTATCTAACGATACCCATATAGTCTTTTAAAACCAATAAGGGTTTGCAAAGACAACTTTTCGATTTATTGACCCGTTTTCGAAATAGTATTAAACTAGTTCTTGTTCGAATATATTAGCGTACTCCTCTAACAGCTAAACCAGAACATAGTACTCAGCGGCTAAATTATTAGCTTGAAAAATCTCAAAAAGTCATATACTCGTAGTAGTTTACCTATGTACTGAACTTAGGAAAACTATGCCGACTCAATTAGCTTTGTTAATTAGAGTTACACTATCTACCTATTTGAAGAAAAGAAATTCACACAAATTATCTACATAATCTTAAAAAAGTTGTTAAAAATGTGTTTCCTTATTGTAACGTGTAACTTCGGAACTCTACTCTGAATGTCGCCCGATACGCACTTGGCGATTTTTGCTCCTGTAGGCATTATTTTAAATAATATTTTTAATGCATTATTGTACAAAAGAGGATGGGCAGAAGTGATGGGTACAATGGTTTTCTTTCTAGTGTAACAGGTCTTGACCCCGCTCGAGCCTTGTTCGAGGGCTCACTGACGGTGCAATCAGGGCTGGACCGGACGTGCGCCCGGTTCGTGGACATAGTGCACAGTGACCCTGGCGGCTACGGCACCAGCAAGTCCACCGGCACCGTGGACATCTGGCCCAACTACGCCGGCAGCGGAGGCTCTCAGCCCGGCTGTCCTAATGGAGACTTTGATATGTTCTCCACTGAAGGTAATACCTTAGGTATTATTAGTCTCATGTCATATATTTTCTTATTAGTCATCATTATCATGTCTTGTCGTATCCTATCTCTTTCTCTCCTCGAAGCTTTTTCAATTTACTAAGTTGCAAGGTAACCTGAACTAATTTTCATTTTTACTTTCTCCCATCTCATTTAGGCTTGCCAACGAGGTAATGTAAATACAAATAGGAGTAAGTTACATACAAGTAGATAAAATTGACTTACTCTACGTCTAAGGCCTCGGTCCACGTATCCGGTTTGCGTCCGGTTTGCGCCGTGACGGCACGCCGGACTGGTGTCCGGTCGGTCAGTCATGTCATGTATGAAGCCTCGAAGTGTGTCCACCACGTCGCCGCCGGCGACGGCGCCGCGCCGTCACGGCGCAAACCGGATACGTGGACACGAGGCCTAAAAGTACCTGAATGGGAAGATTAATTAGTCTTTCGTGTATAAAAAGAATAAGTCATTATTTTTCTAGGTAGGTACTTGGTCCTTTAGATATCCACCCACAGACACCAATAGGTAGAGTGGAGGAATTAACAATCCTACGAAGGCCCTACAATTCGCATTATGACTGAAAAAATATTTTTGGCCCATCGGTTAGATTATTAAAAAATAATGTACACATATTTTTTCTTTTCTCTGAGAAACAATAAATGACGAAGATACAGCGAATTTAAATTTCGCATGACGTCACGATTTTTACACATCGGTGACCTCACAATCACAAGCCCCCACTCTAGAACCTAGATCTTTGTGAATTTTTACTGTTTTGATAAACAAAAAAAAATGGGTACATTATTTTTGGATAATCTAACTAACGGACTAATTTAAATAATACTTTTCTGACCCAGACATCAACCCTATTAGGTACTAATGTTTCACCTTCCGCATTTTCAGACGACTTTAGTGCAGAACGTGACGATGCCGAACATGACCATAATACGCCAACATTACAAACGATCATTAAATCAATGAAGCCCAGTGAGTCACTGTAATTGGCATGTCTTCAAAATTACTCACAAGCTTCGCTGCTTGCTGCTAGGTACACGCTAAAACGTTTAAATGATACACCTACAAATTCATAAAAATATCTCTATCTTTCACCACCTAAGAATACTCATTTTATCAATGGAAAATATTTTTACTGCGTTTGTGTTGGGTATTTATTTTATTACTGGCCAGCTGTTGCTCGCGACTTCGTCCGCGTGGACTTCATAGCGTTTGTATCGAATAAATGTTAGACATGATTCTTTAAATTGATATAACTTTAGGTAATTTAAGTTTAGTAAAACATATTATAGTGGTGGTTGATATTATTGAGGTACCTATTTATTTTATTGGTATTGGCTTGCCAATGTAAGCGAGCTATAAAATTTCAAATGGAGCAGGTTTGAAAAGATTCGCTGTTCAACAGGTAGGTACATTAGGTTCCTAAATTGTCAAATTGATACGTAAGGCAGGACTGCTCATATAAACAAGAAGCCTTAGATTGATAGCCAAAAAACTGGTAGGTACCTACAATCAGATCGTAACGTGATGCGAAATTTAAATGCGCTGTATCTTTGTCTTTATTAGCTAATCACAGAAAATAAAAAATACGTACAAAATATTTTTTTATCATAATCTACCTGATGAGCCAAAGAATCCACATCCATATTATTTTCTACAAATTATGTAATATTTTAGGCAGCTGTAACATTCCTATCCATATCCATCCTCAATAAATCTAGTTTATTTGTAGTGTAGTACACTAAGTAAATAATTTTTCCAAATCAAATGTTAATATTCCAGTTTAAAGTCATTGTTATTATCTCATTCCATGATTTACAACTAAAGTACTCAATTACAATAATAAGCAATAAACTGTAGTTACAATAAGTACATGTAGAGCAGAACCAAACATTTACCTAATCCTAATACCAGTTACCAATACCCTTACCTATTTCATAAATTTTAAACAACAATGTATTATTTGGCAAATAGAGTCAGTCAAATAGTGTATGCAAGAGAAGTTAGTTTTTTGTCCTTCATAAGGGATATGATTTTTGACATTTTTATCCTTGAAACGGTTTATACCTCCTATACATATAAACCGTTTCAAGGATCCGGCAACGCGCCACAAAGGCCGCGTCTTTGAAGAAGCCGGCACCGCGTTGATCGATGATCTACAGTCATCAAAATCGACCAACAGACGGACATTATTGGACCAAACTTGAGCATCTACTAATTTCCAATCTTGTCTCTCCTTGGCTAATGACGCAAAAACATATGAAAAACAATTAGGTAGGTTACCTACCTAAATCTTCTTATTTCTTAAATTCGTTCGCATTCTTTCTTACACCCTGTTGCCGGTACCGTTGCATACCTGTGACAAGTATTTTTCTAAGGCCCAGGGCCCAGTCAGGCCTCGTAGCTGACCAAGCAAAATAGTCGAGTCGAATTGCCTCATTTAGGTCTTGTATTATGCATGATGTGGGGCATTTCGGGCATGACAATAAGTGGTTCATTGATTGGACAACACCACACTCGCATTTGTCGATTTTGGAGTGACGCCACCTAACACGATTTTCTAGACATCTCGCAACACCAGTTCGGAGTCTATTCAAAGACTTCCAGACTGCCCAGGAGAGGTCGGCTCCCGGTGGAAGTTTCTCAGCAGGCGGAAGATCAGAGGGTGAGCCCGGGAATTTATGGTCCCATAGCTCTACTCTAGACTTAGCGGCTTCTTTTGCATCGATGGCTGGCGGTCTGAGAAAGCTGTTACGGCTTTTCAGACGTGTGGGTGGTGGTACACGGCCAAAGACTGGATGCCTGCCATCGTGTGTCTGCCTGTGTCCTTTCACAGCACAAGCCGCGTTTCTTCGTACACTAGGCGGAGCTATTCCTCAGTAATTGCTCGGTAGAGCTACGTTACGCTAAACGTGGCTAATCACTAGTCACCATGCGACGCTTATCTGTTGAGTCAGGGCTATACTATAACCAGCACTAAAAGGCTTTATTTATAATAAAGGTTTATATCAAGGTTTATAGACAGATAAATTAACAACACTGCTTAAAAAACAACCTTGGAGATACGAGTAGTTACGCATGCGTTTTTTACCTAGCAATTTTTACTAAACATAGAAAAACACCGTTACTACTAAGATGCAAAAGGTAAAAGTTTAGCTTCAAATTTATGCCTATAAGTACGTAAAAGAAATCAGCCTTGGCGTGAAGCGAGTGGTAGTAGAAATAAGTTTGGTCTAAGGGTGAATAAATCAAAGATGCCATAAAACTTTCTATATGTAACGTAACTTCCAGACCTGTGCAACCACGACCGCTCGTGGCAATACTTCGTGGAAGCCATCGCCCACCCCACCGCGTTTCCAGCAGCTGCCGCGCCCAACTATGACAGCTGGACAAGCTCCAGCGGGATAACTGCGGAGACAATTTATTTGGGAGACTTGACTAATCCAAGGTTAGTAACACTATTTGGTCCCTACTACTGCAATTAGATACCTATTCCTTGGGATCGAAATATATCGCAGAAGTAGGTTACATAAAAAAATTGTACACCTTAAATCAGATATACATATATTTAGCATACCTAAAGCTACCTATTGATTTAAGGTGAATATGGAAGCAAATGGCCTTAAAGTGGCGCCCTCATTTGAAATAAATTCCTCCTCCTTCAGTCGTCTGCTCACTGCTGAGCGTCGTGATGTGCCCGACCTAGCTTTCTAACGATCTCTTTCCATTTGTTGCAATCTTTTGCCTGTTCCAGTGCCTTGGAGATCTTGGTGTTCAGGTATTCTTTTATTTGGTCAGACCATCGTATCGGGCCGTCCAGGATTATTCGCAACATGCGTCTCCAGCACCACATCTCAACATCATCAATCCGGCGCCGATCAGCTGCCTTTATGGTCCAGGTTTCTACGCCATACAAGAAAATGAGAAATACTAATGTTCTAACCATATATATTTTAGTCTTTTTCGGTATGTTACGGCCTTTCTATACTTTTCCTAGTTGGGTCATCGCTGATTTCGCCATACCGATGCGTCGTCGCTTGATTTCGTCCTCGGAGCCACCTTTGTTACATATGCTCGAGCCTAGGTAAATAAATTGCTGCACGATATCATATTGCCCGAGTAGGTGAACGTGCTCAAGAATATTGGCTCGGTCGACTATCATCATTTTAGTTTTGGCCTGGTTGATCATAAGTCCCATCTCCTGACTGACACGTTCCAACCGACTCATTAGCCGTACCATATCTGTTTCGTTGGCGGTCAGTAAAGCCGTGTCATCAGCGTAACGAAGATTTGAAATTTTCAGGCCTCCCACAGTGATACCACCATCCCATCCCTCCAATGTTTTGCGCATGATATACTCGCCATATATATTAAACAGAATTGGAGAGATGATGCATCCTTGCCTTACTCCTTTCTCGAACTGAAATTCAGTTGATCTTGTTGAGCCTATCTTGACGTTTGCATGACCCGCAACATATAAGTCTTTGATGAGAGCAATCAAATGGGCGGGCACTTCCATTTCATTTAGAACTTGCCACATATGGGTCCAATTCATACAGTCAAATGCAGTTCAATAATCGACGAAACATATTACTGCTGGGATGTTAAACTCGTAACATTTTTCGATGATATTCATATTCAAAATCTTAAAAAAAATACCATCCTTAAGTAGGCCCCTACGTTCCATGTTCCAATACGATGTGGAAGGCGGGCCTTAAGATCTTTTTTGTGGCCATCAGTAGCATTTGCTATCGTTCGGGCCTGATGACTAACCCGTACGGAGCCTTCGGTAGCCAATTTCAAACTCAAGGACCCGGGTATCCTTGAGCGCCGGTTGTCAGGCGGGTCGTCCGACCTCGCATATCTCTTTTCTCTGTTTCACATTGTTGAGGTCGGGACATTCTCTTGGGAGAACTAGTCGTATTGGTTTCCCCTTGCCTTCTACGCCAGGATGTTTAGAAGCTTTTTAATTCCTCTAGGCCCCTGTAGCCTTTCCTTTCTAGGGCAAGCCCTGTAAGGGTTCGGGTTATCATATCCGCCGCCCGATACTCGGCGTTGTCAGCTCGTTTAGCACCACCCAGAGGACACGTGCAGGGTTGTGAAAGGTATTTCCTGCGGACGTGAGCGACTCCATCCTCCTGAAATAAATTTCACACTTCAAGGCCATTTGCTTCTATATTCACCTTTTTCGGTCAATTGCAAAAAAACTCTTGCAATTGTTAGTTTACTCAATACTTATATGTCTGCATTATGAAAACGACAGTTAGTAACTTAGTAACCTACCTATATTACCACTAAGCAAGTTACTACGAATTTAGGTTGTTAAAAAAATACTTGAATTTGAAGCTGTGACCTCCAGCGTAACTATTTATTAATCATGTTCGAGCTTCTTTTAGCTAGCTAATTCATGTCTCGCTCGAGGCATTTCTACCAGCCCCAAATGGTGTGGGTGGTTCTAGAATTAATAAGTGCGGGGCAAAAACTGCAGCCAATACGTGGTTATGTTAGATAACGGACATAACTCTGTACGATGATCGATATTTAACGTCTAACGAAATATACTGAAACAATTTTAAATCTATTTAGTACATGATACTGAACCACTTTCTCCACGAAACAAAGGCCAAAAAATATTTTTCATATTTAGATATACGAAATATGAAAAATATTTTTTTGCCTCCCTTACAAATTGACTGATCAGCTGATCCGAGCACACCTTTAGAATAGTTTCAGTATATTTTGTTAGACCCTGTACACTTTGTACATTTTAAGGTATTTTAAAGCTATTCTACCGATGGATGTTTTTTTTTTATTAAATAATTTTACGGCTCTGGATACAAGTCCTTTAGAGCCTATCTTTAATTTTGTCCTTTATTCCTAATCCTAACACGACAATCAAAGGGTGGTGTAGGCCTTTGACTGCTGCAGGGGAGCTTCTGGCGACAAATCTATACGAATCGACTGGTTTACATAGACGATTGAGTGGCGGACGACGCACGAAGACGCCCACACAGTCCGCATAAATATCACTACAGCCGTACTATGACTGTCCACTTTAACTATTTCACACATTGTTCATGTCATGAGCATTTATAACACCAAACAATACCAATTTCATATTGTAAAGTCCACTAAAATCAATTTGTAAATAATTTAAAGCAAACCCCAACCGAACCCCTTGACATCCCGCCAAAAACTCTCAATGGATGATCTAGCTGTTTTTTTTTTATATTTTTTTTATCTAGCTTTGTATAAAGGTGTATTTCTTACCTCTGTATGTGCATAATACTTATTTCCAGGGCCAGAGGGAACTTCTACTTGATCACGAATTCCAAGCCACTTTTCGGGAAAGGGCGAGACGGGCTCAAACCCGAAGATAACCAAGCGCGACGTCGACGACACTCCACTCTCACGAAGCTACTAAAGTATCTGAGATGATACTTGGTACGCACCGTACGGTTTACTATGAGTGTCATTACTAGAACTGTAAGATTAGTGCTATAAACATTTATTTAAAGTTGACAGAGAAAAGTCGCCAAAATGAAGTGCGGTGAAAATCGAAATTACACTAACACAATCATTCGGTGGCGCCATCAATTCAACGGTCCTTTAGTTGTCGACCTATAAAATCCAAAGATTTTTGAAACTTTATGTTCACATTCAAATAATACAATAACTACTTGTTGATCTGGTGTTTCATTTTTACAACCTTGTTAGTTTCACCACAGATCTGCATATACTCCTAGATAAAGAAAGTTCTTCAATTTGTATGAAAACCTGTCGTGCCAATTTTCAATACAATATTTAATAAGAAATTCGCTTACAAACGAAAGGAATCTTTTTTATTACTTCCTCCGACGTCTTTCGACGAGTTTCTACGACTCAAAACGACAGATTTAGGTATTTTACAGTAGAGTTCAATGTCCGATCTAATCAACTGACATACACGGACTAAAAGTGACGATTCTAAATGAAGTCAATTTGACGTCAAATCGACACGCAAATTCATACAGAGGCTGCGTCTATCTTGATCTATGGTCTGTGAGTTTCACCTTTACCGTTGTCTGTGTGTATTATTCGATCGAGTTGAAACTTCACATACTTATGTAAGTTGGGTGACAATGCAATATTATGGTACCAATGACCTGATCTCACGATGAAGCCGGAAGGTGGCCACGGCATCTCTGTGATAAAACAACATAACTCCACCGAGCTTGGTCTCAATTGTTACGTCTCGAGGAGCACTTTAAACTTTTTAATTCATTGTTTTAGATAAAAGCTTGATTTTACGTATTTCTTATTTCTTCTTAATTACGTATTTCTAATCAGATTAAAAATGCAATGTGTCTAGTATCATAATCCGCAGTGTGTCTATGACCTGCTTAAAAAGATAGATAATACGTTTAATTTGTACTACTAGGTATCTATTTATTTATTTAGTTATTAGTATAATAAATATATGTAGGTATATCGTTGGATACGTACCTACCAAAGAAAGATCATAATTTGTCAGGAATTGCATAGTTTAAATAATACCAGAAAATATGGTTTATTCATCTTGATATTTATTGTATATTTCTCACATGAGGTTTATTTAATAAAATGGAGCATTCTAAATCAGCATCTTATTTACAAAATGCACAAGTAAGTAATTTACAAACACATAATAACATGTAGTTTATGAAACTGTCACATAATGAGGGGTACTAAAATATGTAATACATTTCCTTAGTATGTAGTATCGATCATGATGAGCGAGTTCATACTCCGACTCGCATATGGCCGTATGGCTGCGCCTGCGACCACAACCCATTTAGAAGGCTGAATCCGCGCCTGTTGATCGGGCGTGTTTATCCATCACCGTTGGACAAAATCATGCTACAAAATAGGAGTACGAAAGTATAGTAGGGGTACTGTTTAGGGGATGTTTAGGGCTCCCCCCCCCCCTTGAACATCTTACGTAATTAATGGACGCCCCCCTTTGACGAACTCCGTGGCGTAATGGTTAACACGCTAGACCGCTAATCTGGAAGTTCTGGGTTCGATCCCCAACCAGGGCAAGTTGGAAAATGGCCTTTTTCAAATTGTCCTGGGTCTTGGGTGTTTATCTATATATGTATTTATCATAATAATATAGTATCGTTAAGTTAGAATCCCATAACACACGTTTAGAACTTACTTTGGGGCTAGCTTAATCAGTGTGATTTGTCCCTATATATTTATTTATTATTATTTATTTATTTATTCTATCTTTCACATAAACGTACAATATATGTGTAGTAGAAGTGCGAAGCCTAGCGTTAGCGTTGCTAGTCTAAAAAGGACTATTAAGGGCCCGGTCCTTATTTTTAGTGATTTTGACTTCTTTTTCGGAGCTGATTAGAGCCAAACATTGACAGTACGTAAGTACATAGATCTCGTTGGAGCCAAACTAATTTAGTAACAATATGTTAAATTAAAGTTTATTTAAGTATTAAAAAAGTGAAATAGACCATTTATTGATTTTCATTGTAATAGTTTGTTTGATTCCAAATAACCTGAGACGTGACGTGACACGTCAATTATTTGCGGTGCGCGACGTTCATGTCTTTGTTGTTTACACGGAATAAAGACGAAGGAAAATTCTAAAAATTGACTGAGGAGATTTTAGTACTTTTTTTTAATTCTAAGAAAAACTTAGTAAAAAAGGTTAAACTTTGAAGAAAATATAAGCGAATACGTCGTCGTATACGACGTTTATAGCGCATACGACTGAGTTAAAAAATAAAAAATACACATATATAAAGATTGATTCATTCTTAAACACGAACAATAAATAAATAAAAATAACTTGTCTTTTGTAAAAAGATAGAAAAATTTAAAGTTCTCTGAAATTCTCAAATAAATATGGGAACGAAAACGCTGATAAGGCAGACCGCTCACTGCGCTTCTGAATTCATCTAAATTCGTCTCCAGTGTGCATGTTCAATACAGCGCAATGCGTATGTGTAGACAGAAAATATAGATTTGGGTGTTCAATCTAAAATTCGCATGGTCGAAGAACGCAGTCTTAACCTTTATGGAAAGGATATTCCTTTTGCCATGTAATACTAGCGACTCGCCCGGCTTCGACGGGTAGGTGTTGTCTGTCATCAATATCGTCTAGTTCTTCTCGTGTCGAAAGCTAAAAATGTTATTATTTTTTTTTCCTCCAGAAGGTTGCCACTTTCACAGCGTTGTGTGTAGCCTCACATAGGTCACTGGTGGGGCACGATGGGTAGGAGCGGAGGTGTGACATAGTCTGGTCGTTATGGCCACACTGACACTGTATTGCAGTTGGGTCAATATAACCAAGTCTATCAATCTAGTTACAATACATTTCAATATAAACATCGCAGCATCTTTCCATGTTCTGGTATTGGAATGTTATCAGCTTAAAAACTACACGATTTTCTTCATCTCGGTTCGGTAAACTATCCTCGGTTCGAAGTACAAACAGGATCTATCTGATGCTTTATTTTGTGACATATCATTATCACAGGCACTTTAAAAATCCAATTCACTAAAGTGTCAAATCCATGTGCGACATCACATCACACTATAGGCCAATAGGTTCCCATTTCACAGGCATCTTATGCTATGTGTGACTAATTATATCCTCTTTGATCAACACACTGGTTAGGAATGGTTAGGGTCTGTGGTTAGGATAATAGGTTCCCGTCTCACAGGTACCTGTGCTAGGTGGGCGACGTGGTGTAGAACCGCTTCATGGTAGCGTCGATGTCGACTAAGGCGGAGCGCGCGTCGTGCGTCGCCGCGCCGATACTCTCGAACGTGCTCGCGAGCCGATCTATGGCCCGCGCCTAAAAATGAACATTACTTTTTATTAATTGCATTAACAAATTAATTTTATTATTACCTAAAAAAAATTAAGGTAAAATTTTCACTTTTATGTTTGCAAAAAATAAAAAATATAAATTCTTCAGAATTGCATTCTGAATCGAATGAGCTCCTATTTTAGGTAAACGAAAACTATTTTTTCGCAGAAAACTCACTTCTTAAACAGACCATCATTCATGTTTGATGGTAAGATGACATCACCTGTATATGTGAGGACTCCGCCAGCCTATCCATCGCTTGTGAGTTAACAAGGGACGCATGCGCCAGCTGAGAGAGGGCTGCAGCCTGATCACTCATCACCTTTACCTGGATATATATACATAAGTACATGGATCAACCAAAAATATTCATACGAAGAATAACATTTTAAATTGCATTAAATAACACATAGTACGATAAAAAATAGTTTTACAGCTCTAATAGTTCACACTTTACACCGAAATCAAAAACAAAACAACAATAGAGTACTTAGTTTTGTTTGAAATCAAAATGAAGTCAAATTATGGTATACACGGTGATTTTTCATCGGTTTTGGATCCGAATGCCACTTCATAAGGATCGTTAGTAAGATCCAATTACCTAGTCAAAATAAAAATTCAGAAACTCGAAAGTAAAAACGTGAGAACAATTTAGTAGCGTAACAAAGTCCGTCCTTCGTCGCGAGTACCTACGTATCGAGTTCATCGGGGTCACGCGGCAGTTTTGATAAGGTCGTAACTACGTCGCATGGTTTTGATTGAAAATCATTTTCGCAACTTTTCGTCACATGGTCACGATCGAAAATCATTTTCGCAATTTTTTATCTAATGTCGTACACAAATTTGGATTACGTATAGGGATAAAATTTATTTATTACACGACATTTTTTTTTTCAACACCAATGAAAATTCGGCGTGTATGTAATAATTAGTAGACATGGAAATTAGCATTCGTTTGTATTCGAAAATGGGATGATTTCCGAGGGACATTGCACTGTATGTAAGTTCACAAACTTGTGTACATACATTATGTAATATCAGATGCCTCTGGTAGTGCTAGTGCAAGATCAAAGTTGCATGTCGGCGGTCTAGTTTTGCGAGGCCTTAGGCCAATAGGCGTAGGAAGGGTAAAAGATCATTTGGCGCATTATTATTGGAATTTGGAAATGCAATCTCGTTCTCGCGAGATCTCGGCCATATTTACCGAGATTAATCGGCCAAAGACCTAACGAGATATCGCAAGACTAACGAGATTTCTCTTCCGTCCGTTCCCCCGTGACCGCCGGATTTCGCGATCTAAATACCCCAAGTGTTTTGGAATCCGAGATGACGTCTGAAGTTTAGAAAAATAAAACTTATTTCGCTTATTATAACATCTTGTGCAAGATGGCCGCCTGTTTTTTTTTAATTGGAAGATCTTGGCTTCTCCAAAATCTCGTGGATTGTTCTCTCTATATCTTGACTTAAAAAAATAAATACATATTTAAAAATTATATACATACCTACTACCATAAGATTAGTATATATTTAATTAATAAACAGATGTTCATACCAATTTTTCCATGATGGCTACTTGTCTTTCATCAGGATCAACAGATTCCTCAAAACCTAGTGCAGGTTCAGTTTCCACCATATTTTCATCAACTGGTACATCAAAGTAGGGTTCTTCGACATATTGTGACTCTTGTTTTACCGACGAGTTACGTGTTTCTACAACAGCAATAAAAAGGGTTTTAGTACTTTACGAAGGTAGGCAGTACCAGTGGCGCCCTCATAATAAAATAAAAGGATTATTTCAAATTAGGGTAATGGGTACCACTGGAGCTAAAAGACATGAATAAGTGTTGGGACATAAAGAAAATTTTAATAATATAGGTATGTACATACAGTGTTTGCAAACATTGGGAAACAAATGTATAGTCATGCCGGAGACCGGCAGTTGTGGTAGACCCAAGAAATGCTGGCTTGTCGTCGTCAAGGATGATATGCGTGCCAATGGTCTTACAACCAAGGATGCTGAAAATCATGCGGAATGGAGAAGGAAAAGCTGGAAAGTGGACCACGGGGCTTTGCAGTATTATAGCTAGAGAAAGAGTGTTTGCAAACATTGTCGGCGGCAGGCCGCCATCAGATTTTATCAGAATAAAGGCGGCGCCGTCTCTTTCAAAATCAAAGGCACCGGCTGTACACTCCCAGAGTAAATAGGGGCATCACACCTCTGCATTGCTACGCTTACTCGACAAGCTGGGCTGGCTCAAGTGACAACAATGTATCCAGTCCACAAAAGTGGAGACACAGAAGAATATCGATGCCTCCCTCACCTGCAAGGGGCTTAAATGAACAGCTTAGGCACGGAAAAATGCCCAGGGAACCAGGTGAACCAGGGCATCACACCGAGGGTTTGTATTTCCATAAAGATTGATCTCAATAGCTAATCTTTTATGATTAACACTCAGTGATTTGAAGCTAATACTTCATGTATTTTAAACTGTCCATTGTTTTAATAATTAAAAGAAATTAATGAGTAAAAAGATAAAGGTATTTATTATTTTCATATAGTTCTTAAATTAGTTTGCGGGTGTTGTAAAACATTTCAACAAACAAACTGCACAAGTTTTATATGTTGCAATAAAAAGTAATAAATAAATTGATATTAGGACAGTCTTTAAACCTGTTTGGTGTTGAGGGGTAAGAAAAATAATTTTATTTTTAAATGAAGGAAGAAACTTACTAGGAATATCATTGGCTAGAAACAGGTCCCATATCTTTTTCTCGATGTTTGACGACAAACTATTGGTGTCCCCACCTACTGACTGAACTTTTGCTCGGACAGTTGACTTCTTATCAGCCCAATACTGTAAAAATAAGATAACATTTTTTTATATATTTTTTTTTTTTTTTTTTTTATTTAATTGGTTCGCTAACTGGCTGAACAACACACAAATCTAAGCATATACAAATTAGAGCATATAAGTTGCCAACCTACTTGGAGCGAACACAGCATGCACATTTGATAAACAGCTCTCAGTCGTTTTAAATTGAAAATTACATTACATTACAGTAATTATAAAATTATTTAAGTCATAAATTAAATTACATTGCAAAATTAAATAAGGTTTTAAATTATATTAAATAAAAAGTTACATAAATAATTAAACTTTAAATTGGGATTGCATGCTTGTGTAAAAAATAATTAATCATAAAAGAATTTTTTAATCATATTGGCCGATGCACCGAAGATATCAATTTCATTACATATATTATTGTAGTTTGCACTCATGCGATTCAACGAAGAATGCTGGCGGTAATTCGTTCGACAGATGGGCAAATTAAAAGTGACTCTGTTATGTAAGCGACTGCATGATCTCGGAACAGATAAGGTAAATCTTCGGAGCAGATCAGGGCTGTCAATTTTGCCTTGAATAATCTTAAGCAAGAATATTATATCAGCAGCCTGTCGCCTACGTTCCAGAGGGACAATTTTGAAATGGTTAAGTCTAGATTCGTAGGATGCTAGGTTCCGACAGTTATTAAAAGAAAAGGTAAGATGATATACAAATCTTTTTTGTATGCCTTCAATCCTCTTGATGTGAATGGCATAGGATGGATTCCAAACGGGACTGCAATATTCAATCAAGCTTCGCACATAACAATTGAAGAGCATAATGGGGATCTCAGGTTCTTTGAAAATTTTTGTTTGGCGCATGACAAAACCGGCTAATTTTGAGGCTTTCTTTACAATGCATTCAATGTGTTCTCTGAAATCTAGTTTTTGATCCATTATAACTCCCAGATCGCGAATGCTATCAGTTTCTTGAAGCGGAGTACAGGCAATTTTATAAATATTTATTTTAGACGATTCTAATTTCCGAGAAAATTTGATAAAAGAACATTTTGTGGGGTTTAAGATCATTCCATTTGTTTGGCACCACGAGCTGATTTTGTCTAAATCTTTATATATATATATATACATAGATACCTAGTTCTTGACTTCCTATTCCTGTTATATTTCTCTGTTAAACTTACAGTCGAGCATACTAACTGCCATTCCAACTTCCAAAAAAGGAATTGATACAGTTACATACAGGCACAGGTAGGCAGTACCTACGATAAAGGAAATATCATTATGTATGATACAGCAATATATCTGTTTCCTCCAACTGTGGGGGTCTTGTATTCTGAGGTACAACTCTGCTTAGTTCAGATAGGTACCAGTCTCTCACAATCTTCAAAATGTAAGATTGTGGAGAAATACAGAATTTGAAATAAATATCACATAAACATATCACATGGATTGAGGTAGCCCCAAAGTAAGTTTTTAAACTTGTGTTATGGGATAACTAACTCAACGGTACAATATTTTATAATTCTTCTTCTTATTTAAGAGCTTAGTGGCTCTTGTCGGTGGAGTATGCGCCAAACTTCTCGGTTCTCTGCCTTACTTGGTCGTCCTGGACCTCTTCTACCTTTTATCTTTCCTTCTAGTATGTTTTTAAATAAGGAGTCATGTCATATTAAGTGACCATCCATTTTCATTTTATAATACTTATACTTATATTTTATATTACTTATATTTAAATAAATGGTTTAAATAAGAGATTACGAAGACTAACTTTAATCCATGATTTCATAGGTCTGGTTGGACCTGTGATGTTATTGACTATTCTAGTTAACTGGAACCACAGTTTTTTGCTTTCGTCCCGACCCTCAAGCCCCCTCAACTGACCGAGGGCAAGCGCTGGATGTTTTTCCATGAAATCCACAATAGCAACTACTTGTTCCAGGCTTGGACGACTCTGAAATTAAATGAATTGATAGTCATTTCTTTTCATATAAACTTTTTACAAGTTTTAGGACGGAAAGTAATGTGGTTACTATATCTATAATGTGAAGAAGGGGCACCTTTTCCTACAAAAACGCTAGGGATGTGGTAAAAGCAGTACTTTCAAAGTCAAACATTAGATAGGTAATAAATAATATAACATCTTTCTAATTTGTGACATCAGTTCCCGATCCCATGCATAATCAAAACAAATAACAGTGGTAGGTGACACTGAAAATTATGTGATGTGTGTGAGAGTTGATAAAAGATGTATGAACAAAAAAAGCTTCCTTTCCTTGATATCTTACCGCTATGGATCGATCAGTCATGGTTCCTGCTTAAATGCAGCTTAATGATGTTGTAAAAATACCCGAATAAACAAAACTTTTAGGGAAAGTTTTTAAACTCATTTGACAAACTCGAATTCGTTTATAGTAATCTCGAATTTTCGACTTTCCTTCGTAATCACTTCACAACGCGCTCGAGATCCTTTTCGTGAAAAACGTCGATAATTGGATGCGTTCATTCGTTTTGAATTCCAATCCAATCAACACGGCACGGCCGGCCGCCGCCCTCGCGCCGCCGATCCGCCGATCGCGCCCACAAATCGCGCCGCTCTGCACCAAAGAGTATGTAATTCACTGCGTTTTACTCTGCACCAGTACTGCGCACCGCCCAAAGAACAATATATTAGTTGTGTGTGTAATGTTGTGTGTGTACTTGTGTGAAGTTGTGTGTGTACTAATTAGTGGCGGCTAGAGATGGTGATGCGTAATTAGAGACAAATTATTTAGCTTTATTCAACTAAAATTGTACATAGTATAATAAATATAATTGACACCAATAGAATATGACAATAGGGGTAAACATCCCATGGCAACGTTCCATAGATACACATCATTCACCCCCTCTTAGGATGTCTGGTAATCCTCCAGGTAGGCAGGTAGATGTCTGATGCGCGTCGAGCGCCGAACGTCAGGTTGGGGTGTGCCTGTTGACCGTGGCTCCTCTGTCGTTGTTTCCCTAGGGTCGTTCACAGGTATAGATGGTTCCTCGACCTCAGTCTCAGACACATATTCGTCATCCGAGGGAATTGGTGCCAGATGTCTATTTGAAATTGTGCCTTCTCTTCCATCAGGATATCTAATATATGAATAAGTCGGGTTACTTTGCACGAGGTGTCCTTCTTCCACTAAAGGATCATATTTGGATTGGCGCACACTTCTTTTTATTAGAATGGGTCCTGGAGTAGTCAGCCAAGCAGGTAAAGATACTCCATTTGGACTCCTTCGAGGGTGGCCGAACATCCTTTCATGAGGAGTAGCGTTGGTGGATGTACACAGCAACGACCGTATTGAATGTAAGCTTATAGATAGAACTTTTTCCCAGTCTGCTATCTCCAAACTCCTGGATTTCAGACTTAATTGGATCGTTCTCCACAAGGTAAAGTTAAGGCGTTCAACTTGTCCGTTGCCTTCAGGATTGTAAGGAGTGGTCCGGCTACAAGCTATTCCGAGAGACACGAGATATTAGGTAAGTTCTTGTGACAAAAACGACGTCCCTCTGTCCGAGTGAATATACATAGGTGTTCCAAATATATAAAATATTTCATTCAAGCAGTGGATAACTGTACTTGACGTCATGTTTTTGCATGCAAAAGCAAAAGGGAAGCGACTATATTCGTCAATGACCGTCAGTATATATTTATTTTGCGACTTTGACGGGAGTGGTCCTTTAAAATCAATATTAAGCCGTTCTAAAGGAGCCGTTGCTTTAATAAGCTGTCCATTTGTATTCGCATATCGGGGCTTAATTTCGGCGCAAACTTTACAATTGGCAGTCATTTGACGAATGTCATTAATCGAATATGGAAGGTTTTTCGATCGTACCCAGTGATTCATACGAACTATTCCAGGATGACAGAGGTTGTCATGTAAGGTTTTAAGATTGCTTATCTTCATATGCGCACAGACTCTGGTTAATGCATCGGCCACAAAGTTTTCTTTACCAGGGCGATAAATTATGTTGTACTTAAAACAGGACAATTCTAGCCTCCAACGTTCAATCTTCTCATTCTTTATTTTACTCGAATGGACTTGGTTAAACATAAAAGCTACCGACTGTTGGTCTGTTATTAAAAGGAAGTACCTGCCGATCAGATAGTGGCGCCATTTGCGCAAAGCTTCAACTATCGCTGCGGCTTCTTTTTCAATTGAAGATTGTCGCCTTTCTGATTCATTCAGGGAACGTGAGAAATATGCTACAGGCTGGCCCTTTTGAGAAAGAGAAGCAGCAAGGGCATTTTCTGAAGCATCAGTTTCGACAGTAAACATTTCATTTTCATCGATAGCAGTCAGTGATGCTTTTGCTATATCGGCTTTCATTTTATTAAATGTAATCATTGCGATGTCAGAAAGAGGGAAAGTACTGATAGAAAGTAGTGGTTTAATTCTTTCCGAGAAGTTTTGTAACCATCTCGAGTAGTGAGCGAATAGTCCTAATGTTCTTTTAAACGCAGCTGCATTCTCGGGCGCAGGTAAGTCGAGCAAGGGTTTCAATCGGTTTTCATCTGGACAGATAGTATTATTTTTAATAGTATAACCAAGAAGGTTGATAGTTTCTTTATTAAATACGCATTTGTTTTCGCTTAGTGTTAGATTGTACTTAGCGGCAGCCTCCTTGAACTTAGATAAATTAATGTTATGTTCTTCTTTAGTCCTTCCACATACAGTGACGTCATCTAAATATGCAAACGTGCCGCTTAAGTGTTCTTCTTCTATTATATAGCTCAGAGTGCGCTGGAAAGCTGCGACACCGTTGGTTACTCCAAACGGGATTCTTGTAAATTCATACAGTTTCCCATTGGCTTCAAAAGCGGTAAAAATGCATTCCTTTTTGATTATAGGTACTTGGTGATACGCACTTTTTAAATCAATTTGACTGAAATAGTTGTATTTGGCTGCTTTAGCTACAATCGATTCTATCCTTGGTAATGGAAAAGCATCCAATTCTGTATATTTATTTATAGTTTGAGAATAATCTACAACCATCCTCTTCTTGTGTAGACCTCCACCAGCAATAAGGACTTGCGCTCGCCAGGGTGAGATGCTGGGCTTAATGATTCCAGCTTCTAGCAGCTTAGCCACCTCTGTTTTTATAAAACGCTCGTCTTCGGTGCTATGGCGCCTAGATCTGACTGCGATTGGTTTCAGATGCGGAGAGAGGTTAGTAAACAAAGATACTGGTGGTACTGATGCTTCCATCACATTACAAATTCGTAAAGGTTCCTGAGTTCCTCCAAACTCCAGTTCCACTGAAGAGTGATTTTTAAGGATATCGTGACCGATAATAGCATCTGCGCATAAATTGTTGACAATAAGAAGAGGTTTGTGTTTGTACTGATGTTTCCCAAGTTGAATATTGACATAGCAGACACCTTGGACGTGAGATACGTGGCTTAGAGAAGCCAATGTGATAGTTTGGTTGCTAGGTTTTATCTTTAGTCTTAGTATTTCAGTTACACTCTTATTTATGAAACTAACAGAGCTTCCAGTGTCTATCAGAGCATCTGCTTTGAAACCGTTGATGGTAATTGGTGAGGTAGCCTTCCTCAGACTACACGGAGAAGCAGCGGAGATTGCAGACAGTGCGCCATCAGCCTGAATGTTGTCGTCAGTGACTGCATTAGCTCTTTGTGGTGGTTGTTTTGACCGACAAACATTAGCAAAATGACCCTTTTTGGAACAAAGTTGGCAGGTTCCGTTAGCTGCAGGACATTTGATGCGCTGGTGTACATTTCCACCACAAAAGAAGCAACGTCGCTTCGAACTCTGAATGAAGTTGGGCGCTGCAGCTGCTGTGTTATCTGCGACATTAGACTTAGGTAAAGCATTGAGATTTAGTGACGTACTAGTATTGCCCAATGTTTGCGCGTTTATTCCTGCATCTTCAAGAGAAATTGCCAGATTAACAGCTTCTTCTAAACTCAGATTTAATTTTTCTAGTAGTCTCTCCCTTATCTTTTGAGAATTGATGCCTGCGATAAACGTGCCGCGCATAGATTCGTTTTGATGTTCCTCCGCCGTAACCTCCATAAAATGACACTCGAGAGCGAGCAGCTTTAATGCCTGAATGTATTCTTTCACCGTTTCGTCAGTTCTCTGTTTACGCGTTGTCAGCATGTGCCTGGCGAGTATTTCGTTTTTGGGTTTCACATATATTTTCTCCAAAACGGCAATGGCTTCTTTATAAGTTTTGCATGCTCGAATATATGAAAATATCGTTGGAGAGATATGATTAACTAAAAGATTCAATTTCATGGAATCTTTGGCGTCTGGGGCACATTCTACGGTAAGGAAATTGTTAAAAGTGAAATACCAATGCGTCCATTTCAAATCCGATCCAGCAGCGCTAGGTTCTTCATCAAATCGCTCGGGACGAAGATAACGTGACATATTTGTGATACTTGGTCTTTCAGGTTTTGTTTCGTTACTCATATAACATATTTTATATCACTCGTTCAGATAAAAATTAGTTGAATAAATTGATGCGTAATTAGAGACAAATTATTTAGCTTTATTCAACTAAAATTGTACATAGTATAATAAATATAATTGACACCAATAGAATATGACAATAGGGGTAAACATCCCATGGCAACGTTCCATAGATACACATCAGATAGGAAAAGTGTTTATGCCCAAACGGGCATATTGGAAATATTCCCGGAATTTTGGGCATAAATCCATAAATGTCCAAATAAATACCCAATCACAGGGCAGAAATAAAATAAAAGCTAAAAGGCGCTTTTTAGTATTCTGAAGAGCATCTATGCTTTAAAATTCTTGACACCATGCCGCACTAGATCAGATTAGGTTTAGTTTGTAGTAATATAGTTTAATTTTAATTGTATTTATTTATTTTCTCCTTATTAAACAATTTGTAGAAATGTTATCTATACTTATAAAGAATTAACTGCCTTAGTGGTTCAAAGGCGTTTGCCTTGTGATGCAGAGGTCGTGGGTTCAAATCCCACTGGGAAGCTTGACTGTCTCGTTAATAATTGTATACGTTTTATTTTTTGCCTTCGCAAATATGATCATATATCATCTTTTCGTTCTAAGCTTAAATGGCACCTATCCGTGAACGCAGACAAATGCGAATTTGCACTCTCTTTTCAATTCTTTTGAGTATCTAAATGTAAATTTTAATTTCATTCACTCATGCAACTTCGTTCTACTGATAATCTTCTCCTTTCTGTTCCTCCTCATTGCACAAATTTTATGACAAGCTCTTTTACCTTACAAGCTATAGAGCTCTTTCTATTTTTTTTTCTTTTAAGAGAAGAGTGCACTCTTATCTTTTTGATTGATGTTATTATATTCTTTATTATTCACCATCATCATTCATTATTTATATAATATATTGCATGTTTGTATATACATATTTATTTGTTATATGTATTTAGGGTATTACAGATAGTCTTATGTAGGTACGTATGTAGGTGTATTCTATGAGGTATATTTTATTTAATTGTATATTATATATTGTATTATATTATATAGTGTTAAGTAGGCATATATATTATGCACATATTTTAATACTTTATTTTGTATCTAGTTTTTTGTGCCGCAACATGATTCGTAAGTATCTGTTTATCATTATGGTTTACTGGGAGAGGACGCTTTTAGCGTTAAGTCCGCCAATTGTACCATTTTTTTATTGTGAAACAATAAAGTTTTTATAAATAAAAATAAGCAGAGGTACTTTGTTAAAAGTTGTTTCCAGTCTGGTTAGGATATTGCAGGCTTGAATCACCTGATTATTCAATAATAATGATGATTCCCTGCTTGGGAAGGCACGTAAAGCTGCGGGTCCTGCACGCCATCTGATGTTTGTTTAAACCTATCCTCAGATTGATATACCCTTTGGGTTGTAGATGTCAAACAGCAGTCACTCTGTGTTAAAACCAGTAACCTCGTCAAATGACCTAGGTAGGTAGCGGACGGAAGCCTGGGCTTTGAAGCGTTACTACTGAGAATGCAACCAGGAATACGCTTGGATGATGATGATGATGTCATCTATGTTCATAGAGAAATAAATGTAGGTGGAGCGACATATTGCGTAAAATATATGAATAATGTCTTGGTATTACTTGTCACAAAGTGTGTGCAAACGCTATGATATGCTTAAAATGCAGGTATACGACAAGTGAAACGTTAAAGTTTGTGAAAACAATGATGTTTTCATAAACTTTAACGGTGCACTTATACCTACTAATCATACATTGAAAGTAGGCTTCGTTGAATTATTATCTTTTTCTTTGCTGGGAAGTGTGAAAAGACGTAATTAGATGTATAAAAAAGCAAACGGACATCAAATGCGATATCAACAAATAAGCACCATCGATATATGTAGTAATTTTTTTTTACAGTCTCATACATTTTAGATTTCGTATGGACTTAACACAGACAGATTTTGACGCTACAAGCATCATTTAGACTGATTGAGAGATAAAACCGCTATTTTATCAACGGAACAAAATATATTCGTTTTGACGAGTTCTTCGATTCCCTATCAACTTGTTATAACATTTCCCAAAAATAAGTAGGTAATGCTCTGGCATAATATTTACCCCAATTTACCCGTCGTCGGAAGGGGACATATGAATTGACAGGTCTTAATTCATTTTTTTACTGGCAAATGTTTGTAGACCTAATAATGAAATCTGTGCGGTAATTTTACCACGCTGACGGGTAATGTATATAATTTGTAAAGTTTTTTAAAAAAGAGGGGTCTTAAACTTACTTAACTTCGTGAAAATTACTTTACTACCTATAACTATTAGCTCTATTAACAATATTGTTTATTTTCAATGTCAAAATAGAATAAAAAAATAATATTGACATAAAAAAATAAATGCCCAGATAAATGCCCAAGGGAAGGAATTTATCGAGCATCTATTGGGAATATTCCCAATGTGCCTAAAATGCCCGGGCATTTGCCCATCTCTAGTGGCGGCGTAGCGTGCCTTGGCCCCCCGTATAAAAATTTGATTGGAAGCCCATAAGAAGGGTAAAGATTTCTCACAAAAGAAAAGAAAATATTTGCATATTTAAATTAAATATACACTCTCCTTGCCTTTTTTTCGGCAAACTGATTTATTAAATCATTCATTTATAGCTGATGATGACTTTCGTTTTCTAAAGTTTCTGCCCTATGGACAATAGTGACAGATCTGACAGGCGTTCATGCATGTCCCATCGAAGTTCTTAGGTAATTTTGTATCAATTTTAATTTCGAAAAAAAATTTGTTTACGCACGTTGAATGCCCCGTATAATTGATAAGGCAGATACGGCGCGGCGGCGGTAGCCACGCCCCTGGTACTTGTGTGTGTTGTGTTGTGTCAACTGTTGTGTTGTGTGAACTTATGAAAAAAAAAACCCGTTAGCTACCGTACTACCGTTATTTAACCTTTCTGGTTAGCTACCAATAAAATGCTGACCGATTGCGGCGAAGCCAAAAGGTAGGTTGTGTTGTTGTGTTTCGCCGCTCGCTATGTATGTATGTATGTCCAATTGTCCATCTATTCCCTCGTATCTTTTTTTTATATTATGAACTCAAAAATAAAAAGCTGCCATCATCGCGCAACTTGCGATACGCATTTGGTAGCCGCTAGCGACATCTAGCGCTGGTGGTATTTAACCGTAATAAGCATAAAATGCGGGTAATTAACCGATTTATTAATTAACGATAAATGCATTTTTAACCGCTTGGTTAAAATCGTTAATAACCGGATTCGCATCTTTACTACAATATTATCCTGGCGGCGGCAGTGGCGGGTGGCATGCGGCACCGCCGCCGCCGCACCGCACCCAATATGCCAACGCGCGCCGCGCGGCAACGGCAAGTGTGAGTACTGTGCGGGTGTGGTGGTGAGTTGATGTGGTTTCGTGCTGTGGGTGACGGTGGGTGGGTGGGACTGGTTGGTGGGTGACCGGACCGCTAGTGTGCGTGTGAGGTGCAGGCGGCAGCGCCCCGCCCCGCCCCGGCGCGTTATGCTGGCGGATTAACGCACCGTGAACGCATCCATTCTTTAATTAAAATTTGTCACTGTCATACTATTGTCATTGTCATCTTCATTTTCTTCAACAAAATATGTCATCGTGCGAATGTCATGGTCATGTCAGTCACTCCATTGATTAGTATTGTATATACTGACATAGATAAGAAACTGTAGCTTTAACATTAGATCAAACCAGTGGCGCCATCTGGTAGCAAGCTTTCGCAACACCAAAGGACTAAAAGATGAAATAAAATGGTGAAAAAATTACTCCGTGAGCTGGGACTTGAACTCGCGATTTCGATTCAGTTACGACTATGCTCTTAAGTCAAAACAACTGAGTTATTAAGTGATTAACCTCGGATGTCGAATTTATCCATCATTTAATATTCCTATGAAATAAAAAAGTGGTGTTATAAATATTCTGCGTGAGTGGGCTTGAACTAGCAACGTTGCTCTTATTTTGACCATGCTCTAATCAACTGAGATATCACGTGTTCTACCTCGTGTGACACGCATTAGGAGTCAGGTCAGAACTCGTGACTAGATGGCGTTTGTTTGAATTTTTTATCAAAATTCTGCAGTTCTATTCTAAGTTTTATAGGCATGGCATGCATAGCTGTGCTCACTGACATATAGCTATCTATCTAATTTGTGCTCTGCTCACTGGGCTGCACAGACTACGGAGCAGATACTATACCTGGCACCTGGGCTGGGGCTGGGGTTGTGTGGTTGTTTGTATAAAATTCATTAACAATAACATACCTAGGTAATATTTAAATTGATTGAATTGATATGGTTAAGGTGGAAAGCTTAAAACTAGCTGATTCATCAATATATACTTGTACAGATATCTGTCTATTTATTTTATGAATTGAGCGTGCTGTGCACAGTATTTCTTGCCGCAAACCACTTAACTCCGAAATAATTTTATGATGGTATATTATATATAATTAAACAAAAAGCAAGAAATGGCGAATTCTGTGAACATATCTATTGAGGCTCCGATCGAAAATCAGATCCAAGAAATCACCTATGATGGACAGGAAATTTACCAGGCGTAAGTTAATAACATTACTCTCTCTCATTTTTAAATTTGACTACGTAAATTATTCCATTATGTTATAAAATTAAATGCTTTCAGACCTCTTTCTATGTCAGAAAACCTTACTCGATTGGCCCAAAAGATAGATTTTGCAAAAAGTGAAGATGAGTTCTGTAACATCAAGAAAGAAGGGGAAAGCAGTTCAGAAGTGAAGTCAGAGGATGAGAGCAAGGATCAAGGATACCAGTCTAATCAATGGCAGTGGGAGTCTGTACGCAACAAGTTGAGAAATGCACTCACTGAAGTATGTGTTCTCGCTGATGTGCTGAGCATTGCTAAAGAAAAGAGATATATGGTAAGATAAGAACTATTATATCCATTGTATGTTTAATTAAAGGCCTTAGTTATTTAGGCCCACCACAATGAGAGGTTCTTTCATCGACTTCAGCTGCTGAAAAATGCACCGTGTGTGTTTTATTTTACATGAAAACACATGCGGTGCGTTTTCAGCAGGCGAAGTGTTAAGGCCATACCTAAATTTTCCAGGGTCCAGTGCTGCCCCCATTTAAAATAAATCGTTTTAAAGAAAACGGAGACATTATTTAAAATTTTGCTACTATCAAATCCTAGATAACCCTTCGAAGTATTTAATGAACTACTGTTTACAGTTTAAACTGAGAATGTTAAGCTTTACTACGCACATTTGCGAAAAACGGCCACTTTAGGCAAATGTGCACATTTGCCTAAAGTGGCCGTTTTTCTTCGAAGGGTTATCTAGGATTTGATAGTAACAAAATTTAAAATAATGTCTCCGTTTTCTTTGAAATGATTTATTTTAAATGGAGGCAGCACTGGACCCTGAAAAATTTTGGTACGGCCATAATAATTATGTTCCCTTAATATACATATTATTGTGTTCACAGTGCAAAAGTTTCATAAATATTGGCATCATATTATATATTTTTATTTCTATATCTCCATAAAGATATTTTATACATGGTGAGACATATAATAACTACCACCTACCAAGCATCCACATTTATTGCAAATAAAATAAAATAAATTATGTTTTAGGTCTTAGATCCAGTGCAACCAGAGCAAGCTGAAAACAGACCAATGGTACAAGTATATGGTCGAAAGAAAGCTTTAGCTGCCGCAGCCGCTGTGCTCCTTGCTGGAGTGGACCGGCTCAGAGCCAGCGAGACCATGAGAACTGCCAGGAACATGCCCGATTTTCACATTGATCTCTTAAGACTCCGGCAGAATTGGCGCTTGAAGAAGGGATCCAGTGGAATAGTAGGAGACCTAAGCTATCGGACTGCGGGCTCCAAATTTAGTCAAATTGGGGTCTTCGAGGTGTGTATTTTGTTTCATCTTGGCCAAAAATTGTAATAAAAATAATAAATTTCTGTCTATCCAGTGATACTAACAAAAACCTGGCTCTTAAGTATAGCAGAAAGAGAGATAGATAAGAAAAGGTTCATAGTGCCATTTATAATTAAACAAATCTTTTTAAAAGTCATTGAGGTACAGTAATATGTTTTGCTACATCTACAAAGCAAGTATAAGTTTATTCCAGAAGAAGTGGAATGATTTGTTCCTGAAACCATAGAGCAGTTGAGCAGGCAGTGATATGCTTAGAAAGTTTGTAACATATCACATGGTGTACTTTTCAATAACCGTACATTGCTAATTCAGCATTTTTCAATTTCGTCAGTTAGGTAAAAGTCAGTTCACGATTCACACTTGCACATTATCACCACATTCTCATTTGTCAGCCTAGAATTAGCAGCAAGTTCACATAATATATAATTTAATTTATTGCCAGCATCTTTTATTTAACTTCATCATCAGCATCAAGGTGTAACCGGTGTAACATTCATGTGGTGTCCAGGTAACCAAAGCCCCCGAGGAGCAGATCGCCCAGGCGATGAGCATGAACGCGGCGCTGCCGGTGCCTTCCGCGCTACGCGTCACCGTGCCGCCCGAACTGCAGGGCGTGGCCTTCATCTCCGTGCTTTGTCAGAAAGGTACTTACTTCCATTCATAGTTTTGTGAGGTTAGAAACCTCGGACCAAGGATCAATACAGATCTGTGGACAGACCAAGGGGTCATCATCATCATCAGTTCTTTTTTAGTCTCCACTGCAGGAGCACGACCCTCTCTACTACCATACTTGGCCAGAGTAGCCAGAGGATTTGGCCTACACTCTCCACGCTGGCCAGACGGGTTGAAGAGGTCTCACTGATGTTTATAAGCTTTGTTTAACTTAAATTAACACAACATTTTTTTTTGTTTAAAGAACAAGAGGATGTAGTGACTGCGACTCTCAGCTCGTCCGCCCTGAATTGCCCTGGCACCCTGCCCGGTGACAACGCAGAGCTGCACTGGCAGCAGAAACTAGAAGCAGCCCAGAACGTGCTTTTCTGCAAGGAGCTGTTCGCCAGGCTGGCGGCTGAGGCGGTGCAGCTCGATGCGTCTATACCGCACATGGTCGTTGGGAACCAAATTATGGCTACAGTAAGTCGTTCTATACTAGTAATTCGCCCCACGCGCCCATCCAACCGTAGTGGCGTAGCTGGCATGGGTGGCACCCAGTGAGGTAATACAGTATCCACACCGGGTGTCACTCCAACAATACCGGATATTGACTTTTTTAATGATATTAGCATTCTCTGACAGATTTTGACAGCATAATATGTTTTTTGTTGGCCGAAGAAATTGTTTGTCGTCCTGGTTTGGTCATTCCTCTGCGCGCCTGCAGGATTGCTGCCAGCAACACCTTGAAAATGAGCGACAGTGAAGCGAGCCACTGAGTCTGCATCTGGGCAGAGTGCTTCTAGCTTTTGTATACTAAGTGATTGTTGAATTCAGTTCATACCGAGACGCGACGCGATGTAGAGCGCACTTTTGAAGAAATGTTGAACTTGTTTACTACACAAAAAGAGTGAGATTTCAGTGACTGCTTATTACGCGGCGCTACGCAATGCTGCGTAGCGCGCTAGCGCGGCGTAATTACCTCTCGCTGAAAAGTCTGTGAGAGGTAATTAGTGAAGTGTGAACTGACCCTAAACGGTTGTTGTTTTTTAGGTTTTACCTGGCATCCAGCTGCTGATTGGACTTTGTCATAACAACGGACAAAACCCCACTGGCGCTAATGCAGAAAGTGTAAAAGTGAGTATTCTAAATAAAATTGTAGGTACTTACGAGAAGAAAGGTACAAAATTACGATACAAAATTAAGGTCCAAAAACAGTTTTGACTATTCTTGCCGCGGTAGATTGTACATAAAGTTTATGTCTTTTTATTAAACTGCTCGTCACGTCACTGCCAATAAGGTAATATCAGGGTCAAAAATAAGGTATTTTGTAATGATAAAAGAATAAAACGTCGCAAAATAATGTCCCTTGTCATTCATCGTATCCATTTTGAACCTGATTTTAGATTTATTAATGCCGAAAAACTGATATTAAGAATGCTATTACTGCTAGACGTCACGCCATGCGTTTTTCATAGAAATCCCATAGAAAATATTTGTTTCGAGCTTTAGAAATAAACGGGCAAGTGCGAGTCGGACTCGTACATCAAGGGTTCCGTACCTCCGTACAATGTTTTAAAACGCTGAAGAAACACGTGTCTTGTATAACGACCCCCCTTTTATTTTTTACTTTATCTTATTTTAAGTATTTGTTGTTATAGTAGCCATAGTAATACATAATTGGAGAAAATTTAAAGTATCTAGTTAATGCTATTATAAAGATCCGAGTTAAAAACGCTGAAGAAACGCGTTTCTTGTATGACGACCCCCTTTAATTTTGGGAACAAATTTTTTGAGCTGTTATTTAAATATTTGAGATGTATTTATGTTACTAGGTTAGGGAAAGCCTATAGGTTAGGTTAGAACTGCGACCAACACACGCACGAGCCGAGCGAGCGGAGCGAGCGTGCCGCGGTAGCGGCCGGCGAGTAGCACTCGTCGGTTATATCCATTTTACTAGGTTAGGGAAAACCTATAGAACCGCTCGTTCAATTTTTTTTACCGCCCATTTAATTATTTTCCTACTCAATTATATATTCACTGATCCAGTTCATTATTTTTGATTACTCATTTTTGTTTACTTTACTGCTTAGTTTTAACTGCTGAACTAGTTATTAAATATGCCATTTATAATTTTTAACTCACCAAAACTGCTATTTACAACTGCCTCTTTAAATCAGTGCCTTTAATTTTTAACTTTATTTTATTTTTAGTATTTGTTGTTATAGCAGCCATAGTAATACATAATCTGTGAAATTTTCAAGTATCTTATTAATGACATTATAGCAGGGCTTGTTAACGATACCAAATTCACACTAAAAGTAACTTTAAATAACGTTATTTTCGTGGTAACGTTATAAAGAGTATCGATAATACAGTTTATAACGTTGTCATTTAACGATATAAGTAACGATACTTTTTTTCAATACTTGTAAAATATTATAATAAATAGTCTAGTAGCCTACTAGACAAACTCTCATCAATTTATTCTGTCAAATATCGAAAAGAAATACAGTGTTTACAATACCTTTTACCGTTCATATAATTGGTAACATTATCTGATTAACGGTAAATAGTGGGAAAAATACCATTACCCAGCATAAAGTTATCTTTGCTGATAACGTTAACGCCGTTTGACAGAATTACCGTTACCAGATTTTGAACGGTATTCCAAGCTCTGCATTATAGAGATCTAGTTAAAAACGTTTTTAACTTTTTTTATTTTTAGAATTTGTTGTTATAGCGGCCACAGTAAAACATGATTGATGATAATTTCAAGTGTCTAGCTATTACGGTTCAATAGATAGAGCCCTGTGACAGACGGACAGACAGCGGAGTCTCAGTAATAGGGTCCCGTTTGCACCCTCTGGGTACGGAACCCTACAAAAGTAGGTATCTGTTTTGACTTGTTGGCAACTAGCGGATTTAGTGTAGCGCGAGCCTTACGCCAGAGAGGTCGTCAAATGAGGTTAATGTTCTGTGTGTAGAATGAGAACGGGGTGTCGTCGGGCGGCGCGGGCGGCAAGTCCGACCACGACCACGTGCTGGAGCACTCGCTGCACCAGCTGCTGCGCGCCGTGCACCACTCCAACACGCACCACCCCTTCCCGCACCCCGCCACCGGACCCCTCGGCCCTTCCAAACGACGCTGTTTGGCCGGTGAGTTGTGTTGGGGGACCTAGCAGTGCCAAACTTTCCTAGCTAAGGTACCCCTTAGGACTTAGGGTTGGGACACATCTGTCAGCACGGAACAGCACTTTCCTATGCTGCTATCCTTTTCTGTCGCTCTGAACAGTCGAGAGAGCGACGGAACGCTTTAGCATGGTTGGTGCTGAAGCGTTCCGTTGTTTTCTTTCGCTCTAGCAAATGACGCTTCTGAGCGATAGAAAAAGATAGCAGCATATGAAAGTGCTGCTGTTCCGTGCTGACAGATGTGTCTCAACCTTTAGGGTAATATAATTGACAAATACATGTTTTGAAAAAAAAATTTTTTTAGTTTAAGTAAAGCTTGTAATAAATGGACAATCGACCACTTACAGCAAGTTACAGCACTAAAGCTGGTATCACAGTAGTACGGGCGATCCGATTATTTATTTATTTACTTATGCAGGTCCCATGGCAGCGGACAGATACGAACTCCTGGACATGAGTAAAGAGCAGTCTCTACTGGAGCAGATCATCCAGCAAGCGCAGCACTTCTTCATGCGGCGCCGCAGCGAGTACGTACTCGATACCATCGCCAAGGAGGTAATGTGTCTGAACTTTGTTATTCGTTATTTATTTTTTTAAGAATTATTTTGCCGCCCTGGTTACTAGTCCTTTAATATTTTTAGATTTTCGTTTCTTTATAACTGAGTTTTAATCAAAAGGCTGGTGTAAGTCCTTTGATTGATTGATACAAGGGAGCGTCTGGCGACAAATCTATACGAGTCCACTGGTTTTTATAGCCGATTGAGTAGCGGACGGTGTAAAAACGCCCACCACAGTCACCTTAACAAATATCACTACAACAATACTGACCGTCCACTCTATTTCACATATTGTTTATGAGCATGAACATTTGTAACACCAAACTACACTAATCTAAATATATATAACTCAAAGGTGACTGACTGACTGACATAGTGATCTATCAACGCACAGCCCAAACCACTGGACGAATCGGGCTGAAATTTGGCATGCAGGTAGATGTTATGATGTAGGCATCCGCTAAGAAAGGATTTTGATCAATTCTGCTCCCAAGGGGAAAAAATAGGGGATGAAAGTTTGTATGAAACTTTGTCAATTTTAAACCGATCGGGCTGACTGCATGCATAAAGCTACTTTGGCGTAGGCATCCCCTAAGAAAGGATTTTAATTAATTCCACCCCTAAGGGAATAAAATAGGTGATGAAAGTTTGTATAAATCGTCTTCAATTTTCGACTGATTGAACTGAAATTAAAAATTGGAGCTACTATGATAAAGACATTCGCTTAAATAGGATTTTGATAAATTCAACCCCCATGGGTATAAAATAAGGGATGATGGAGGATGTAAATGTATTAGTTTGAACCTATCAGTAGGTACCTAATGGAACGAATAAATTAAGACGAACAAAATAATTTTTAATTCTAAATGTTGACAAAAGATGGCGTTAGTATTATTTTAAAACGCGGTATCGTTGTGTTTTCACTGAGTTACATATACTCGATGATGAGTGGCCGCCTAATTGTACATACAAGTACTATATACCTAGCTCATTATTTTAGGGTTCCGTACCCGAACGGTGCAAACGGGACCCTATTACTGAGACTCCGCTGTCTGTCCGTCTGTCTGTCTGTCTGTCTGTCTGTCTGTCTGTCTGTCTGTCTGTCTGTCTGTCCGTCAGTCACAGGGAGGGCTCTATCTCTTGAACCGTAATAGCTAGACACTTGACATTTTCACCAATTATGTATTACTATGGCCACAATAACAACAAATACTAAAAATAAAATAAAGTTAAAAATTAAAGGGGGTCGTCATACAAGAAACGTGTTTCTTCAGCGTTTTAAAACATTGTACGGAGGTACGGAACCCTTCATGTACGAGTCCGACTTGCACTTGCCCGTTTATTTACACATGCTAAACAAAAGTAAAGCCGCAAAAACTATACTTCTTAACGCGAGCGAAACCGCGGGCATAAGCTAGTTTCATATAAAATATATCCTCTAAAATCAATTTGCAACATAATTTTAAGCAAACTGCAACTGAACCCCTTGACTTCCTGCCAAAAACTCTGTTTTTCGTGTGAGGCCACTGGTGTCAAATTTTTCGTGAGGCCACTTGTGTCAAATTTTTCGTGAGGCCACTGGTGTCAAATTTTTCGTGTGAGGCCACTGATGTCAAATTTTTCGTGTGAGGCCACTGGTGTCAATTTTTTCGTGCGAGGCCACTTGTGTCAAATTTCTTAGGGACTTAGCTTGACGACTGCCGTGTGGTTTCCGGCCTAGAATAGTACTACTCCATCTCTTCCTGTGAATTTTGTAAGAGGCGACTTAGAGACTAAGCACAAATATCTCGTGCTAAAACTACTTTCTCAAGGAGGATTTGGGTGAAGGCCAATTGTAAAACTTTTCACACTAATGCATTCCCAAAGAGGGATGACGTCAGGCAGACTGCCAGTCGTAAAACTATAGCCAAAACGATTAAACTGTTCTATTTGTTCTCCATTTCGCATGGTCTTCGGCATCCTTGTGTGGTCATTTACCATTGATTGACATTCATATTTCTTTTATTTGGAGAAGAAAAAGCGGGAGAGCGTACCCAGAAACACTTCGCCAGAAATAACAAGGCATGGGGCGGCATATTTTGCCTCTCCTAAAAAAGTTTATTTCATGCTAGCTTTGCCACTGCTAGAACATCTATACAGGTTGACCGGTAAATCACGTTACATATTGAAAGGGGGCACTCAGTACTCGATTCTCGTTCCAAATATATAAAAAAATTGGTGCTTAAAAGTTGACCAAATTATCCAATAAAAACAAGAAGTGTAGACACCCGCGCTACGCGCGATGATAGCGGTTTCAAACAACGAACCGATAACGCGGCGGTACCTTTGGTACCCTTCGGCGCGTGCCGAATAGCGAAAAGCCACCCGCGCACCTGTACCCGCGCGCCGCATCTCGCCCCTTGTTCCCGGTTCCCGCGCCGGTCGGCTCAGGCTAGCTGGATGCGCGTAGCGAGCGCGCGGTTTCCAAACATTCCGAGACTGCGCACTAATTTCGTAAATTTTTTTGTTTTATATTTTTTGACGTAACGTGTGATCATGATTTATTATGTCCTTAAGTATGACACGTGATTTACCATAAAGCCTGTATATAAACTAAACAGGTTGTAAAATAACTATAATTTTCAGGTCAAAGACCCGCTGATCGTGTCACATTGGAATGCTCTGAACAGCCCGACTCAATCCTGCGTCAAAATCAACATAATGGCATATGGGTAAATTCATTTCATTTATATTTATCCTCATTTAGAAAGTTTAACTGTGTAATAAATAATGATTGTATCACTAGGCTACTCTTCATACAATATTTAACATTATTATTATATTAACAACCTATAACGGTATTGTAGTGGCCACTTTCGGCGCACACGCGTTCAAAACTTTAAAATCTTTGATCAACTAATTCACGATGTACTCAATGTCTAAACAGTATAAAAACATGTCTTAAATATCCACGTTATAATTATCTAGGTTAATAATTAATTTTTTTTATAAAAATAAAACTTTTTAATAACCTTTGATTGTGCGTGCAAGCGAGACAGACAAAATGCCTTTTAAAGCTAGACGGAATACAAATAATACTTTTAACGGTTGCAATTTAAAGAAGTTATCTAATGCCTAATGATAATTAGAATCTTAAGGCGACGTGGGTTCACAATTTGCAATACTGTGCGTGTTTTTGAAAAATCACTGTAATTAAACTACTACAGTTTATTTCACAAAAAAATTACATAAAAATCTTAAGGATTTTCTACAGACACCCACAATAGCCAAAACACGATTGAGCATTTTTAGCTCGATGGAAAAAAATCACAAATATAAATCTAACTTGCCTTTATAATAAATATTACATTTTTATACAATCACTTTTTATATAAAAATTATATCAAAAAATGTTATATCTAAATATCTATCCGTTTTGGCAAATTTAGAGGTATGTTTGTGATTTTTTTCTATCGAGCCAAAAATGCAAAATCGTGTTTTGGCTATTGTGGGTGTCTGTAGAAAATCCTTTAGATTTTTATGTAAATTTTTTGAGGTTGTATCTATCTACTAAGTTTCTTGTATTATATACAGTTACGATGCCGTTTGCCGGACATCGCTGGTGGTGCACGTAGGTGAAAAGACTCTGAAGTGCATCTGCCGCGACGGGAAAGTACGCCACCTGTCGTATGAACTGCAAGAACTTAGAGATCTCATCTACTGCCAGGTAATTATTTAATAGACAGACTAGCCCGTATTGTTCCAGACTTAATGCTACTTTCTAAAAGTGCCGTTAAGACACACTGGTACTCATTGGGAAGATTTTTCCCCTTGAGTAACAGTTTTACTCATTGGGTCATACAAACGTCCTTTACAACCTTCTCAGTCCACTGCTGAACTTATGGCATTATTCAATAGAGGATTGACCTATACCACAGAATACATAAGAGTACAAACAGAATGGAATCTCATAGTATTCTATATCTCCCGCAATTGCGCTCTAAAACAGGGTTAGTTGCTAGCCGCACGCAATTCGCGACGTGTCTTGAGAACTGTCAACCAATAGTAACCATCATGGTGAGAAGATGGGCAAAAAAAATATTGTTTATCCACCGAATACAATAACGAACGTATATTTTTAGATTTCCAAGTGATGAAAATAGGTAAGCAAAGCAAAAATATAATTTCACGTTATTACATATAAAACAGAATATTTTTTACGTCAGTGTTCGCAAATCTCCCGGTATGGAAAGATATAATCGTAAATATGCGACCCTAAGTATAGATTTCACACATTGACGTGTGTACAGTTAGGTATATTGTTTCGTTTGTAATATATATATGTTACTCTGACTCTAGGAAGTGTCATACTTGTGCCCATACATCACCCCGCGGCGCTGGGCAGATGGGTTGGTGACCGCAGATGATACATATAGTTTTTGCACAAACGCGTCGCTACTGCACATTCTGTTACCTATACCTCCCTTAGTCGCTCTTATGATACTCGTGGGAGAGGAATGGCGTAGTAACAAACCGTATTATTGTCACCACACAGCCAAATCTACTTGTCATATTATCTCAACGTCTTTGACCTAGTTAGTTGGGTTCCAAACGTAAGATATTTCATGATTTATCACAAACGTTGTTATTATGAATGCGTATATCAAGAAATAAACGAATATTCGATGGTATCTATTGTCGATGATGACCCTTACCATCAGATGCATATTGCTAATGGGCTTATTGTAATTTTGTATTATAATTAAATAAAGTAAATTTTTTTTCTATTATTGTGTGAAAATCTTATTGCGGTTCACAGAATACATCTACTTACCAAGTTTCAACAGTATAGTTCTTATAGTTTCGGAAAAAAAGTGATTGTGACATACGGACGAACAGACAGACAGACATGACGAATTCATAAGGGTTCCGTTTTTTGCCATTTGGCTACGGAACCCTAAAAAGCTTATCCCAAAGCACTCAGTCTGCCCAAATGGGAGTCGGGAAAGTATCTAGGTATTTAATCCGTACAAAGATAGATCAATCACTGCATTTTAAATAGGTGTCTAAAGGTCTCTAAAAATAATTCATTCTGGTCCCACGTGGCGTACTACTCTTGATCGGAACCTCCTCTACACTTAATTAATTGCCGGCGTTTTAACTGTGTGTCCATTTGCTCGTAGATATACCAGCACCAGATGACGGCGGTGCAGGCCGTAGGCCGCTGCATGGGCTGGCAGCTGCTGGCCAGCAGCGCGCACCTGGGCTCAGGGCCCGTCGAGCCTCTCGGGAATGCATCGTCTTGTCTCTTAGCGTCGCCCACTGGTATGTTTCTTCTTCACCTAAGCGTGTACCCGGTTGCGTCCTCAGCTGTGCTGCTTCGGAGCTTGGGGTGCGCTTTCCCGCTTTTTCTTCTCCAAATATAAGATGCATGTCAATGGTCACACAAGGATGCCAAAGACCTTGCAAAATGGAGAAGAAATAGCCGGAACAGTTTAAATGATTTGGCTATAGTTTTACGACCGGCCGCCTGCCTGACGTCAAACCTCTTTGGAAATGTATACAGGGTCTAACAAAATATACTGAAACTATTTTAAGGGTGGATTCAGTCCATGATATTGAACAACTTTCCCCAAGAAACATATACCGATATATGAAAAATAATTTTGACCTCCCATACAAGTTGACCGATCAGCTGATCCGAGTTAGTACGGAAAGCCAAAAATTATTTTTCATTTTTCGACATATGTACCTTGGGGAAAGTTGTTCAGTATCACTGACTGAATCCACCCTTAAAATAGTTTCAGTATATTTGGTTAGACGTTATATTTGTGCGAAGTTTTACAACTGGCCGCCGCCCGACGTTAACCCTCCTTGAGAATGCAATCGTAGCAAGAGATGTTTTTGCTTAGTCCTTTAGTCGCCTCTTACGACATAGACATAGACATAGACAGATTTTTATTTCCAGAAAAACACAACACATACAATACACTAAAGGTAACACATAGAAGAAGACAACATAGGATTTTGAATAGAATTATTTAAATTAAAACAAAAATAAAAATAAAACCTAGCCAACGACATCCACAGGGAGAGATGGTGTGTCCTATTATAACCCGGTACCACACGGGATTTAGCTCCTTTGATTGCCGCCCTGCAAACCACGTTTTTACACTTCTGTTTACCCCGTTAGGGATAAAGACGTGGTTTATATAGACACACCCAGTGTTGGTTCGTTCTCACTAGTACCATTGAAATTTGTCCCATGGTACTAATGCGACCGTTAAGGTTGCAGAAGTACCACTACATCTATTGATGGTACTTATGCGAGGAGCTCGGTGGCCCCGTGGGAGTACGCATTGCTAGCGCTTTCACAAGTTAAGCAACCCCGGGCGTGGTCCGTACTTGGATGGGTGACCACAAGTGGTACAAAAGGTTTCTAGAGCTTCTCCTTGCTTCGGAAGGCACGTAAAGCGTTGGTCCCGGTTGTCATCATTGCATGGCAGTCGTCAAGCTATGTCAGATGCCTTTAGACAGCTTGAAAAATCTAACACCAGTGTTGGCTGCTTACACACACGAAAAAACAAACAAAAATAATGCGACTAGATCAATTGGCTTCATTATATAAACGACTAAACAAATTTCGATAAAACACAGCTAAAAACACACTCGATTACGTTAACTTTCAAACAATTACAAGTTTATTTGCCATTACAAGTTTATTTGCCAGACAAAGTAATATAAGATAACTATCTCGACAGATACAGCTTCGATTTAAAAAAAACTGCATCGAAGTCGATCTATTCGTTTAGGAACTATGATGCCACAGACAAAATATAACATGTGCATGTGCGTAAAGCTGACATATACTTGCATTGGGGTCCACAATGGGAAGCATGTCGAACCTTTGGGTTATATTGTATTGAAGCTGACATATTACACGTACCCAGTTTTCTCACTGAATTCAGGACCGGAAGTTGTACCAGACTGCATGTTGGTGCATCGGGGTTACGAATATTAATTTTCTTTGACAGATGTTCTGAAACGTATTTTTTTTTTATAACAGGTGACAGGATGATAGCAATCAGATGCGAGCCTTCAGTGGGAATTCAGGTATTCATAGCTCAATCACCTCGAAAAGACTTCTTTGCAAGTGAACTAGTACAAGACAAAAAATGGGAGAACCTAGGAGGAGCCTTCAAGGAAATCAAACTTGACAAAATGGAGGGAAAGAACTTCTTGAATAAAATGGAACTACTTATGGCTTGCCTCAGCAGCACTTCATAAACCTTAGAAATAAGTCATATTTGTAAATGTTAGCAATAAAACTAAATTTTCATAATTATATTCTTTTTATTTTATATGTAACTTAGAAGTAGGGCATTTAGGCAAAATGTTAAATGATCACTGAAGATTGTTCACAAATTATCTCGAAGAATTAGTCGTCCTGAGAGTACCCAATACAAGCAACTGCAACAAAATTTTAATTTAACTTCACACATTTAGCAAGATTCATAGGATTCTTTCATTTCTCTGAATCTAAAGACTAGCAGAGACACCCCAATATTACTGTTCTAAATATTAACTATACAATGTATATGGGACAATTATGACATGCAAACCACGTGCTATACTAGATGACTATAGTATTGATATTAAAATAACAGTACAATAAAACAATTCGACATTCCATACAAATTGCTCGGGCGGCTGAACACTTGTTTTTTTACTATTATTTTAATTTAATTATATTAACCCTTTCACCGCGAGACTTTATATCAGTTGTCGTGCGCGAGGAATTGTGAATATCCATAGTTTTTGGTCGGATAAATCCGACGCTCGCGAAATGGGCACGAAAATGTTTGTCGGATTAATCTGACGTTCGCGGTTATAGGGTTAAAGTTATCTAGTAACAGCCCCTGGTTCTATTTGTTACGCAAAAGTCCCTTACACGTTGTATAATGCTTTTTAATTTTGTAAAAATATTTTAATAATCCACAATTTTGAAAAAGTTTTCCCTATAAATGTATTGATACAAAAAAACTTCACATAGTAACAAGATTACTTAAATTTGTATAATAATTCAACATTTTGTACCTACTAACTTACCTAAATTTAAGTCGAAAAACCTTAAAAAAAATAACCTACATTTATTTTCGTATTTCGATATAAGAACATACTTACTACTTTGGAAAAGTTGCTCAAAATGAGCGACTGAACCGCCTTTTAAAATATTTGTACAAATTTTTTTTGAAAACGAATATAAAACAATTACTTACTTATAATTTAAAAAAAATAAGACTGCTCCAATACAAAAATAAAAAAATATAGCCTGTCACTGAGAATGAATGACGATTCTATTGATACCTACTGAAATCCTTACATTCCTTCTTTTGGGACAGTCCTATCAAAAGTATTAAGACATAATGCCACTTACATGAGAAATATCATATAAATAAGTATATCTCTCAGAACTATTAAATTGCCTTTAGAAATCTACCAAATAAATTCAGATCAGAAAAATATTGTATTTGGTCCCTCCCCTAGTCCCCTAAATAGAGCATCCAGGTTCCGAAGTGGTGGCTTGTGGCGTCATCGCTCTAAATTCATACGCCATGATATTAAAATCTTGATTTTGGTCAAAGAAAAATAAAAACATGTTCATTTTTAGTTGTACCTTTGTGTTAATCAACTGAAGGACCAAATCCATTTTTTTGTCATCAAACCTATTGAAAAATGCATAGAAAGTCTACTTGAACCCCCTAAGCTAGTCTTGTCGCACACAGTAATTCAAATGAAACTTCCCATTTTTATTTCTTATAACCCGACTGAAACATTAGGAAAAATTGAATAAAAAGGTATTTTTAGCATTAATATTTTGTTTGTTTGCAAATCGGCCCAGTAGTTTTTGAGTTAAACATCTACAAAGGTGCTGGGGGATTTCATTTTATAATAAGCATTGATGCATCAAATTCTATATAACACATTGCTGGACACTCAGCCAGACACAATAGAAAGAACAATTGATCTACAACTATAAAAGTAGTGTGTCCAGCAATGTGTTAACCCTTTCAACGTGAGACTTAATATCAGTTGTCGTGCTCCCAGCGCAAAAATTGTGAATATCCATAGTTTTTGGTTTGGATAAATCCGATGCTCGCGAAATGGGCACGAAAATGTTTGTCGGATTAATCCGACGTTCGCGGTCAAAGGGTGAATCACATCATATCTAATATCTACATAAAGACTATAGAGTTTACCAGTGTTTCTAAATGATCACTGTTGAGAAGAAACACCAAAACAAACTCAACAGACTTGATCACTAACAAACTAAAAATAATATAAAAGATTATTACCTCAAATTCCTTTAGAGACAACTCCCAATTCTGACGAGTATTACCCCCCAGGCATTACAAAACATTGAATTTAACACTTGGAAGGCTTCAGATTACGATAACACTAATACCTAACTTATGTCTATAACTAAATTAAAATCGAGAAAGTGGTGACCGAGATCTGAAATTGCCACCGTTGCCAGAGCCATAGCCATTACCAGAGCCATTGCGATTGAATCCACCTGGCCGGCCACCACCGCCGTATGAGGAGTTAAAAGATCTGTTACCGCCCTGCCCACCGAAAGAGCGGCCGCCCCTGAAGTTACCACCGCCGCCGCGGCCACCCCTGAAGTTACCACCGCTCCCGTTCCGGCGCGGGCCGTCTCTTTTTCTCGACAGTTCTACCTTTAGCGTCGCGCCTAACATCTCGAAACCGTTCATCGCACTACACGCATCCTCCGCCTCCTGCATGTTTTCAAATTCTATGAAAGCAAAACCAGGGGGATTGAGTGCCACCCATACTGAATTTAATTTGCCATATTTGTCAAATTCCCTCTCTAGGTCTTCTTTTTTGATACCTTCTACAAGCCCGCCGACATAAACGCGAGTACCTCCTGAACTCATTGTGAAATCTGAAACGAAAAATAATAATTTAACACTATCGTCATGAATCTACCCCAATTATGATTATAAATAGACCGACTTAGACTAAAATTATTTTTATCAGAGTAATACTACGCTGTAGATTCATGATAAATAAATAATTAGATACAATGAATAAAACAAAATGTCGCCAAATGCCACGCCAACAACCAATAGCCCGTTTATCGTAAATATAGAATGATTCATGGTACTTACATGTAAATATGAACAATGAAACTGTTATTTAATATAAAATATAACAAGATTAGTTAAATTGCAATAAAATATTAACTATTTTTTATTATTTTCGTGGAACTATACAAATCGATGAAACTTCTTTGGAATGGAGAATGGAGTGAATGAGAATGAATGATTGAACAAATTTGGCGGCATTTGTAGTGTTGTCCCTAGAGATCTATCGGCATCTGGATTCTGAAATTCAGACTGGAAAACCAATGGCTGATCGTCCACGTCCAGAATATTCAGATACTAACTTTTAGATTCTGATTCCGGCCACCCAAGTCAAGGTGTCGACGGGAAGGCGGCTAAGATTTAGATGATTTATTAGTCTTCTTCTGCCTTATCCTTATCCTACTCTTTATGTGGGGTCGGCACAGCAGTTCAGTTCTCTGAATATGTCCATACCCGTAAATAGGGTAAGAAAGCCGGTTAGGGACCAGTTATCTGAGTTTTTCCAGTATTCACTTCAGATGAGGAAAAGAAAATGTTACCTACACGCGACATTTAATTAGTTTTAATTAGTCCCAAGTATAGCCTAGTTTAGATATAAAACATAAAATACAATACTTTTACCCATTAAATATTATAAAAAGCTAAAAAAACTAAAAAAAGCCATTTCTTCAGTTTCACTGGCAACGCGCCCCACCGCGTTGCGCAGAATCTGCCGTGTTTTTAGTGGGTGGCGTAGGCGTGTTTTCTATACAAACTGAGCTACTTGCATACAATGTTAAAAATCTGCCGCGCCGCGCTCCGTCGCGGAGCGTGGCGCTTTGGGATCACCAATTTACGACCACAGTTCAGTCCATCAGTCTGGTGATCTGGTTAGAATGATCGTGTAACCGACGGAATGACAGACTGATGGTTCGGAATGATGAAAATTATAATTTTGTCAGTCTGTTTTGAATGATGAAAGACTGATGGGATACTGATCGCGTAACCCGCTCGTATCATTCTCGCGTCAGTCACCGTACTTTACTATACACCGTACACCAAGGTACATAATGTACATTATAGCTCTTTACCGTACACGTACTTTTTATCAGTCTGCTGTCAGTCTAGAGATTGACCGTGTAACCGTGAAAATCATCCATCATTCTGGCAAGTCAATCCAGCCAGCCTTATAGACTTATTGCCAAATTGAGCGTGTAACCTTGCTCTAACACTCAGTCAGTGCTTAGTTCCTAACCTAACAAACGACCGATTCAAAAATGCGCCTTTTTGGAAACCTCTGAGTACTGAAACATATGGAGCCGCCATATTGTTCTATACTAACAATCAATTATACAAATATGATGTACATCGATATTGAACTCATAAACATGTAGCCATCTCAGTTTAACTTACCTACCATCCTCCATGTAAAAAGAGACAACAATATATTTATGGGTTAGAATAACTTTATTTCTCATAAGAATTACATGAAATAATTCACTTACTGAGAAAACATAATATTTTCATAGGTAATAGTACAATGAGCGTGCTTTTATTAAACAATAAAAACCAATTAAATAGCTTTGACAAAAATATAAATATAAGGTGGGTAGAATTAGAGTGACGTCGATTTATCTGAACTATTTCCACAAAAATTCAAAAGTGGTGTCACAGAAATCCCTAGTTGAGGCCTAGGACGCAACCGGGAATACGCTTGGCGCAGGCGAAGCGATGTCATATGTTGTTTTTGAGCATTTCGCATTCCAAATTTTATTTAAACATATAGGTAATTTGTTTATATTTTTGTAATCTTTAAATAAAATTCTTAAATTTAATACCCCTCTCAAAAGGTTTTAAAAAGAAAAGATTTTACATGCCACGCAATTTGACGCCAAAAATCCGCCATTTTGATTTCCAATAATTTTAATATAGCCTATGACACCAGTGATTAAGACAAATCTAACCACATATAATTTATTAAAATCGGTTAAGTCGTTTAGTACTTCCGAAAAACAATTGAGTCGGACATATATATCATATTATGTTTTTTTAGCTTTTCTCATTCCAAATTTTATTTAAACATATGTTGTATATATTTTTGTAATCCTTGAATAAAATCCTTTAATTTGATACCCCACTCGACAGATTTTGAATTCATGCCACGCAATTTGGCGCCAAAAATCCTCCATTTTGATTTCCAATAATTTTAATAAAGCCTATGACTTCGTCTTAACCATTAGTGAGTGGTTAAGATTTAAGACGAATCTAACTACGTATAATTTATTAAAATCGGTTAGTAGTTACGTTGACGGATCATAGGTCCACTCCACCGGACATACATACATTTCGATTTTTTTTCAAATTTGTCAAAACTTTTTTGTTACTGTTATTAAGACGCAACTTTTTTGTCTGAACAACTTTTTCATCCGATAAACTTCAACGGATGAGGGTGAGACGCGAGGTTTACAGCTCACAGATACACTGGTAAGTATTAGGCTAAGCATAGACATTTAACACAATAATCTTTTGTTATGAAATAAATGAAAATGAAAGGTCAATCAAATACATAACCCTCCTTTTGAGCTTTGCCGCAGCCGGGTAGAAAAATAATCAGTTTCCTTAAAATGCTCGCAAAGTTATCGACAATATATCGATATCTTTACACAAAACAGTGGAGCAGCACTACATATAGGCGCCATTTTTGTTTCTCAGCAAGTTTAGGTATACCCGCTATTTTTGTAGGTATGCCGCCTCATATGTTTCAGTACTCAGAGTTGGAAACGCACGCATAAACCATTCGTATCGTAATGTTGCTAGAGATTTCAAAAAAGTGTCCCTAGAATCGAATATAAAATGTAGTACAACACTACCCGGAAACTAATGAGTGAAGTTAATAGAATGAAAATCAGTTTGAATGAAAATGAACGAATGGTGTGTAGTGCGTAGTGCGCTGTGGGAGTGCGCAACAAAACCGTCACTCACACATCAATTGACGAATGTGTGCGTGAGGTCGTGTTGTCGTGTGTGAGTGAACTGGAATGGAGGGAGGAGGCTTTTGAGGAGTGCGGGAAGGGAGGAGGAACGTAGCCTACGAAACGAACGAAACCGGCCAAACTACTTTGTTTAACGGTCGCGATACCTACAGCGCGTGTTTTCGTTTGTTTTCTTTGAAGCCCCACCTTTGTTTCGTGAACATTATTTTTCACGCAGTAAAAAAATTCAAAACTTTTAATTTTATTTAAAGTTGCTTGATGTACAAATATTACAATGTATATTCAGTCATCAAACTCATTATCTGAGATATGTTGGGATAAGTGACGAAATAGGTTGCGGGCAGGTGAGGAACGTTACAAAGTGAAATGAGATAGTGTTCAGTCAGGAATGTATTGCGGTGAAGACATGGGGGTGCAAAAGAGACATAGCCAGTTCAGTGATACAAAATATAAGTGGAGGACAATCGTGGTGTTTTTGTGGTGTGTTAGTGTTTCTAACGGTCAGGAGTATACGGATCCATATGTATTGAATAAGACGTCGGGATTGACAGAGCAATCTGGTGGAGTTCTAACAGGTGGTCGGACGGTGTGGAAGGCTAGTGGGAGTCCGTATCTCCTCCGAGATGACATTCTGGTGGAAAGAGATGCCGAATTGGAGATCGAGCCGGGTGTGGAAGTACGATTTGCGCCGATGGTGGGCATCACGGTGCGAGGAAAGCTGACTGCTGTGGTGAGTCTTGTATTTAAATAAACTAATTAGAATCTAATTGGAAGATATGAATATGATGCATACGTACATTATAATGTCTATAAAAGTGTTTATCTTAATAGGAAAATGGTACAGTACAAATGGTACTGTGTACATACAGATCTGTGTTGTGTAGTGTGTGGTTGACTACCTCCGTGGTCCAGTGGTCAAGGCGTTTGTCTTGTGATCTGAGGTCGTGGGTTAAAATCCCAATGGGAAGCATACTTTGCGAAAAGTTGTTTCAAGGCTTGATTTAACTGATTATCCGAAAAGAACGATGATTCCGTGCTTCGGAAGGCACGTAAAGCTGTGGATCCCGAACGCCATCTAGCGTTTGTTTTAACTTATCCTATGATGGGTTCTGGCACGTTCTGGTTAGTGTCCGACCAAAACGAAAACCGAATTTCGGAAATAGTCTCAGTTTCGGCCGAAACCGAAACTTCCTTGCAAGGATCATGTTTTGAGGGTAAAATAAAGTTTCGGCAGGTTTGCCGCTGAAACCGAAACTAAACCGAAACCCGTTTTTTTGCCGAAACTCAACCGAAACCGAACTTTCGGACGAACACTAGTACTTAGCTATTTTTCTAAGTAGGTGCCATTATAAATTATTATAAAACCATAGAATAAATAATACTAACGTAATAAAACATACCTACTAAAGTACTTATTATTTCTGGATTGTTTCTATCTATTTTAGACGCCATCTATTCTATCTGTTTCTCTTCTCCTAAAGGTTGACAGGGAGAGAATGCTTTAGCATTAAGTCTACCTATTGTAGCTTTTGGCTCAATAAAAATTAAATAAATAAATAATAAAGTAGGTAGGTACCTGCGTTCTTTTAATTCTTATGGTTATACTTCATGATGAAGGATAGCCATGTTGGCGCGTTGATGAAGGCCTCAACGCGCCAAAATAGCGGCGGCCTCCGAAGTACGAAGCGAGTACTCCGAAAGATACACGAGGACGACTGTCGTCCGACAGCTCTATGTAGCGCTCAGTGTGCCAGACATTGCAATGCAATACGATCGCGAAAAATAAATCAAACATTTTCTTTGTTTGTAATGTTCATTGACATGAGTTGATTGTGTTGCAATGTTCGATTTATTTTTCGTAAAAATATAAGGAGGTAGGTATGTAGGTACATACCTATTGTCGTCATATCATACCAAAGCTCCGACAGCGATGACCGGGACGCATTATACCTACCATAACTAGGGGCTCATACTGACGAACGGCACTGCGACGGCAGATCGACGGCAGCCAGCGACGCGTCGGGGCGGCTCGGCGGCAGCTAGCAAAGAGTTGACGGCTGCCGTCAACAAAGTGCCGTTTATCTGTATGAGCCCTAACATCGATGTTACTACCATGGTAACATGGCTGGCTAAGTAATAGGTACCTACGGCACTTTGGTTTAAACACGGCGGTTTAAAAGACCGCAAAGTATCCTTATTTCAGTCGAGGGGGGGGGGGGGCGTAGAACCCCTTAATAAGTATTTTACCTTCTAAAGATGGTATCGTGCTGCATTATAGTTCAATCGGTTGACATTACTTGACATGCTTTCGGCGCGCCTTAGGCTTAGGCGTAGGCTTTTTCAAAGACGCGGCGTGTAGGTAAACAATTCATTTCTAGTCACATTTTACGCTATCTTGTAGGTACCTTTAATATAATGCCACTTGTAGGTACCTTTAATATAATGCCACTTGTGGTCGCCCATCCAAGTGTGGACCACGCCCAGTGTCACTTAACTTACGAAACCTCTAGTAATGCGTACTCCCACCGGGCCACCGATCTCCTCCGTCCGAGTGTATGTCGGTGGGGATTAGTAGCTTACCATACTTTTAAAAACCTGACCCTAGCTACTGCCTCTTCCATTACAAGACCTCGATACATTTTATGTGACTTATAGGCACCAGTCCACTATGCTGAATTTAAGATGCTGATTTCATATAGGTACTTGCCTATTTCACAATCTTCATATCAACCATAGGAAGTCCACTGCTGGACATAGACATTAGCATAGACCAAGGATTTTCATAAGCTGTTTCACAATGCTCAGTCCTACGACAAAATTGTATCATTACAAAAACGGCAATGTAGGTACCTACCTATACATATAAGTCTCACAAAATATACTGAAACTATTTCTAGGGGAGATTCATTCCATGATAACAACATTCCCCAAGGAATATATATCGAAATATGTAAAACAATTTTTGGCTTCCCATAGAAACTTGGATCAGCTGATCAATCAACTTGTATGGGAGGCCAAAAAATATTTTTCATATTTCAATACATGTTCCTTGGGGAAAGTTGTTCATTATCATGGACTGAATTTAACCTTAAAATAGTTTCAGTATATTTTGTTGGACCCTGTATAAAATCAGCATCTGAATGTCAGGAAATGAACTGGCGCCCTAAATGTGAACTAAGCCCGAGGTTGCATAACATTTCACTAATAATGTATAGGACACCCGCCACGTTCCTCTTCCAAGTATTTCTTCTTTTCTTAACAGCCAATTAGCAGTCTACTGCGAGACTAAAGCCCTCTCTCTTATCTTAACGAAGGCCTGATAAAGGAAGGATTTGCTCATAATCACCACGCTGCCAGAGAAGACAAAGAGTATTCGTAACGCTGCGCTGGGCAGGCGGCAGGCGGCAGGCGGGTTGGTCATCGCAGTAGGTCGTATAAAGTACGAGTAGGTATAAAGATTTTGCACAGCCGACGTTGCTGTCCGTTATCTGTTATGGTCCGAGAGCTGGCACGAATTTTTGGGTAGGTATCTGAGGCAGGTTGAAAACTTGTCACATACCTCTCCTATTATACCCCAACATGGAACTGCAGACCTGGCTGGTGAGTAGCGGGGCTAAAGCAACCTATAAATTTTTAAGATTTAAAAAAAAAAAAATTAATTGACGCAATATGCATTTATTATAGTTGTAGGTAGTTTAAAGAATAAAAAATCAATAAGCCAGACGATTTAGCCGGGGCTTTGATATTGCCAGGCGCGTGCAAAATTTCCAAAAAAAAATATAAAAAAGATATTTGAGGCAACTTGAAATTTTAATAGGGTATTACTAAAAAATAAGATTCTCTTAAAGAAGGTCATTTTGATGAGACTTTCTACCTGCCAGGTCAATCTAAATAAATCAAAATGGTTTAGCCCCGCTCTGCAGTTCCGTGTTGGGTTATAATAGGAGAGGCATGTGACAAGTTTTCAACTTGCCTCAAATACCTGCCCAAAAATTCGTGCCAGTTCTCGGTCTATTACCTATATGTCGCCTCTATACGAGACCTGTGGAATGGGGTGGTGAAAAATTGTATTCTACTCCGCCGTTTCTACAACAGTATACCGCAGTCTCTACAATAGCTATAAACTAAGGTAGTAAATCTAGATCACCTGCTCAGTTTTTACTGTGTTATCACACACTTGATAAATTCCGTATACTCCTGCGATAACCGTGTGATAGCTTATCAGACTCATTCACTCGCCGTATTGATTTCTTCACCTGTTCACGTGTAACGCAAATATTTAATACAAATAATGCGAATGGCACGGACAAAAATGTATCATCACATAATTGAAAACTTTGAATAGGATGGCTAATAAATATACAAACATACCCTTATCTAATGTACTGAATTACATATTCGTCATCTTGTATTACTCATTTCGCGATAAGATTCTGTGATCGGTAGTCAAACAGGAAGTAAATATATCACTCGAACTCATTACATATCCTTTCTTTCTCAAGTTCCATTAAATCTGTATAGCTTTTCATAGTAATAATTCAATGTGTACGTTAGTATAGGAAGTACTTGGAAAGAAGCTCTGTACTGTAGTTAGTTAGTCATGCATACATGCAATGCATGCCCGCGTATTTCCCATTCCTGTTTACCTAATATAGAGTAGTTATACGGGAATCTACGTAACTTTTCTTCCATTCATTGTCGGCCATTCTCGGTGAGGAATTCATAGTCTCGTTACATATACGGTCTGCGAGAGTGTACCGCCTGGGCTAAGTACGTTTTAGACTACATCAACAAATTCAGCACACCGCGTTACTTCTTGACCATGGTCTGTAGCGTTACTCCTTTCCTTGAAGATGATTTTCTTTCTGCGCCGCTAGCTTAATCCTTGCACTCACAAAAAAAGTAACAACGCAGCACATTCATATTAATGATACGTCAAGGTTTTCGTTAGCGGTTAGCGGGAAATGTCTAGAAAATAAAGTCACTAGTAATGACAACCATCATAACTGCCAGTTATTAGCCCAGCACATTGCGACAGCTGTGAATCATGGTACGTGTTAATGAAGGCAGATGCTACAAAGCGCCGCCGCCCTGTGTCCCGAGTTCCCGACCCGGAACGCTAACTCAATGAGACAAATCACTGATCGCTGACCCCTGCGATCTACGAGATCTACAGCTGACATCCTAACGGCAGGAAGCTTTAAATCATAAAGGTCAGTCTATCTACGGCTAATAAACGTGTAGCTATTCATTTTGCTAGATGGGATATGTTTGTGTCTAAATTCTAAGTCATCATATCGTATCAGCTACAGAAAGTACACTGAAATAGGTAATAGAATCTTATTAGATTTTTTTTGGTAACCTATTTATTGTATCATAATTACATTGTTGGGCAATGGGCTCCCCTCTTCCATATGTATCAAGCTGTAGCGGTAGTTAGTTGCCAGTTTTTGTCATGCCGTGAGAGATCGTCTGACCATCGCGTTCTAGGGTGGCCTCTTACTTCGCCAGCCTGCACGCCTCAGCGGCAGGCATTCCGTGATTATTTTTGCCTACCAATCCAGGTACATCCTGCAGACACGACCATCCTGCCCACATGAGTTTGACACCTTTTCTTTCTACGTAAACTATTTTGGTCTTGGAGCGAATGTTAGTATGTACGTGGGGCGCACTATAAGTTTCCGGAATGAATATGAAAAAATACTATTAAAGGTACAAAATTAATTTATTGATTTTCAAAATAATCTCCCTTGGCGTCTATGCACATTTTCATTCGATGAAACCAGTTTTGAAAACTTTTGTGCCACTCCTCTGTGGTGACCTCTGAAACGTGTTTTTCATACTCCTCGACAGCCTCTTCTGGTGATGAAAATCGTTGACCGCGTAATTGGTTCCTAATTTTTGGGAACAGAAAAAAGTCACAAGGTGCCAGGTCGGGACTGTATGCAGGGTGACTCATGAGTTCTACATTTTTACAGATACAGATACACTATCACGTCTTTATCCCTAACGGGGTAGACAGAGCCAAGGGCGGTAAAGCCCAGGCCACTTTTAGCGTAATGGTGGGCATGAAGGTGGAAAAGGGAAATCATAATAGTGATGGGTTGCTAACCGCATCGCCTATTCATATGATTCAGATTCTCGCCCATTCCCTCGATCGGCTTTTACGATCTGCACGGGAAGAGAAGCAGCTGGTACATTCTATATTTTTTCTTTTCTCCCAGACCAGCAAAGAAGAACTACATTCTACATTTTTCGCCTTCAAAAAGTCGTTTGTCTGTCTGGCCATGTGAGAACTAGCATTGTCGTGGTGCAGGATGATACGGCGTTTACGGTTATTTTTACGGAGTTCGTCAATAACTTCCGGCAAACAAATGGTCGTGTACCAGTCACTATTCACTGTACGACGATTCTCTAAAGCAACAGTAGCCACGTGTCCAGTTTTATTAAAAAAAGAAGCAATCATCCGCTTAGATGCACTTTTCACGCGCGCCACTTTGGTTGATTTCGGCTCATCTTGAAAGACCCATACGCTCGATTGCTGCTTTGTTTTGGGATCGTAGCAATAAATCCATGTTTCGTCACCTGTTACTATGTCCCACACCAAATTTGACGCACCTTCGTTGAATCTGGTAAGCATGGCACTGCACCAAGTGACGCGGTCCGTTTTTTGAGCCTCGGTCAAGTTGTGTGGGATCCACCGCGAGCACAGCTTTCTCACACCCAAATGTTTGTGTAGGATTAATTGTATTTGACTCATGCCTATTTCTAAGGATGCGCGAATTTCATGGTAGGTCACATGCCTGTCTGTTTTAATCATACGGCGCACAGCATTGATGTTTTTGTTGGTCACAGCGGTGGACGGCCGACCATCGCGAGATTCGTCACTGAGATTGATACGACCACGCTTGAATTCTGCAAACCAGCTATAAACAGTTGTCTTGCATGGTGCTTCATTGCCAAAAGCTGTTTCAAGCCGAGAGATGCTCTGTTGAGCTGTCAAATTACAATTAAAATCGTAGAAAATCATACTACGAAAATTTTCCCGAGTTAAATCCATGTTGATGCAGACATACAATTTTTTAAATGGCGCCACAAGGTAAAAACAAAAGACAGTCAGATAAAACAAACTGCATTCTACAGCCAAAGAGTTCTATTTTCAAATGTTGCAATAAATTTTTAAATATTGTTTATGTAAGTGGCCAGTTCCGGAAACTTACAGTGCGCCCTATGTATTCCCACAAAATAAATACCAAGTAGTATTACGTACACAGCCGCTGTCAGTTTAACACCTATGTTTCGCTTCATAGACCGATAAATACTGACCAATTCGAAAAACTTCAAGATCTATTTCTAGGTCTGGATTTCAAATCTAAGCACAGCCTGAACTGTATGTGTCTCTACTAGATGGTACACGGAGCAAGACATTTTCTATTTGAAAAACAAGATATATTTTACTTCAAAAGCGGAACTATCGCGTTTTAAACTATCGCGTTGCATTATTATTTAAAAAAAGGTACGTTTCGCTTTAATTCACGTATGCAATATGTACGTAACTACGTAACCGCGTTGCTATTATATATCAAGCAACACTGAGTGCTAAGAAATGATTTAGTCTAATTTAGTTTAATATTGAAATAAGGCAACACTATCGGACGACTGTCTTATTATTTTATGGAGTAACCGTCAAGATTTTATAGATGAGATCCTCTCCCATCATTCAGTTTCTCCTACGGCTATAGATTGGTTTTCCTCATATCTTCGTGGACGGCAGCAGTCGGTTCGCATCGATGACTTATCATCAAGTTGGTGTGAGTTGGACACTGGTGTTCCACAAGGCGGCATCCTCTCTCCTTTACTGTTTTCCATTTTCATTGATTTTATCACCAAAGAACTTCGGTGCACGTATCACCTCTATGCTGATGACTTGCAACTTTATGTACAAACGGTTGTTGACAATGTAGATAGAGCTATTGATCAGATTAACTCAGATTTAGCGGCAATTGCTAATTGGTCGCGACTTTTCGGGGCCACTGTTAATCCAAATAAATGTCAAGCAATTATAGTTGGTAGCTCACATCTTACAGGACGACTTGACAGCAATTCACTACAACCAGTTTGGTTTAATAATACCCCAATTCCGTTTTGCCCTAGTGTCAAGGATCTCGGGCTCCACATTGACACAAAGCTCTGTTGGGACGTTCATATTGCCGAGGTCTCGGGTAAGGTCACGGGGGCCCTTCGCTCTTTGTACAGGTTAAAAAACTTTCTCCCTATTAATATTAAGACTATGTTGGTGTATTCACTTATTTTCCCCATTTAAGATTACGCAGATGTATGTTGCTCAGATCTGAATTGCAACTTTCTCAACAAACTTGATAGACTTCAAAACAATGGTCTCCGATTTATATTTGGACTACGGAAGTACGACCATGTGTCGGCTTACCGATCTAAACTTAAGTGGTTACTCATCCGTCAACGTCGCAATTTGCATATTCTCACTATTTTATTTTCTATACTCTTCGACCCAAAAACTCCGATGATGTATCTTAAAAATAACTTCACTTTCTGGGTGATACCCATCTCAAAGTTCTTCGTTCTTCCAACAATCTCTTTCTCAATATGCCTCGCTGCAGGAGTGGGTTTTTCGAACATTCATTCACCAGACAAGCCGTGAAGCTATGGAACGCCCTTCCCGTTGATATCCGCAAAGCCCCTAGTCGCCAAGCATTTAAGAGTGCTGTGCGCGCTCATTATCTTTACAAATTGTCATAGAGTATTATAAATATTTATGTAGTTTATGTAGGGTGTATGAATTTATATAATATTTAAGTATGTATTTTTATATGTAGGTCTATGAATGTATATGAAAGTATATATATATGAATATGTGTCTTCGGTAAATGTTTAATAATGGTCAAATAGCTAATTTGAATTGTACTAATCGTCCAAAATTTGCTTTTATCCGCACCACCTGTAGGTTGACTGGTAGAAAAGGCCCTAGGCCTTAAGTCCGCCTGTTACATTTTTTGTAATAAAGTTAAATAAATAAATAAATGAGTCGTTCGTTTCTTAATCGACATGTTTTTAAAATTACCTATTTTAAATCACCACATTAATTAAGTAAAGGCAAGATAATGCACAGATCAGAGCTAACGTTGCACGTCTTGTGATCTGCTTTCACGATTGTTACATGCGAAGATGCGACGAAAGCGATGCAAACTGTAAACAACAAGGTATAATGAGCAGTTTGCAAAATATCTCCTTTTTGTTTCTTACTGCTTATTGGCAAATAGTAAGCAGGGCTGGTTATACGTTTATTTGTACTTGTTTTGTAATATTGGTAGTAGCCGGGAGAGTTAATAGAGAAACGACTTATTTTTCATTTATAGAGAGAGACAATGATCTGTGAGAACAGTAGACATCGCAAGCCCTTATATTATAAGTAATAATAACCGACACTTTCGTCTTTCCCCTGGCTTAGCAAAGTTATTTCAGTGATATCCGTCAATAAATAACGCTACAGCAAAGTTCCCTCTTTTTCCCCCTATTTCTCCCCCAATAAAAATCGCAATCGAATAAAAAAAATTAATCATGGAACTTGTGTGCCAATTTTCGTATAAACCGGTTGAAAAATGAGACTTGTAGGCGAGAACAGACGGACGGACAAAAGCATTATTGGCCCATCTCGAAACTGACACGCATTCGTTCGCTCGGTCAATAAAATACCTATATATACCTACGAGTATAACGTGTTACGTTAAGCGCCACGTGTATACCTACATACACCCCAAATTTTTTAGGTATACACGTGGCGCTGAACGTGTTAAGACTAGGTATTTCTTAAAAAATAAAACTGCGTTTCTTTTCTGATCGAGTTGATTGCTACTATATGTGCACCTCACCTAACCTCTTGGGTAGGTGTGGGGCAGGTTTGACATGACATGGGAATCGTGTCATCAGTCTTTAACGCAAGGATAATCTCACTTAATAATATTGAACCTTTAAATGTACTTTTTGCCAGTTAAGACATTGCAACTTTGCCAGTTTTTTGGGTCTTCGTAATTTGGCATGGCGGCGGCAGTAATGATCGTCGCGTGAAATTTCAGATTATCCGGCAAACCGCGGTGACTTTCACTGGAAAATTGCTCGTCTATCCATAACGAAGATACAATAAGTGCAAAACAGTGACATGATTATGGCTGCGCCTGTCTGCCACCGGCCTGAATACTTCTTATACATATAGTAGAAATAAACCTAAGAAAATTATAGAACAACTAAAATACAAATTAACTAAAACTAATTAAGTAATTAAAGGTAAAATATTCTAATTAAAATATACGGACAAATCACACAGATTGAGCTAGCCCCAAAGTTCGAGACTTGTGTTACGGAATACAAACTCAACGATGCTATATTTTATAACAAATAAACATCCAAGACCCGGTTAATCTGATAAAGATCATCCATTTTTTAAATAGATTTTCCATCTTGACCTAACCGGGGATCGAACCCGGGACCTCCGGTGTGGCAGCCTGGCATGATGACCACTAGGCCACAGAGATCGTCAAACTCATTTTGATCATAAATAAGACTTATAAAAAAACGGAGCAGCCCCCGTTCCTTCAATTACAGCTAAGGTTCTGTATATATGTATATCGAAAAATATTCAAGAAGTTTGTAAGAGACCTATATTTAAGTAAGTAAGTAATACTTTATTGTACACCAAGAATAAAAAATATACAATAAGAATAAAAAATACATTAAAATGTACAATGGGCGGTCTTATCGCTAAAAGCGATTTCTTCCAGACAACCGATGGATGGAGAGAATATAAAGATACGTTAGCAGAGGTACATGACTACTCGTAAAATACAATAACAAATAATAACATAAATAATTTAAACTGAGATTTGATTGATGCTTTTTCTTATCGAGTCGAAATAACTTATTAAATTACATTTCTTTAGACCAGAATAATAAAATATAGTGTCGTTGAGTTAGTATCCCATAACACAAGTTTGAAACTTACTTTGGGGCTAGCTTAATCAGTGTGATTTGTCCTAATATATTTATTTATTAGAATCTAACTACGGCGACCACCACAGAACAACAAAGGCGACCACCTTTTCATTGGCCTCATTCAGGAATAACCCATTAATTACACGATAGTCGTCCGATTGTATCGCCCAATGTATATGTCAAAGCAAAATATACTTTATCATCATTTCGTAACGCTCAGTTTCACACTGAAACGCGGTAACGTAGCTACGTACGTCTGTCTGTCGTGCCGCTTTTGAAATAAGGGCAGTAAGGGTCGGCCTTTTCTCACTGCGTCCGATACGAGATACGATCCACCGATACGTTCTAGAACGCATCTTGAGAACGGATCGCCGGATCGGATCGCAACGCAATATCAATGATCTGCAACCGCACCGCGGTCACGCGTTATTTTATTTTTATTTAATATTTATTTCACAATAATCTAACGATTATTATAATACAAAAGTTAAAACTTAATGCTAAGCATTGCTTACCAGTTCACCTTAGGGACGTAGCAGAAAAGGTAGTAAATGGGGTGCAAGATTAACTACTTATAGTAAAGAAAGAAGAGTATTACATACAAATAATAAAACATATATAATTCGTATAACTACGTAAGATATATAGACTATACATATATTCATATATAAATTCCATTAATCCATATATGTATACATATTTACATACTTAAAATAAACTTATGTACCTATATTAATACATACGCATAAAATAAATATACTTAAATTATTGCAGCAAAGCTTTTTGCGATAAATACTTTTAAATACTTTTAAACTATCGCGTTGCATTATTATTAAATTAATGCATACGGGAATTAACGCGAAACGTACCTTTTATTTATTTATTTTGCTGACGTTTCATTCGGGTTTCACCGAACGTGGTCCCAGCTTGACTGAAGCAGCGATGACGCCTACGCCTCCCCCTGCCCGGTGTGATCTTCGTCCACCGTCATATTGTTCATTTTCCAAGTACCGTCACACACTACACTCACAGTGTCCCTATTCCGTAACGCAACCGTATTCTGGTGGTTAACCGATTGTGCACCAAATTGTTTTTGATTGTTTTTGCGATAGTGACGAATCACCAGCATTTTGAAGTGATCTCGCGTCTGTGCTCTCATGATGTTATCAGGAAGGGCATTCCAAAGTCGTGCACCCGTGACGGCAAAAGAATTTGAAAGAAATCCAATACGGTGAGAATAAATATTAACAGTTAATTCGCGTTCTCTGCCTCCGGAGACGATAGGCGTGCGATCCATAGAACGCATGCGTTCTACCGCATTCAGTGGAGAGGCGTGATCGCATGCGTCCAGATTGTATCGGTAGATCGGATCGGGCGCTGTAGGTAAAGGCCTTTAGTACGAGGAGTCAGGCAGTAGAGACATGAGAAAAGGTGTTCCATGGACCGAGTGACCTCACATTCACACAAACTGTTAGGGCCGACGACGCGCAAAAGACGCCAGTGTGGGGGGCCCTTAGACTACATACAGAATTGCCAGAATGTGCTCTGAAAAAGCAATTATGTATTAAATACACCTGCTACAACCTACAACAGGCCTTTCCTAAAATCTACGAGTCTCCTTTTTAGTGTTCTGTACCCAAAGGGTGCCAACGGGACCCTATTACTGATACTCCGCTGTCTGTCCGTCTGTCACAGGGCTTTATCTCTTCAATTCAATTCAATTCATTTATTGCATTTCATAATGTACATCATCTTGAACCGTTATAGCTAGACACTTGAAATGTTAATCGATTATTTATAACTGTGGCAGCTATAACAACAAATACTAAAAATAAGATAGTTTTAAAAAATAAAGGGGGTCGCCATACAAGAAACGTGTTTTTTTTTTCAATGTTTAAACGTTGGACAGAGGTACGGAACCCTTCATGTACAAGTCCGACTCGCACTTGACCGGTTAAAACATTTTTTTCGGCATTTTATATACCCCACCAAACCTTAAACTTTCTTGTGTAATTAGGACTGTTGATATCAAAATCGTGTCAAGATCTGTAAACATAGATAAGCCCATCCGACAACACACACCAAAACCGAAGTGGAGAACCTCACATCCTCCTTTTCTATCACCTACTTTCAGAAAAGGACCCACTATGTACCTGGTGTTAAGTGGTAACGACCTGTTATCACCCCACAATGATGCAAACGTTAATGAAACGGTAATTTTGGTACAGTTACCAGTCACGCTTGGTTAACACTGTTGACTCCAAGATTGTAACCTTGGGATCTAATGGAACGGTAGTCTGACTCATTGGAAATAGGTTCAACATTCCGATAAGTTTTGTTGGACGAGAACCGCTGGATTCTAGGAAACGAATGTTAAATTCTTGGATGTCGAGTAGGTACGTGCGTCGGTACGGTAAATGGGGTCCCACTAATATCGAGGGAATCCTCAGCTACCTAGTGCTTACACCATAAACAGATATACAGGGTGACTTTTTAAACATAAATTGTCTTTGTAAACATTTTTATCGATTTGATAAAAAAATGTTGTCCTCCCATACAAATCAGCGCTCAGACAGACGGATTTTGTATGGGAGGACGAAAATTTTTTATCGATTTTTAATAACTTTTTTGTAGAAAGTAGTTCAGTATCAGTACAGTAGTAGGACTGAACTTGCTCCCAAAATTTGGACACTGTTTAAGAAGTCAGCCTGTATATAAAATAACAAAGAATTAAAATAAAAAAAACATCAAACGCTAGCGGCTGTGCTATGTCCCACACGGATCGCAATCCATTTCTGATTTCCGTTTTCTGTCTACATGTAATCTTTAAATTTGTATATTAGGTCCTTACATATGAAATTGCCGTTCAGTATCAAAAAAGTGAAACAAGTTTTTATGTAATGAAATTATTATTTAATCAATCGAAGTATGCGCCGTTGTTATCGATACACTTCCGCCATTTTATAGGCAGACCTACCTAGTACCTTTGGAAAAAAAATCCTGGGAGCGAGAGTCTATGAACTGTTTGAAGGCGGTTTTGACTGCCTCATCAGATTTGAAATTTTTTCCTTGTAAAAAGTTATCCAAATTTTGAAAAAAGTGGTAATCGGTTGGGGCAAGATCTGGAGAGTATGGTGGGTGACGCAGAGGTTCCAGTCGCAGCTCCTCTAACTTGGCGATCGTTTGATGTGCAGTGTGTGGTCTAGCGTTATCCTGAAGGAGCAGTGGGCTAGAGCAATTCATCAGTCTCGGTTGTTTAATGGCGAGCCTTCCCATCATTGTTTGCAATTGTTGGCAATACAAGTCTGCAGTAATCGTCTGGCCTGATCTCAAGAAGCTGTAGTGGATAACACCAGCACTGGTCCACCAAACACTAACCAGAATCTTCTTTTTGGTCAGTTTTCGCTTAGGGCAAGGTTTTGCCGGTTCTCCAGGGTCAAGCCATTGTGATGATCGCTTCCGATTGTCGTACAGGATCCATTTCTCATCACAAGTCACGATAAGGTTGAAAATCCTCTCATTATTGTGGCGATTAAGCAAAGAAACGCAGCAAGCAACGCGTGTTTGTTGGTTTGCTTCAGTCAATTCGTGCGGTACGCACTTTTCGAGTTTTTTAATTTTTCCGATTTGGCGCACGTGGATAAGTATCGTTTTGTCACTTACGCCGAAGGCTGCTGCTAATTCAGAAGTGGTTTAAGATGGATCCGCTTCTACTATCGCCTTCAATTCTTCGTTATTCACTTGAGTATCAGGTCGTCCACGAGGCTCACTGTGTAAATCGAAATTTCCAGAACGGAAACGTTGAAACCAAAAACGCACCGTTCGTTCGTTAGCGGTGCCTGGTCCATACACGTCGTTAATTCTTCGAGTCGTTTCTGCAGCACTGGTGCCACGGTAGAACTCGTATTCGTAAATACCGCGAATTTTCAATTTGTCCATAGTTGTTGTTATAGCAATGTTGAAACTCAAACAAATGATGTTAAAACAAATGAAATACGAATTTTAAAACAATATTTTTCTGGCTTTATTTCGAAATAAATTTGAATTTAGAATTCCTAATGAAACGCAAGATATTTGATTTTAAAGTTGCCAGTATTGAAAATCGGCAATTTCATATGTAAGGACCTAATAGGTACTTACATTATTATACATCTCCACCGTCTTACTAATTGCGTCCTTTGGGTCGGGAGACCCTTGACTCTGTCTACCCTGTGAGGGATAAAAACGTGAGAGTACCTATATCATAATGACATTACACCATTATTTCAATTGAATACCAATACTATTCAGTTACTATTGCTTGACTGACTATGTAACTGAAACCCAAGGACTTGCCTTCCCTTTTACTAACCTTGCAGAAACTTGCATATTGCACTTGCAGCATACATAAAAAGACTATATATTTTTATGCTTCATTTCTATTTGTTCTACAGAATGAATATAAGTGCTATACTATAACATACTCTATACTATAGAGACTAACAACCTTTTAAGTACACGGTATCCATACCGTGTACATATAAGGTTGTTAGTCTTTATAGTATAGAGTATGTTATAGCACTTATATTCATTCTGTAGAACAAAGATTTTATCCTGTACAGGCTATACAGGCTACACCTATACAGGCTGCCTTTATATCCACCTGCTAAATTTTTGGAGCAAGTTCAGTCCATGATACTGAACTACTTTCTATAAAAAAAGTTATTAAAAATCCATAAAAAATGTTCGTCCTCCCATACAAAATCCGTTTGGCTGAGCGCTGATTTGTATGGGAGGATGAAACATTTTTATCAATATTTAATAACTTTTTTATAGAAAGTAGTTCAGTATCATGGACTGAACTTGCACCACAAAGGTTATGCGTTAGATACCAGTAACCCTGTATAGACAAATCTTCTTCCCATCCATTCTTTTTGGTTTCTAAGAGTCAAAGCCGTGATACTGCGGTGGCAGCATCACGGCTTAGTTCCCCATAGGATAGACAGCAGTGGACTTCTTACGGCTAAAATAGAAAATAGTAACCAATATATTTTTTCCACCTTCTCACCCATTATCACGCTAAAAGTGGCCTTTGAATATTTCGGCCCTGGGTTCCATCTGTTTACAGCTGCAAGAACCAACATGCTGTCTGCCTCATTAGAGACAAATAATGTAAGTTATATCGATGACAGAAATAATAATAGCGCAACCTGCTCAACCGGATGGAATCTCGTAAATCATGATAGATGCGTAGGATTCAAGTTGGTGACAACCATCGGCCGTCACTTGTTATGACCACATGAGTCACGCCGTGAATCATAGGTGAAACTCTCCGAGACCGCCGCCTGCAGTGCACAGTGCATGTTAGTTGACTGCATCGAATACCTTTATCAGGGAGACCCATATACTACATTGGGTATAAGTAAACATATACAAGCACTTTGATGTTTAGACAAGTTGTTTGTTTGGTTGTGGTTTACTTCATAAATGACATATTTAAATAATGTTGTGGTAAATGGGTTGTAGGTATAATCAAGTTTTGAAATCATAGATACTTTACATGTGTGTGATTATATTTATTTTATTTATTACACTACATACAATATCACGTCGTTATCTCTAACGGGATAGACAGAGCCTAGGGCGGTAAAGCCCAGGCCACTTTTAGCGTAATGGTGAGCATGAAGGTGGAAAAGGAAAATCATATAAGTGATGGGTTTCTAACCGCATCGCCTATTCATATGATTCAGATTCTCGCCCATTCCCTCGATCGGCTTTTACGATCTGCACGGGAATGAATGAATGAATAACTCTTTATTGCACCTAAAAAATAAATAAAAAAAATTAACAAAACACAAATTGTAAATATATAACGTCTAACAAAATATACTGAAACTATTTTAAGGGTTGATTCAGTCCATGATACTGAACAACTTTCCCCAAGGAACATATGTCGAAATATATAAAAATTATTTTTTGATTTCCCTAAAACTCGGATCAGCTGATCGGTCAACTTGTCTTGCGGTCTTATCGCTGACAGCGATCTCTTCCAGACAACCAGTGGATAGAGAGAAATGTACGCACGTAAAAAAAGAAACGGTGGCGCAAAGAAAACGATAAAATGAGATAAATAGTTACATTAATAAGGCTACTTTTAAATTAGCATATATCAATACACCACACGTATAGGTATTCTATAATATACTTACACATAAAAACTACATATTTATAATACAATATATCTACATATATAGGTATAATTAATATAGTATATATATAAATACATATACTACAATTGCTTTAATAATGTACGATTACTCAGCTAGATAGACTTCTTTAAGTCTGTTTTTGAAGACAGAGACAGATTGTGCGCGTCTGATAGACTCAGGCAGTTCGTTACACAAACGCACAGCTTGAACTGTGAACGAGTGGTCGTAGAAGGATGACCGATGCATCGGCATACTGAGCATTAGAGTATCAGCGGGAAGAGAAGCAGCTGGTACATTCTATGTTTTTTATTTTCTCCCAGACCAGCAAAGAAGATTTTATTTATTCATGGCAACAAACAGTCATGTACATACAGATATAACATGTATAAACAAAAAAGCGGCCAAGTGCGAGTCGGACTCGCCCATGAAGGGTTCCGTAGCAGCAAGTAACATTTTACGATTTAAGACGTATTAAAAAATAACTATCTATGATACCGAGACCGCTATAGTTTTAATTGAAAGTACATACTTTGAGGTACTGAGTACCACATTGTTTTCAAAATTATTTTAGTAATATTTCAAAACATACGGTGGGGGGACACCTCAAATTTTAACTTTGTATTAGATTATCTCAAGACTGGGGGGTTTGATCTACATAGTTTCAAAGCAGTTTTTGTTGCATTTTAAAATACCTTTTCAACGATACCCTACACGTTGGAGTTAGTCCAATTTAATTTTTTAAATTCACTTTTCCTTGTGTGGGAGGGGGGCTGAAAAAAAACATTTTTTCATAATTTTAAAAACCAACTTTTGGTACTTCAATATCTATCTCTCCACCAATTTTCGTGACAATAAGTGCAGTAGCGGCGGAGTACGAGCCCGGACGGACAGACGGACGGACGGACATGACGAAACTATAAAGGTTCCTTGTGGACTACGGAACCCTAAAAAGGTTATATTATAGACCTAAACAGTGCCAGTAAAGTAAATATATTAACAATAACATACTTTAAAAAGAATCTACTGTAACAGATGCGAATGATCAGATTCGATTTACTTAAAAAAAATTTAAAACAACAAAAAAAATTAACTTATAATTATATGGATAAGTATAGTTTGTAACAAAAATAAACTCTGATAAAATTTGTAGGTAAGTTACTCAGGAAAAAAATTGAGCTAATAATAATTTGGATAGGATAGGTAGTAGGAGTGGAGAATAAACTCGATAACAACACAGATTATTATAATTTATTATCTGATACAGACCGTTACATAATAGTACGGAGTATAAGAGACGTATAAAAGAATAATATTTAATATTGAACAACATATAGAGAGAAGTGATAAGCTTCAGTAATGATGGTAGAATGAGTGATAAGGGATCAGTCAATGATTTGAAAATGGAATGAAAGGGAATTTGAAATGAAATTAAGAATGAAAAACGGACAGGATGAGATGAAGAAAGGACGTTTGGACATGATGCATGCAGCATCATTACACCCCTTTATGTTCGGAATTAAAAATATGAATATTGGTAATGAATTATCACTTTTCCGAGATAGTCAATTAAATACACGTGTTTCTACGTTTTACCATATGTTTTATAGAAATTTAAACAAGCATCTACCGCAACATACACAGGCAACAAACCTACCTATTTAGAACAATACAGCAAGGACGTTGTTTGAATGATACTCAGTAACTGAATTTTAAGCGATTGGATGAAACTCCTTAGCTGTCGGCTCCGGACTTGTATCTTTATACGTGTTTCCTTGACACAAATAAACTACATGATGTCTTAAACAAACCCATCCTTGTAAGGTGTTACAAAATCATTAACGAAAAACTCATAATGGTCCTAAAACTTTAACGAAGTTAGGTGTTGTTAGGTTACTAAATAACGAATAGCAAAACTTTCTGTTAGAATTACAATTTAAAAATATATATTTTTATTTCGGTATCAAAAATCTTTTTTGGTTTTTAAACTATCGCGCTTTGAACACATGATTTATATATATGTACATATATAACGGGACTTAGCACGAACCTTTTTTATTGTTTTGTCTAACGTTTCGAAAAAGAGTTACATCTTTCGTCAATCTGCGACCACGAAAGATGTAGGTAACTCTTTTTCGAAACGTTAGACAAAACAATAAAAAAGGTTCGTGCTAAGTCCCGTTATATATATAAATCAAAAATCTTATTCTAAGGTAAATGGATATTTGGGAGCACCTTTTAATATCTTTGACAAAACAATTTTTTTAGTGAAATAAAACAGCATACCTACCTGCCTATATCTAGTCAAATTACTGACAGTCAAAAACTTACGTAGGTATTACGTATAATAAATAATATAAAAACATACATGTTGATTATTATCACGCCTGTTTTTTTAGGGTACTCCTTCATCGCACCATCTTTTATTTTCCTGTAGGAGATTGCCTTAGCGATAAGGCCGCCTATTTGTATACTATACTGTAGATATTTTGAATATTGCTTTTGGTGCAGTAAAGTGTTACATGCTGTTTTCCACAAGGGTAGGCAGAGACTATGGTCCTTCGTTTGCTATATAATATATTTCTTCGAAAATATTGGAAGAGTGACAGGGATCTTAAGGATACATGAATTTTACGCTTGTTTCTTCGAGCATTTGCCAAAAGTGGCCGATCTTTGCAAATGGGCGAAGCGAATTGTGTTATTCTTACTTTACCCCAGCTTTAGTTTGCATTTTTGACAAAAGTGGCCGTTTTTCGCAAAAATGCAAACTAAAGCTTAACGTTCTCACTTTAAACTGTGAACAGTGGTTCATAAAATAGTTTGAAGAGTTATCTAGGTTACTAGCTCAAAATTTTAAATGATATCTCCGTTTCCATACTAATAATTTATTTCCAATGGGGGCAGCACTGGACACCGTGTATCGTCTTAAAGAAGAACTTGTATCGCAGAACGTATCGTCATTAATATTGCGTTGCGATCCGAGCCAGCGATCCGTTCTCAAGATGCGTTCTAGAACGTATCGGTGGATCGTATCGGGCGCAGTGTAGTGATGTGCCGTTCCCGTTCCCTAGATTTCCGGGAACGTTCCCGGGAATGTTCCCAAAACATGGAAATGTTAGGGAAAGTTGTAATTTCATTTATCAGACATATTTTTAAATTATTTAAATATATTTTACTAACGTAAATGCATCATTTGATATGCTTATAATACAAATACATATTTCCAATATTCCGTAACATTCCCTAGAAATACGGGTACGTTCCCTGGGAACGTTCCCGGGAATGGCACATCTTTAGCAGTGGGTAAAGGCCTTTTAAACTGAGCATTTAATACAGGAATAGAGTTGGTATTAACTAGTATAGGTAAATTACGGTAGTAAAGGTAAATACCTAGTCATTGACATCTTTACGGATATCTAACATAAGTATATTTCGGGAATATTTGTTATAATAAAGAAATATCAGGTTCATGTAATCTTAACAAACAAAATCAGGTAAATGTACGTAAATAAGGAGGGTCTAAGTAATATACTTACCAAGTTACCAACTTAGCACCCCCTTCCTATTACCCTGACTGTAAATAATGTGACTTGTCCATTTCTTAATAAAAATAATCTCGCTAACAACCGGTAAACCGGTTTTGATGTTACATTTCTTCGGGCGATTGTTGGCTTTCGAGGTCATGGTAATGCCAAACATAACAGGGCCTTGCTTCACCGGTATGGTCGCCGTCGCCGTACGAGTATGCTTGCTATGAGCTCGTTACGTAACGCTTGTCACGAATTAGAAGTTGAAGGTTAGGGTCATCTTTCTTCTTATGTAATTTATGCGTCTAGCGTTACCACGCGTCCGGATAAGGCCGGACAGTCAGGCTTTTTGCTAGCGGCCAAATTAGACGGTATCGGACCTGTCCGGTTGATAACCTCTTCTTTTATTGAAGTCGGTTAAAAAAATGGCCGTTCGTTCCTTGAGTGCAGTTTTATAGGGTTTTTAGGTATTCAAGATGCAGTACTAAAGCACTAAAATTTAATAAGAAATAGTAAAAAAATTGATAGCTCAGTGGTTTTAATGTGACTGTAATTCTACATTTTTAACTAAAAACCTCGTTGATTCTCATTCTATAATTATAACCAAATATTGTAATTTTTTTAGGTATCTCCTTGCTCATTAAGTTATACTTTTTAAAGACGTTAAAAAGTTGGTAGTTGTCGCTGAAAATATCAAGTAATTCGCGATGAAAGTTTTTATGGATATAGCTTTTTCGCTATTTTATTTAGCTAGGTTTTAAATATTTTTTTAAAAATATTTTGATGTACTTAATCATTTATTTTGATCTTTGAACTGTATTTCATATTTTTTTCATGCTAGTATTCCATGAAAAATAAGGCTAACTGCGCGTCGAAAAAATAGACGTTTAACGATATTCTTCGCCTTAACTTGAGTGCAGTTTACAGTAAATCTAGAATATTATGATTTTGATTTGATACCAGCTTCCAAACTAAAACACAGGCGTCGATTATTTTTAGCATCCTGCTTTTAATAATAAAAAAACTTGTTCAATAAGATCGTAAATGAAATCTGTAATTTCGAGACTGACCTCCTTTCCGTAGCTGGCGGTAGCACAGCAACGTTTTGTTACAAGTGGGGCAAGTTACCACGAAGGATACGTCGATGCGACATGCAAGCAAACCGGATCGATTTTACAGGCTCTATAAAACAATCGACAGGCGTTATACCACAGAATAAATAATACTATCGTACAGAAGTCTCACTCAGCAAGGAAATTCAAAGAAATATCTACTCAATGTGGCTAGCGATATGGTTCAATTTAGCTCACGTCAGAACTCAGCACCTTTTCGCATAGATACCTAATGGATACACATCCATTGCAAGCCAATTTCATTCTTATTACTCTAGACAAACGATTCATATAACTGAATTTACCACCGGGAGGGGCGACGTTCGCGCATAGTAATAATGTAGGTACATTTTCGATACCTAAACGGGGAGTGACACAGGCCTGGTTATTCTGAGAGTAAGGTACCTACGTGTTATCACAGACGAAATAATAATACTTAAATACTTATATTTATATTTTCCTCAAGTTTTATAAAGTAGGTAGGTAGTAGTTTTATGTAACATCGTGTGTGGACTTCGAAATTTTAAAGTTTCGTATTCAATGTACATACGTAGGTTGATATTGTCAAACCGAATTTTATGATTATCTCTATCTATCGAGATCTTTTATAAACAATAAACGAAGCATACAAAATACTGATTTTATATTGCAAGATTTACGAAAAATAGCAGAAAAAATGCAATCATTTTTCTTTTTTTCATTACAGGCTATAATAATCATGCTGACCGCTCTTATTAAGAAATGATTTTCCCATAACATAACCACCAATAAAATCGACAATCGTAAATGTAATTAGTGTGTTTATATTTTAGCACATTTATGTGAATTGTGGACTGGGAATGAAATAATCTGAGTCCAATGTTTACTGTAGTTTACTCCTATCTAAAATCTCTGTCCAGCCACAGAATAAATAATACTAACGTACAGAAGTCTCACTCAGCAAAGAAATTCAAAGAAATATCTACTCAATGTGGCTAGCGATATGGTTTAATTTAGCTCACGTCAGAACTCAGCACATGTTCGTAAAGATACCTAGACATCCATTGCAAGCCAATTTCGTTCTTATTACTCTGGACAAACGATTCCTATAACTGAATTTACCACTAATGTAGGTACATTTTCGATACCTAAATAGGGAGTGACACAGGGCTGGTCCAGCGCCCAGCGCCTCTGTGAGTCGCTTTGTTCGCCGTCGTTTTTATATGTATAGTTACTTGTTCACACAGACGTAGTGGTGGTACAGACTTACAGTACAGACAACCAACGTAGCTGGGTAAAGTTACAAGTTACAACCCGATCTAGTTAACTCAGAACAGAACCTTTAGTATAAGCGGCCGTAGACTCCAGGTTCGGAGTTAACACGATCGAGTTTTTCATGCACCTAATGCAGTTGCATACCTAGTACTTTTGATATTTATGCAGGAGATTATTTCTAATCATAAATTACTAAATACTGAACGTAACGAAAGTACTTGTCTGATGCAATCTGATTTATTGCATTTTTCATTGAGTTTCATTCAGCACGAATCACGATTGTTTCGTGACAATCGTGATTCTCGTGATTCTTGATCCGACCTCACAACAACTGTGGGATTGTATGATCATACAAATGAGTATGCATAAAGTGATATAATAAAGAGATACCCCTTTTCCGTGCAAGTAGTAGGCTTTGGAATCTACTACCACCGAAAATTCGTAAGTCTAAAACCATAAAGATAAAAGTCTTGGCCATACAAACCATAAAGTAAAGGCCTTGTGTTTTACGGGGCCTTAGGCTCTGCTCTGTCTACTCCGCTAAGGATAGAGATGTGATAATGGATTTTCATCTCGTTCTGATTGTATATATAAGTAATATTTACATTCTTTTATGGAGGTATGTTTATTAAATTTTTAGTTTTGTATTGTACACGCGAATTATCTCTTTCTTTCCATTGCCTCTCGCGGGTCAAATGGAAGAAATTTCTTTAGGAATAAGTAGCACCTCTTTTCATGTTTTTTTTAATGTTTTGTTTGTTAATTTTCAAGTGTACTTACCTGAAATAATAAATGAATAAGAAAGAAAAACACCTTTGTACAACCCTTTGGCTAAAGTGTTGTGCAAAACAAAACAGAGTGACATTATAAATATCCTATGATAATAAAGATATTTTGAATTGAATTCAAAAGTGGTAATATGGTATAGTAGGCATAAGAGTTCAATGTCTGCCATATCGCGGGATCTCTACGCCCTGTTTGCTCCACGGTGTGCTGGTGCAGCATACAATGGAGCAAATAGGACTGTAGTGTGACCGGCCCTCCAACACCTGTCATTAAAGATTTTATATCCAATAGTCTGCGGACTGCAGATTGCGTTTGTTCAATTTTTATGTTTCTGCCGCTTTCTTTTGAAGTTTTATAGTTTCGGTATGTCCGTCTGTACGTCCGAGGCTTAGCTCGGAGACTGTTAGTACTAGAAAGCTGTAATTTAGCATATTATGTACCCATTACTATTTTGGTTCATTTTTCCATCTTCCACCCCATCATCACGCTAAAAGTGGCCTTTGGGTTTTGCGGCCCTGGGCTCTGTTTCCTTATTGCCGCAAGACCCAACATGCTCTGTCTGCCCCATTAGGGATAAAGACGTGATAGTGTGTGTGTATGTACGCTGAAAAAGTGGTAAAATAAAACGTTGAATAAATTTTTTTAGGATGGCCTCTGCAAAGAATTTTTGATTCAATGACCCGTTTGCAATTTTATAAAACTAATTCTGGTTCGAGTTAAGCGTCCTCTAAAAGCTTAACTGTTACCTTTAAAAGCTTTAACTATCACGGCTAAGTTAGCTTTATTAATTTAGAATTACAACCGCCTAACTTATAAAATATGACTCTTTTAAAAAATCGTACAATATACATAATCCTTAGAAAACAGTTATTTTGAAGAAGTTGTAATGTAACTTGTTTAAAATGGATAGTAAACGAGTAAAATTATGGAAATTAAATTCCCCATATTGGAACGTATCTTCGGAACTCTGAGCGTTATGTTTTTCACAAAACATAGGCATTTGTAATTTTTGGTGAACCAGTCAAAATTTACACTATTTTTGAGACAGAAAAGAAACCGTTTTCCAAAGAAGGTAAAGGATGTTTCGATGGCTTCACTTTATTCAAGGCCCATTATTCTACTAATTGAACACTTTGAAACCGATGCTGGGAGTGGATTAATTACTCTAAATTGCAGACGTTCCATTTGGTTCGTTGCTCGATAATATCTGCCATTTGTGGAAGGAATCCGACCGCGGTGCTCACAGCGTGAAGACTGATGACATCACGCTTGAAAGCATCCAAGATGTCATGGCTTTCGAAGAATAAACTTGACTATGAAAAGAGATTCCTTTCACCAGGTACATTATGTGCCTATCCTACGGTGTGAAAATAAAATACCCGTGGAATAGTAATGTTTGCACCTCATTTATCGGTATTGCTCTTTTTCTTTATCAGCCTAATAACAGTCTTCTGCTGGAGTAAAGGGCTCTTTGAAAAAAGGGAGGATTTTCCCATAATCACCTCGCTGGGCAGACGGCTTGGTGATTGCAGTAGACGGAAGTCGATGCGCTAAGACGATGCTGCAGAAGACAGTAAATAGTATTTCATACAGAACGGATTCTCCTAAGGTACGCTCGACAAGGAGAGAACGGGGGAGAGGTGCGGAGACGGGGAACGGGGACGCATATTGCGCAGGGCCTTAGGAAATTCCGTTCTGTATGTACCTAATACTGTTACTGTCTTCTGTGACGATGCTGCCTGTTTCTTGTTAACTCCCTTAGAGGCGAGTTTACGACACCGATAGAACAAGAAAGGTGTGGTGACATTATTTTAACAGTTCATATGACTGTGTCCTGAATGCCTATGCATCATAAATTGCACAAACATATTATTACCATGGACTTGCACAACCATGGACAATTTATCTGTAATATTTAACAATTGTTTTCAAAGTAAGAATAAAACAATTATTTATGAAAAACTGCAACTAGCAGAAGCAAGCAGAAAATCGTTTCTCACGATTTAAACCTGAACTAAAGATTACGTAAAGTCTTGAAATTCCTACTAACAGCAGTAACAGCCTGTCGATTGCTTTTAGATTATCGTCAAAAGTGGCGTAGGTTTCTTTAGGCGTATTTCAATTGTGACAATATTAATATCCAAAGTATTATCTGTGATTAATTCCATATTAACATATGCGTGTCCTACATATTTCTTGGTTCTGCGGATCTTTTCGTATACTGCTTTATCTTATCAATCATATGAACAACAGAATGGATTGAGATGCAATTTTAGTTGCTACATCTGCATCGTATATTCGAAGATTTCAAAATGGGTTTCAAAATAACCATATGCCATCGATTGATAGTAGGAAGTGTATAGTTATGGATCCAAATCCATTACATTATACCTAATGCAAGTACAGATTTATTGGCAGATATAGCAGCGGGAGTGCAGTCTTGACTCTTGCGCAACTACAACAACTTGTACCACTATTTTTAGGAACATAGTATACGTATGGCTGACTACAACTATAATGTGTTGTGACTGTTGTGAGCTTTTAGTGTTGATAAGTTGTGGTGGAATAATATGAAGATAACTAGGAATGGAGGTGAGGATACAATCGTTACAGAGCATTATTGAAGACTCCTAGAAGGCACCTCTTCTATTTTATTTTTAATTTATCAAACCACAAACAGAATTCAGAATATTCAGAATCAGAAGTTAGTGCACCGATTAGGTGGACTGAAACCCTTGTACCTAAATGATGTATGTAAAGGCGCTATGCCCATGACTGAATGCAATTTACGGTTATGACATAAACACACTGTTAACTTTGTTATTTAATAGACACATGTTACGTGAGCCCTCGGAAGTTGATTGGTTCCAATCGCGAGTAAGCCGGCTTTTTGCCGGTGTTATGTGAAAGTCGCTCGCTAGATTAGGGTCATTGTCAATGCTATCGTATGTCTAAGATACCTGAGAACAACAATATTTTTAGAAGTGATTTGTTGGAGTCAAAGAGATTCCACCAAAAATATAAATGTGAAAATGGGAGCAATGTTGAATATTATGATATTGTGTGGTTGTCTACTTCACCGACAAAAGAATTCCTAATCCCAAGTTCTGTAGGTAGACAATCCTGATTTATAAGAAAGATACTGCTGCAACTTGGCCGCAACTAACTAAATAATGTGATAGAAATAAACTAGATAAGGATATCTAAAGCACCAGAACCTGTGATGGTTCTGGTGGCTTCTTCTGCCTACAACCAAAAGATCGACTGGAGGGGACCTATAGGTAGGTGACAATCATGTCAAAATTTTCATAATGAATGTACAGACAAACAACCCGACTTTAGTCATATTATTCATCGCCTCGATTTTTATCTTAACCACACCTTACGGAACCATCAGTTATCTGTTGTTATTTGATAAATAAAATAACAGTACATGATAAAAAGTAGTTACATTTGATTTGGTCTTTATTGAGCCATAGAGCAGCCATAAGTTCAGGTCAGAAATTCAGAATTTTTTGACTCGGCTTGGCTAGGAGGGCTATGCTTTTGGGAGTTTCTTATTATTTTTCATACTTAATAAGTACGTACATGTACTTTGTTTTATACTAGTAAACTTTTTATTCCCATTTAATAACAGTTGTAGGTTCCCAACAGGAATAAGCTAGCCTATAACTGAGCAAGTCGAACTTCTTGATGGAAATCCTCACAAAATCCTCACTTTCACCGTATTCTACTTACAATGAAAGGCTAAAAACTCAGGATGGGCAACCCGATTGCCTACAAATCCACTAAAATAAATAAATATATAGGGAGAAATCACACTGATTGAGCTAGCCCCAAAGTAAGTTTAAACTTGTGTTATGGGATACTAACTCAACGATACTATATTTTATAATAAATACATATACGAGTAGGTATAGATAAACACCCAAGACCCAGGACAATTTGAAAAAGGCCATTTTCCAACTTGCCCTGGCTGGGGATCGAACCCAGAACCTCCAGATTGGCGGACTAGCGTGTTGACCATTACACCATGGAGGTCGTCACTAAACTAAAAGGCAGTCACGATCACGTAAGCACAAAACCTGGGACGATGTCGACGAGCATTTGGCACGGGAGTGACTATCGTCGCGCTCTGGTTGTGCTCGTGAAAAGCGTGACAAACTCTTTCTGATAGCTACGCGACAAAACAAGTAAAATAGAACAGAGGTTTTTGACTGCAGATGTAAGCGGGACTTTTTACATCGGAGTGGGCTTATCTATGACGCGCCAAAAAAGCCTAACAGCAAAATAACCAGTTTGTGTTTTGTTGGTTATAGTCTTGGGTAGTAATTTTAGTAATTTTCTGCTTACCAATTACTTACTATCTGCCACCCGTGTGGTTCCGGGTTAGAATAGGACCACTCCATTTCTTACTGTGGATGTCGTAAGAGGCGACTAAAGGACTGCACAAACATCTTGTGCTACAATTGCATTCCCAAGGAGGGTTAACGTCGGGCGGCGGCCGGATGTAAAACTTTTCGCACAAATACATTCCCAAAGAGGGTTGACGTCAGGCAGGCGGCCGGTTGTAAAACGATAGCCAAATCATTGAAAGTGTTCCGGCTATTTCTTCTCCATTTTGGAAGGTCTTTGGCATCCTTGGGTGACCATTGACATGCATATTATATTTGGAGAAGAGAAAGCGCACCCCGGGCTCCTAAGCAGCACAGCTGAGGATGCAACCGGGAATACGCTTAGACGAAGAAAAAGTAATTTTCTGCTTAGGTACCTACCTAAGCTATGGAGCGTACGGTCTTAGATGAGAAAATCGCAAAGATGCAAAATGCAAAGATCCTTGCGAGAAAACTATGATCTAGGAATGATGATGAGATGGAATTTTCTCAACCAAGAGGATGATGCATGGAATGCTGGAGGTTGCTTTTTGTATTTATGTTGCGTGCGTAGCCGCTTTTAGTTCATTACTGACTGCCGTAGAATGAGGGCAATGTGTCTTGTTTGAATTTTGAATTGAATTGAATTGCCAGAACTGTCGGATATAAGTATATGGTTTATAACACTTTACCTATTTTATAAAGAATTAATACTGCTTGGTTTACGTTTATGTTATTTACGTAGAAGACGTAGATAGATAGATAAAATCTTTATTTACTAATAATTATTCGTAGACTAAAAGTATATAATACTTTACTGTCTTCTGTCCTAAAAGGCCACATGTAGGTATTACCGGACTAATAACCGAACCGAGAATAATATGAACTGTGTGAGTTAATTATATTTGTCATCGCAATTCAAATCAGAATTTTGTTTAGGGTTCAACAACCTAGCTCGTCTTGGTCTCTTCGTAGGTACGTTAGAGCACGATCCACGTTGCATTCACGTAAGGTCGTGATTTCGTGATTGTTCGTACAGTTCGTACTACAATAACTATCTGACCTGTAACAATAGTAAAGGCTATTTTGTTTCGGGAAAGTTTTTTTTTTCATATAAAACTTCAATAAATATAAAAACTATGTCGAGTTTAGAATTTTTTACAACCTACTAAATGTAAGTATAAAATATTTTTGACTTTCGACACAACAAAAACCTTTTATCGTTTTTAGCACAAACAAAATGTTAACTGTCCAAAAACTATACCGTGAATAGTTACATGAATGATATGATTTTATCAAAACGGTACAGGCACAGGTACAGGTTCTAAATATCTCTGACTTTTTAAATTATTTATAATAAAAATGAAGTTTATTAAAAAAAAAATTATAAACTAAAATAGGGTGAATTCACTTTCACTTTCCCCAAGAAACATTTACTTATCAAAATATGAAATACTAGCAGTCCACCCCGGCTTCGCCCGTGGTACACACATAGCCTATGTCACTCGGGGATAGTGTAGCTTTCAAATGGTGAAAGAATTTTTTAAATCGGCCCAGTACTTTTTGAGCCTATTCATTACAAACATACAAAAATAGGTACAAATCTTTCCTCTTTATAATATTAGTGTAGATAATTTTTTGCTTTCCATACAAACATGAATCAGCTGATCGGTTAACTTTTATGGGAGGCCAAAAAATATTTTTCGTTGGGGAAAGTTGTTTAGTATCATGGACTGAATCTACCCTTAAAATATTTTCAGTATATTTTGTTAGACCCTGTCATTCGTAATTCTGCGGACAGATGAATATCCTTTTGAGTAGGTACTGACACAGAATAAATAATACTATCGTACAGAAGTCTCACTCAGCAAAGAAATTCAAAGAAATATCTACTCAATGTGGCTAGCGATATGGTTTAATTTAGCTCACGTCAGAACTCAGGACCTTTTTGTATAAATACTTACCTAGACATCCATTGCAAGCCAATTTCATTCTTATTACTCTGGACAAACGATTCGTATAAGTGAATTTACCACCCGGAGGGGCCGCCTGCGCGCATAGTAATAATGACACAGGCCTGGTACTGATCATAATAAGTGGCAGCTAACGTTATGATGGTATTTTCTTACAACTTTTGCTAACACGCTGCCATATACACATATGATCTAGGGTTAATCAAAGCATAAATATAGGTTACGCAGAATCAACCAAACTTTTTTTGATAAATTACCTACTTTGTGTTTCGTAATAGTAGTAATGATTACGATAAAAATTAAAAGCGTATTTTATAATTTATTATGAAATAGCGCTCTTAATTACTCTCTTCGCTCAACATCTGGTATATTTTATGGTCAGCAGTGCGTGAATACCCGCGACCCAACAAACTGCAACTTATGCACTGCTCGAACAAATTACCTAACGGCTAACTAGTCCATGGTGGAGAAAACGGCGGATGTACGCCCCTAGCCTGGAAATTTCTCCGTTAATTTATAAATAATGACTAGGTTTCAAATATTTTATTCTCATAAAGAAGTTGACCTATCTACCTTTTTGTTCGCCGGTTGTCTGGAAGAGATTCCATTATGGAATAAGTCCGCCGTTGTCAATTTATGGGTGTTTCTCTGCTATTTGGAAACTCATCCATACAAGACTGTCCTAAGCAAATTTTATTAAATGTTGAGAATGTCTGTCAATACAAAGAAAGGCAATAGTATATCAAATATATATATTAAAGAATCCCACACATTTTCCTCTTGGTTTTTGAGTTATGGACGGTTTTGTGCAAAATTGTGACAGGGGACTGTTGTGACCAACCAGGGGAATGTTTTTATGAACAAAAACTAGTATTTTTGTTTGTTTAAATAATCAAAGCTTTATTTTTATTAGCACTTACAATGTGTAATTATTACTTTAATAATCAACGAGATCATAACGAAGTACACTTATAAAATAGATACTTTTTTATAACATTTGTGATAAACTGACTAAAATCAACTTCTTACTTTAACAGTCTTTCTAAAATACTTATTGTATGACATAAGTCAGCTTTTAGAATGTTATTAAAAATAAACAAAAGAAACATTACCTCTGTTAACTAATTATCACAATAAACATTTTGGATTACAACTAGGAAACATTTGTACTTTTCAAGTGACTTAAAGTAATTATCATCAATGGCACAGTATATTACTAAATATCAATCTTACCATCCAGGGAAACATCTTTTTTTTTCTTTCTCTAACATTTCTCAAAGACCGATACTGATTTTGGAAAACTATAAAATAATCTACTTCCTTGTACGATTACGTTCGGATCAGGCAACTTTTCCAATATTTGGTCAAAACCGACATCAGACATATCATTCTCATCAATTCTGAACTTGTAGCCCTTGTTATCACAAATTTTCATAAAAGTCACTGTTAGTTTGCCGTCCTCATTATCTACTTTATTAACAACAGCAGCATAACGATATTCCCTGTTTCTGACAATAAACTTAACTAAAACGTAATCACCATTGATCTAATCTAATAGAATCAGGTGTATTTTCCCTCACAAAATTATTCGTTATTTCTTTCATGGCTCTTTTTTATGGGTCATTTTTAAGTCGTTGATATCTCAAACGTTCAGCTATTCGTTTTTGTTCTAATATTTCTTCTCTTGTTTTGGGTGGCTTCTTTTTAGATGGCATTTTGAGCTATTACCTACGAAAAAGAACGATATATTATTAACGTTGATGCAGATTGATGCGCTGTTTAGCATGTAAGTCTTTATAAAACTTCAAAAAACAGTCCCCTGTGCAATGAAATGACAGGGGACTGTTGACCAGGGGACTGTTTTTTTTTTACTTGAAAACTAAATAACACAAAATCATTAAAACATATCACATTTGTAAAACAGGTGTGAAGACATACTCGTAAGTAAACTATTTTAAACAAATTATATTAATTAAAACTCTTGAAATAGGAAAACAAATACTCACCAGTGGACTGTTCCTACTAACGGCCGAGATGCGTGGTTCACTACCAAACGCAGTGGTGCCAACTGACAAAATGCCGGCTGTCTGTTTACCTATACAACCGAACGAACTACACACCGGTTGCGTTCCATTTCACGATCGTAATGTTTCGGACCAATACCCAAAGTAAATTTCGCGCCGTTTTCAAATTTTACCAGGGGACTGTTTTAATGATTTGAATTTGACTTTAATATGGCCTTCGTACATATTTTTTTAAATAAATTTCTATTATAGACTTATAATTTAAAAAGATGCTAACAGTCTTCTTAAACGATATATGATTATTATTCAGTTATAAATGGCAAAGTATTAAATATATAGGTACCAATGCTAGTAATTCTGGAAAAGGGACATCGTACATATTTTTTTAAATAAATTTCTATTGAAGACTTATAATTTAAAGGATGCCAACAGTCTTCTTAAACGATATATGATTATTATTCAGTTATAAATAGCAAAGTATTAAATATATAGGTACCAATGCTTGTAATTCTGGAAAAGGGACATACCAGGGGACTGTGTTTTGAGGTGTTTAACATTTTTTTTCTCGAAAACAATTATATTAAATTACTTAATTAGCAATGGTGAACCAAGAATACCACATATATGTCCATATTAATCCTAAAAAAATAGATATGATAGAATTTATTGTATAAAATTTGCTTGGGACAGCGATTTTCCATTTAGTAGAGAAATGCCCTTATATTAGCTTATACATTTTTAACCAAGCGGCTGCTAAATCTTAAATTTAGATGGCTAGGTATAGAAGAAACTAACATTACCTTTTTTGAAAGATACATCTAAGTTTAACCGGCTAATGTTGTATAAAATTTGCTTGGGACAGCGATTTTCCATTTAGTAGAGAAATGCCCTTATATTAGCTTATACATTTTTAACCAAGCGGCTGCTAAATCTTAAATTTAGATGGCTAGGTATAGAAGAAACTAACATTACCTTTTTTGAAAGATACATCTAAGTTTAACCGGCTAATGTTAAGTTTTTGTTCACACCCAACTTTAGCCGTACCTAACATATCTATCTGTACACTCTCTTCATGGTTAAGTAGGTACATATTCGTAGAGACGTCTAGTGATCGTTCGTGTAGTAGGTATAGGTACTTTATAATATGCTCTAGCCTCTAGTGATTCTAATTCAGTCGAGCTAGCTAGTTCAGATTATATCCAGTCCACCCAATCCGCCTCCGTTTGACTTCTTGGTTTTAATAAGTTTATTTGGTGAGATGGTACTTTAATACTACTTATTCAGTAGCAGTGCAAATAATACAATAGGTGTTTGTCATAAAACTATTATACTTTCAGATGTTACCACGAGTCTTGCTGGCCGTGAAATGCGTGTATTAGCATTCCGCGTGAGTATCAGCACGTACTGGCCGTGCGCAGGAAGTGTGGACCATAACGTCGGCATTTGAGGACGTGAGAATGCTGTTGTTCTTTGGTGTCGTTATAACCGATTATAGGCTATATCAGCCAAAGTACAACGTGTAAATGAACTAACGCAAAACCTCTCAAATGGTACCTCAGCCCACGAAACTGAACAACTTTTGTTTTACAACTATCACGAAACCCAAAAAAAACTTGATTTTTTATTCAAACTAATCAGCTGATCGAATCAATTTGTATGAAAATCCTCATTTTATTTTTGGAATTTTTCAAAAGTTGTTCAGTTTCATGGGCTGAGGTACCGTCTGAGAGGTTTTGCGTTAGTTCATTTACACGTTGTAGATTGATTAAATTAATAAATAAATAATGCTGGGGTTAAAAATATTCGGAATATATTTACCCTGAGATTTTCACATACCGCTTGCCACCGAAGCCTTTTCATCAAACTTTATTTACGAATCGTTATCACCATCTCTTAGACTAGTTATCTCCCTTTTTAAAAAAGAATAGCAACTCAATGAGTATTGCAAATACAATGGGTCAATCAATTGAATTGATAAATCAAACATCATCCCCACACGATTTACACGAAGTTCCTTCTCGCAGGTTGCGGGGTCAGGATTAAAATTAGTCTACAAGTCGCGTGCGCTACACGAAATGCTGATTTACATAATTGTTTGACCTATTCCAGGGTAACTTGGGTAATGATTGATATACCATCATATAGAGGGTGTTATATAACTAACCAAGCCGCAGGTCCCCATCCCAAGTAATTGAGCTCCTGAAACTCGGTTCAGGGTTTACGAATCTAAACTTTTTCTTTAATCCAAGATGGAGTCTTAAAATTAATATTTAAATTATTTTTTCACATGTCATCAATTAATTAAATTTTAAATTTGTTAATAGTATAAATTAAGCTTTCGATTTTGCAGTAAGGAACTTTGTTTCCACCGGGTGTACCACGACACCCGTACCCTATTTATAATCAGCTATGATGTGAAATAGCTGTTCTTTACTTCATATGTATTTTGGTACGCATTCAACATTCCTACGATTATTAACGGTGTCGTACGGGGGCGTCGGAGGGCAACAGATCGTGACGCTATGAATGAGGGGTATGAATGCACAGGAAGCCAAACCATGCACCAAGTGCAAGGGCGCAGCCGCGCGTGGACATAGTGCCATTATAACAAAATATGTGGGCGCTCAAAAAAATGCCGGCCGGCCGACCGGCCAGCCGTTACTGCCTAGGTGTGATCATGTGATGTCATGCTAAACAAATTTAATATAAATAAGTATGATACCTACGCTTTTAACCAAATGCCCACGTCATGTAGGTGTAAGAGACAAGAAAGTCTTAGATATAATATGATCTAAGCTAGATACTCTAAACTTTTTTTAAACTTGTTTGATGAGCGGATAAATCATTTTGTAGAATAAATATGTTTTTTAACTCCCACGGTGCCGCAGCACTCACTTCTCAGACCCTGTGCTAAATCAAAGGAAAGGAAAACGTTGCAATAGTCCCTCTAAGTTTTCACGTCCGTTCATTATTCTGGCTCAGGCGCGCCCCCTGGCACCGCTTGGCTAACTCTCCAATAGATTGATTGTTATAGCTCTTGCGAAATGAATAACAATAGAATTGCATGCACATTGCAAATCAAGTGCAATTACAATAGACGTTCTTAGTTCCTTCGGTAATGACGTGGTTACTGACAACACCTCAACATCAACACAAATAGCTAGAGTTCATATTATATGCTCTTAACTTATACCTACACTGCCCCCGTAAGTGATACTCGTACTCTTATGTAACCAATGTTCAGTAAATGGCATTGTAACCCAAAGGGCGAGACGACCTACCTAAATAATATCTTTTATATTTATATAATATCAGAAAGTTCTGTTTCCTAAGGTTAGGTATTAAAAAGAGACTAAGGATCCATTACCTCTTTCGCCTCATCAACTCTCATTATCGCCTTTCTTATATCTATTGATGTTTTTTTTTTGGTTTCTTGGGTCTGCAGATGGTATTAGGATGTACAGATATGTGGTATTAGGTATTATTTGAATGTAGTTGTACATTTTACCTAACGGGGCGTTTTTTGCTCTTTCTAGGGTGCACCTGAAAATGGGATAACTTTTACGAGCACAGAAGAGCAAGATAGACTGACCAAGGCATCACCCGGCATTCGGTTGGTCGACGGACCTTCAATATTGGCAGGACGAGTCCAGCTGCTGCACAGAAATCAATGGAGATCCGTCTGTACAAACTCTAGAAAGTAAGAGAACTGCTAAATTTATCTTATCTGCTGTACTCACCATAAACTTACTGAAAAATATATACTTATTCATGTTTTTTACATTTCCAGTTGGACAATAAATGATATGGAAACAGCGTGTAGACAGCTAGGCTTCATGGGTGGCTCTTTCTACAATTGGATGGATCGCCAGCCCGGTAGACGAGCACGGCTCTTGTATGAGGAACCAAAGTGTAAAGGCACTGAATATAATTTATTAGAGTGCAACTGGGCCTCTCGCGAGCTTGGTTCAGGTGTTTGTGATTATCACCCTGACCTTGGCATCCAGTGTCTGCCTCACCACGAGACAGGAAATTCTGGCGGACACTGGAGAGGTATACGATTCGAAAACGCTGCTTTCGATAGAATACTTACAGCGGGGAATACGTTGTATGTTCCCACGTCTACATCTAGACTAGAGCATGTAATTATTAAAAATGCTGGTCTAGGTAGAGATAATAATGCAACGAGTGCTATAGACGTCATCGGAGTGCCGCCTGTAATGAAAGATATTGAAATATCCAACTCCGCTTTCAACGCTATAAACGTGACATCACCTAATGCGCCCATAGTAATCAATAATTGTACCATTCAAAACAATAGGGGCTATGGCGTGTATGTTAATTCAACTTACGGCATGGTGAGAATAGAGAACTGCTTGATTCACGATAACGGAGGCGACGGTGTTAAATACGTGGTGCACGAAATGAACATCGATGAAAGATTTGACCGCAGTGAGGTGTTTGACTTATGCACGTTGGCATCCACACACAGTCAAACTTTTCCAATACAAATGTCTGTAAAACAGTCGCAGTATTCGAATATGGAAAAAAATTGTAGTCAGAAATTTTACACAAGGACTGATCACGTTCTTACGTTAAGCTTTATAAAAATGATGACAAATCGAAATAACAGTGGTGAAATATTTGTGTATGATGGAAATAGTGACGGTAAACTGTTATTACAATTTAATATAAGAAATCACACAAGACCACAGAGTGTCACATCTATAAGGAACCACATGGTTGTAAGATTCAGAGCCGATACTAGAACAGATATTGTTGGCTTCCTTAGGCTGACCTCAGGGGTATCCAAGACATACGATCTAAATGTAACGGACACAATTATATCTGATAACAACGGAAGAGGGGTAGCAATTGAAAATTTAAGATCACAAGTTCATATTCATAGAACTGCAATATCCAACAACAATCACGTTGCTGGCCTACACGTTGTTAGTGGTGCTGGAGATGTAAACATCACTGAAAGCAGGATATCATTCAATCAAGGTGATGGTATAAATATAACCGTAACAGGTGGTAATCGAAATATCTCTAGAAGTATACTAAGCTCTAATCAGGGCTATGGAATTGCTGTTTGGATAAATAATACTCGAGAGACCGAATACGTTCCAGTTAATCAAACTACTGTGGTTGAATACTCTGAAATATTTAAAAATCTTGATGTTGGTATATTACATGGAAATTATTGTGGTGACAGTTGGGTAAACATAACTGGAAATTGGTTTAATAGTAGCATGGAAAGCACTATAGACATATCAACATGCTGGAGATTGAATAATCCCAAGAAATTACTTAATTTGCAAATAGGACATAATCGATTTTATCTAAATGACCGAGTACCTTTAAAGATTCAACCGGCGCTGAACGTAATAGGAAAAATCGAATACAATTATTTTGAACACGGCAGTTATGGTGCTATCGTTATACTCAATAGAATTGAAGGAAAATACTTAGAAGAGTTTGAGATTCTTCCTGCTAGATTTAATATACAACATAATTACTTTTTTGCAAACAAAGGTCCGTTCGTTGTGAATCTTGGATTATCACCATATAGTGATCGTCAGTACGTTTTATTTTCTAGAAATTATCTGAAAGATAATAAAATAAGAGAACAATTTGAACCTCTAGAAGGCATTGCGTCACGATTAATTCCGAGGAGTAGAGTAGCAGCTACTATCGTATTAGCTTCAAGCAATATAGACGTGTTTCGGAATATCATTCATAACCCAGAAGCACAATATGAAATTGGATCACACGTAGAGGACCAGAGTAAAATTCTGAATTGTACAAATAATTGGCTTGGCTTTAGTGAAGAAGCAAAAGTATACGGAAGACTGTTTCATCGAAAAGACAGATACAATCTAGCTAAGATTGAATACATGCCTTATTTATTACATAGTAGTAATCCTGGAACGACACAAATGAATACAAATTCTTTATATGTTCCTCTATTTAATGTACCAGGAACTTTTGTCATCGGAGGAGAAGTGGAAGGTATTGAAATACTGAGAACAGCTGAATATAATGTGGATAAAGATATAAATATTAGACCTGGAGGCAAACTTATTATTCAGCCTGGGGTTACTTTAAAGTTTCCACCTGCTATTGGCATGATGGTAGGGGGAAAGCTAGAGGCAAGAGGGATAAAACCAAATGATATCACTTTTACTTTAAAAGAAGAAATTATTATGACTAATGACAGTGTATACGAAAGCGATGTGTATTCAGAGCCGACAACTCCAACCTACAGCGAGCCTGTTGTTCCTATAAGACTTTTAGGTGGAAGAACGCCACATGAAGGAAGATTGCAAGTAAGAATTGACGATAAATGGGGTACAGTTTGTAATTATAGATGGAACATGATTAATGCGGCTTTAGTTTGTAACCAACTAGGCTTAGCACTAAATCCTAATGACTGGTATTTGGAACCTAATGAAATACCTTCTGCCGGTATGATTGAGGATATTATCTTGTCGAATGTTGAATGTACTGAATTTGATAATGATATAACTAAATGTAAAGCGGAGACAACAGAAAATTTTGAAAACTCTTGTACCCACGAAAACGATGTCGGCATAAGGTGCTATGAGACAAGTTGGGCTGGTGTTCGATTTAGTGTTATATCAGAAAGAACAGATCTTCAGTATGTTACTATAGAAAAAGCAGGTCTTCTAGATTATTCATCTAACACTTTTAAACCTGCTCTGCAGATTGATTTTGCTCGACACGGTCTCGATAGTGTAAAAATAGCGAACAATTACCACGATGGTCTGGGCGTCCTTTATTCAGATATATACGGTGCTGATGCTGTAAACACCGTAAGAAATTCTGAATTCAGTAATAATAGGGGCAGTGGAATAAGTTTTAAACAGTTAGGTCTAAAAATATATGGTTCAACAATAGAAAACAACCAAATTGCTGGTATATCTCACAACCCACACTTGACTGGCTTACAACAACGAGAAATTTCCGGCTGGTTTAATTTAGAGCCTAATTTCAATTTGGATGAATCTAATTACCATCTTATAGTAATGCCTAAATATGAGACTGATCTTCGCCTTATGAACGGCGAAACGAGGCACTTGGTATTCAGCAAACATTATGGGGAAAATATTGTCAAAACATACAATATCAATTGTGACCCTGGCTATGTTCTTGGACTCCAGTTATTAAACCCTATACACAATTTTTCTACAGAAAGTATCTGCATCTATGACTCTCAGAACATAAATGAAGCGAGTACAAAATGGTGCCTAGATCGAGATCTGTCAACATTCCCTACTACTAGCAGTAGCTTTGGAATTGTGCTGACATACGAGAGTGGCAGTTCCGCTTTGGGTGGTGTGGTCCTAGTTGTGAGCACGATTATAGCCCCGGTGCAGAATCTTCGGAACAGGATTGTTAAGGGACCCGTACCCACATTGCAAATCGTAAATTCCAAAATAAAAGGAAATACTAAAGGTATCAAGGCTCTCTATTATAATAGGTACTTGAACGAACTCGGCGATCATTTCTTGAGAAAAGCCAATGAAAGCATAAAAATATTTAATTGTGAAATCGCACATAATAAAGAAGAAGCAATTTATATCAACACGCCATTCTGGGATATTCATGAGAGTAATATAACTGAAATATCTATAATGATTAATAGTAGTTTGATAACTGATAATGGCAAAGGCATATATCACTTCGCGAGGGATTTGAGAAGTTCAAATAATTTGTATCATTACGTTTTACAAGACAACACGATAGAGCGAAACAAGTTTGGAGGATTTGATATCTCACTACCTTATGTCTGGCAATACAACGAAAATTTTACTCATTCAGTTTACATGCACAATAATACTTGGCGAGGTAATATGAACTTTGCAACTGTGATAGATGGTCATTTCGCAGAAGTAAATATCACAAGAAATATTTTTACTGATAACATTTGTAAACCAGGTCTTCTTGCGATAAGGGGGATGGAAAAGAAAATGAGAATTGAGTACAATTTGATCGAACGTAACAAAGGCCACTTCATGGTGCAATTTTTCATGGACAGTCAAAGTGAAATAATGGGGCTCATCAGAGCTAACTTTATGCACAATCAGCTGAAACATAACCAGCAATCAGCGACAAGGACCCGTGGAGCCATGACAACACGCACTGAACCTACCTATGTAGTAGGTTTTATGGGCATTCAGAAAGTCGACGTCAAGAGAAACTTATTCGGTAACAATGATCTTCAATATACTCTATTGGCTGGAATCAAAACGGCAAAAATAAATAATATTTTATCTGTTACCGAAAATTGGTGGGGCAGTAATAATGAAAAAGAAATTAAGAAGCAGATATTTGATTTTGACGATTGGAACAATCATGCTATCGCCAATTACCTACCATATTTGCTGGAAGATCGTTTTGATTCTAGCGTTTCTGCTACATTTAGTCCTGACATTGCTTTCGATGTCGATATGTTGGGTGGACGTTTAGAATCTAATGTCACGTTGGAAGCCCGCATTGCTCCGTATATAGTAAAAGCCGATATAACTGTAATGCCCGAAGCGATACTTACCATAAACCCAGGAGTCACATTGGAATTTGGGCCGAATGTTGGCATACTTGTCATGGGCACACTTCAAGCTATTGGGCACGCTCAAATGCCGATTGTCATGAGACCCATCACTCCTTCAAATAATGAAATTAATAGGATAGAAAAGAGAGATACTTCGAGATATACTCGAAATCACCACAAAGAACGAAGACAACTGGAAAATTTACTCGTACAAGATTCTATAAGGTTGTGCACAGGCAGGAATTGTTCAATCAATGACAATATGCCCCAGAAGATAAACGAGGGCTTCTTAGAATATTATAATAAAACGACGTTACAGTGGGTGCCTATGTGCGATAGCAGATTTACTGAGAGAAATGCTCAAGTTGTATGCCGTGAGTTAGGTTTTGATCCAATCAATGTATTTTTTGCTTACGACCGACGCATTGAGTATCACAGCAACTCTTTGTCCCGAATTTGGTCCTGGCCAGAGCCATTGCAATGTGTAGGAACTGAAGAACACTATGAAGATTGCCCGATCAGACTTAATGGTCAACTTTACGGCCATATACACGAGTGTAAATGGGACTCTGAGTTCGTGTTCATCCACTGCGGTAGCAGGAATCTCGACGATAATTTACAATATTGGGGAGGCATTAGATTTGCTAACCCAGAATTTGAATATTCTTTATACGAGCATAGAATTCACGATCATCATACCCATGAAACCATGAAGAAACAAGAGAGTTCCCTGGTGCATGTACATATACTTGGTGCTGGAATACTACACAACGAAAAATCGCCCGCTGTTCAAAGTATCACTAAGAACCCAACGATTCGTAATGTCAATATAACGAAATGTGCCTATCACGGAATTAATATCGTGTCGCCTACAGATTCCCTGGATATAAGATTTAACACTGTAAATAACGTGTTAGGTGAAGGAATAAGTGCCATATCTCTAAACGGCGAAGGCAGAGAATCTGACGAATCCAGTTTTAGTCCACTGAAAGATCTCAATCTTCCGTACCACATGTTTTCGTTGATAGATATCTGCGACAGTAGCAAGATGGTAGTCGTTGAAGAAAGGGTGCTTTTGTACTACAAGTATGACAACAATCCAGTGAACTGTGTGAAGATTTTCAAGAGTAGATATAGTGTCAAGCCGTTCGGTTTCAGGCTGCTTCAATTCAATCTTTTTAACCACACAAGGAGTTATGGCAAGAGAGATTCGTTGAGTTTGTATGACGGGGATATTTACAACATTACCGCGCCTTTGATTGGGTACTTGGAGAACGGTTCCCCCGAAGAGAAGAACTTGTTCAAGACTCGAGGCGCCAGTCTGAGCATCAAACTGTTCGCCAATGGAGCCGCCGCGGTGCATGGCTTCATTGCAGAGGTCGTCACGCTGCCGATATCTGCAATAGGATTCAGTAAGTATGACAATACCAACTAAAATCATTATATAATTTTAAAATCTTACGACATAAGCAATTTAACTCTTGTCTCTTTTTCTAGACCGTGACGTACAGCACAATATATCTAACAGCGAATTCCATAAGAACCGGGATGGAGCCATTACCTACCAGTCAGTGGGAGAGGTTAACCCTCTCGTGGCCATCATCAGGAACGAATTTGACGATAACTGTCTCAAGCTGTATGGAAATTTCACAACGTGCCAAGCCGCCGTCAGGGTAGATGTGCAAAATACGCAGACTCTGGTCTTCAGGGTGAGTAGAATAACAATCGGAATACCTACTTAAAAATAATTGTGCACAAGATACTTTTGTTTTTTTTTATTTTCAGACATTGTTCTATATGTAAAATTGAATCTTCCATACTGAAATTATTGTAAACATTATTTCGGTTATTTTAGATAAGAATACTTTCAGTTTATCTAGTATGCTATTTATATAACTTAGGTACAGAAAATACCTACCTTGTTAGTTACAAGTTTTTTTTCTTTACCTTTTCAGAACAACTTGGTCCGTAACAACGTAGGTGGGTTGCTAATACGCGCCGATTCGCGCGGATCCGCGACTTCCCTCCGTGGCTTTATACACAATAACTTGTTCTATAGAAACCACGATCTTCCCTGCCTTAAAGTCGAAGGTGAGAAGTAAACATTTCAGGAATAGCACCGAACCATCTATTACATATCCAATCAAAATAATCATTGTCAGCACTAGGTTTTTCAACTAATTTTACATTCGTCTTCCACTAGGACGGCAGTCGTCTCCGTACCAAGAGGTGACAATCTACCGCAACTACTTCACTCGTCATCGCGCCCTGTACCATGACGTCATCGTTCTGCGGCAGGTCGTCTCTAACTTCACCTACAACTACGTTCACGACAACACCGGGATGAGGATCCTTGAGGTGTCTGGCTTCGATAAAGTTCGACTTCCGATATACCAGACCACGTCGCATAATGGCTTTTACAAGTAAGTCAACCGTTTATTTTTTTACAGTAAACGTCTCGATAAAAGGATTGGCACTTTCAGACTAACTTGTTGGCGCTGATTCGTGACCTACTATCACGACATGAGGAACTTTGAACTTCCGATATACCAGATTGGCAAGGTTGTAAGGTCACTACAACCTTTGCCAGTCTGTACTGCCACAAGCACGGAACGATACTGAACAATTTTCCCAAAGAAATTGTAAAAATAAGGTGAAAAGATCAAAATATCCTTTTGGTTGCTACTTAGAAAAGTTCTTACCTATAACTGTTTGGATCCTTCAGGGGGTCCACTATTTATGCTAAATCTAGAATCAAATTATTTTAGAGAGCACAGTGACTTGCGCCATCTTGCGTTTTGATGTAAGAGAGGTAAGGAATTTTAGCTTCCCTACCTCTCTTTCTCCAAAATGTATTTTATTTTTTCAGAAACTACGCGTTGGATCGCGAAGGGCGCGCTACCGTCGTAGCCGGCACAGCAGGGCAGCATTATGTTGACAATGTCTTCTTTAACCCTGACAACGACTACGAGATGATCACTGTCAATAGATCCATGTAAGTATCAACTACCAACCTCTTCAATACTTAATTATGGTTAAGTATAGTATTTATGGCAAATATTTTAATAGCTGGTGAGTTATCAACCAAAGATATTTGATTTGAAAAAACAAATCACATGTCCACAGAACTAGGATTTCTTTTTGTACTGAAGGTAAAATAGTTTTATCCCACGGTTTCCATAAGCCATTTCTACCAGAGGAAGACATAAAATATACCTATAGGTAAACCTTAGGATATACTTTAGGCGTTGTTGAAGTAAGCCTCAGATCTCATATTTATCAACCTTGTTAATCTTGTTTTCGTCTCGGGGATCGGGGGAGGGGGTAGTTTCTGTGATCTGAAACTTTTCTTCATTTACTCTCGATCTACTATTTTGCAGGGTGAGACCGTGGGGTGAAACTAAATTATTTTTTGCTTATATTTTTCTACAAAGTTTTTTCAAGGACATAATTATATGTTGTTAGTGGCAGGCTGGCAGCTAATAAAATAATACCTTTCTTGGGTATGATTTTGATCGGGCTATATGGGAATAATGGGTATACAATATGGCAACAAAATTAAGTAAAATAAGTAAGGCATGCATGCTCTTATTTTACCTGATTTTTTTAAGATTTAAAAAGAATAGTAGAAGTATTCATGGATGTGGTCTTGTTAAAATGGTGGTGAAGTCTCATCTAATCCAGATTACTTTCTTGATAACATGAAGCTGCTATGGAAAAAAATATTGCTTATATTACATTATAATGTAACTAAAATGCTTTCTTTTACTAGATTTATTGTAGGGGATAGATTTAGTAAGTAATAAAATAACTGCTCTGCTTTCAAACAAACTTAATACCATAGTCATATTTCCCTTTTCATTATGCTAGCAATAGTTAATGTATTCCACTCCACATTTTATTATCAAACCATGATTTCTAAAAACGCATCCATAGCATTTATCCCTAATAGACATAGGAGACCCATAGTAATAACGATAGGGATAAAATACTAAGTACATAATTTAGATTATCTACAAAATATGTAGTTTACTAAGGTAATTGTATCATAGAATAAATACCAGTATTACTAAGTATGTGACGTTCCACGGGTAAAGGTACCTTATGGCGGCTGGTGGCACTTACGACGTTGTGTTTATTTAAGGTGAAGTGATAGCATAAAATAGTTTAAAGGTCTTTTTAGACAAATCAAATTTTTAAATATGTATCACCATATTTAATTTTAAACAATTTATTTCAAATGAGGGCGCCACTTATGCTACCATTTCACCTTAAGGTGGTACTGGAGGCGCGGGCGAACTCCACAGCGAGTTGCCTACCGACGCGCTTCGTCGTGTTGCTATTTCGTCGAGAAAGAGAAAGGGCGCTAAAAAAACGAGACAGAGAATCCGTCACACCGCCGGCACCCGCGCGAGGTGTAATAAGGGTGATAAACGGAAGAGGTGTAATAAACGGGCCGTTATAGGCCATGAATCGAAAGGTTTTCGTAGTTTTCGTTTATTTCGATAAATACGATACATACCCAAATAAAACTAAATTATTTGGAATTTAGAGTCTTCACTCTAGTCGTATAATTAGTTTCCATAAGGATCGAAAATATAATTATAAGTGTAATAGGCGTCTAAATATTACTCGATTTCTTCGATAAAAAAGGCAAATTTTAAGTTGCTATAACTTTTTTTTTGTTTATTATTTTCGAACCAAAACTAATAACAGATCTAGATATTTATCATCTTAATGCTTGTAAAAAATTTGAATACGATGAGTTTTATGGTTTCGAAATTAAAACGAAAGTACGTTTGTATGGGATTTCGTCCCTCCAGTTAACCCTTAAGGTGGTACTAAAGGCGCGGGCGAACTCCACAGCGAGTTGCCTACCGACGCGCTTCTTCGTGTTGCTATTTCATCGAGAAAGAGAAAGGGCGCTAAAAAAACGAGACAGAGAATCCGTCACACCGCCGGCACCCGCGCGAGGTGTAATAAGGGTGATAAACGGAAGAGGTGTAATAAACGGGCCGTTATAGGCCATGAATCGAAAGGTTTTCGTAGTTTTCGTTTATTTCGATAAATACGATACATACCCAAATAAAACTAAATTATTTGGAATTTAGAGTCTTCACTCTAGTCGTATAATTAGTTTCCATAAGGATCGAAAATATAATTAGAAGTGTAATAGGCGTCTAAATATTACTCGATTTCGTCGATAAAAAAGGCAAATTTTAAGTTGCTATAACTTTTTTTTTGTTTATTATTTTCGAACCAAAACTAATTACAGATCTAGATATTTATCATCTTAATGCTTGTAAAAAATTTGAATACGATGAGTTTTATGGTTTCGAAATTAAAACGAAAGTACGTTTGTATGGGATTTCGTCCCTCCAGTTAACCCTTAAGCTAAGTTAATTGAACGAATGGTTTTTCTAAACGTCTTAAGCGCCAGCCTTCACAAGGTACCTTTACCCGTGGAATGTCACATATGTATGTATACAATATTATTTAAAACAATAGGGGTGTAGACTGGGTCAGAAGAAGATTATTTTAATTAGTCCGTCAGTTAGATTATCCAAAATAGTATACCTATATTTTACGGTTTATCAAAGTAGTAAAAATTAACGGATACATCGCATCGAATGTTCGGAGTGGGGGAATCGTACTAGATCGTGACGTCATGCGAAATTTTAATGTGTTGTATCTTGCTTGGTCATTATTTGTATGTCAGAGAAAAGAAAAATGAAACGTATTCAATATTTTTCTATAATCTAGTTGATGGGCCACAAATATTTTTTCAGTCCACATGCCTATTGTATAGACATTTTAAACTACCTACCTAATATAGAAATGGTTATATTCTGGCGGTTATAGCTGGCTACATCGCAATAATCCGCATACCTAATCCTAGATACATATTGTTAGCATGTTGACTTGTGTATTGATTGCATGTTTTTGTTGCATGGCCGCCGGACGTAGCTTTTTTGACTATAACCCCAATGTCATAAGGTGAGTTTATATGTACTTATATTTTATTGTTGTGTAGTCAATTGAGTATCTATACAGGGTTACTACAAGAAAAAAAATCGACTTCCCCTACAAATCGGCGCTCAGCCAGCGAAATTTTGTTTTCGTTTTTCGATAATTGTTTTTATGGAAAGTGGTTCAGTATTACGGACTGAACTTGCTCCAAAAAGGTTGCTGGTTAATTAAAAATAACCCTGTATAGTATTACCTATGTGCCTACTTGCCGTGAGGCCTTACAAGACATGTAATAAGCCCAAACTCGATAAGGTCCCGTTGCGTCGTTTTATTACAGGATTCCTATAGCCACCTTCCGGTTCCATTATCAGACCAGCTTCATGTCATAATAATATTGCATTGTCATCTGATTTACATTAGCATACAAAATTTTATCTCACTCAGAAACCAGGAAGTGGCTCAAATTTAACTTGCAAGATTTGACTCCGAAAAAAAAGAATATAAAAGCTTGTAATAAAAGCAGTTCGAAAAGATTCTATTCATTTCTAAATACCTATGATAGCTATTACTCTGTCTCTGCACTTATTTTTGTTCATGTTTACTAAGTAAACAACTTGGCGATGTAAGTATGTCTTACTCCAATTAGCAAAACATTAACTTAATTATTAAGTACTAACAACAATCAATTATGATCTCAAACAAATATGAATAGGTAAAAAGTACTTATATATGTATTTTACTAATGACTTCACTAAGAAAGAAAATATACATAAGTTCGTTTTAAACCCAGTATTGTTATTATCTACTTTATTGTAACCAACAGTGCCGTGGATCTACTACGTACAAAAGTGGATGCGAAGTACAACTTTTGGAGTTACAACGAGACTTTAGCAGTAGCCGGCCGAGTGCGGGATCAATCCGACAATCCCCTGTTTCTGGAGGTGGACTACCGGCCTTTCTACATGAACAACCAGACCGTGCTCGGCGGCGGCAAGTGTCCCCCGGGGTGGGACGTCGTGGCGGACACTTGTTACATGTATGTGGGGGCGCCGATGACCTATGAAGAGGCACGGCTCTTTTGTTTGGTATGTCGTATTTTTATTTACACTATCTTTTCAACCGACTTTAAATAAAGGAGGTTATCAATTCGGCTGTATTTTTTTATGTTTGTTGAAAAAAGAATATAACTTTCGATTGGATAATTTTTTTTTTCAAAATCTGTTCAGTAATTTGGTTATTAAATAAAAATAACTGGAATTTAGCTTTTCTGTGACGGTTTTTTGTTTTGAAATTTAATAATTACTTACATGTTTGGTATCGACATTGATGCCAAAATTATTTTCAACATTTGTGGAGTATTAGTTAACATGCTGGCCCGTGACCTGGAAGGCTCCTGGGTTTGACTCCCAACGCCAAATAATAATCGTACTTACTCATAATGTATTTCTGTCCATCGGGCCACTTTACATACTTTTAGCTTAGTTAAATGCTTCTTAGGGCCATTGAATTTTGTAATTTGTATAAATGTCCGGATTTGTGACGTGGAGCCTTCACTTTTCAGTCTGACAACGCGTCCATGCCTTACATAACGGGCAACTATGCAGCTCTATACGAGTTCATCCAGCGGCAGAACCAATGGTACCGGTACAGCGACCGCGTGTGGGTGAACCACATCGACTATGTGACGCAGTGCACCTCCTTCGCGTTCTCCTCAGTCGACGTCACTGACTGCAACCAGAAGAACGCGTTCATATGCGAGATAGGTGAGTTTGGAACCAATAGTATCGGTAGGTACAGCTACCAACTAACGCCCCTTTCATGTATAGCACAAAATCATTCAGAAATGAAAGTCCAAGTCTTCCTCCCAAGTAACTTTTTACTCCATTTAAGAGTACACATTTAGTTTCCATGTGTACTTGAAGCATTATTACAGTTCACTCGTGATGTATAAGCTGCATTATTGCGATTAATAACACCTATACCTGTCTAAGGGACTTATAGGAGTGTAGAGTTATACTTTTATACGTTTGTTGGTGTTATAATACTCTCACAACTATCCTTTAGTCAGCCGTCTGACTAAGAGCATTATAGGAGGGTAGAGATACGGCAACCGCTGCTTTACGACCTACTTGTACGATGTTATAAAGCCAGCATTATAATAGAACACACATGGTCATTTATAAAGCCAAAGGCTGTTATGTTTACTTGTTTTAGACTGTTATACAGCTAGTAGCTGCAGTAGGACTTGTTTGTGATCATTAAAATAACCTTTTTTACTATCTGTACAGAAGTGTTTTAATGGTTCGCATGTGCACTATAGGCTGTTAAAAAGACTATAAGTGTTGTCTATTAACATCAATAGCGGTTTATTTGTCCACAAGTACCACTCTTATCTGCTGTAAGCTGAACATGAATGTGAATGTGATATTCTATTACACTTATCCCACAAGCTGCGGTGTGTTTATTTCGTCACGTGAAAATGTATAAAAAATCTTGGAAAATAAGAGCGAGAACCGGTGGAATAAGAAGGAAAATTGCAAAAGAATATTCGCAAATTGTAAATATAAACAGTCGATTGACAACGACGCCCGAAAATGAGCCCGTCGATACGGCTTCAACAAGTGCGACTTCAACCGTTGTTCATGGTGGTTCTGTACATAATGCGGAGGATAATTATAAATTCAATAGATAACAGCATTTTAACAGAACACATGTGAACCTATATACGCTCACCGCATTAAATTGGAGTTATAACAGTTCACATAGCCGTATTTCATTTCCACCATTTTGTTCTAACCTAAAATATTTACCTAATAATAAATCTCCAAAATTATCATGCAGATTTATCACAATAAAGGCAGATAGAGCGATTGAGTTTTGGTTTTATTATATAATTAATTACCGTAGTATAGTTATAATGCCAATATAATATCGAAAACTGAAAATTGTAGATTTCCTCTCAGCCAGATTTTAAATATTTTAAAGTGAATATCGCGTTTTTGTAGAGGCGCGTGAATATTTTAGCTGTAAATATGTATACATTTCACGATAAAGTTGCATTCCCATGGCAATAACATTATTAAGTCTTTGAAACAGGTACTTATACCGCGTGTTATCATAAATTTTTATCCAATATATATCCGCCGGAGTAAGGTCTGCTTGATGGCACTCACAAAACCAAACAAATAAATAATTTATAAAATAAAGAAATAGTGTAGGACACACGTAAACTTTAGGTAGCACTGGAGTACTGTTGTCGGATTTTATAACTGTGAAGGCTGTGTATTTAGCCACTTGTTACTCTTTATTACGCTCATGTACGTTGTATGGTTCACACTGCGTCTCATATAGTGCCATAAGACAGCCTTAAGTCCGATGTTACTACTTAAACTGCTATTATAAGGCTGTTATACTGCTAATGTACAGCCATAGTGAACTTAAGGCTGTCTAATTTGTGCCCAAACTGGTTCTATACAAGCATTATAGCAAGCTATACAGCTCTTATACAGCTGACTTACTCAGCTTGTGGAGTATATGTGAACGATAAGACATCTTATATAGAACCCCGAATGCTACTTGGGCTGTGGATGTCGTAGAAGGCGACTTAGGAAACACAAGCTAAACAAAGCTTAATCAATGAGACCTCTCCAACCCGTCTGGCCAGCGTGGAGAGTGTAGGCTAAATCCTTTGACTGCTCTGGCTAATATATGGCTCTGGTAGTCCAGGTAGGTTCTGGGTAGGGTTGTGCTCCTGCAGTGGAAACTAAAAAAGACCTGATGATGATGATAGTGATCTAGTGCTCGTGAGTCGATTTATTACGCATACCTATGTCAATAACACGTTGTCACAGGAGACAGTAAGAGTATTTCATACAGAACGGAATCTCCTAAGGCCCCGTGCAATATGCATACTCGTTCCCCGTCCCCGCACCTCTCGGGGCGAGAGCGGGCGAACACACACGCATTGACGTGTGCACGGATGTATAGTTTCGTTTGTAGTAGTGTAGGCATAAATGATACTCCGCTTCTATGAAGTTTCTACCTGTGACGTTGTACAACATTTTTGTAGATCCGAAGATCAGGATCGACCCGCTGTCGTGGCGCACGGACGCGCTGGCCGTGGGCTTCATCGGCATGCTGGCCGCCATGCTGCTGCTGGTGGCCGCCGCCCTGCTCTGCTGGTACTCCAAGTCCAAGCACAGGTATCACAAACATACTAACAACAGGATTTACCAACATATACAGGGTCTTACAAAATATACTGAAACTATTTTAAGGCTGAAATCAGTCCATGATACTAAACAAGTTTCCCCTAGAAACATGTTATAGAAAGTAAATTTTTGAAGTGAAAACATCGTTGTGAAAACAACATTGAACTCGCGACACTGTTACTGTAACCGACACCTCTAGTTTTCACTTCTGTCGGCACTCCCGGAGTGCCAGTCTTTTTTTTCATACCTTGATACAGGTATTAATGTTCCTTAAGGGAATTCATTCATTCATTGCTGTGTTCACATCGAGAAGATTTTACTCTTTCACATGTTACTGAATACTCTATACCCTACATATACTTGTTACTGTGTATTGTCAGTTTTGTAAACCTAATAAAAAAAAACGTGAAAGTTGTTCAGAATCACAGTTAAAATAGTTTCAATATATTTTGTTGACGATAAAGGTAAAAGCTGCTTAGTAGCAAGCAATACATACGTATATTTACTTTTTCAGACATATCCAAAGATTAGAACGCCGCAACTCAATCCGTCAGTCCTTGCATTCCGTCCGCTCCATCGGCAGCATCAACGGAGGTTTTCCCGATACTGCTTACAGAAGGAAACTGGCGCAAATGGTAAGACCGTCACGGTGACGTTAAATAAATAACTATCCTTGAGCAAAAATGCTTATTATTTGGACGGACCTCATGTTACATTACAATGCTGCCAATATGTATTTTGGAAAACCCTTAAAATGACTTGGGATTCCTTATCTCTTTCATAAGGCTCAATTTCCATTGCCGTGCAAAGAAAGCGAATTTTCTAAACTTTAAAAAGCATATTGAACCCTATGTTAAAATGTTATAAATTGAGCTTGATACCTATTTTAAATGAATCGTTACTATTTTTTCAGAGTGGCCGATCGACCGAAACCCTAACCAAAGGATCAGACTACAGAAAAATGTTGGCCTCGACCGCCTCTATGGAGTCCATGGAGAAGAGTCAATTCAACTCGTCAATGGAAGACAACCAGAGCTTCGACATCTACGAGGCACACAACCCCAACGCTAACATCATGCCGCTCAAACCCAGTACTTTTGCGAAGAAGCCTGCCTCGCCCGAATATTCCGTGCCACAAAATAACAACAGGCCTTTCAACCTCGCTTTTAAGAATGAAGGTTTCAAAGATAATTCTGGGCCGGCCAGCGGCGCGCCTTCAATGAACACCGTTACGACTGAAGAAATCCCAATTATTCATCATCCGGGAGGCTTGCGATCACCCCCTGATGACGACACATTGTCTCCAAATAGTGATTCTCAATACTTCACGTCGGATACGTTGCCTCTAAGGGGGATAGGGAAGTCAGACGATAGTTTGGCGTTGAAGAAAGAGTTAGAAAGAGAAGGAAAGATGTACGGAGGGTACGGGGCTCCTCAGTTCGGCGGACAGCCTAAGTTGTCGTTCCTGATGGAGCTGCGCTCGCGCATGCCCGACCAGCCGCAGCCGGGTGCCACGCCCACTACTACATTCGGACAAAGGCATAATATCGCAGGTAAGCATTTCCACCTGACCTAAACATTAAGCATGACGAGGTCTTTCTTTATTTCGTGTGTGTTAGTGGCCATCACTGGTGTCAAATTTTTCAAGCTGTCTAAAACCTTCCAAAGCACAGAGGAGCTCAAGAATTTTTTATGCCACTTTTGGTCACCCATTCAAGTGTGGACCACGCCCCTTGTTGCTTAACTTGCGAAAGCGCTAGCAATGCGTTTTATCACCGGGCCACCAGCTCCTCTTGTATACGACGTGGTGGATTGTAATGAAGTTTGCAAACTTCTGTAGGCGCGTGGGGCATTTTTTGAGATGGGAAAAAACCATTGAACTCGCGACACTGTTACCGTAACCGACACTAACTTGTTCAAGTTTTCACTTCTGTCGGCACTCCCGGAGTGCCACTGTTTTTTTTTGTATAAAATCAGGTATTTTCAATCTAGGATAAACCTAAAAGAGTGCACTATTTTTTTTAGATAATCAACAGTTCTACGAAGCCAACCTGCCCAGTCCCCAGCCCTACGCGTACGACACGCCGCCCTCCGACCACATCCCGAGCTACGACTCGAGTCCCCGCGACCTGAGCCGCGACTTCGACGACTCCTCCACCCCGGAGCTCCAACGCCGCTCCAAGTCAGAGGCTCTCTTAGAAACCAACTTCGAATTCGACGATTCCGAGTCGAGTCCGCTACCGATGACGGAAGCCAGTAGGTCGTATAGTCAGCCGCTCGAAACGGCAATGTGATCCTTATTTGTATTAGCTTTAAGAATATTTTAGAATCAATTTGTCATTTCGGGTGAAAGCAAATTAATCACGGAATGTGTTTAAACACCTACTGCCAATAAACCGTAGTAATTTGCTGCCGTCCAACATTAGATACATATGCTGTATGATGTGAACGAAGAGTTGAATATAAAGGACCGCGTAAAGCTCGCTCATAGTTCTTGGCAGATTATACCTTCAGTGTGAACATTCCATTAATAAAACTTATTTTTGGTATGTATTACAATATTTTTTAAAGCAAATCCTATGAGGGTAACAATCTGCCTCATAGTGAGTGCAGACTTTATATGCAATTGACAGGAAAAATAATGCTACCTAAATCACTATATATCTAAGATTGAACTGATTTAAGTGGTGTTTTTTTCATGAATAAAAGGATAACCCATTACTCTTGCGTCCAAGATACATCTTTTAATATTTAGATAATTTAAGTATTGTTATATTGAAGATAATGTACATTCCATAAAGTTTTATACATATTGTTGCGTGACCTCCCTTTACATGTTTCCGTCCTTTTGTCTAGCGTATCAATAACGACTTACTGATAAGTTGAACATCATATACCTACTTAGGTATATTCATATAAAAGTTTGGCGCCATACCGAACTTCGGGTATCGTACGATACAAGGTATTTTCACACATCTTATTTTATGTGTATAGAGAAAATGTGATCTGCAAATATAATCATAAACATTGTAGATACGCCCTTAGACATAAAATTGAAAAACAAATTAGTCATAAGTGTTGTTAAAACATGGCGACGTAATATTCTGTTGGTATGGCAGCCGTATCATAAAACCTCCAGGAAGAATGGCGATGTTAGTTGTAGGAAATAAAAGACTGAACAAGCATGTGTCTTAGATGAGGGATTTTCCAGCATTTAGTTTAATAAATTTAGTGCCTTGTTCCACAAACCGCATTTCTTTTGCTTTTTTATATTTTTACTTGTGGTAGTACTATACTTAACAATGTATTTTTAATTTAGTTTCAATAAGTTATATAAAATACAAAAAAAGACAAGATCTCAATATTGAAATAAATAAAAACTGTTCTAGAACCCTTGAAGTCTATCTCTATAGTTAGTATACCTACTTCTTTCTCCTATCTCTTAGATGTCCAGTCCTGGATAATTCATACCCATATTTTATTTACAAATACAGAAGAAAATATGTAAAATAAAATTTGTAATTATTTTTGTGAAATCAAGGTAAATAAAGATAAGGTATTTCATTACTTTATTAGTCTGTGTATTGGACATTTACAATGAATTTATATTTACATTTATTACATTATACACAAACTATGTGCAATTTGTTTTGGAACATATTCTCTTATTATAAAATCAAATACTGTAAAAAGTTTATTAGTGGTTATGATGATAATAAATTACACAAGTTGTGTTAGGGTTGGATCTCATCTATCAGCACGGAAGAGCGGGAGCGAGCGACGGAACGCTGCAGCTCGGCCGGTGCTGAAGCGTTCCGTCGCTCTCTCCCGCTCTAGCAAATTACTGTTCTGAACGACAAAAAAGAATAGCAGCATAGGAAAGTGCTGTTCAGTGCTGATAGATGAGATCCAAATCTTAGTTACTAATATCATTTATTGTTTTTTAAAAAATATTATTAATTTGACCTGAACTACATAGGTACTAAGAATAAACATATTTTTACAGAAAACTCAACCACTAAGATGATTTTTCTTTCCTTTTCAGTCTATATAATCTGAAAAGATATTTATTTCTACATCACGTTATTATATTTAAAATTAAAGTTAACATGTCATAGCTACATAAGTAGTTAAAATCTCTTTTGTACCTCCTTTATATTATTTCAATCTTTATTTCTTTTTTTGGTTACTTAAATACAAAACGGTAGATCATAAGGATTGTATATACTTATTCTTTTGAAATCAATATGTATAGTTGGGCAATAAATTAAGTATTGCCTAAATTTAAACAGTGTTAATAAGTGCGATAAAGTAATATTACCTATATGTTCTGTCTGAATAACTTACGACGACGTTTACAACTATGCTTTAACTGTAAATTGTGTAAAAATAGAGAAAAGTGATAAAAATCTATTGTAACGATGAAAGTAATACATACACTAAGAAAATATTTTGATATTTACATTTTCGTTTTTTATTTCATAATTATAATAATAACACCCCAAAGCAAGAAATTTGAAGAGTGTTTAGGGCCCTACCACTAAGAGAGTTTAGGGCCCTTTTATACGACGTATTTTCACGCTCGTACGACGCGCGACGCGCGTTTCTGATGCGCGCGTCCTCTGCGTGTTTTATCGCGTTTTGGCACATTGAACACGTTTTTTGATGCAAATGAAACGCGCTGTAAGCGCGCGTTTGAATCGATACAAACGCATTTTTGAAACGAACTTCGAACGCGCGTTTGTATTGATACAAACGCGTTTGCTGAGCGTTCAAAATGTGCGTAGTAAAGCTTAACGTTCTCACTTTAAACTGTAAACAATAGTTCATAAAATACTTTGAAGGGTAACCTAGGACTTGGTAGTAGAAAAATTTTAAATGATGTCTCCGTTTTCTTTGAAATGATTTATTTTAAATGGGGGCAGCACTGGACCCCGGAAAATTCAGGTACGGCCTTAACACGCTAGACCGCTAATCCGGAGGTTCTGGGTTTGATCCCCAGCCAGGGCAAGTTGGAAAATGGCCTTTTTGCCCAAATTGTCCTGGGTCTTAGATGTTTATCTATATTCATCATAAAAATATATCCCATAACACAAGATTGAAAAACTTACTTTGGGGCTAGCTTAATCAGTGTGATTTGTCCCTATATATTTATATTCTAGGGATTATTATTCGTAGTGTATGGCCTTATAAAAGCTAATGCTTGGGAAAGAATCTCCCAAGAAATGGGAAAATCAACCAACGCCGGGCAACCCAGACCATTTTCAACGGAGCTTGCTCGCGCATGGTCGAGCATGCCATAAAACTGCATGCTCGATTAAATAAAAATTTGGTCGACCATGCACGGGCACTTTGCAGTTTGGTCTGCGTCTGCGCTGACTTATGGATTATAATCACTGCAGAAACACTATCACAGTCTAATAAGTCGATCGATATGCATGCACTGTTCCTACTCTAGTTTGTTACATCGGTAAAGCAGCAGATACACAAACTAGTTCCCGGCTCAAATCAAAAACAGATATCGCTAGATCGCTACGTTACGTATAATTATCATCATTTCCTCACTTTGGGGTCAGCTCTGTCTGTACGTATATTTGGTGAAATGTCATCACATTTCAGAAAAAGAGAAAAAACAGAGTTCGCCTATAAAAGTATTACAAATATTACAATAAATGATATACCGACAGTACCGACACCCAGTGCCGGTTTTAGCTCTATCAGCGCCCCGGGCGAGATTATTCCGCTCGGCGCCATTAACCAGCCGCTATTTATATATTTATTATTCCCTATGACTAGACCCCCCTTGCCCAAAAACGCCTCCTGTCGCCCCTTTGTATCTGGCGCCCTGGGCGGTCGCCCAACCGCGCCCTACCCTAATGCCGCTACTGCCGACACCTCCTAGGTAAGGTCCTAAGTTTGCACTTCGGTCGATACTCCCGGAGTGCCGAGTGCCAATGTTTTTATCTTATAAATTTTAGGCGTATAGGGATGATGACTGGGTCAGAAAAGTATTGTTCTAATTAGTCCGTTAGTTAGATTATCCAAAAATGTACATTATTTTTGGATAATCTAACTAACCATATTTTTCAGTTTATCAAAATAGTAAAAATTCACAAAGATACAGAGTATCAAAGTTCGAGAGTGGGGGCTTGTGACGTCACCGATGTGTAAAAATCGTACGAAAGCGTGACGTCATGCGAAATTTAAATGCGCTGTATCTTCGTTATTTATTGTTTCGCAGATAAAAGAAAAAATACGTGTACAATATTTTTTATGATGGACCAAACATATTTTTTCAGTCATCATGCGTATTCCGAAGAAAAGAACTTAATTTAACTCTACCGACAAGAGCAAGCTCTTAAATTAAAGAAGAAGAAGAATTCCGGAGATAAGGGGTAATTTTTCGCCTATTTTCTTAAATAACTTAAAAAAATATTTATCTTATAGTGTGTGATCCTTAAGGGTTCTGTTTTTACCTTTTTAGGTACGGAACCCTAAAAAGGTTTTTTCTTAAGATTTACCCTTGTGAAAAGTGAATAAGGGGAAAATTCAGACATTTAATCTAGCAACCCTAAGATGATATCAGTCAAACGTGTATTGTCATTTTGACATTTTTGTTTTTTGTTTGACAGTATTTGTTATGATTTAGTGCACGATTGACGTCTCGAGTTGAGAAAAATTTTAATTTATTCCAAAAAAAATATAGTAATTATCTACTTTGATACCTTAATTTTGTCTTTCGAGTGGGAAGTATCCTTTAAAATATACATCAAAAGTTAAATACCTGGATTTATTTTCATTTGTTTATCTAAAATAAGAAGTCCAACCAAATCGATTTTTACTTTTCGAATCCTATTTGGTCACCACAAATTATATAGGTAGTAGTCTATAGATTGTATACAAGGTTTTATAGAACAAAAACCAACTAGACGACAGAATCAGTGACCAGCTGGGAGGTTTGGTGTCATAAACAGAGATGGATCCGACGGGGTCTATAAACAGCAGTGATGGCATTGAGACGATAGAGAACGAGGAAGAAATTCTAGATGACTCCGAGGAACGCGAGCTCGTAAGCGACTCATGTTCCACGAAGGTGCTGGACTCTCCGGAGAGTCCTCATGACAGATATTGTGTTGTTTACATGTTGTTCTATCTCTTTGGTATCACGTCGCTGGTGCCTTGGAATTTCTTGATCACTGCAAATGACGTGAGTAACTGAGTATTATATTATTTATTTATTTTATTTTATTTATTATAGACGAGCAGCTGAGCTGATATGTCTATTTCACACAGTGCTGAGAGTCCATAAAGTCTTTTCACAGTTCATATATTTATTAACGACTCTTTATTTGTCCTTAACCACTTGTTGAGTCTATTTTTATATGCATTTATGGAAGGCGCAGTGACCACTTCTTCTGGTAGTCTATTCCAATTATTGACCACTCTGTTACTAAGAAAGTGAAAATGTGCAGCTTTGGTTTTAAATAAATAAAATAATATTATTCCTGCCTTTTCTCTTAATTGCTCTACATTACTCTTTCATGGACGGACATTCTGGAATTCTTCTACCTTCACCTTTCCTTCTAGTAGTTCTAGTAAGTTTTTAAAGAAGGAGTCTCATGTCCTATTAGGTGGCTAATAATTTTCGGTCTCCTATTTTCAATGTTTCCCAGCAGTCTTTTGCTACTTTTTCCAGTAATTCTTAAATGGTCTAAATAGTTCTATAAATGTCACTAAACTCTTGTGAAATATTAACTTTATGAGTATTTCATGGTATTTCTTAACAAGTACATATTTGTAAGTTAACAGACAAACATTCCAGACCCAGAAATAATTGAAAAAGTAATTTTTAGAAATCACAAACCTACTTATGTACATTTAATTTACTTAAAATTAAATACTATTCAAAATATTATCTTTGATTTCCTATTTGAAAATTTACTCTTGGCTACTAGTAATTATTACTAGTTATTGCCTAAAGAGTGTATCACGGTAATTTAAAGATGTAGTTATAGTTTTAAGGTCATTTATTTCAGTATTGGATGTACAAATTCCGAGATGTAACTCCAAACAACATGACTATAGTACAGCTGGTGCGGAAGACACAGTTCCAAGCGGAGTTCACATCCTACTTGAATGTGGCTACAGCTATCCCCAACTTGATATTTCTCATTCTCAATTCGCTCTATGGTCATCTGTAAGTACAAAATAATAAGTCACTTGTTATAAGGTATTGCATGTTACCAGTATGTTTAATTTTAGACTGAGATTTTGGACCATTATTAGGACTTGGTCTAAATGATCACACCTGAATTCCTTTAACTTCTTTTATATTAAAAATTATTTGTATAGCACAGAGCAATTTTTTTTTTGTAATCTAGACTGCACAACCACTTAATGCATAATATACCTGTTTGTTGACCTGTTATTAAATATATTAAAGGTTACAGCTTTAAGGCTACAGCTTTGAGTTGAGTCTGTCTATTCCATTTGTAATATGGGATGGTAAGAGGTGAGTGGGGGGTATGTAATACTCTTAATAGTTCTGTGGTGGTCTGGTGGTGCCATAATTTCAGGTCCACTTACTTAATGGTTGACCTTGTACAGTGAATTATTTCACATATAGTGTAAAACGATGATGTACCTACTGGGGATGAGGGAAGTACTTAACATCTTTTGTCACATTATGTTGTTGAGGAATAAATAAATATATAGGGACAAATCACACTGATTGAACTAGCCCCAAAGTAAGTTATAAACTTGTGTTATGGGATACTAACGCAACGATACTATATTTTATGATAAATACATATATAGATAAACACCCAAGACCCAGAACAATTTGAAAAAGGCCATTTTCCAACTTGCCCTGGCTGGGGATCGAACCCAGAACCTCCGGATTAGCGGTCTAGCGTGTTAACCATTACGCCACGGAGGTCGTCAATGGAAGGAAGGAATGGAAGGTGTGTGTAAGATGTAAGGTAAAGGTACCAAATTCCGGGGTTTTTATAAAGTTTGATATATGACAAAAATACAGACAGACAATATTTTTGGGAGCTTCAATGGAACGGGCAGATGGATGACCGATTTTTTTTAAAGTATTTTTTTCTTTGAATGGTTTTTTAACAGTGCCTTAACTGTGTGATAACGGTCGAATGCTTGTCAAGCGAACGCCCGCCACAGTTTCTATCCGTCTCTGTCACAAACCCTACGTGCGATAAAGATAGCTGAAACCATCGCGGGTCACGTGTATCCGTTCCGTCGCACGTAGACTCGCAGGCTTAACGCAGTTTTAAGCTTAAAGTATAGGAAGATAGAATTACCTAGGTATATCTTAATATATATAACTCAAAGGTGACTGACTGACTGACTGACATAGTGATCTATCAACGCACAGCCCAAACCACTGGAAGTATCGGGCTGAAATTTGGCATGCAGGTAGATGTTATGACGTAAGCATCCGCTAAGAAAGGACGCGAGCAAAGCCGCGGGCAAAAGCTAGTTAACAATATAAGGTCAAACATGTTTATTACTTCTTTAGCAAGGTATACACACGTTTTTCTTTATTTTTTTCTAAGATAGAAGCTAGAATCGTAACTAATCCCGAAAAATCAATCCACGCAATATGTACCGCGGCGGGCGGGGCTTAAAATATGAACAGCGCGGCGCGTCAGTTCTCCGTGACACTCGAGTCGTGCAATTGCGTCGCTAGAAGTTTCCTTTGAGAATATTGCTGTGTTTTTGCGATAATCGATTCATTAAAAATGCCGTCATGTGCTTTGAAGACCGACGACGACGCGTGACCTTGTCGCGACCAATCGCATGCATCTTTGTCTATGTGTGCGTTCGAGTGTTTCATTGTAATTACTGTTCGTTTGTTTGCGTAAATGGAATCAGAATCGAAGCGGTGAATGTAGGAGCGTTAGAATTCTAGAGAATTATATTTCGATGGATAGAAGCAATAGTTGAATAGGATTTACAATAAATTAACTTATTTCAGAGTCCCTATCAAAAATCGCCTCCAGGGTGCTCTGGTGGTCATCACAATATCGTTTCTGGTGACCACAGCTTTCGTCCAAGTGGACACTGACGAGTGGCAGAACTCATTCTTCATCATCACCATGGTCACAGTTGTCATCATGACTGGTGAGTGATAATTTTCATTCGTTTTACAGTGAAGCGTTGGTGTGACGTGGCGACTTACCACAGTTTGAGAGGTAATTGTTGAAAGTGGCCCACAATCGAGATAATTGAAAGGTGATGAGGGAGACCTTTGCCCAGCAGTGGGACAGTATAGGTTGATTAAAAAAAAAGTTGACAGTTGTTTGTTTTTCGTGTGTATAATTAGGTGGCCAACACGGGTGTCATTTAAAAAAAAATTAAGCTGCCTTTAGGTATGTAACATGGCTTGACGACTGCCATACAATGGTGATAGCCGGCAACAACGGCTTCATGTGCCTTCTGAAGCACAAGGTGTAATAAATACACTGTGTTGACTGCTTACGTATGTTAAGCAACACTATGCGTGACACTCAATTCGATGGGTGACCACAAGTGGCATAAATACCAATTGTCCATGGCAGTTGCCAAGCTATGTTTAATGCTTTTACACAGCTTGAAAAATCTGACAACAGTATTGGCCATTTACTTATACACACAAACAAAACAACAGAGGGTCGCCGATCGAGACGCCCAAATCAACCGAAAGGGGGCGCCGAAATTGCGTTTGCCTGCCTCCCCCATGCTCGTTCAAATTCAAAGTAGGTACAGGAAAAAAATAAAACATGTTTCTCATTATTACAAAACTCTTACGTAGTAATTATACACAACAAGACAAAGTCATAGGTACTTATTGGTCCTGATAGACAAGTAAATACCTAAAGGTAAAATACATACTATCACGCCTGTTTCCCGCAGAGACTATGGACCTCCACTTGCTACGATCCTGACAGATCTCTTTCGCTTCACCTACACTCACCAACCTCTTCATACATGCCCTTCGGTTACGGGTACTTCTTATTTTCCTTTTTCAGAACGTCTGCAATCTGATCGAAGAGCGTTCGCCGTGGTCGACCCTGTCCCGCTCTCCCTTTCACACTTGCCTTATAAATATATTTGTTAATCTATTTTCATCCATCCTTTCTACATGCCCAAACCATCTTAACATCCCTTGCTCTACTTTTGTCACTACGTTTTCTTTCACTCCACACCGATCCCTTATAACATCATTTCTTATTCGGTCTTTCAAGGTAACACCACACATACTCCTCAGCGCTCGCATTTCAACTGCATTTATTCTACTTTCATGTTTTCTCTGCCATACCCAACTCTCACTACCGTACATTAAAGTAGGTATTAGTACTCCTTTATGAACGGCAAGATGTGCCTTGTCTGATACCTTCCTGCTGGTCATAAAGGAATGCAACGCTCCATTCACTTCAAATATGTACGAGTATAAGTATATAAAGTCCACTGTCCATCCGACAGGCTCGAACGCTAGCCAGCTTTGAATCACAAGTCAAATCACACTTCCTTTCTTCTTTGTAAGTCACTCTTTTCCTTTCGCATCTTTTTTAGGTTCTTACTTTCTTTCGTGTCTTCTTCTTCTTATTTAAGAGCTTAGTGGCTCTTGTCGGTGGAGTATGCGCCAAACTTCTCGGTTCACTGCCTTACTTTTTAGTGCTACATAGCTCTTTCTTGGTTGTCCTGGACCTCTTCTACCTTTTATCTTTAGAAGGAAAGATAAAAGGTAGAAGAGGTCCAGGACAACCAAGAAAGAGCTATGTAGTAAGTATGTTTTTAAATAAGGAGTCATGTCGTATTAAGTGACCAATCATTTTTCCTCTCCTATTTTCTACTTTCTTTCGTGTACACTACCTTATTTATATTACACACACATATATATATATATATATATATATGTAAATATATATATATGATATAATAAATGTATATATATATATATATATATATATATGTAAATATTTTTTTATATAAGTATGTATTATATATATATCTATAATATTTTATTTGTATATCTCCTTTGAAATAATGCACCTCACCTGTAACATATCTCAATTTCTTTTGTATCCATACTACCCTAAGGTTGCCTGGAAGAGATTGCTGTGCGATAAGGCCGCCTTTTGTATGCTAAAATTTATCTTTATTATTTGTGTCTAATTTGTTAAATTGTGTGCAATAAAGAGTAAAATAAATAAATAAATAAAGTTAAAATAGTCAAGAACAATGTCTTAGGCTTGAAACTACGTCAAGCGGACGCCCCGGACGCGTTTAGTCCGTCTCTGTCCCAAACCCTACGTCCGATAGAGATAGCTGAATCCGTCGCGGGTCACGTGTCTCTGTCACACGTAGAGTTTGTGACAGAGACGGACTGAACCCGTCCAGAGCGTCCGATTGACGTAGTTTCAAGCGCTAGGTTGGGGAGATCTTATACAGGCTGACTTTTTATCCACTTGCTAAATTTTTGGAGCAAGTTCAGTCCATGATACTGAACTACTTTCTATAAAAAAAGTTATTAAAAATCGATAAAAAATTTTCCTCCTCCCACAAAAAAATCGTTTGGCTGAGCGTTGATTTGTATGGGAGGAGGTCGAAAAATTTTTGTGGACAGGTGGATAAAAAGTCAGCCTGTATAATCGAAGTGTATACCTATTAAAATGGAACTGGTTTAATCAGCCCACATTATCGTAACAAAAACGAAAAAACTAAAATCTTGACAAACATGTTTTATCAGTCACTTTGAGATCACCTATCTCATTAATGAGTCACTTTAATCAGACGTCTAAAATGTGAATAATGTATTGTTGTTTTACGAAACACGGATGGCCGTTAGTCTCTACAAACATTTCTCTATTCCTCCTTAGAGGAAGGAATTAGACTAATCAAAGGAAGGAAGGACAGGAAGACTGTAATCTAAGGATTACATTAAATTATTTTGTTTATACCAAAATATAACATTTATCTAATTTGATGAATGAAAATCTTCACAATATAAGTTTATTATTTACATAACAATTAAATATACTAATGTCCTTTTCTGATCCTGAATGTGGCAGATTTTTTTCATAGCATAAAGTCCGTAAAGTTTTGCTTATTTTCACGACTTGCTTCCATAGCGAAGCTCATACCTATTTATAATGAAGATTTTAACAGCAAACTAGGTTTATTTCAATGTCGGTAGGTATTTATTTATATTCAAAACTGTATGATGAGACTGAAAGACGTATATTCATGTTTTTCTATTGGTATGTTCGGAAACTGATATTACGGAAGATATTCGCAATTTATAACTTTCCCACATACATCTTAAGTTAGATTACATGCAAACTATCGTGTATCGAAGTGAGTACGTAAGCTAGGATTGACTTTGTTCTTGTTCATAGATATATACATATAATAAGATACCCAGTCGTTACTTAAGACAACTATGGCCTTTAGATATCATAGTTTGCTTAGCATTTGCTTATCTCATTTAAAGATGCTAGATACTTCAATAATTACGGGATGGATTCTTATTGTAATTATGAAAGGATATTAAGAAGTAGTAAAAGAATAGAAAAATTATTTTCTTGACAACAAAGATGATAGTCTTAAAAATATTTTTTTCGTTCTTTAAATTAAAGGAGGTTTTTGCTTGTGTGTAACGTAAATGCATTTATTTTCGGCTCTTCAGTTTGCACACAGTTCTACTTCAGTTTAAATATTAAAAATTAAAACAATGTTTTCTTTACAGCTGCAAGCGCAGTCTTCATTGGCGGCCTGGTGGGTATAGCGAGTCGTCTACCCAAAGAATACATGGCTGCGGTAGTCAGCGGGCAATCCCTGGGCGGGATCATAGCCGCCGTCGCCCAGATAATATCGCTCGCCTTCAAGATATCCCCGTTACACAGCGCGCTCATATACTTCATTATAGCCGATATAATGGTTATAACTTCTCTAGTGTCGTATGCGCTGCTGTACAGGATCGATTTCTTCACGCATCACATCCTGAGGGGATCAGGGGGGATGGCGACGAACCGGCACAGGGAAATATCGATGCTGGGGATAGTGAAGAAGATCTGGGTGTACGCGTTCAGCATTTTTGCCGTGTTTGCGATCAGCATGGCGGTGTACCCAGCTGTCACGGTGCTGGTGGAGTCGCACCCTGCCACGGCTGGCACAGACTGGAATAGTGAGTATTTAGCATTTCAATCGTTTTAATTTCGCGATTGGCCAAAAATGCTTTTGTTCGTCTGTCTGTTCTCGTCTACAGGTCGCATGTTTCAACCGATTTTATTATTTGATTTTTTTAATTTTTTGGGATGATCGCGATTTTTTATTAGGGAAGAAATAGGGGGGGGGGGGGGAAAGGGGGAAATTTTATGTAGCGTTATTAATTGACGTATTGACATTCAATTTACAACGAAGAGCTACAAAACAGGTTAAAACACTGCAAAATATGCCCTATGAACAATGGATGAAAGAACTGAATCTTACGTCACTAGAATGTCGAAGACAAAGAGGCAATCTAAATCTAAATACAAAATTCTAACAGGATATTATGATGTACCCAATCTACAAGACATGTTCCAATTATCAGACAATAAACGATTGAGAGGACATCAGCTGAAATTGTTTCGCATGGGAGCTAAAAGGAAACCATTTCAAAATTTTCTGTCCAATCCAGTTGTAACAGACTAGAACAAGCTCCCAGAGAATGTTGTTACTGCACCTTCAGTAAACAGCTTCAAGAATAGACTGCACAAAAACAAAATCTCCAAACATTAAGACGCACACGCATCAGCATAATAAGCTGCTAGTGTGTTTAATAATAAATAATAATAATAATTTAAGAGGCTTACTAAGTACTTCATTCTAGACTAGATGTTGCAAAAAATCCAAATAGTGGGGGGGGGAGGGGGAATTTTGCTGTAACGTTATATATGGACGGATTTCACTGAAATGGCTTTGCTAAGCCAAGGGAAAGGGGAAAGTGTCAGGCTACTGTTCTTACAGTAACCACTAGTATGTACTTAGTAGGTTTAAATTGTGAAAAAGTACATCAATAATTCAATTCAATTCAATTCAATTCAATTCAATTCAATTCAAAATATCTTTATTATCATAGGATATTTATAATATCTCTTAATAATAGTCACTTTGTTTTGTTTTGCACAAATGTTGACGTCAAATCGTTACTTAAAGCTAAGTTTACGCCGCTTCCTAGGCGCAAGTGCAGAAGAAGCGGCAACAAACTGCACTGCACGTTTTCTCCAAAGACGTCAACTAACAAACTAAAAACTTAAAATTAGTTATATAGATGGACAGAGATTACATTGTTTATTATGTCATAATTAAATTGAATTATAAGAATTACGAAATTTAAAATAATGTCAATTTGTAAATTTAGTATGTACCAATGTACCTAAATTATGACATGTCTAAGTATACAAACCTTTAAGAGGGACCCGCGCCAAGCTCAAGCCAGACCTTTTTGTCTTTAAGATAGTCATCGGTCCTATAATAAGCCTTCTCACAAAGTACTTTCTTAATAAGAAATAAATTCCACAAAATCAGACACCTGTCCGTAGCGTGGCATCAGCGACAGCATTTTTATGTATATATTTTTTTTTTTATAGGTCTTTGTCATATTAACACGTTTTAATGAAATAGGAAGCATTTAGTACAAACGTATTGTATTTACAGACATCTTCTTTGTGCCGGTGGTAAACTACCTGATCTTCAATTGCGGCGACTACGCTGGACGACTCGTTGCCGGATTTCTTCTTAGGGTAACGTAACATTCACTTTTATACTACATTTAAAAAAAACAGTTAATTAAATTTTAATAATAATTATCTATGTAATATTGTAAGTATAACATATACGATTGGTCAGACGACCCGTGCAAGATCGATAGTTTTCTCCACTTTGCTGGTAAAAGATTGTAAGTCATTTCCGTTGCCGTTTCTAGAATCTTGGGCGGAGTCCTATTTTCTTAATATTCACTACTATCCTTCGATCATATATGATCGAAGCTATTATCAGACATTTTTACAAACAAAATAAGAACAAAATTGACCTGTATCGTAATGGTTAAAATTACTTTATAACATTATTTTGTTCGGGAAGAAGTATTATAATAGTGATTCTATTTTTAAATTTTGGTATTGTGTTCATAAAGTACGTAATATAAAATCGTTCTAAAGTTAATAATTTAAATTTTACGACATGAGATTAGATAAAACTTATTTGTGTTCTTAGCCTCAAAACCAGTGGATAATCGCGGGAGCTTCGCTACTCCGCATCATCGGGGTGCCGATGCTGATGCTGTGCAACGCGCAGCCCCGCAAGCACCTGCCCGTAGTGTTCCTGTGGGACTACGAGTACATCTTCATCATGATCGTGTTCGCCTTCTCCAACGGGTACCTCACCAACATTGTGATGATCAACTCCACCAGGTGAGTGTCTTTAGGTGCACACGGGACATTCTATTTCACCGGACAGTTTGAGGTGCGAGCCAAGGGTATGCTTCCCAGTGGGATTTGAACCCACGGCCTCCGGATCACAAGGCAAACTCCTTAACCGCTGGACCACGGAGGTTTTTTAAATTAAATTAAAAAACCTGTTTATTTCCAACTTTAAATGGTAACAATTATATACATCTGAAATACAAGAAGCATACACATTTTAAAAGCATGGGTAGATATCAGAGATAATACCTTATATACCCTTCTTATTATACCTTGGAACCCCTTTTGGGTAAATGCCTCCTTCTTAGAGTACTTATTATATTACTTGGTGAGGTACCTACAGATAACTTGCTTGTAATTATGAGAACGTTTAAGAAAAAGTGCATTTTATGTATAAAATGTACCTATAAGATTGGTCGCAGGCGCAACCAACATTAAAATAAACCAAGTCAGATATAACTATAGGTATAATTTATTACTTAGTTTTGCTTTTGAAACTTATTACTTATAGATTAAAGAAAAATTTAAGAATCATCCTCTTGTTCTCTTTATGTTTACAAACTCAAAAATGGTTAAACATTTATATGACTTTTGAATAACTTTTAGTTTTTTTTTAATAGGTATATAAGTGTAAACGTTAGCAAAAAAGAGAAGAAATGAGCATATTTTTTAAAATTATTATTGAATAAACTCTCCAAAAAAACTCTATGGAGGGTTTTAGCCTATCACTCCCACGGGGACCGGTCGTATTGGGAGGGGGGGAGGGGGTTTCCTATTACTATTGCGGTTCTGCATACGACGAAGATGCCGAAGTAGTTGTCGATTCGGAAGTCCATGTACATGGTTTCATGTGCAATGTCATCAGATTTTTATTTTTCTTCCTCGCTTGTCGATTTTCTTTATTGCTTGGTGATGGTGATTTATCTGTAGGCGATAAAAGGCTTTTACTTGATAGTTTTTGAGTGGATTCTGATGGTGTGTGTAATTCAGTATTTTTTCCAGATCCTGCTTCATTTGAAGTATTAGGTAGTATTATTAATTTGTCATATATTGATAGTGCCCGTAGAGCAATGCAATGATTTTAAGAATTCAACAGATGTTTTTTGAAAAAAAAAAAACTGGATCTTTTAGCATGCCCTATGTAAAAGAGATACAAACCTTCGTAAGCTTGAAAAATTGGTAAGATTTTCCAGTCAAACCTTTAGCAAAAAATTTGACGACATATTATAAAAAGAAAACACAGCCATAGCTTTTCTTCAGTTTTTAATGAAAAAATAAATTAAATAGATTTAGTTTTGGACGAGAACAATTAAGAAACTTTGATTTTGTGTACTTTTCATGGGTATTTTCGGTCCGAGCTGCATTTGTCTCTATCGCACTTGTTCCATTGTTGTTAGAGCACAGCACAAGTTTTATTTAATTAAATAAATAAAAAGCCTTTCGACTCGAGAAGAAGAAGAAGCGCGACAGCAATAGATTTTACAAATACCTATTTTTCAATTCTCTCAAACTTAGTGTTTCCTCTTAATGATGTTAAATTGGAGCATAAATACATTTGATGACTAATGCATATAGTGCGACCTTTGTGATTGCCATATTTAGTCACATTTAAACTTACAGTGTTGTATTACTAATGAGAGACAGGGTCATTAAATACTTGTTATAAAGTTTCGTTCAGCTAGGATTTATTCACAAAAGGCTACACAGATTCAACCGCGACAAGCTTTGTCAATTGAAATACATTATTTTGTTAAAAAACTAAAACCAGACTACGGGAAAATTTTTACAGGAAAGAAAATGTATTCAGTTAATGCAAGCACAGCTAATAAATAATGTATGTATTTTTGAAGGTATATGTAGATAAGATACATGGAATGAATAGATTTATTTAATTTTTAGGGTTCCATACAAAAAATTAAAAAACGGAACCCTTATAGGATCACTCGTGCGTCTGTCTGTTCGTCCGTCTGTCACAGCCAATTTGCTCCGAACCTACTGGACCGAATCAGGTGAAATTTGGTAGGATGGTGTAATCCTATGACCCAAACACACATTTGCAAAGTAAAAAATATTTTTTCAAAATAAGGGTCATTTTTGTGGGACAAATTAGGAAATTGAAAAAAAAAGTTTTGCAAACCTTACTGTGTCATATTATCATATATCAAATGAAAGGGCTCGTTATGAGGATCTCAAATATATTTTGGTTATTATTGTAAAATGAATAGTTTTGATTTTATTCATGAAAGAAGACGAAAATTGACCATTCCTCCCCTGATCTCCGAAACTACTGAGCCTAAAATTTTGAAAAAAATACAAAATATAGTTCATTGCTTGTAGATTACAGGAAAACCTATAAGAATTAAATCAATTATACGGAACCCTTTCCACGCAAGTTTAACTCGCATTGGACCGGTTTATTTAATTTATTAGTTTTTGGCCTATAGAGGGCGCTATATTGAATTTAATGTGATAACATAGCCTAGCAGCGGACACCCAAGACGCTTTACTTCACTCGTCAAGTTGTCATGGATGTCATTGAAGTCCTTTTGGCTTCTTCCTAAAGTTTCCGCAACATGCTTCGTCATTCAAAATTGTGTAAATTCATACATAAATCTAAGTGCTTGTCTACGCCTGGTCTCCGAAAGTAAACGATTTAGTTTAGCAGTAATGAATCAATACTGCTAAACTAAATCGTTTACTTTCGGAATAAATAGATTTAATTCCTAATTTGCTATATTTATTCCTTAGGTCTTTGTGTGAAATTATATCGATAACCTAGATTCGTGCCCCAGTGAGGTCACGTCTAGTTATAGGACAGTTATATTATCAACACATGTTGCATTTCTAATGATGTTACGTGATAATATACACAAAGCAAAGTTTGTTATTGGAAATATTAGATATTAATATTTCCAATAACAAACTTTGCTTTGTTGTTGTAGTTGGTGATTTTATATACATCACCTCGGTTATTTTATTCATACAGTCTTATTATAAAAACAGGACTAACTTTGTTACTAGGTTTAAACCATTATCCGCCCAAATATCTCTATCCCTAGTTTAAGAGTTTTGATAAAAAAACGCTTTTTGTTTTTTTTTTTAAATCAAGTTGACATTGACAGGTGAGATAATGTGATATTACTTGGATATTACTAGATGCCAACTTGATTTGGGCGGGTAATGGCTTAAACCTAGTAAAAAAGTTAGACTTGTTTTTATATTAAGACGGATAGTGTTTGCAATGAACTACTAGTGCCAATAGGTATACTATATAAAATATTCTTTCTGCTTCAAAAACACATGCTTTTAGGCAGCAAAAAAATTACTTACCAAATATTGTGTCAAAATTTGACACGTCTTTATCTGTAATGGGGCAGACAGAGCATTTTGGGTCTTGCGGGTCAAAGCAGACAGAGCCCAGGGTCGCAAGACCCAAAGGCCACTTTTAGTGTGATGTTGGGCGCAGTGCCGGTTTTAGCCCTACCAGCGCCCCGTACGAGATTTTACGGCGCGCCTCCCCCCTAACTACAATTTGATGTACAATTAATGTCCTGTTACTTTAAACAACATAGGATTTTTAAATATAAGATTCTTTAAATTTGCCGCCTTTAACCAGCTGCCCTTGTTGTGGCAGTAAATGACGCCCCATTATATCTGGCGCCCTGGGCCTTCGCCCAACCGCGCCCTACCCTAACACCGCTACTGGTTGGGCGAGAAGATGAAAAAGTAATCAAAATAGTGTAGGGTTTGTCATTCTCTCGATCGGATTTTACGATCTGCGCGGCAAGAGAAGCACCTGGTACATTTTTTTTCTCCCCGATCGGTATAAGACAGTTTGAATCCTTCAATATGTGATCTCTATATTCCTAGTGAAACAGGCGATTTTGGCGCCCCTTAGAACTTGAATCATGCGGCCCTCTATACTTTGTTTTGGCGTTCCCTACTGGTAGAACACGAGAATTTGGCGCCTTTATTACATATATAATAATTAATATAATTGAGCTCAATCAGTGTGATTTGTCCCTTTATATTTATATTGTATTATATGTTTTGCGATCTTCGGTCAATTCACATCAGGCGGAAAAGTTTTAAGTGCTATATTGCAAGTGCTATAATTAAATATAAACATTATTCCATTCAGACAAAGCTGAAAATAGTCTTATCCATTTTGATGTTGCATTAAAATGGATAAGATACCATTTAAAAAGTGCTCGAGCAAAGAGGGAGAATAGCGGAGCGGAGTTGCGTACTGTGTCTGTCCACCGAAGCGGAGCGAGACGTACACGTACGTCCGCTTCCCCGCTCAGCTTCCTGGTTTTGTATGCATTTTTAAACTAGTTCGTAAACTCCCTGTCCACTGAAGCGTAGCGGAGATTTCGTGCAATCCTATTGGTTAATATTTCTCCGCTCCGCAGCCTCGCTCGGCTTCGGTGGACCGGCAGCCTAAGTCTATTGGAACCGCGACATCACTCATAACAAATGTTAAAACATTGTGAAGATATAAAAAAAAAATGTTGCAGAATGGTGGAGATGCACGAACGAGAGAAGGCGTCTTCGGTGATAGCGACTATGCTCAGCGTCGGCCTAACGATGGGCGCCGCCGTCGGCATGCTCTTGGTCCGTGTCATTTAAAGGAGAAGCCAAGAGATTGCTCGTGCAGCTGGTAGTGCTAGGTCCACCGTTAGCTGTTTGAAGGCCCGTGTGCAATACTGATAAGGCCGCCCCCCATGTACAACTTTGCGTGAAGCGGATGAGTTGTTTTTTTGTCCACCACTCATGCATATTATAGGACCTCGCGTATGAAGCGGATGAGCACGGCCTCGTGTGTGAAGCGGATGACCTTTTTTTTGCTTCACGTTCTTTTGCCGCCCTTGTGAGGTGCACGCCCTGCATACTCAGTGAGCCTGTGTGTGTGGTGCTTCGTATGTGATTTAGTTAAATATTGTTTTGTTGATTTCACAAACAATGCAGCTTGCATTTTTTATACAATCACCGCTGACATATGTCGCCCCTGAGAGCGAGCAATGATATCGCGACAAGTTGACGAATTTCTTTGCAAAAATTGACGTGTGGAGACGCGCCGGTATTTTATGTAGTATGAGGCACGATGCTGATATAATTGTCGGAAATCAGGTTCTCGTAGGCAGCACTATATTTAAGCATTATATATAAGCTACGAACAATAATTCTCTAGAAATCTAACGCTCCTACATTCCCCGCTTCGATTATGATTCCATTTACGCAAACAAACTAACAGTAATTACAACGAAACACTCATACACACCAAATAGAATATTAATGAGATATTCACCATGCGGCCGCCCGAGCCAGACTGACGACTAATCGACCGTGCGACGTTTTTATAAGCCGTACACAACAAGGTAATCATTTAAAGGAGCCGATTCATCAACAGGAGCCGATACCCGTACTGAATCCCGGTAATAGTTAGCTGCTCCCGCGAGTTATTGAGTCCGCATCGATCTTGGTCCCGCCGGGAACCGGCGACGTCAGGTCGCGAGCCGCGAGCCGCGTCGGCTTTACCGCGTCTCGGGAGGAATCGGGAGTCGGGAGTCAATATTATTCTGTATTGAAACCGGTACCAGAAAGGCTTTCTGTATTCTGTAGATTCAATAGCGAAACTTAACGGACCTCGGAGCTGGAGCCGATAAAGAAGTAGGAATCATTAAGATGAATCAGTACCGGCTGCGGAGTAAGATTCAGTGAGCCGAAACACACCTCAGAGTCGAGATTACCCATGTCTAATATCGCGTGGAATGATTTTTCGGAATTAGTTAGGCTTCTAGAGAATTATTGTTCGTAGATTATAAGGTTACAATTTGTTTTGTTTCTGTTGACATTTTAAATATTTTATGCATTTGCCGTGTAAACTTTCTCACTGTTGTAAAACTTTAATTTACTTGCCATAAAGACATTTATGTAACAAAAAAATTGTATGTGATGATCGTTGAAGTATATCTATGTATATGTAATATTTTTATAAAAATAATGTATCGATATAAATCGATACGAATACGAAACAATATCTCTTTCCCAGTGGCGTAGCGTGCTTGTCAGCCGCCCGGGGCGGAAGAAAATTTTGCCGCCTTTATTCAAGTATATCAGTTATGGGCGCCGCCAGGATTACTTTCAAAGAGGTGCATCTGCATCTTAGTACCTCTAAATATGGCTCTCGTTATAGGAGTACTTTTTTGCGAGGGGCAAAATCTAAGTATGCCGCCCGCCCCATGTCCAGTTAATTGGATGATCGAATGAAGTGAAATTTTGCCGCCCATCAAAAGTGCCGCCCGAGGACCGCCTCCACTACGCTACGCCACTCCCTCTTCACTACCTTCGATTTAAAAGGAAAAAGAAAATGCAATAAACTAATTTAAGTTAAAAATAGTAGGTAAACTACTTCGTAACTGATTTATTAATATTCCTTTTTTACTTGATTTTGCATTTGTTATCTATACAATATATAACTATAAAGAATGTGTGTATTGTATACATAATGAGTGTTTGGTTATACATACATATTATGTATATCAAAGAAATGGATTTTTTATTATTCATATATATTAGTGTAATGAAAAGTGAAAGAAATATTTTAGGCCAGTAGAATTTTTGGTATATATTTGGGTTCTTTGGAGGAGTATGAAATTAAATTTTGCAAGCAAAAAAAGGCTACCTTTTTGATTTTTAGAGCTTATTCTTGTAAGATTTTACTGGCCTATTTTTACCTTTTTCAGTTTATTTACGAAAATATTTGTCGGTAGATAATTAAAAACGATAAGATTTTATGCAATTCTGTTTATAAGTAAAGATCTCAGGTGTGTATTAGTTATTCTTATTGCGTTACCAAATTGATATATCAATTAATATTTTTTAAATAGTATTAGATAGGTCAATGAAATCGTAGTGTCCGATCTAGATGTATACTTTAATTTTGACATGTACATATTTCCAAGTCTAAGATATTGTACATTTGTATTTCTTTTTATTTCGGAAAACAATATTTATGACCGATAGATAAAATCAAACGTCATTTTGTTAAAATATTGTGTACAGGGAGTATGTGTAGAGTGTGTAGGATTAAGACAAATGCTTATTAGGTTAAAATAGTAGAATCCGACATTTATTTGGGTGTTACTTTTAAAGTCATGCATATGTACTTAGTGTGGGCTACATTATCATCTATCTGTTGTGTGTCTAAATGTATATTCAAGGAAAATGTACTACTAGCTGTTTAAGGCCGTACCTAAACTTTCCGGGGTCCAGTGCTGCCCCCATTTAAAATAAATCATTTTAAAGAAAACGGAGACATTATTTAAAATTTTGCTACTACCAAGTCCTAGATAACCCTTCAAAGTATTTTATGAACTACTATTTACAGTTTAAAGTGTGAACGATAAGCTTTACTACGCAGATTTGCGAAAAACGGCCACTTTTGGCTAATGTGCGTAGTAAAGCTTAACGTTCTAATTATAAACTGTAAACAGTAGTTCATAAAATACTTTGAAGGGTTATCTAGCACTTGGTAGTAGCAAAATTTTAAGTAATGTCTCCGTTTTCTTTCAAACGATTTATTTTAAATGGGGGCAGCACTGGACCCCGGAAAATTCAGGTACGGCCTTAATTTGGACCAAGAAAAATAATTGACAAAAAAAAAACTAAAAAATATATTTTTTTAATTATTTTGTCTATAACACATTCACAGCTTCTTATTTTGGTTTTTAAAATAAATTTGTACTTACAGTTTAATTTCTAGTTACTCTTGAAATTGTTCGGATATGTCTGTATGGCTTGTTTTTTTTAAATTCCTAGTACGAATTCATAATGTATTCACTACTTTCTAACCTTGTATCAATATGATATGTGTAATCGAATCTGTAGACAAAAGGTAGGTGTTCCTTGCGTTAGTTTTGTATGTAAGCCGGTACATCCAAGCACAATATACTTATGGCGTTTTAAAATAATGAAATATTTAAATAAATGTTCCTGTTTTGTATAGCATGACGTTAAAAACTATCAATCACTTAGATTAATTTATCATGAAACTCATAATGAGCTTTATAATATCTGTATGTGATATTACGTGTAATATGTATCCTAGTTTGTAAGGATAACTTATTTGATGCATTTTTGTAGACAACTCTAGTGTTCAAGAAAGTCAATGCATGTTACCCACATTTAATAAAGAAACTGGTGGACTTGTTATGCACCATGATAATTTGTTGATGTATGCCATATGAATTTATTGTTCGCAATAGTTTGGTAGTACTTGAAGAAAAAATAAATTATTTGTGTCACAATACAGCTGTTTTGTTTTTAAATTTTAAGAGTCACCTTGCACTAGACGCAGTCAATATCAGTCTTGTTTTTTTTTTATTAAATAATTTTACGGCTCTGGATACAAGTCCTTAAGAGCCTATCTTTAATTTTGTTCTTTATTCCTAATCCTAACCTAACAAAACAATCAAAGGGTGGTGTAGGCCTTTGACTGCTGCAAGGGAGCTTCTGGCGACAAATCTATACGAGTCCACTGGTTTACATAGACGATTGAGTGGCGGACGACGCCCGAAGACACCACACAATCCGCAAAATAAATATCACTACAGCCGTACTATGACTGTCCACTTTAACTATTTCACACATTGTTCATGTCATGAGCATTTATAATACCAATTTCATATTATAAAGTCCACTAAAATCAATGTGTAAAATAATTTAAAGCAAACCCCAACCAAACCCCTTGACTTCCCGCCAAAAACTCCGCAGTCTAGTTTTTATATTTAAACGAAATGTCAGAATTCGGCAAAATTTTGTAATTTTAAAGAAATTGCTCTATCATAATAATTGGTTTTAGTCAAAATATGAACTTGAAAGAGATATAGTGTATCATTATCATATTTGGTCATCAGTATGAAAAACTTCAGATTTTTAAGTCGAAAATATTTAGTCGGAAACTAGTTATATGCCAAGATATCTGCAATTTCTTTAACTACAAAATACTGCAGAAATCTTAAATATCATTTCAAAATAAAAGCTACTACGTTTGTATAGAAAAATCTACGGTAATTCTTAAGCTTGTTTCTCGTTTCTCCTAAATGTACTTACTAAAAAAAAACTAGCTTAAAAATCTTAACCATTTATTATAAAAAATATAATATAAAACATCATAAAATCTAGATCTATTAACATCTGACCATTATGCTTAACAGACCACACAATAATTCATCTATAATTATATCTAAGTACAATAGAAATTACCATGATCCCTGATTATAAGTCTAATTTATAAGGACGTCAAATCACTTCATCTTATTTGGGCGTATATTAAAAAAATCGCTGCTTAATGTGACATTTATACCTAATCCCGATAACTAACACAGAAACGGCAAGCCAATAAGGCAAGATACGATAAAATGAGCAAAACGATCCGTTGTCCGCTTACCATCGCTATGCACCTAAGGCCCTGCATTTATGAAACACTATTGATACATCAGATCTCTAAGCAAACGTGCATACATCCTTCATTTTGTGACTGAAATGCTTTTGGAATCATTCGTAAAAGAAAACTAAAACTAAACGGCACGCTTTGATGAAATAGTCGGCAAACTAAATAAAAATCGTACGAATAAATGTTAAATAAAATCTACCTATCACAATAAATTGTCGCGTATAATTATTTAAAAAATGATAAACGTCTTTGGTGACTTATCATGATTATTTTTTAATACAAAACGAATAATTGACTCATAGTGTTATATTTATCAATTATAATATACCATGTTTATAGGGATCTATCTCAATTTCCTCCAAGGCACTCGAATCTTGCAAAATGTCATGATCATCTCTTCACTGGAGTTGCCAGTTATTCACCTCGAATGCAGTCATTCCCAAATTATTCGAACAATTATTATTTTACTATCACAATAACTGCGCATTTATGTATCTTTTTACTAACTAGATGAGTTGAAACTTTTTCGCAATTTAACTTTTAACCCTTAACCACTCGAAGCAACCATCGTAGGTATAATTTTTTCATTGCTTATGAACTTTATGTCAAGAGCATAAAGTTCAATTTAATGTGGTAACTATTCTACCATTGCGAAAAAGTGCCAATTGGACACTTAACATAGATCCTCTCTTTGTTTTGTAATCTTAAGTATTAGTAACTAATAGCAAGTAATTTTAGAGCTAGGCGTAACGGTATGGATATTTTCCTCATAAGATATTAAGTTTTTTTTTGTTTACTATAAATAATAAATATACTATTAAAGTTTCTAAATATATGTTAAAGAGCGCATTAACTTTCCTATTTATTCAACATAAGAGCCGCAATGTATAATATCACACATATTAGGCGTTTTCAAGCGGGCGTTTTTTAAACACTTTTTTTAAGTTTAAAGCGTTAAAAAAGCGCTCGCGGTTAAAATAGCCGATTACAATCTATTTCATATACAGCACCTTATCAGCCAAAATTGTCTTCGTATATCACCTTAATATTTATATGAATAAAGTTGGCATAAAAAAATTATATCTTAATCATGTAAATGTAGGGCAATTAAGGCTTATTAAATTTATCGTATATTATGGCATCAGAATTCGGTACTTGACTCATTTTTTTTAATTTGTAACTGAAAACAGAAAGATTTTTTTCAATTTGCTCAAACATAACACTATCACGTCTTTATCCCTAACGGGGCAGACAGAGCCTAGGGCGGCAAGGCCCAGGCCACTTTTAGCGTGATGGTGGGCATGAAGGTGGAAAAAGGAAATCATAATAGTGATGGTTTGCTAACCGCATTGTCTATTGATATGATTCAGATTCTTGCCCATTTCCTCGATCGGCTTTTACGATCTGCGCGGGAAGAGAAGCAGCTGGCACTTTCTATTTTTTTTTTCTCCCAGACCAGCATGGAAGATATGTAAGGTTATAAGCCTTTCAAATCAAGTGAAAAGGGAAACTGACGCCACTGCCATAATGTGTACGAAAGAGATCCCCACCGCGCTCCCACTTTTCTTCATACTAATATTTGAAATGCTAATTACTGCTTCATTTACTAACAAATTTTCTTGCTGTTTTCAGATTGTTGTTTCATAAAAAAACAAAACACAAATCAAATACAGTCAAGTACCCAATTCGTTAGTGAATAAATAGGCCCAGTTACAGCGCTAATACAGGGCGTCGGGCAAGATGGGTCAGAAACATGCTTTAAAAACACTTAATTTTTTTTATAAAAACTGCATTCATATATCTAAAACCGCTTCCTCTATCCAGGAATAAAACCTGTCGATTGAAAAAAAAATTTTCCTAACTTTCTAAAAATAATGCCGATTTCGAAATAACAATTTTGACGAAATAACATTTTTTCATAATTTTGTTCGTAAGTTGCTTTCACATGGTTTCTCTAACCCTTTGACCGCCGTGGACACCTTTAGGCGTCCAGCGGAAACTGTCCTGAAACGCCAACATTCGTGTCACATAAACTGGTCGCGGCGTAGTAGGCACGCTTGTAATTTTTTCTTGCGGCGTTCAAAGGGCTAATCAATCACTACCTTATAGTTAAACATTATTGTTGGACCCATCTCGGTGAGAGCAGTATGTCAGTGACAGTATTAGTTGCACCTTATCTGGTGGACTTGAGCTTCCAGCGCAGGAAGAGGAAGGCGGAGATCCGGAGCACGACGAAGATGAGGCAGAGCGCCGCGATGTCGAGCGTGATGTCCGCGTCCAGCATGTCCAGCTCCTCCAGGGTGGTCGTGGGGTTCTTAAAGTGGCAGTACGCCTGGAAACAGCACAGTTTTTAAATATTTGACTCTCATAATGATGTAACAAAAAAAAAGCGACATCAATTCCTGGTCTTCATCAGTTCAACTCCACCAAAATTCACTTTCTGAATGCAAATGCTTGATTTATTGACAAAATACATCAAATTTACTATACATCGTGTTAATGAAAGAACGCAAAACCTCTCAGATGGTACCTCAGCCCATGTAACTGAACAACTTTTGTTCAACAACTTTCACGAAATCAAAAAAAAAATCGGATTTTCATACAAATTGGCTCGATCAGCTGATCAGTTTGTATGAAAATTCAAATTTTGTTTTAGTTTCCTGGAAGTTGTTGAAAAGTTTTTCAGTTACATGGGCTGAGGTATATGTGTGCATAGATTATTTGGGGAGTTCGGAGGAAAATCTAACTGGAGTATATCGTCGTCTAAGTAGATCATCGTCATCAGGCCTTTTTTAGTCTCCACTGCAGGAGCACGACCCTCTCTGTACTACCAGAGCCATACTTGGCCAGAGCAGTCAGAGGATTTGGAAACGGGTTGGAGGTCACATTGATGTTTATAAGCTTTGTTTAGCTTGTGTTTCCTAAGTCGCCCTCTACGACATCCATGGGAAGACTTGGAGTGGTCCTATTCTACTCTGTCGGGAACCACACTTAGTATATAATTGTTGTGTATTTGGCTTTTCTATGACTATCACTGGTATTGAAGTCGGTTTTTAGTTTTGAAAAATTATATACAACGTGGAAGGGACATACCCATAATAAATCGAACCACGGTCTATACTAGACCATTATAGTATAATGAAATTAAAATAACAGCCACAGAACAAAAAAAAATTCAGCATTTCCATACAAAAGAATGCAGCCGATCAGGCAATTTGTATGGGAATGTCAAATTTTCTTTTGGTTTTTCGACTGTTATTTTAATTTCGTCTACTATTATTATCAGGCCCGTGGTTCGATTTATTACGAGGATGTCCCTTCCACTTTGTATATAACGTACAAAATATACTGAAGCTATTTTATGGGCGAATTCAGTCCATGATACTGAACAATATTCATAATATGAAAAATATTTTTTTGCTTTCCGTAGAAACTCGTATCAGCCGATCGCGGGAAAATGTTTGGTATCGTGGACTGAATCCACCCTTAAAATAGTTTTAGTATATTTTGTTACACCCTGTATAAATACCTGGTGGCACCGCAACTTGGGTCTGTCGAAGCTGTAGGTGGCGAGAGCCGTGCCCTCGAACCCGTATCGGATGTACGACAGGTACGTGATCCAGCGCAGGTACTTGGGGATCGCATTGAACGACACGAAGAACCCACTGAACAGCAAGAACGGCACCGACATCACTGGTGCGAGGAACACGCCATTCTGAAAAATAAAACAATAGTATGTTCAAATGTTTAATCATCGGCATCAGGTCTTTTTTAGTCTCCACTGCAGGAGAACGACCCTCTTTGTACTACCAGAGCCATACTTGGTCAGAATAACCAGAGGATTTGGACTACACTCTTCACGCTGCGCTGGACCGTTAAATTTTTTTATTTGGCGACTAATTTCGACTAACTCTCGACAAATTTTAGGCATGGTCAGAATTTAAATCGGTGATGGTGGCCAAGCCAGACAGTGTCACACAAAACGCTTGCTAAAGTTGCTTGCAAGCGCAGCATAGGACATCGACTAACTAGGTGGTCGGACAACCTGAGCAAGGTTGATTTCCATACGTTTTGTTTGTTTTTCGTGTGTAAATGGCCAACACTGGTCAGATTTTTCAAGCTGCCTAAAGGCATGACAGCCGGGACCAACAGCTTTATGTGCCTTTCGCAGCACGGAGGAGGTCGAGAATTTTTTATGCTTTTATGGGTGACCAAAAAGGTCACCCATCTAAGTGTGGACCACGCCCGGTGTTGCTTAAATTGCGAATGCGCTATTTGTCTAACTTACTCGAAAAATCTATGACGTCACGGTTTTGTATTTTATACAAATCCCATAGAAGATGTTCGTTTTGACGTTTAGAAAAAAGTGTCTGAATAGACTATCATCATCTAGCGGATTCAAAATGGTGTGCAGCGCACGCACCTGCACGTTCATGGCGGCGCCCACCACGAGCCCCACGCTCTGCGCCACGAACGAGATCAGCAGGCACGACGACAGGAACATCGAGAAGCGGAACCACTCCGCCGGCTGCGACGTCAGCAGGTACACGATCACCACGTAGATCACGCAGAATATGGCCTGCACAACAACATATATATTATTTTTATAGGGTTTTTAGGCATTCAAGATGATGGCTCAGTTGGTAAGAGCATAGTCGTATTGAGGCTATAGTCGCGGGTTCAAGTCCTGCTCACGTGGTATTTTTTCACCATTTCTTATTTCATTATTTAATTTGAGTAAATTATATACTTATTGTAAAGTATGTATGTAAAGATATTGGAAGGGCGCGTCAATGAAACAAGCGGATTAGCTCAAGACTGATTTATTGTTGATAATTATTCACCTAACTACATAGTGCATTCGGAGGGTTGATTTATTTAAATTATTAATTCACAACTCACCACAATGGAGTCTAGGAAATTTAGATAGATATAAATAAAATAATAAATAAATACGGACAAATCACACAGATTGAGCTAGCCCCAAAGTACGGCTAGTATTATAGTATCTGTGCCCAAAGTAAGTTCGGGACTGGTGTGGGATACTAACTCAACGATACAAATAAATATATAGATAAACGTCCAAGACCCAAGTCAATCTGAAAAAGATCATTTTCCATCTTGACCTGAACGGGAATCGAACTCGGGTCCTCCGGTGTGACAGCCTGACATGTTGACTACTAGGCCACAGAGGTCGTCGAGTTCGTCAATAAAATTATATATTTATGAAATCTACAAAATATTTTTTTTTATTATTTGATTTTAGCATTTTCATTTAGAAAATGGCCACTAGATATACTTGTAATAGAAATTTAGCATAAATAAATGTTGCCGAGCATTCAAACTATGAATGCGAAATATATAAATAAATGTAGTAATGTTTACCTGGAAGGGTATATCAGAGACGGTGATGGCCAGGTAGTAGGATCGCAGCGAGTACCAGCGGTTGAAGTGCTCCTTTATCAGCACAGGCATTTCCAGGGGGACTGCGGAACGAATATATAATTATCAGTATTTATTAGATTAATTTTGGGAAAATTTGGGTAAATTTTGTTTATATGTGTATCATGCCGCGGCCGGTCGTAAAACTATTGCCAAATCGTTTAAACTGTTCCAGCTATTTCTTCTCCACTTCACAAGATCTTTAGCATCCTTATGGTGGCACTTCACTTGGCTATTTGTATTGGCGTAATTGGCATGTTTGACAAATATTTACCATGTGTGGACAGTATGTTTGGACTTAAATAAGGCCAACACCAAACACGCGTATCCAGGCGCTTGTCGGTTTTCCGACGCACATCATAGAGGTCGAATAGGCAAATACACAAATATACCGTCTACACTATGGCCATATTATGCGCGCGCACCGTCGACCTTGTTTGTGTGTTTGTTATTTGGCTGACATGTGTGGATGGTCGTATTTGCCTATATCTGCATTTGCTAATTTTTGCCAAATAACGTCAAACACCCAATAGCGTATACAAATAGCCAAGTGAAGAGCCACCATATTATATGTATTTGGAGAATAAAAAGCGGGAAAGCGGACGAAAGCAGCTGAGGATACAACCGGGAACGCGCTAAGATGTGTTTCGTATCTAAACTACTGTTTTTCAAGCTGCCTATAGACTCAGGTGCTGTAATGCAGATTGTAATGTAATTTAGATTTTTTTTAATTTACCTAAGTGCACTTGATTTTTTGAGACAAATCTAACGGTACGTTATCGGTCGAAATACATCCATCCGCTTGGAAGATCCGATGATAAAACAAATTTACAAACATACAAGAAGCGCGAAAAACATAACCTTCCTTGGCAGTCGGGTAAAAAGATACTCACAGCTGAGGATGGTGATGGTCATAGACGTGTACATGAGGAACAGCATGTTGAAGAACAAGAAGCCGAGGTTGGACAGCACTTTGGAGCCGTCGTTGCCGATGTCGTAGTACAGCGCGCCAATCAGGAAGCCCACCAGGATGTGTGCGAACAGGCGCAGATACATCAGGGTCTGAGGAAGATAATATAAAACTTATTAAACCTGTAGGTTGACTGGTAGAAAAGGCCCTAGTCCGCCTGTTACATTTTTTGTAATAAAGTTAAATAAATAAAATATTATTGCCTCAACTAATACCACAGAAGACAGTGAGAGTATTACATACAGAACGAAATCTTTGGACTTTAGGAGATTCCGTCCTGTATGTAAAACTCTATAATAATAATAGTAAGTAATAGAAGAATTATAATTATTTTAAAGATCAAAAAGCGAATTTAATTTTTGGTCTGCATCAGTTCTTCGTCACCAAAATCACACTTTCTGAATACAAATGCTTTATTTAGTAACAAAAACATCAAAATCACTACATGTCTAGAATAATTGTGGAGTTCCCTCGATTTCTCGAGGTTTCCATTATTTGGTGACCTTGCTTGGTATACCATTTCAAACAAAAAAAAATCTAAGACAGTTAAAAAACGAGAAAAAAGCCGGTGCTTATATTTAATTGAATAGTTCTAATTTGTTTTATGTAGTTAACGTGTAACCCACAAATCTATCTATCATATCATTGCCCATATTTTATTTACAAATACGACAAAAAAGGTAACATAAATTATGTTAATTGTAAAAAAAAAATCTTAGGGTTTAAACTTTAATGGCCATTGTTCATTTTTTTAACCCCTAATTTTTATATCAAAATATAGCGTATTTCAGAAGACAAAGTCGTGTCGGCCGTCGCCTTTAAAAAACAAACGACCAAGCCCAATACATATTTTTAAAGAAAAAATACGCTAGTGTAATAATAGTCTTTGTCAGTGTCAGTGTCATTCAGTGAATTCAGTTGCCCATGATTGGCGGAAAGTTATTTTCTTAGTTATTATTGGCGGAAACGGTGACATTTGACGTTATTGACAGTGACGGATAAATACCATAAAGGAGACTCCTATTTTTTAAGGAAAAGAGCTTAAACCGATACAGCCGCGAAGTAAGGTTAAACAAAGGTTATACGTTCGTTTGTAAAAATATCCCAAACCATTGATTATTTTGGTAAAAAAATGACCCACAACTGTTTATTAACTCTGTATCTCGAAACGGATTTCAAAATAACGCTTTCCAAAAAAAAATAACAATGCCCCTTGTATTATTTTTTTATAGAAACATGATTTAATTGTATTATTTTATAAAACGAGTATGAAAAATAATGTTTTAAAAATTCAATAAAAAAAGTCAGCTGAAGTTACCCAGTCTCTCCTGCTGAACAGCAGCGTCCTCTTCAGCACCACCCAGAACTGCTTGAGCTCGGAGGTGGCGTACCGCTTGGGGCTCTGCTCGCCCAGCAACGCCACGTCAGCGTTGTCTTGTTTCTCCAGCTCCATTTGCACCACCAGGGGTTCGCCTGAAAATTAACAAAGAAACATATTAATTGGGTTGTATCCAGGGTCAAAAATAAATTATTTTGTAACGATAAGAGAATAAAAGGTCACAAAATAATGTCACTTGTCATTGATCATGTTCATGTGATGTGATTTTAGATTTATTATTACAGAAAAACTGATAGCTATTTGACTCCAAGAAACTATGACGTCACGACGTGGTATTTCATACAAACATTTATATATTTAAAACTTTTTTGCACAAAAAATTATTGTACTAGTGGGGGACCTAATGGCATAGGGCATTCTCTCCCGATCAACCAATAGACCAAGCAGAAAATGTGTGGCTGGCGAGTTAAAATGAGTGAATAAGTACTTATAATATTAAATATAACCTATAATGGAGTCGCGCCACAACGTGAACTTCACTTCCTTCGTGGTGAGTACCGACGGAGAAGCTGGCGACCTTCATGGACGCGAACTTTTGGCCGAAGGGTGTTATGTATCGTCGCTTTCGCGGAACGATACCCGACACTCCGATGACGCGCAACACGTCGCAGCCTCAACGTGTGCCGTAGTTTTTAATTTATATTATATAATGATATGTATGCAAGTCTATAAGGTATTTACTCTATGGTCCTTTAATATTGTAGTTAATATTACGTAGTCTGAAATAAATTATTTGATTGATTGATTGATAATATAGTATAGATAAATAAAAATAAATATCTAAAACATTAAACAAATATATATATTTAAATATATAAACTATAATACATTTAAGTATTTATTAAATAATATTAAATACAAAATAACTTAAATATATTAAGGTAACTGTACTAGGACTGCTGGAGAAACAATTTATGTTACCGCCCGCTTGAATGCCATGCATATTGATTTTCAGAAAAGAAACCATTCAAAATCAAAGAGTGTCATGCATGAGCATTTGAATATGTAAAGGACACTGACAACAAGCAATAAGTTATCAAATCGATCAAATACCTCATGAATATTAAACAGGTTACTTATGCAAGTAAATTTGCTTTGGGCTAACCAACCACACAACAAGGTTTTAATCTCATCAGAAAACCATCATGGATCCGATAAGTACGTCAGTCACCCGTTGAATATTTATAAAGTCTTCATCTCACGTTAGTTCTAACCAAACTACGATCCGATAATATTTGTTCTTCGATTTTAATTTGTTTAATTTCAATACCTACTTCTTGTTCGTGGCGTTTTGAGAACGTGTTTTGCATTTTCTAAAATCTCAATATAATGAATCACAGATAAACAATCCAGACTCCGCTGAAAACTAAAATTTTATACCTACTCAAATAAAAAAAAACTTAACGTCATCCTATTTTCATATCGTTTCTTTAAAACATCTAATGCTACCTGGAGTGACAGTCCATCACATATGATCATTACATCTCTTTTTATGTGCCATGTGCTTTTCGGCGTAGAATAGGACCACTCCATCTCTTCCTGTGGATGTCATAAGAGGCGACTAAAGGACAAATATCTCGTGCTTCGACTGCATTTCCAAGGATACCGTCAAGCGGCGGCCGGTGTAAAACTTTACCCACAAATGCAATTCCAAAGAGGGTTGACGTCAGACGGGCGGCCGGTAAAACTAAAGCCAAATTATTTAAACTGTTTCGGCTATTTCTTCTCCACTTCGCAAGGTCTTAGGCATCCTTGGGTGACCATTGACATGCTTATTATATTTGGAGAAGAAAAAGCGGGAAAGCGCACCCCGGGCTCGGAAGCTGAGGATGCAACCGGGAACGTGCTTACATGAAGAAGAACTAGATGAGTACGTATAGTAAATACGAACCATGGGTTAGACAGGGATATAGGGGGCTTCCATTTACCTTTTTCGGAACACATTTACGATGGCGTTAGCATTCTACATTTAAAAAATCAAATATTTATTCTGTAATTAGACTTTTGCTGGCACTTTAACGTGTAGGTAATGTTTGTTAAAATATGATTTTTTTTTTACTAGCATGTGGATGTTATATCCCACAACTGGGCAAAGGCCTCCCCCTTATTCTTCCACTCGTCTCTGTCCGTCGCTACTTCCTGCCATATGTTTAGGTAAGAATTTATTAAGGTATATGACTTATGTATGCAATCTGATATTAATTAATTATTGTTATTGAAACAATGATAAGAAACTGTTTGGAACTTCGAAGTTCACTTTAACTAGAGTAGAGGTTTGAGCATAATTTATAAATCTATCTATATTTAAGAGATTTCTTGTCGGTGGAGTATTAATTCTCTAATTTTCATACTCCATTTTTTGGTGGGAAGCTCGGCGGGCCGGGCTTACCTACAAAATGCCACAGGAGTCTGACGACAGCGTTTGTGACATGGCGACAAAAGACCGCCATCAAATAGGTCTTCCCCTAGTGTTGGGCAGTGGCGACACTAGTACTGGCGGACGCCATGGAAAATGATTCCGGAAGGGTCTTCGCTGGACACTAACAACGGTGTGGAAGGCAAGTGGAGAAACCACCACACTAATACTCTCCAAAGAATGGAGTATGAAAATAATAATTTTTAAAACTGTGTATAACTTCTAAGTTCATTTTAACTAAAGTTTATAGTTTAAGTCAATACATGTATAATTAATAATAGTCTCATCAATGAGTGGGTAATATTCACAGTAATTACTGTAAACGTGAGTTGCGAACAGGAAACAAGAGGCGACCCTTGCCCTCCTCGTCACGTGACATTAACCAGTAATTATAGCGAGATTGCGACCTTGTGTACATCGGAGAACCGTTCTTTATACTCGACTACAAAAGGGGGGGGTTTTAGTTTAGCATTATTTTTATTTATCCATATTTTATTATATTTATAAACTTTGTTAGTATTTTTTGTTTATTCAATTTAATTCGGTAGGTATATGTCAAATTTTGAAAAATCATTTTAAATAATTATTATTCTTTATTACCTAATTCTTTAATACCTAATAAAGCACAATATTTTAATATTTCCGGGATATCTATTGTATTATCAATAAAATCAATGTTTTTACAAAAAATTCCAAAACTGCTCCAAAAACGCTAATTTCTGTCATGGCAGCGGTTATTTGTCAGATGACACATACAAAATATTCGTCAAAATACCACGTTTACTATCGTGTGACGTTTTCCGCATAGATAATAAATAAAAAAGAATATTGTAATTTTATTCGTATATTTCGCAAAAAACTATGTATTATTTATATAATAATTAAGTGAAATATATTTCTATACGTCCTTATCTGATAGGATGACAACAAATAAGTTTATTTTAAATGTTGTTCAACAGCCTATTGACTCAATTATTTTTTAATATTCATATCAAAAAGTATAATATAGATTTTTTTATACTTAAAAATAGGTAAGTAACAGAAAAAGGGTGCACATATAGAAATGTGACGTCAATGCCATTAGGTAGGTTTCGCGCGAACGAAAGAGATAGTAAGCTGTGTACCATGTCCACCACGCTTCCACTTTTCTTCATACTAATATTTGAAATGTGAGTAGCTGAGGGTGTCGAGAGGTGCGGATTCGGTTTCACCATCACAGGGCTTACCCCCGAGAGCGGGTTTCCCCGTTATTACGCCATTACGTGCAATACACTTCCACCCTGGAGCGTATGTTCTGCTCTAGCGACTCCACTCTGGCCGGTTAAGGCAAGACAGAGGCGGGGGGTGTGTGTATATGTGTGTGAAAGCGCATGTGTGTATGGTCTCCTTGGAGGTAGGCTCCGTGGTGTCGCCACTTATCACCAGCTAGCCACAAGCTGCCCTGTATTATTATTATTTATGGAGTATCAAGCTTCTACAGTCATGAGAAGAACTGACCTTTCCCCTTAGCGATCTCGTTGGCTGCGTACTGCAAGATGCCATTCTGCAGGTTTCCGTTTCCGTTGGCGTCGGGCGGGTCCACGAACTTCTCCTGCATCTGCGAGAGGTCGTTCTTGTTGCGCTCCGGCAGCGATGCGTCCATGTCTTTGCGGTTGTTGTATTGGTTGTCAGGGAAGGGCATGCCATTTCTAAAAAAAAAATGCATTTGAACACCACCATTGCTGACGTAATACATTTATGATTGTTCGGGGGTCACCGGTGACCCCCATGGCGTTCAACGTGAATTAAAAAAGTTAATCTGTTTTATTTCGGCAAATCACACTTTCTGACTGCAAATGCTTGATTTACTAACAAAAACATCGAAGTCACTATATGTGTGCCTAGAATATTTGAGGAGTTCCCTCTATTTCTTGAGGATACCATCATCAAATCTTGAACTGGTGACAATAGGACCAAAATGGAATCGAAATACTGATATATTAACACATTTGATTCAGATTCTCGAACATTCCCACTAGCGGCTTTTACGATCTGCGCGGGAAGAGAAGCAGCTATTACTTTCTACGTTTTTTCTTCTTTCCTTGCAAGGTCCTGTACACTGCCAGGCCATGGACGGTGCCCCACGTTCCTCACACTTTAATCCATACCTGATATGGGATCCGCTAAAAAGCTCCATCCGATTTCCTTACGAGACCTTGTACAGCGCGGGGCCGTAGGCTACTAGCTCACGTCGCCCACGCATTAAAACCGGACCTGATATGGGATCCCCTAAAAAGCGCATCTGCCTCGACCACGCCTAGATCCGTACCTGATATCGTTCTTGCCGTTGTCGATGGCGCGCACCAGTTTGCCGGTGTTGTCGCCGTACTCGCCGCACGACACCTCGATGATGAAGGAGGCGGGGTTGTGGTACGATGGACACGCCAGGTTTAGGCTTCCCAACCATTCAACTGTAATTAATAAAATATAGTATTAAAAGGCTTTGTGAAATATAAACAAATACAATAATTAATAAAAACGTTAATTTGTTGATGGGCCTTTACTTGTTACCCAATATCAACATTGAGTCAAATAGAAAAGTCTTCTTAAGAGACCCTTTAGACAAGACTTTTCCATACAAACGGAGTCTATGTCAGATTTTGCCAGTATTTTCAAAGAAATTATTAGTTTTCGACAATCAAAATATGAACTTTAAAGAAAATATAAGGGTTTAGAAGTTTTCCATACTGATGGCCAAATATGATATAACACTTCTCTTTCAAGTTCATATTTTGACTGTAAAAACCAGTTGTATGAGATTTCATTTTAATTTCTGACGTATCGTTTCAAAATAAAAGCTACACTACGTTTGTATGAGAAATTCAGATTCTAAACTCCTAATGCTCGTATTGAAAAGGTTAAATCACATTTCAAGCATATTCTTTGCCTAAAAGGAGGCTCCAGCAGCAAAACAATGTAAAAAATTTCTAGTTACCAAATTTTTTTTTTTACATGCGTTGGTTTCTAAATATATATGATCCGAGTCCATCTTTATCACCGCCCAAGGTGTGTGTTGTGATACTGTATACAAGTGTTCGTTTTGCCATGGCCAGAAAGTAGCTTTTTTCGCACATTTTGAATCGGGATAATTTATTATCTATATATAAATATTTATTTATCTAACAATTTTTTTATCCAAATATTTGCTGTTCAATTTCTAGTCGACAATATAGTAAATTATGTCGAAACTGCGAAGTTATTCATAACTATAAATCATATAATAATAATGTTAAAGATGTCGTTGCGTTGTGATGAGTTATTGGTAACATCGGCACTATCGATGGAGCATGCGATTATGCAATGTATACAGCTGATGTTTTCCTTGCGCAAAGTGCACCGAAGCGCTATTGCATTACATCCTCAGTAATCTTGCACTCATATCGGTGTACTATACTTGCGGCGGTAAGAAGTTAATTACTTTTGTTTTATTCTCGAGTGTCATTATATTATTTTTAACAGAAGAGCTAGCGAAGCGCAGAACGGAGAAAGACCTCAGGTCGTGTAGGTGTATTAATTATTTTTTTGTTTTTATGACAACGCACAATTTTTTTTTTAAATATTATAACTATAAGCTGGTCCCTTTAAACTTAAGGGAAGTAACTTCACCATATGAATGAAGTCGAAGTTAGTGAAGGTTTAGGTCAAGCTACATAGAATTATTTTTTGTATTTTACCTATGAAAGGACACGTCTTACTGCTGTGCTGTGCCTGGCATAGTTTAAGAAATTAGGTCCAACCGAGATTATTTACAGATTGGTGTACCTATTTATACTTTTCCTTATCTTAAAACCATTAGAACTAGTGTTGTATCAAGATTTGATTTAACAGTTGTAGGTATATACTACTGATAATAATTTAATACATATTTATGCAGAAACTAGGTATTCTTGATATTTAAAGGAAAAATGCTACAAACTACTGTTGTTTCGGAACCACTGCTGAAAAGAAATGCCTAAAGAAACTCACAAAGACAATATTGGTCGCCTAATTGCCTGTTAAAACGCGCACTATTTATCTGCTATGATTTTCTGTCGCTCAGAAGCGTCATTTGCTAGAGCGAGAGAGAGCGACGGAACGCTTCAGAACCGACCATGATGAAGCGTTCCGTCGCTCTAGCAAATGACTGTTCTGAGTGACAAAGAAGAATAGCAGCATAGGAAAGTGCTGTTCCGTGCTGACAGATGTTTCCCAACCCTAACAGTCACTCACAATCTTCTGCTAATCGTGTACCTATGTCGTTGTTATGTTCTGTAATATAAGATTGTAGAGAAAAACAAAGAAATAGTGAATTTTAATTTTATATGAAAAATTATATATTTGAAAGAAATAAAGCTCACCCAGTCTCCCAGTGCTGCCCTGATAAACGCACTGGCCATCAGCCAAAGTGTACAAATGGTCGAACATCTCGAACAGCCTCGCCGACGGCTGGTGAATAGTGCAGATGATAGTCCTTCCTCCCCGGGCCAAGGTCTTCAGCAGGGAAATGCACTGAAAACAGGAAGAGCTGTCCAGCCCGGACGTGGGCTCGTCGAAGAACATTATAGGCGGGTTATTGACCAGCTCCAGAGCTATGGACAAACGCTTCTTCTGGCCTCCAGACAGGTTTGACGTCATTGTTTTGTGGTGCTCCGAGAGACCGAGCGTTTCGAGGATCTCTTGGATCTGGAAAGACATGAAAATGATGAGAAGTTGTATATTAGTTTATACCAAGATGAGGCTTATTTTCTACACATAAGGGTTCCGAAGTGTCAGTCAGTCATTATTTATTTTCCCTATTTGGCGGCGGCTCTGTATGTCAACACCCTACATAATTTTCTGTCCTTCGCCATTTTCGTATACTAACCCGTTCCCCCATATCCAATCTCTCGCATTCTTGCCACGGCTTTCTTGGTCTTTCTTTTCCTCTATACCCGTCTACTTTCAAGTCGACCATTTTTTTTTGCCAGATGTTCGGCGTCTCTTCTAATAGGGATGATACAGAAAAGTATTATTCTAATTAGTCCATTTAGATTATCCAAAAATAATGTACCCATATTTTGCAGTTTATCAAAAAAGTAAAAATTCGCAATGATACAGAGTATCAAAGTTCCAGAGTGGGGGCTTGTGACGTCACCGATGTGTAAAAATCGTACGAAAGCGTGACGTCATGCGAAATTTAAATGCGCCGTATCTTCGTTATCTATTGTTCCTCAGAGAAAAGAAAAAATATGTGTACAATATTTTTTAATAATCTAACCGATGGGCCAAAAATATTTTTTAAGTCATCATGCGTATTATGGCGTGGCCATACCAGTTCGTGCGATGGCTTTTTAATTTGTATACTATTGGCGCCACCTTTAGAGGCCGTGTCAGTTCGTCATCATTATTCTAAGAAATATAACAACACAAAAAATATAAAATATTTTAAATTATTTTTTAGAGTAACAATACGATTAAACCATTATCCTTCATCTGAGATTATCATAAGCATGTTGTGTGTTAAATTAAAATTAATAACAGGAATCATCATCATCATTTCAGCCGCACAACGTCCACTGCTGGACATAGGCCTCTCCCAAGGATTTCCAAAATGACCGATCTGGAACGGCCTGCGACCAGCGCTTTCTAGCTACCTTGGTCAGATCGTCTGACCACCTTGTGGGTGGGTGTCCAACGCTTCGCTTGCCAGTACGTGGTCGCCATTCGAGAACCTTTCTGCCCCATCGGCCATCGGTTCGTCGCGCTATGTGTACAGGAATATTGAGAGTTTATTCTGAGGCCATTATTCCTTCCAGCTTCTTATTATAATGATATCAAATTGTCATCTAATTAACATTAACATACAAAATTTCAGCTAAATCGGATACCGGGAAGTGGCTCAAATTGAACTTGCAAGATTTGACCCAAACGAATAACAAACAGGGCGAGATAAATAACAGGTTCCTACGACAGAACAAATGTTATTTTGATGACGACACTTGCTATGAAAAAAAAATGGTAGGTAAGTACCTATCGAAATGGTTCCATGAATATAAATAAGGTAAAAAGGCTTTATAGGCATAATACATTCAAAACGTTCAATAGTGTTATTTGTTGTAAAATATATGGATCAGTTGGTGACGTAAGTGGCCTGACCCTGATTGGTCGGGGTCAACACGCTTGTGACTAGAATGGACCTTAAAAATTCATTTTTGCTGTGATAATATCCAAATCTAAAATACTTTTTCATCTCATCTATTCGAAAAATGATGTTTTTATCCCATAATAGAAGGACTCAATTGTTAATCTCGCGGGATTGAAAATTAAAGATAACCCAAGGTATAAAAAAAAATTAAATCCGAACGCGAATGTAATCTATGTAGGTAGGTTTAAGGGTTGATTCAGTGCATCATTTTAAACAATTTCTTCCAATACATGTACATCGAAATACATTTATGAGGGGCGGTCAAACTGTTGGCAGTGTTGGCACGCGTTGTTTTCATGATAGCATTGATAGCACAAGGATGATTACGAATATTAGATTATGTTGTTTTCCGATTTCAAATTCCGTTTCCCCCGTGCCACAGAATACATAAGAGCCCGTGCATAGCGCCACAGGGTACATGGCAGCTGAGAAAGGAATCTGATACCAGGCGGCCAAAGACGGCCAGGACTATAGATGCGTCATTGTTTACTTATGCAGATAAAAAAATTAAAAAAATACGATACGCAGGGAAAAATCTTACAAAAATATTGTTGACGTTAGGAAATAACCGGCCACATTTAGTTTTTACCCGACTGCGCCAGAAGGACGGTTATTTTTTTCGGTTGCATGTAAATGTTTAATAATAATTTATTATATTTGTATGTATGCAGATAGTATATATGTGTATTTCTTTGGCACGCTCTACAGCCTAAACGGCTTGATGGATGAGCTTGAGATGTGTCGTTTCGTCCACAGGGTATATTAAAAAATTTCAAAATAAATGGCAGATTCTTGGCGCTAAACGATGTCTTTTAATTTGTTTTTATATTCAATACTTATCGAGTGGGGTAACAAAATAAAGGATTTTATATAAAGATTACAAAAATATATACAACTCATATGTTTAAATGTAATTTGGAATGAGAAATCGACGTATAATCGCACTCATGCAAGCGTGTTCTCGGTTGCATCCTAGGCAATATAAAATACTCACTGTCTTCTGTCTAGGGCAGACTGCTGTTGTAAGGTGACTTAGGAATCACAAGCTAAGCAAAGCTTATGAAAATCAATGAGACCTCTCTAACCCGTCTGGCCAGCGTGGAGAGCGTAGGCCAAAACCTCTGACTGCTCTGGCTAATATATGGCTCTGGAAGAACAGAGCGGGTCGTGCTCCTGCAGTGGAGACTAAAAAGACCTGATGATGATGATGAGTACATACCACTTCTTCCTTATGAGCTCGGCCACTTGCGGACGGGAGTTTGAGCGCCGTGGCCACCGACATGGCTTCCTCAACAGTGAGATTCCCGTGAAGCTGGTTGTCCTGCATGATGTAACAGGACAGCTTGCGGAAGCTGGACAGATTGCGCTCCATGCCATTCACTGTGATACTGCCTTCCATTCCTGAAGTCCTGGTATAACAATATGGCATAACTAAAAGTGTAAAAGTAATTTAGCTATTTTATATTAAGGGATTTTTTGTTAACCTATCTTATTGAAACTTACTAGGTATATGTATTGTTGTTATTAGGTAAGTACTTAGATATTGCTACTAGAAGCATTTGAAATGTGGCGAGATATTATAATATATAGGTATATATATCTATAATGTATATATTTTCTTATAAATAATTTATATATTAACCTCACGATACACCTTGATTTTATAATGTGTTTGTGTTTATTTTACGTCGCACCTACTCATAGCATTGTTATAGGAAAAACATTAATCAATTTTCAAAGTACCGGTTTAATTTTTTATACATATGCTAACTAATGTAGAAGTAAAAGATTTGCTTATTTATTATATTCAGTTATAAGTTGAAAACAAAATAATTAATATAATTTTTTGTCCCTTGGATGTTATCATTGTTTTTTTTCTCTCTAACCCTAAAATAATGAAGAGTCATCGTAATATCTGTCCGATAAATGATTCTGATATATTCATGCTTCAACTGCATTCCCAAGAGAGTAAACGTCGGGCGGCGTCCGGTTGTAAAACTTTTCGCTTACGTGCATTCCCAAAGAAGGTTGATGCCAGGCAGGCGGCTGGTCATAAAACTATAGCCAAATCATGTAAACAGCTTCGGCTATTACTTCTCCACTTCGCAAGGTTTTTAGCATCCTTGGGTGACCATTGAGATGCATATTATATTTGGAGAGAAAAAATCTGTGAAAGCGCACCCCGGGCTCTGAAGCAGCACAGTTGAGGATGCAACTGGGATACAACGCGCTAAGATGAAGAAGAAGAAATGATTCTCATGTATGATAATGGCGGTATATTACCAGTACGCATATTTATGCAGTAAAACTGGACAAATTGTAATTGATTTGGGTAGAATGATGAACTTTTGATTCGAAGTACATAAAATTAATCATATTTTAGTAAATACAAAACAGATTTTCATATTTTAGCTCGATAACACGTAACAGTTAAATGTGTTAGCTGTATTTAGATTGGTAAGATACCAAAGTCCACGAAGCCACAAAGTAAGTTGTTTTATTAATTAGTAAGCAAAAACACGCTTGAACATGGCCATCTCTGTCTAACATACGGAAATGACCGCAACGTCTAGTAAGGTCGTCTTGCAATCGGATGCGAATGCGACCTACTTTGATGGTGATAAGCTCGGTTTCCAATGATGGAGTGGAACCGTCATTATCATAACTAAATATTACATATGTTTAGACAATTTCCTACTTACGTGTAACTTGTTTGTGATAACCTGTTTTTATGTTTGTTGTTTTTTTGAATACGCTCAATTTATTCGTACTTGTATCTAGGTGTGCGAGAGCTGCAAATTCAGGTGATAAAGGTACAATATCAGTCAATAAATAAAAGGCTAGGGATCTAGGCCTGCACGTATACATCGTGTTAATTAATGTCTAATATCAAAAAAAAATCGGATTTTCATACAAATTGACTCGATCAGCTGATCAGTTTGTATGAAAATTCAATTTTTTTTTTAGTTCGTGAAAGTTGTTGAACAAAAGTTGTTCAGTTACATGGGCTGAGGTACCATCTGAGAGGTTTTGCGTTCTTTCATTAACACGATGGTAGGAAATCAAGTAATTGCAAACTAACTTATGAATACATAATGCCATTTTTTTAAGATTAGATAGAGTTTTAACACTGGCAGTGCCTACCTATCAGCACAGCTATCGGTGATAGTTATAGCAGTTCGAGAAGAGCAATAACGAATACGTTTAATGTATATGTCGCATCGCAACTAGTTAAAGACAAAAGGTTTGTTTTTAATTATTAAAATATATATATATATATATATATATATATATATATATATATATATATATATATTGTTAGACAGTTTTATATAGGTACTGACTATAAAATTTTCGCATGCGCATTTCCTAGTTTTTAAGATAATTATGTTTTGTTTTTTACTTTTGTGCAATAAAGGGTATGGTATTGTATAAAATAGGTATACAAACCGAATCGCCTTTAAAAAAAACACAAAACTTGGCACTCGCCACGAGACGTACCGACGACCGACATAGATTGCACATTAGTTTGCTTGCAAGCATGGTTTGCGCAACGTCACGTATGGTGTAAGTGTAAAGTGAAAGCAAGGAGAAAATAATGCAATGAAATCTGTATTTTCACAGTATTTTCCGCTGTAGATAATAGCGACAAAAACATCAACATATTAACTATCTAGAATTTAAATATTTACATACCTACATAGATACAAGATTATTTGAAAGTAAGTAAAATATTTTGAAATGTAAAATAGGTAACGTAGAATTAATTAAATAGGTTAATTTACGCATTTACAGCTGGCTTATAGGTATATTATTAGGATTAACACACATATTTCAGAGATAAGAGGAGACGTCGATGTTCAATGTTCACGGTGGGTGATACACCGAGATATCACTATCGACGCATAACTTGACATTGATCACGAGATACCAACACGGATATTCGCATAAAATATTAAATATTAGCGACCTTTAGGCGCAACTAAGAGAATAAAGTGTGAATATTAACGTTCACTATTTTTTGAACATATAACCACATAATTCATATAAGTACAATATTAAAGATTTTTAATAAGATATACTTACATGATAAACATGTTTTATTTTTTTCCATCTGCAAACACGCTAAAAGTGGTCTTTGGGTATCTGTCTATACTAACGTATAGAAGTCTCACTCAGCAAAGAAATTTAAAGCAATATCTTCTCCATGTGGTTAGCGATCTGGTGAAAAACGTGCGGGGTATAGGGTGCGGGGCGCAGCACGCTGAATTCCAGATTTTAGTTTAAGGCCGTACCTGAATTTTCCGGGGTCCAGTGCTGCCCCCATTTAAAATAAATCATTTCAAAGAAAACGGAGTCATCATTTAAAATTTTGCAACTACCAAGTCCTAGATAACCCTTCAAAGTATTATATGAACTACTGTTTACAATTTAAAGTGAGAACGTTAAGCTTTACTACGCACAATAGCGAAAAACGGCCACTTTTGGCTAATGTGCGTAGTAAAGCTTAACGTTCTCATTATAAACTGTAAACAGTAGTTCATAAAATACTTTCAAAGGGTTATCTAGGACTTGGTAGTTGCAAAATTTTAAATAATGTCTCCGTTTTATTTGAAATGATTTATTTTAAATGGACTAAAATTCAAGTACGGCCTTAACGCGGCGTCACCTTAATTTAGATCACGTCAGAACTCAGCAACTCTTCGTTTAGATACCTAGACATCCATTGCAGGCCTATTTCATTTTCATTACTCTGGACTCTGGACAAACGATCCGTGAAACTGAATTTACTACTCCGAGTGGTCGCCGCGCATAGTAATAATGTAGGTATATTTTCGATACCTAAACGGGGAGTGACACAGGCCTGATACTAGTGATAAAGACTTGATAGTGTATGCATAGAATGGATTACTCAAAACTCTTCCGATTTTTTTTCTCAGTACTTTCGGACAGAACAACCTTATTTTGAGAGAAAAATTGATTGTTTCGACTCGTTTTTACAACCGCTTGTAAATTGGGCCCAAATTGTTTGTCGAAACAAACATGTCCACGATTCACGCACGACGTTGACGATGCATGAGAATTATGACGATTTGAGTATAAAATACACGAACAGAGTTGAGTGAAACAAGTCAGTTTAATTAGGTACTCACTATTTTAGAGCACAATTATTACTAAATATATATCTTATTTAAAAACAACATGAGCAATAGTATGACAAATAACTTTACTATTTTGTTCAGGAATCTTAAAAAATGGGTACTTACTTAAGTAATTAATTAATTTAGCTTTATTACAAACGTAATAGGCGTACTTAAAGCCATAAGGGTCTTGCCCGTGTGGTTCCGGGTCAGAATAGGACCACTCCATCTCTTCTTGTGGATGTCGTAAAAGGCGACAAAAAGACTTAAGCACAAACATCTCGTGATTCTCGTGCTACAGTTGCATTCCTAAGCAGGGTTAACGTCGTCGGGCGGTAGCCGGTCGTAAAATTAAGCCGAATCATTTTAACTGATCCGGAATTTTTTTCTCCACTTCGCAAGGTCTTTGGCATCCTTGGGTTACCATTGACGTGCATGTTATATTTATAGAAGAAAAAGTGGGAAAGCGCATCCCTGGCTCCGAAGCAGCACAGCTGAGGATGCAATATGATAATATGAAGAAAGGCATAGGGTTGGAAATTATGTGCATATTTCATGGCATTCGATTAGTCAGAAATCATTACATCTTCCAATTTGACAGTATTTGTTATTTCGGGAAAAGAGGATTGTTTAGATTAAGCCTATTTGCTGGATTTAGGTGGGCAGCTTACAAACGGTCGTTTCGGAAACCTTTAAACAGTTGATTCCACTTACTTGTAACCCGTCAGTATGTTGAGGAGTGTGGATTTGCCTGCTCCTGATGGCCCCATGATGGCAGTCAGCTCGCCGGAGCGGAGACGGCCGGATACTGATTTGAGGATTGTCTTCACATCTGCAGGACAACGACAAATAAACATTATTGAATTTTATTTATTTCTCAGCAATAAAATACTATTTATGTATTTAAAAAAGTCAGCAAGTTTTGTAAATAGTTTTAATATATTTTGTTAAACATAACTTACTAAGTTTAACAAAATATACTGAAACTATTTAAAGAGTTATTATATTATTATTTCATGATGTTACAAATATTTATCAGCAAATGCTTCGTCAAAAAAGTAAAAATGTATATTCGCAATATGCTTCGTCGTTGGGGTAGATTCAGTATATTATATTGAAAAACTTTCCGCAAGAAACATATATCGTAATATGAAAAAAAAAATGTTATATAGCCCATAGAAATACCCATAGAAACTCCGATCAAGAACTCATCCCATAGAAACCAACTCCGAGTCCGATTTTTTTAGTATTTCGCTGCATGTTCCTTGGGAAAAGTTATTCAGTATCATGAACTGTATTCACCCTTTAAATAAGTTTCAGTACTTATATTTTGTAAGACTGTATATTGCTTCGTCGTTGGGGTAGATTCAGTATATTATATTGAAAAACTTTCCGCAAGAAACATATATCGTAATATGAAAAAAAAAATGTTATATAGCCCATAGAAATACCCATAGAAACTCCGATCAAGAACTCATCCCATAGAAACCAACTCCGAGTCCGATTTTTTTAGTATTTCGCTGCATGTTCCTTGGGAAAAGTTATTCAGTATCATGAACTGTATTCACCCTTTAAATAAGTTTCAGTACTTATATTTTGTAAGACTGTATATACCTACCTCATCTTTTTTTATTGAAATTTGTTTAGAAACGAAAACTGTAGTTTATAGATAACTGCACTCGTACCGTAAAATTTAGTTGAATACATAGGTCCTTTGTCCTCACTATCGTATTATTGAAGTGATTCATCACCAGGGCAAACTCCATTTTGTTGGATTTACATGAGGTACTCATAAAATTAACTGTAGATATATTTTATATGTATACTCGTACATGTACCTATCTCAATTTAAAAACAGTGACTGAACTAATGACACACAGGGCAAACGATACAATACATACAATGATTATTATAACGTTTTATGTCAACATTTTGTAAATAGGGAATAAATATATATTACAATATATATATTATTATACTTTTAAGTATAGACACAGAATACATAAGAGTCAAAGTATAGATAAACATCCAAGACCCATAACTTGACCTGATTGGTTGACTAGTAGGTTAGGCCTTAGGCTTTAAGTCCGCCATTACACTTGTATTTTTGTGCATAAAGTTACATAAATAAATAAATAAAAACCTGAAAAGATTTTTTCTTTTTTGATTAGGCCGGGGATCGATCATGTGGTTCAAAAGCTAGAGCGTTTCGATTGCACTTCATATGATTGGTACGATTAACACGAAAAAATTAAAATTCGAAATAAAAAACCGACTTCATCGACCAGTCACAGAAAAGCAAAATTGTTTACTTGGATGACATATATTTAGTTATTTTGGTTTAAAACCAAAACTACGAAGCTATTTCGATTAAATTTCTTATAAAAAAAATTTAAAAAATCAGTTTTATAAACGAGTTTTTCCGTACTACTAATTTTCCAGAAGAATCATTTTGTCAGTCAATCACCATCAAGAAAATGGTGATAAACTCTGTAACAAAACTATGCAACCCCATCGAGTTTCGGCTTATGTCAATTGTCTTGATAAGTATTTTAGCCTCACAAAAAATTATATAAAATGTAGGTAAAGGTAGATCTTATATTGTTGGCATAACTTTGAAGAAAACAGTCCGTGAGAATCCGCTAGTTTCCAGCAAGTCAAATCAGATACTTTTTTCTTACATCAAAACAAAAATGGGGTTTGTAAGAAAGACCAGACTGTGACGTCATAGTTTCTTGGAGTCAAATAGCGCTCATAATATTAGTTTTTCTGCAAAAAAAAACGTTAAAAATAGATGTGATCAATGACAAGTGACATTATTTAGTGATTTTTATTTTCCTATCAGTACAAGTTAATTTATTTTTAACTCAGTCAACATCTTTATTATGAAGAAACCATTGATCACAAATTGATATGTGCCTATAATTAGTTTTAGCACCATTCATTCTTGGCACTATTGACATACGAAGGTGCCTTTATAATTTGGTACAACCTAGGTATTAACTTTATCTTCGGTGCTAATTTATTAAAAGTGACTGGAGTCAACATTTAATACATAGGTACTCATATGTCATTAAAAGTAGGTACTTAATGCTACTGTATAGCGCGTAATTTAAGGTTTCATTATAAAGGAAGCGGTGAAGGTTACCCATGCACCGGTTTCCATACAAAGTGAACTGTTTGCACTGCAGAAATTGTTTATACATAATGACTTCAGCTTTTACAATTTCTTCACTTAAGTTGAGGCCGGCAACCAGCACAGCAAGGTGACTTAGTGCGACTGTTCATCAATGATTTTTTTCATGCTTTTATCCCCAGTCTAAAAAAGGGGTGTTATAAGTTTGACGTGCGTATGAAATATTAGATGAAATACATACTTGTATGCAAAGCGGCATTGAGCTGAGGTTGCAATGGGTCCCAGGCCACATAGGATTGCACGGAAATGAAGTGGTGGACAAATTGGCAAAACTTGGAGCAGTCGACGGAAACGAATTTTTTATTAAGCCTCATTCGAAAATTATGTCAACCTACTAATACGTAAATATTTTTAATAATTGTAAATTATATTTTGATGAAAGGTCTAGGGAAAATGGTATTTGGTACAGAGTCTTGCAATGTCAACCATTGCGGACTCCGTGGTTTTTAGGTAGCAAATTAAGTATGTTTTTTATTAAACTGGCCATTAGACTTCGCTCCGGACATATGCCACTAGCAAAGTTTGCATTTTTAATGAATAAAGTCGATTCACCAAATTGTAGTGTATGTAGCACTCTAGAAGATACACAACACTTGCTATTGGAATGTGTACGAAATGAAAGGGAGAGGCAGTTACTGTTGAGCAGCCTGAATTTGAATAAATTTGATATTGGCGTTACATCGTGCTTATTATCGGAGCCATCTTCGGATGGAGCAATTGCGGTATATAAACTAGCACCGCCTGCGCAACAGTAACTCTTTTTGAAGTAAGCATGTTTAGGTTTACGATAAGGCTGATATGTTAATTAAAACAAAAGCCTTAAAATAAAGTTTGACGTGTCTGTATGTCTGTCTGTGGCATCGTCACCCCTATACGAACAGACCGATTTCGATGCGTTTTTCTTTAAATCGAAAGCCTTGCCTGTCTAGATGGTTCTTAGCTATGTTTGATGAAAATCGGTTCAGCCGTTTAAATGTTATTGGAATTGAATGCTTAAAAGTCGGGGGTTAATCCATTCCTTGATAGATGGGGATTTGACGACTAAGTACCTAAGGTCACTTTCTAGGATACTGATACACTATCACGTCTTTATCCCTAACGGGGCAGACAAAGCCTAGGATGGCAAGGCCCAGGCTACTTTTAGCGCGATGGTGGGCATGAAGGTGGAAAAAGGAAATCATAATAGTGATGGGTTGCTAACCGCATCGCCTATTGATATGATTCAGATTCTTGCCCATTCCCTCGATCGGATTTTACGATCTGCGCGGGAAGAGAAGCAGCTGGTACATTCTGTTTTTTATTTTCTTTGACCAGCGTGGGAGACCACTTTCTAGGACCAACGAATTAACATGCAATGTGCCTTCAAAGGTTCGAAGGAGCTCAAGATAAATGTTACAACTTAGCCAGATCGCTCGAAGTACGAATAGCGTTAGTTGCCTTTATGTATGTAAATTGTAAAACCTACGTAATATGTATAAGTAATATAGAGGTATAGATATAAGTTATATTTGATAAGTAGTAAGTAGAATTTCTGTGCACTTACATGGTTAGCACATGTAGACCTTCAATCAGAAAGAGCAAAGATCAATGAACGTGACTTTTAAAGTCAAAGGTAAAAACAACAAACAACCTTTTTTTTTAATTTTTGAGTATAAGAAGTTCGGACGCTCGCTAATTAAAAGTAATAAAAAAATCTGTCGAACTATAAATATATACGAGATTAATACACTCCCCAACGAGCACAAGCTATTATTGTAGATGAAGTTGCATATTCCCAACACCATATCAGACCTCCTGTGTGTATTACCAATGTTTTTATGCATAATGTATTTATCTGTGTCCCACGTTTAACTAAACGACAATGACCAAAAATACTTCAAAAAGCAAAACATCTCATTATCGCGTAACAATCACACATAACGTAAAATCGATAACAATTGAATATTTTTAGTAACCTATCAATAACAATTGGTATAAAAACAAAAAGTAATTAAGTACCTAAAATTTAATTATGTTCAAAAGAAGTTTTGTGAGATGCCACATTAATATAGTTTATATACCGTATTCTTCGTATAAGTAGCATAGGAAGTATAAAATATAACAATGGGCAGAAGCGTATATTATATTGGTCGAAGGATCTTTACTAAGTCACTTCAGCAGTAATTGGAATTAACAATTTAAATTCAACTCCGTTGCTTTTAATTTCTCTTATCTATCACAGTGTTTACCACACTGATGATGATGATGATCCGTCACAGTACATTTACAAAATACAATGAGGAAAAGTAGTAAAATTCTGTATATGCTTAGCCTAACTAGCACAATCTACCAGAAGTACAACCACTCTGAACGATTGTATTTAGTAATAACTATGACTGTATTATATGCAATTGTGTATTTGCATATGCATTTCTATCTCAATATTTAGCAAATTTTACAGGTTATTACATATTTTACCTATAATCTTATTATCTATAATTGCAATATTTCTGGGTAGGATTTGGAAGATCAAGAACGTTGTTGATTAGCCACATTAGTCCTTGAAGCGTACTTACAAGCCGCAAGAGTCTACAGTTACTTGAGTAGATGTTGACAGGTCTTTTTTCCCCTAAAAACAATATTTTAAGTGCTCGAGGCATAATTTTAGAACCAAACGTTAATTTAATGTTTTACTTACTGTCGATATGATAACTAGTTGTAAGTAATTTTAAATAAAAATATTCTAAGTATCTTTGTGCAATTTTAAATATTTTTCATGTATATTTCAAGCTTTTTGTGCTGCATATAATCCGGTTTCTAGTAATAACAAACTTATATGTAATCTGTGGTATAACTAGGTAAGTATATGAATAAGCTACATGGTCTCAAACATAACTAATGCTTTATTCAGTTAATTATTTAGACATATGTATTTATTGTATAATTTAGAAAATTTATGGGATATTAGCAAGTAACTTCGTAGGTCTACACATTACAATTCTCTACATGATACAATATAAATTCCTCATAATTAAAATATAAAAGTACTTAAATATTGTTCGTTCCTTTATTAATTGAATAAATTAGGTATTGGTTGTTCACGGTGAAAGGTATGAAAGGAATCAGCTGGGTTGCGCAGACTATAAATAATTAGGTAAAATCTTTATTGCAACATGATTCAGAACAATATAAAACTTAAAAACAGATGTCAAACTGCAATCTCTTCCAGGCAACTTAGTTCTTAGAGATGTTTGACGAAAACAGGTGAGGCGTAATATTAAAGACAAGTAAAAAAGTGAATAAGTAAACTCTAGGTACAGCTGATAAAATATACTTACATATTTAAAATGACATAGATACATACATAATATCATAAGCAATTCCCGTTGTTATCAATGGATTAAAATTTAAAAGGCATTAAAATGAAATACGATTACAAAATAAAAAGTACAATGTCGATACAAGATTACTTTTACGAAATATTGACAAAGTTACACTGCTTTGTTATCATGCAAGATAGTAAGTATTTAAACTTAACTTAATATGGTTTGTAAAAACGAATAGTACTTTATGATACAAGTGTGGTAAATTGTTCATTACAGTCTAGGTGAGATGACACGTAAGCGGGCGAAGCCCGCCCGTGTGTCTATGGAGCCGAGACTTAGCATACGAGTACGTGAGCCATACAAAGTTTTTCAACACATTTGTGAGGAAAAATATCTCGCAAAAGAAAATTATAAATATCAGACTTCTAGCTTCTAGCTATCTTTTTTTTTCAGACATCAGCGCATCGCATAGGCGCCTTTGATTTCTAAAACAGCAGATTTATAATTTTATTTTAGTGTTTAATAAATATTTTACTTACAAATAAATATTGATTAAATTAAGTAAAACAAAGCTTCGTTGTGAGCTGGCTGCTTGCAGAGATTTTGTGTTTCGAAAATAGTATTCGATATTTTGGAATATAAAAAACCAGTTTACAGCACTTGTATCGTAATGTAAATTTACCGCTCGATTACGTAAGTACTGGTATTTATTCTGTGGCTCGATTTAGAATATTAGCTTAATGGATGGCATTGCAAATTAAAATCAGTGTGGAAAATAGCACTTTCCGAAGGAATGTGTTGAAAAAGTATTATACAGGAAAAAATTACTGGTCAGTCGACCACAATCCGTTGCGAGGTGTAAGATGTGACCAAAACAATCAGGTTTCATCCCTTATTGCCTTATCATTTGAGTTTATTTTAGAAATAGGTACCCACTTTGACGGCGACTTTTTTCTCAGCATTTCTGTCCAGTAATTTTGATGTTTTTATGTTAAATACACTTGAACCAAACTATTTAGGACCACAAATTTCTACAACAAAACGGATGATACAGCGTAATAACTAAGATTTTAATAAAGAAAATTTCGATGACTATATTATCTTTAGAACCCGACTCTCTAAAAAATGTACGACAACAAAAATATTTCTGTTTTCTCAGCAATGCAAAATAGTAGGTACAATAACCAGGTAAAAGCCACAAACCAAATAAAACAGTTTTCACATTAGAAAACACTTTTATTTGGTGACATACTTTTGCTGCTGACTGTATAGTTTAGTTAGCTATTGAATTAATGTACTTATAATAAACATTTAATAAATTACTTGCATAAGTTGGACCAAATATTGTGAGACCAATATATCTGCAAAATCTTCAATATATAAGGAGAGCTGACCCAAAGCGAAGATGGGACCAGACAACGTTGGTGAAAGAACTATTACTGGAAACTAAAAGAGTTATTACAAATAACATAAGTATAATTAAATATCGTAATATACCAACGTACCTACTTATTTAAAAAAAACAGTTAATGGTATTTGGATATTAAGTTAACAATATCATGAAGGACTTACAATTTTTGGTCCTTATAAAAGAGTGTAAAGGATGACAAGGCCAGAAAAGAAGTGAAAGTTGATTTGAAGGATTATAAACAACAACAAAAAACAAAGGAACAGAGCGAGTTATATGCTGATCTCACTGAGAGTGACAAAAAGAACAGGACATCCCTATTTTTTTTTTAATCTTGCCATTGTAGCCAAGCTGTAGAAGTAAGTTACATAGTAGAACTGTAGAATGCTATAATAATATGAGATAAAAGTCATGATCGCAGTGACGTTAGGTCCAGGTTTGCATACGAAGAGTGTTCATCAATCCACATGATGTGCAATTAAATGACGTGACGTAAATACCATAATGGATGATAATGGAGCAAGATCTCTTGCTTGTGGACCTTGACATATGAGGATAATAAGCACTGTTAATACAATCGTGGTAAGTAAACATTACAATGAAGAAACCAAGAGACAATAATTTCGCTTTCGCACTGTATACAATCGTCAAAGCAGGCTATTTTAAATTTAATATGTAAGAATTAAGACTGCAGTCTTCGACCGTAAGAATTTTTGATTGAACACCCGAGTCTATATTTTCTGTCTACACATACGCATTGCGCTGTATTGTACATGCACCATGGAGACGAATTTATACGAATTCAGAAGCGCAGCGAGCGGTCTGCCTTATCAGCGTTTCGTCCCCATATTTATTTGAGAATTTCGGAGAACTTTAAATTTTTCTATCTTTTTAAAAAAGACAAATTATTTTTATTAATTTATTGTACGTGTTTAAGCATGAATCAATCTTCATATATGTGTATTTTTTATTTTTTAACTCAGTCTTATGCGCAAGAAATCCGACGACGTATTCGCTTATATTTTCTTCAAAGTTTAACCTTTTTAACTAAGTATTTGGATGAATTAAATTTTTTTTTTTACTAAAATCTCCTCATTCACTTTTTAGGATTTTCCTTTGTCTTTATTTATCTGTAATTTTTACACAACTTCATGTTTTAAATTCCGTGTAAACAACAATGACATGAACGTCGCACACCGCAAAAAATCGAAACACATCTCAGGTTATTTGGAATTAAACAAACTATTACAATGAAAATCAATAAATTGTCTCATTCACTTTTTTAATACTTAAATAAACTTCAATTTAACATATCTCAACATAATAATACTAAGATAGTTTGGCTCCAATCCGCTCCGAAAAAGCAGCCAAAATCATTAAAAATAAGGACTGGGCCCTTAAGGACTTCTGGTTTAATCGAAGTTAGATTTAATATAAGTATGCCTGGACTAGAATTTGTATTAAATGATGTTGTTGAATCGATTTCAGGAACCATAATAACGGACTGGATTATCTTTAGAGTAACTTGCGAAGTTCGTGGCTAGGGTACGATATAGCTAGACTCGTGTACCTATGTAATCTATTTTAGGTGAGCTATGTGGCGCATAAATACTGATGGTTTAATAATGTTTAAAATTAAATAGGTACACAACGGAATGGACGATTGAATAAATTTTGAAGTAAAGAAGATAGTTAAAGAATGGCATGTCAAAGGACTATGGCTTTATTAATACTGGGTGGCGCAAAAGTAAAGACCCTATTTGGTTCAGCTATAACATTTTTTCTAAATTAGAAAACTAGATTTAGGTTTTTTTAAATGTATATTTGTGCCATTAAATTTCGTACCATTAGGATTTAAAGATGATGTCTTTTAAATGGTGACCTCCAGAGTTGATACACATTTGAGCCCTATTTATGACATTTTGCATAACTTGCCGTAACACTTCCTGCGATATGTTCGTTATTTCTTGACGAATGTTTTCTTTTAGAGCTGCGAGAGTCTGTGGCTTGTTCACATACACCCGAGATTTCAAAAAACCCCAAAGAAAGAAGTCTGGACTGGTCAGATCGGGTGATCTTGCAGGCCAAGGCAAATCGCCAAAACGAGAGATAACTCGGCCTGGAAAAGCGTCCCTCACTAAGTCCATAGTGTCGCGCGCTGTGTGTGCCGTAGCGCCGTCTTGTTGAAACCAGATGTGCTCCAGCCCCAATTCGTCCAAACTGGGTATCAAAAACTCTCGTAACATGGTTCTGTAGCGTTCTCCAGTGACAGTTATCGCATTGCCTCCAGCGTCTTCGAAAAAATAGGGTCCGATCACTCTGTCAACACAGATGCCACACCATACAGTAACTTTTAGTGGGTGTAGAGGTGTTTCATGAATAATGCGCGGATTATCAGTGCCCCAGAACCGAGTATTCTGCTTATTGACATGCCCTGAGAGATGGAAATGCGCTTCGTCACTTATAACCAATTTTGAAGGAAAATCATCCTCTTCAAGGTTGAGGTTTATGACGCGCTGGCAGTAATCTAGACGAGCTCGGTGGTCAGCAGGCAGCAGCTGATGAGTCATTTGAGTTTTATACGGGAACATCTTTAAGTCTTTCACCAAAATACGCTGCAGGGTCCGTCTGGAAATGCCCAATTGCGTGGCACGTCGCCTCGTTGATGTTTCTGGACACTCTTCCACATCTTCGCGCACAGCATCGATATTTTCAGCTGAACGGCCTGTTCTTGGTCTCCCAGACTTAGGTCTATCCAATGTTGAGCCAGTTGCTTCAAGGCGTGTGGCAAAGCGTCGAATTGTGCGACCAATCGGTGCCGGACGGTGGTGAAATCGTCGACGAAATTCACGTTGTGTTCTTATCACTGATGAATTATTCCGTAAGAACATTGACACAATTATTCCACGTTCTTGGGGAGTAAAACGGTCCATGTTTATTTTCAGTGTATTTTACATTTGTTCACTACACAATTTTCAACAACAGAATGACAGAAAATGTCATATAAAAAAAATAAAAGTATTTTCTTTAGTGCCAGTACTTTTGCGCCACCCAGTATTTAAATAAGAAAATGTTTTGTTGTCATTAATAATGTGTAGTTATTAACAATATGTTTTATATTGTCTACAACAAACCTGTTATTAATAACTATCTGGCCACGTGGCTACTATAAATCGGTCATTTTGGAAACTCTTGGGAGAGACCTATGTTCAGCAGTAGCAATTATGCGGCTGAAATTATTATGATGTTGTCTACAACACTTATATAGTTTAAAAGACATGTTCTTATTCCCATAATACAACTGCTCACAGTTATTTAAAAAGTTTGATTAATAGAATCCCACCCAAATATGAAATTTTCGTAAAATTAAATAATTTTGATTTAATTTCTAAGTAAAATGAACATACGTTGCAATAAATACCGGATCTAGATAATTGAGTAAACAACAACAAGATAAACTGATTACTAGTTATAAATCTAATATCATATTTCCATATTCTACATAAACAATATATAATAATTTCTATGATAAGTCTGAAGAAAGAAATATATCTTAATCTTAGAGCCAGATAATATACATTCACTCTTGTAAAATAATTATAATAAATAAAAATCTTTTTAGTCCGTTTACAATTAGGTAAGTACTTTAAAGTGATTTTAATAGATAGAAATGAAAAATAGGATTCGAAGTTCGAAGGCTTGTGTCACTCCCCGTTTAGGTATCGAAAATGTATCTACATTATTACTATGCGCGCAGGCGGCCCCTCCGGATGGTAAATTCAGTTATACGAATCGTTTGTCCAGAGTAATAAGAATGAAATTGGCTTGCAATGGATGTCTAGTTATTTATACGAAAAGGTGCTGAGTTCTGACGTGAGCTAAATTAAACCATATCGATAGCCTCATTGAGTAGATATTTATTTGAATTTCTTTGCTGAGTGAGACTTCTGTACGTTAGTATTATTTATTCTGTGGTATCCGAAGATATTTTTCATATTTTGATATACATATGTTCCTTAGAGAAAGTTGATTAGTATCATGGACTGTTTCAGTATATTTTGTTAGACCCTGCACGAGTATACATACCCGTATAAGTGAATGTGGCATCGTTCGCTACCTTGATGTTTAAGAAACAAACATGGAGAGGAAGTTACAGATACATTACTTGTAAGTATCCAATTTCCATGAACGGATGAAACTGATTGCCACAGACACAAGCAGTTTTAATTACAAAGTTGCAAACCAAGCAATTATACTGTAAACGTGCATGGCAGATAATACTTGGCAACTATCTCTATAAGGGACAGTTTACTGTAATGTACGAGTAACATTACTGTGGAGAGGTGGACGAAAATACAGGAAGTATATATGAAAGAAAAGGTATTTGAAGGTCTCATGTTGGACGAAAACATGAATGTGAACGTCAATTAATTGTTAAAATATATAAAGTTAAGAATTTCCAGGAGAAAAAAAGAGATATGAAAAGAAGATATAAATATATAGTATAAAACAAAGTAGGTAGGTTCTTGGCATCTGTCCGTCTGTATATACGCTTAGATCTTTTTAACTACGCAACGGATTTTATTGCGGTTGACATCAATAGATTTAAGACGAAGGTTTACATGAGCACATAGGTATGTATTATACATGTTAACCTTACACACACATAGCAGTGCACAGGTATGTGAGCCCGGGGTGTAAAAAAAATACAACAGTCGTAGACATCCAGGAGCACGACAGTGATTTCGCCAAGTCGAGCTAACAAATATATAGCCGTAAAGTACTTTTCTCTCGAAGACATTCGAGGCATTTTCGTCATATTACTCATAACATAACAGATTGTTACACAGCCGATTCTACGCGGCGACAAGGTGATTTCTTCGGAGGCATAGTGTTCTTTTGGATTCATATTTCGATTTTATCTAATAAAGAAACCCTAGATTTGGCATGTTCCAATCATGTGCTACAAAGAAGGGTGGATCGAAAAAAATTTTTTCTAAATTTAATATTCCTGTATATAAAAATTTATTGTACTATGGATCATCGATTATAAATCGATGATCCATAGTACAATAAATTTTTTGGGCGAAATTACAGCTAAGTAAGTTAATATCTTCAGGTGGCGTATTACTTTTGAATTTTAGAAAAAATAAAATTCTTGGCTTACACTCAAATCTTTATTATTGACATAATTACCATCTTTATAACATTACTAATATTTAAAATAACGATAATAATGAATAACTATTAGAAATTTGCAGAAAAACACCATAAAATTAACTTTTTATTGGCCTGAATCGGACGTATCATCGTTATAATTTTTACGAAAATACTGAAATTTCGTTTCGAAAAGTGGTATACCTTGCCTGACATACCACTCCTCGTACGAATGAATCCATCAATTGCTTCTGGACCGCAAACAGATAATGAAACTTTTGTTACGAGCTTCACGCATCTCTCTATTGCCTGAATGTGGCAAGAATACTTTTCTATTTCAAGCAGATTTCCTTTTGAAAAAATGTTTGAAATTTCTGTGTCACTGTTTTCATTGTTATTGGAGGTTCAGTTACACTGGTCAACAAGATTTTGCCACAAGCATACTTGCAGCGGTTTCTAATAGAATTTAGTACACAAAACATGAATCTTGTTATAAAAAATGTGTAGGACGTCTAAGTTTTCAAATATATCACGTCAAAAATAAATATTTTTTTAATTTTTGTTAATTTTAAACTTATACCATTCATTCAATTAGCTCCTTTTCAATTTTCAAATACCAGTTTAACACTGTGCAAACCCTACTTTTTACAATACTTTTTACATCATTTCTAAATTATTTAATGGATTTATTAAAGATTTTGTGCAAGTCGGTAAAACGGTGTACAATACGCGCAGTACACAATGTATGGGAAATATTATAGTAACTTAAATTTTGTATAACTCCTTAAATAAAAATGGTATAATGGTAAACCAAATTTTGTTTCGATTTCGATGAGTGATTACATTATTTAATGTGGCAGAATTAAATAACCTGCACGGAAGCTATTTAATATGAATAATTGAAAATATCAGAAAATCGGATCTTTGATATAACAATATTCAAAATTCTGACGTCCTAGGAATAAAAGTAAATTATGTCCATATACACTTTACACAAATCTATAAGAGACAATAAGGCTTATTCCAGTGATAAAAAAATTACAAATTTTGTCGATCAGTGTAATCTTTTCTTTTGTTCAATCTATTAAATTGTGATAACATGACGCATCAATCCTTAGTTTTGGAAGTTGGAATTCACGAACTGACTTTCCTTTAGAAACTTTTCTTGCTTTTAAAATTATTTCAATAGCTAGTTCTTTTAGTGTGTATTTCTTCTAGCAGTAGTATGTTTGAATTGATGGAGAGTAAATAAATAAACAGGCATATGACCAACTGATAGTAAGTGGTTACTGTACTGTATGGACCCTGTAACACCAGGAAAGCCAAATATGTATTATAGTATGCGTTTCAGACACCTAAGAAGTCTTCACGCCCTTTTTGGAGAACCTCATGCTGTAATCTCTTAATAAAACCATGAAAAGGATGGACATCTGACTGACAATCGACCATAATAAATAAATATATAAGGACAAATCACACCGATTAAGCTAGCCCCAAAGTAAGTTTTAAACTTGTGTTATGGGATACTAACTCAACGGTACTATATTTTATGATAAAATACATATATAGATAAACACCCAAGACCCAGGACAATTTGAAAAAGGCCATTTTCCAACTTGCCCTGGCTGGGGATTGAACCCAGAACCTCTGGATTAGCGGTCTAGCGTGTTAACCATTACGCCACGGAGGTCGTCAATAAAAATTAAATAATGAGTAATTAAATTCCAAATATCATACTTTGTTTTCATTTTACAGTTTATGAGCTATGCGATGGATGACACATATATCATAGGCAGATAGTACAGAAATGCTGCTACAAAAAGAAATCTTTGTATTACATTACTAATATTTATACGAGTATGTATATTTAATAATGGATCGCTATTGTCTGAATATACCTAATTTATTTGCCTGTGTTTAGAACAACAAAAAAGTTCCATTATATTCCAATGCCGATTGCCTATTGAGGTCATTATAAGTAATCGAAACGTTAAGATAATGATATCCAATAATTAAGTAAACGATTTTGACATCGTTAAGACGGTTAGACTTTGTCATTATCAATATCTTGGTATTCCAATAATTCATTCCTCTTCAAGATTCTTGTTTTCTAATTCCACACATGATATTAAAACAATGAAACAAAGAACTACCTATTACTTTATTTATATAGGTTGTTTGATCACAAAATATACTTACTGCTTTTTCTTCCCTCCTGGACTTTGTAAGTGAGGTCCGTGAATGCCAAGTCCACTGGTGGTCTCTTGGGTAAGTGCGTCAGGGTCTTATGTTGCGCAGGAGCGATGGTCACCTTGTGGGCTCCGCTCCTGTCGGACATTATAGGTTTTAAGTCTGCGGACTCCGCAAGGTTCACGTCTTTGTCCACTGCCATTTTGTTCACAAGGGAAAGAAACGGTGTTATTCACGTCACAAAGAGATATAAACACAGTGGCAACACGTGCGGCGTGTGCCACATCCGGACACAGACTGGCACTGGCAGCAGTGTCACTCACTCCACTCGGCCGCCCATCCACTGTGACGTAGTGCTGATTACTATACAAGTTTTTGAACTTTGCCACCACGCAATAAAGGGTGTCCGGAAAACATGGTCAATCATAACTACTTTAGTTAGATTTTTAGGGTAACGTACCGTAAAAGATTAAAAAAGCGGCCAAGTGCGAGTCGGACTCGCCCATGAAGGGTTCCGTAGCAGCAAGTAACATAATATAAAAGTTCTAAAGGTAAAATGCGGTTTACGATTTATGATGTATTAAAAATAACTATCTATGATACCGAGACCGCTTGTTCGTTTGCCGACCTATAACATAAAAAAAAATAGTTTTAATTGAAAGTACATACTTTGAGGTACATACCAAATTTTTTTTCAGAATTATTTTAGTAATATTTAAAAGTTACGGTGGGGGGACACCTCAAATTTTAACTTTGTATTTGATTATCTCAAGACGGAGGGTTTGATCTACATGGTTTCAAAGCAGTTTTTGTTGCTTTTTAAAAGGCCTTTTGAAAGATACCCCTTTAAATTCACTTTTCGTTGTATCCCATACAAGGGGGGGGATGAAAAAAAAACATTTTTTCACAATTTTAAAAACCAACTTTTGGAACTTCAATATCTATCTCTCCACCAATTTTCGTGACAATCGGTGCAGTAGCGGCAGAGTACGAGCCCGGACGGACAGACAGACGGACGGACGGACATGACGAAACTATAAGGGTTCCTTGTAGACTACGGAACCCTAAAAACGGAACCTTTATAGGATCACTCACTTGTCTGTCTGTCCGTCTGTTACAGCTTTGCTACGAAACTACTGGATTAGTTGAAATTTGGTACACATGTGTAAGCTAGTGACCCAAAGACGGACGTATAACGTAAATAAATGAATTTCAAATATGGGGGCCACTCATGGGGGTAAGTTTTGTGAACAATATCGTGTCACATATCAAATAAAAGAGTTTTAATGATAAATTTCAATATTATTTGTAAGGAAACGGAGATATCATTTAAAATTTTGTTCTAGTAAGCCCTAGATAACCCTTAAACTATTTTATGAACTACTGTTTACAGTTTAAAGTGAGAAAGTCAAGCTTTTCTTCGCACATTTGCGAAAATCGGCCACTTATGGCAAATGTGCGAAGAAAAGCTTAATGCGCCGCCAGTTCAGAACCAAGAAAACTGTGGGTGTTTTTAAAAAATCACTGTAATTAAACTACTACAGTTTATTTCTCAAAAATTTTACATAAGAATCTTTAGGCTTTTTTACAGACACCCACAATATTCAAAACACAATTGAGCATTTTTGGATCGATAGAAAAGAAACACAATATGCGGAATATGCTTTCCAAATCAAACAATTGCAGAGCATATGTCGCACAGCACCCAAATTGCTACCTAAGTCAACACCAAACAGTAACAAGAAAAAAAATGCTCGGATACTAATAGATTAGCTTTTCAAGGTGCAAGCCAAGATGTAATGGCACAACAGCTAGACCAACCTGAGACATTTGATTTAATTGACGAAAATGTGAAACATTTCAACAAACAAATAGAACCAAGAAAAAGGAAGTTATGCTTAATCACAAATAGTAAAAAAAATAGAATATTACAAAATATTAAAAGAAATGAAGTTCTAGATGACTATCAATTAATTCATTAAGTTAGCACAAATGCGGGACTAGAAACTATTATCAATAACATTGAAACCAAATTCCGAGATTATACGAAGGACGACTTTTGTATTATCATGATTGGAGAGACAGACTTCCACAAACTACAAGACTACAGGGCATTAGTTAAAGTTTTAAGAGAAAAACTGAAAAAAATTACAAACACTAATGTAGTAGTAGCTGCCCCAACATATAAGTATATGTGGTAAACCCCTCTACAACTACAGAGTCGAATTATTCATTGAAGACCTATGTAAAGATATGCATGCACATCAATATGGCACTTTCTTCGATTCTTATTTGGATCTAACCTATGACATGTTTTCACCATTTTCCGGCAAAATAAAAAATAATGGCGTACAGAATATACTCTACAAAATATCGAACTTGTTGCGAGATTATAATCAACGTAACGACATATTTGATGAAAGCTTTAGATGTACAGGGACTCAAACAGCAACTCTCTTACACGAAACATTTTTTCGTAACTCCATCCAGCTACACGGACAGGAAAAAAATATCGACTAATTCTATACTTAACATCTTTTATCAAAATGTTAACGGTCTGGATAAGAAACGACACGATTTTGAGTTATATATAGTCAGTTTAAAGCAGAAAATTGAGTTCTTATGTGGTTACGCCGTGCTTTCTTGAGAAATGTGAGTACCCTCCTTTCTTGAATCGGTCAAGTCACCGGTTCGTTGAAGACCCTTCCTCCGCCATCGCGCAAGCAGCAAGTCTGCCTGCGCTCGCGCCGCAGTCTAAAATTTGACCTCTGAGCGACTCCACGTCCTCACGCACCGCTCATCGCGCCGCTAACCGCACCGCCATTTTGGTATTATGAACTTAGTTAAATACTGTGCTACTTCTATCTGAACTTTATTTGTGCTGTGCTGTGCTTAAAGTGCCTTTGAAATATATATGCAACTGCCGCATCTACAACCTGCTTGGGCTTCAACTGTAAAGACAGGTAAGGCGAAAGCATTTTCTTGTGTCAGCACGGCAGCCATATTTTCTTATCTAACTCCGCACCGCATCGCTTTACCATTATGTTTCACAGAACATTTTTTTAATGACGAATTAGCAACCCTACTAAATTTACGAAATTATAAAGTATTTACCTATAATGTAAGGAAAAATAAAGGAAAAAAAAGAAAAGACGAGGAGGATCTATGATTCTTACGAACAGAAACAGAGCTTGCGAAGAACTTCCTATTGGTAAAGAACTGTACAAAAAAGATAGTTTTGAGATATGTTGCATTCGAGATATTGCAACGGGTATCTGCATATGTTGCTGCTATAGATCTCCCTATCATAGCAATTTCAATGAGTTTATGATTCAACTGGAACTACTACTGGAACACTTTTTCAATAAAAAATTTATAGTCTGTGGTGATTTTAATGTAAATATGTTGAAAGAGAGTAATAAAAAATATGCTTTCCTTAACCTTTTACGACAATATAACTTTAGACACCTCGTTAACGCCCCCACATTTATAAGAAATAATAAACAGTCCTGTCCAGATAATATCATTACCAACCTACCGCATGACTTAATACTTGACTGCTCAGTTGATCACAATGGACTATCTGATGGACATGCGGGGTTAATTTGTAGTGTTAAGACTCCTAACATTGACATAAATAGAAATAGTGTCAGGAAAGTTAAAAAAACGCATATTTAACCAAAAGAATAAGGAAAAGTTCAGAGAAAATCTATTAAAACATAATTGGACAGAAATGGGTCTAAATTTTTTTATCAAAACCTTTGAAAATGTCTTTAAAGAAACTTTTGCTATGAAAACTATCAGCGTAAGAGTCAATAAAGAAAAAAAGATAAGGTGGATAACAAAAGGTTAAGCCTTTTGTTATCCACCTTATCTTTTTTTATCCTAGGTATCCAGTAAAATGAAACGATTCATAACAACAGTGAATGGTAATAAAAACATCAACCCCTCAATTATGCAGTATAGAAATAAGTATTTAACAGTATACAGAAAGGTAATGAGAAAAGCAAAGAAGAAGTATGGAACATTATAAATGAACACCGAAATAAAAAGTCTAGGGTTCATCAAAATTTTAAACTAAAAATAAACAACAACATTGTAGAAGATCCAAAAAGAGTGGTGGAAATATTTGCAGATTTATTTAACCAGAGCACAATCCCTGGGAATTCTAATAACGTTATAAATTATATAAAACAACACACAGAAGAGGTTATATATGACATGTCTCTAGAACCCACAACACCAGAAGAAATAGTAAAAATAGTAAGAAAAATGCCTCCAAAAACTTCTAGTGGTTATGATGAAATACCAATAACAGTAATAAAAGATAATATAGATATTTTGACAGAACCTTTAAGTATCTTATTTAATAAATGTATGAAAGCGGGAATATTTCCAGACCAACTGAAAATCGCAAAAATCATACCCATACATAAAAAAGGCTCTAAGCTAGATCCAAATATGTACAGACAAATATCTTTACTTACAACAATATCCAAGATTTTTGAGAAACTTCTTAAAAGTCGCCTGGTAAAACACCTGAGCAGAAACGGAGCACTCAACTTAAGACACACTCATTCACGACGCAGTTACACTAATGAATGAGAAAAAGAAAGTTGCTGGTTCCTTCTTGGACCCCAGATCTGCTTTTGATACACTCAATCAAAAATTAATAATAGGCAAATTAGAACATTATGGAGTAAGAGGCAAGGCATTGCAGCTCTTCAGATCATATCTGTTGAACCGAAAAATGTTTGTAGAAATAAGGAATTTTGATAATAATGGCAATACAATTACAATAAGATCAAAGATGAGAACTATCAAAGTAGGCGTACCGCAAGGATCAATACTAGGACCAATACTTTTTGTTATTTTTGTAAATGATTTAATTAATTACATGACAAGTGAAATTCCCGATGTAAAATTAACAATATTTGCTGATGACACTAATGCCATAGTATCCGCAGACAATATATCAATGCTTAACAATAAACTTAAATTGACATTAAATTTATTCCACGACTGGTTTCATGCTAGTAGCCTTAAAATCAACACAAAAAAAACCTGTGTTATGTTATTCCAGATAAATGCCAGACAAGACGATACAATAAAGAGTACTTTGCAAGGAGAAAAATGACAAGTAGTCAAAGTAGTACAGTTCTTGGGAATACATATTGACAGCTTTCTAAATTGGAAGAAAGTATTGGACGAGATAGAAAAAAAAAAAGTACGGCTTGTTATGTTCTCAGAAGCTTGCGAGAAGAAGTGGGCATCCAACAATTAAAATTAGTTTATTTTGCCTTAGTAGAGTCCAAACTTCGGTATAGTATTATGTTCTGGGGCAGGAGTTATGAATCAACATACACACAGCATTTGTCGCCCAGAAAGCGGCAATAAGGACTATGGTACGTATTTCGCAACAGACATCATGCAGGAAATACTTTAAGGAACTTAACATCCTAACTGTCCCTAGCTTATACATCTTGGTGCTGCTGACACACTTAGCCAAGCATATAAAAGAACTTGAAAATGATGAGCAAAGGAAACAAAGAGAAGCAACAAGACGGAACGATCTGGTAACAGGAAAAAAACCTGACTTAAATATTATGAAACAGAATCCACATTATCAATCAATTAAATTATTTAATAAGTTGCCATTACAGTTAAGTCCTATTGTATAAATCAGAATTTAAAATAAAATTAAAAACATTCTTATTACAAAAATGTTATTATTCAGTAAACAAATATTTGACATGATGATTATTTGACGTCATTATTTATTATTGTAATTTTATTTAATTTGACAAATATGTATACGTGTTAGGTTTTAATCTTCTAATTGTTACATGATAATAATTAAAATCTGTGCTCTAGTTTATCTATCATGATTGAAAAAATTGTAAGTAGTTTTAAAGTACCTAGTTTTATAACCTAACCTTACCTAAGTTTATAAATTATCTAAGAACATTTCAACACAATGTATATTGTATAGAAATAAATAAACTGAAACTGAAACAACTTCTCTAGCCGCATGGATGAATACAAGTCGTTCATTCCATTCCGAGTATTAGGATTCGCTGTTTTACAAAACCGAGCTGTAATGCCAAACAGTTTAGTGAATTAGCGAATTATACCATTCAATTACAACATATATAAAAAATATTAATGGAAGTGTTCCATTCATATTTTTGTTGAAGACTATTTTTTTGATTTAAGTATCCTTTGCAAAATATCAAAATTATAATATTTTGCATTAAGCATCTTCCACCTCTAAAAGCTAAAAAATTAGCTTGAAAAAGTCATCTATCATGATTCTTTTTAGTATTTATTGAACTTAAAAGCTAACTATGATTTTAAGAGTTACAGCAACCTAACTTGTAAAATATATCTATGTATTTGGATATTTCATACAAAATACATATTTAATACTTTTTTGCCTTCATTTTTCATTTGCGATCAGTGATGGATGATTTACTTTAAGCTTTGTTTATAATTGTTGTGAATTTTTGAGTGTGTCCTCCAGCTATCTACTTATCATGCAGGAACAATGTCATTACTTTTAAACCACTTCCTATATAAGCATGTTGTCAGCCCGGCAGCTAGTTCTTTCAAGTGGTCCTTCAGTTTCTACTTATACATTTTAGAAAAAAAAAATATTTTTTTCTCCCGTAATTGTGTTCATCTGTAATTATTGACTTATTTCAGCTTGAGTAACAGCAGATATTGTTCTTAGAATTATATTCTGCATTTTAGATGTTTGAGTTGCTACTACTTCCCCAGAGCTGTACACCATATGTCCATATCGGTTATTAATATTGAGGATTGTTTTTGAAATCAAAAGTTTATTGCCAATAGACAATACACTGATAAGTCCAATCTGCCAGTGTAGATTTTGAATTAAGAATGACTCCAGCAAGTTTCCTTTAATTGGTCTCAGAAAAATCATTTAGTGGAAACATCTGTATACGCAGGAGAAGCCATGTTGTGGTTATAACCACGTTATAACCTGCCCTGCTCCAGGGACTTCCAGGTAAGTCTCTCAATAAACTGCAAGCAGTTTAACTGTACACCGTTGAAAACACAATTTACTAAGTGAAGAAACATTGGCCTGGTTGTGAAACTGATGATGGCCAGAAAGGATTGAGAATTGTGTGTGAAATTGACTAAGAAGTGGGTAGGTATTCTGGAAAATTAGGTATTAGATATCTCTTTTTCCTAAATTCTCATATAAAAAAGTAGGTTGGTAGGTAGGTAAGGTGCTAATGTGGTCAAATAGAAAGAAAGACTTGTACTAAGTGGGGGCAACTTTCTACGCAAATTATTAGCGTTTGGCCTTAAAACATCGTACATACATCCATGCATATACCTACAATACGATTGTAACTGTACTATGCTGAACAAACGATAAACATGATGTTTTCCGTGTTTTCGCAACTAAGAGTCGCAAAACTTATCGATATGTGGTTTTGAGGTCAACATGTTGGATGAAAGTTCTCATTTTTAGTTGTTGGTACATATTCAAAACTTACCTCAAATTATTAAGAATAAATGAATTATCCATTTTGCTTTCTTCTTATAATAACTGTCACTACAAAACACTTTTCTTAGATTTTTAGATTGTACAATTATTCATAATCATAACGAAATACGGTTCCATTTCACAACAGAACAAACAAACAAAACAAATAGGTTGGTTGGGTACGTTCAGCAGAATCTTTGAGCAGTTTGAGCAAATAAAATTCGGTAGGTACTTGACTCCCTTTTTACCCGACTGCGCCAGAAGGAGGGTTATGCCTTTCGAGTGTATGTATGTAAACAGGGGCGTAGCGTAGCTACCGCCGTATCTGCCGTATTAATTATACGGGGCTCCCGACGTGCGTAAGCAATAAATAATAAAAACTTCCCAAATTTTCTTTTGAAACTGAAGAAACTTGAGAAAAACCAAAGTCGTCATCAGCTTAAAATGATTTAATAAATCAGTTTGCTGAGAAAAGGCAAGGACAGTGTATGTTTAATTTGAATTGTTTGTAAAAATTTTGAAAAAAGTTACAGGTAGATAATTACGATGAATAAATATTTACTTTAATTTTATGCAAACATTTTATTTTCTTTATGAGAAATCTTGACCCTTTATAAGGTCTCCCAAACAAATTTTAATACGGGGCCCCGCCAAACCAAAGCACGCTACGCCACTGTATGTAAATGTAAACTTCGGCACGCTCTGCAGCTGCAGCCTTTGTGCATGCGAGTTAATTCATACTTAGCTTACGAGTAAAAAAGATGATAATAGGAAATATAAGAATGAAATGAAGATACATTTGCGAACTAGGTATTTCATTTTATGTACCTACTAACACTATTCTCTTAAACTGTGTCTCTGACACATAACAATCTATAGAACTCACCCATCATTCTGTTGGGTAACTGTCAAAATGGTATGAGCTCTGCTCTAAAGGATTCGTTTCCAGGGCCGTAACAAAAACTGTCAACTGTCAAAGCCATTTTCTTGCATCCTTGTCATTTACCTATAGAGTGACAAAGATAGAGATATCGAAAGTGGCGTTGCAGTGTGACCAATTGTGGCAGATTTCTGTCATTTTGGAAGATTTCTCTCCTAAATTTTGCTTGTGGCAGATGATGCTGACGATTTACAAAACTGGCAGAAGTCGGCAGTTTTTTTTTTCGCAATTTTTTTTAATAAACTTCTAATAAACTTGTTTAAAAACAGATAAAGTGAGAAATCCCCGTACAGTGGCCATGAAACAGAAGTTGCCAGTTCGATAAAATCTTTTGTACTAATTTAATACACATTATTTTATCGAACTGACAACTTTTGCGTGGGGATTTCCCGCTTCATCTGTTTTTAAACAAGTGCGTCATTTGATTATGAACTGTAATCGAACTGTAATAGTGTTCATATTATCTTCTTTAATGATTTGGTTGGAAAGAACATAATTGGGTACAGTCTAGTGGTGAATCATCGGTACGGTAAGTGTACCTATTTTAGAATAAGTACGAACATTTTAGAATTTTCAGTGATTTTATAAGGTGATTAATTTTATTAAAATGTTTTAGGTGCAACGGTTTTTTAAGACTCCATTAGAAGAGGAAGTGAAAAAGGCTAAACTAAATTTTTGTGGTATGCTAGTGGAACATAATTTACTTTTTCGCTTAGTGGACCATTTGAGTGAAGTTATATCAAAAAGCTTACATGATTCTGAAATCGCCAAACAATTTTCCTGCAAGAGGACTAAAACAGCAGCGGTAACGTATAATGTTTTGAAGCCTAATTTCGAAGAGGAGATGCTAGCTGATTTAAAATAATTTGAAAATATGAAAACACGTCAACCAATGTTTTCCTTAGTTATTGATGAAACCACAGATATGATATTACAACCACTTCTGTGCTCGAAGGAGGGAATCAAAGAAAAAGGAGACTGTATTTCATTCAAACCTACGAAAGAAATGATCAAAATGATGTCTACTAAAATGTACACGGGAAATGAAAACTTGGAGGCAAATATTGATGTCTAATATAAAAGAATGTTTAAATACATATTTTTAAATAAATAAATTTAATCGCATTCGTTGTATTTTTTTCTTTTCCATGAAGGCATATTACTGGCATTTTTGGCACCAAGAATGGCAGATTTTTGGTCCAGTCTGTGGCAGATTCGCTATTTTTGAGATGGTCACACTGGGCGTTTGTTTGACACTGAAAATTTCATCACGTCACTCGCGCGGCGCGTCAGACAGAATTCTGTCAATTCAATCATAGATTAATATTGTATATACTGAAATAGATAAGAAACTTAAGCTTTAACATTAGATCAAACCACTGGCGCCATCTGGTAACATGCTTTCGCAACACCAAAGGACTAAAAGATGAAATAAAACGGTAAAAAAAATATTTCGTGAGCTGGGACTTGAACTCGCGTTCTCGGTTTAAATACGACTATGTTCTAATAGCCAAAACAACTGAGCTATTAAGTAATTAACCGCGCATGTTGAATTTATCCATAATTTAATATTCCTATCAAATAAAAAACTGGTGTAAAAAAAATTGGTTGCCTGTAAAGTCGGTATACGGGCGAAAGTTTTACGTGACAACGACTTCACTCCACTTCACTCCAAACTTGACTTCCACTCGGGCATGGTTAGCCCGCCTAAGAGCGAGAGAGACAGACATAAAAAGTGAAAGGCACGCGTGCCTCTCACTCGCTCTCATTGTGAGCGCATAACGTGAGCGGAGCGTAACGCAGTTTCTTGAAGTGTCACCCGGCTAACCAATTTATAAGACGTTGTCACGTCAAAAATATACTGCGTGAGTGGGACTTGAAATCGCAACGTTGCTCTTGTTTTATCCATGCTCTAATCAACTGAGCTATCACGAGTTTTATCTCGTATGGCGAATTTCTCCACCGTTTGAAATTCCTATTCTATAACACGCATTAGGAGTTAGGTTAGCTGATTCGTGACTAGATGGCGCTTTATTGAATCTTTTAATCAAAATTCTGCAGTGTTCCAAGTTTCATAGGCATGAATTCAATTCTGTCATTGTAAACAAATAGGTAAAAAATAATAACTGTGAAAATTATTGTCGAAAATTTAGAATAATTTGTTCTCAATATGAATTGTTGTGAGAATATATCAATGCCAAATTGCGTTTGGTTTGAGGGTGGCGAAAAACGTAACATCGTCGCATCAATAATTGCTGGACTCTTGGTAAGCAGGTTTACTACCTCACAGATCTGAGAGGTTTTAGAGGTTTACCTCAAGTGATTCATCCTTTTTGCTTCCTGAAAGTCGTTGGTACGACGATTTGGAGAAGATAACAGTATAATTTTTGTCTTGTTCATTGGCTTACCTATATAAGTACACGGAAAATGTATACAGAGAATACATAAAATAAAAGTTGTACCCTCAGGTTGTAGGTTGTACCAAAGCACTACTTATCTCAAAAGAGATCTCTTACAGTAGGCCTGTGAGAAATGTTTATGTAATAAACGGGCAAGTGCGAGTCGGACTCGTACATTAAGGGTTCCGTACCACCATACAATGTTTTAAAACGCTGAAGAAACGTTTCTTGTATGACGACACCCTTTAATTTTTAACTTTATCTTATTTTTAGTATTTGTCGTTATAGTGGTCATAGTAATACATAATTGGTGAAAATTTCAAGTATCTAGTTAACGCCATTATAAAGAATGAGTTAAAACGCTGAAGAAAACATGTTGCTTGTATGACAACCGCCTTTAGTTTTTAACTATTTTTTATTTTTAGTATTTGTTGTTATAGCGGCTACAGTAATACATAATCACTGAAAATTTCAAGTGTCTAGTTATTATGGTTTAAGGGATAGAGCCCTGTAACAGACGGACAGGCAGTGGAGTCTCAGTAATAGAGTCCAGTTAGCACCCTTTGGGTATGGAACCCTAAAAAAGGCATACACGAGTTCATACAATTAAGGAAGACCAAGAAATACAATAACATGAAGCTACACAAACTACAAATAAATGGGCAAGTGGGAGTCGGAATCGTACATGAAGGGTTCCGTACCACCGTACAATGTTTTAAAACGCTAAAAAAACACGTTTCTTGTATGACAACCCCCTTTAATTTTTAACTTTCTATTTTTAGTATTTGTTGTTATAGTGGTCATAGTAATACATAATCGGTGAAAATTTAAAGTATCTAGTTAATGCAATTATAAAGATCGAGTTAAAAACGGTGAAAAAAACACGTTTCTTGTATGACGACCCCCTTTAATTTTTAACTTTTTTATTTTTAAGTAAGTGTTCTTATTGCAGTTATAGCGGCCACAGTAATACATAATCGGTGAAAATTTCAAGTGTCTAGCTAGTACGATTCACGAGATAGAGCCCTGTGACCGATGGAGAGACAGCGAAGTCTCAGTAATAGGGTCCCGTTTGCACCCTTTGGGTACGGAACCCTAAAAACGTACATTACATACATACCATCAATACATACCTATGTTCTTTCTGTATATTGTTCATTCTGTTTTCTTTGTATTTTTAGTTCTTTGCTGGTTGGTGGTTTATAATAGATGCTGCTTCCGTTTACAAAGCAGATCTTCCTAATGCAGTCCACGTTTGTGGTGTTATGGCAACATTGTCACTGATTATGGTCAATTCAGTGTCAAACGCTCAGGTAAAGTTGTTGCATTGTAAATGTTATAATTTTCAAAGTGATACACATTCGTAAGTGTAAGAGTAGCTTAGTAATGAGAATGTTAAGCTTTACCACGCACATTTGCTAAAAACGGCCACTTTTGGCAAATGTGCGTAGCAAAGCTTAACATTCTTATTATAAACTGTAAACAGAAGTTCATAAAATACTATAAAGGGTTATCTAGGACTTGGTAGTAGCAAAATTATGAATAATGTCTCTGTTTTCTTTGAAATGATTTATTTTAAATGGGGGCAGCACTGGACCCCGGAAAATTTAGGTACGGCCTTAAGTGTAAAAGATTAAATGTGTGACACAATAATACAGGCAAATATAGATCGAAGTATTGATTTATTAATACTGCGACTGATATTTGCCTGTTCTAAATCAGTTTTCCACAAAATAATGAAAGTGTAACAGATACCAGTCGGTTTCAAATCTGTTTCTGTAATTTGCTATTATGTAAACCTTAAATGGCTGTTCTTATTAAGAGTCCCCTTACCCTAGACAGGATCAGAGTTTACCATACAAACGTAGTCTACGTTTTATTTTGAAACGACATGCCAGATTTCACATTTTGACCGTGACAACCAATTATAACCCTAGATATATGTAATTTCTTTAAAGTTAAAATTTTTTACTGAAATCTGACATGTCGTTTCAAAATAAAACATAGACTACATTTGTATGGAAAAGTCTAGGGTAAGTCTAAGGTAATTCTTAAGTGTGTTACTTAATATGGCTAACACTTGTGAAAGATTTTTCGAGCTGCCTAGTCATCTGACCTGACGTAGCTAATGACTGCTATCTAGTGACAGTAGCCATTATTTTACTCAATCAATAGTTTGCAAGTTACCTCACAAAGTTTTCCACTGCATGTGGTGGTAGATGAAAATGACGTGCGGGGAACGGGAACGCATATTGCGCGTACCTTAGGAGATTCCGTTCTGTATGTAATACTTTTACTGTCTTCTGTACTGTTGTTTAAACCTTATTCTTGAAAATACTAAGTATGTAATATGAATCTAGGACAATGTTCATGCATTATAACAATGCATCCTACATTTAACATTTATTTTCTGTTGGCAACTACATGTTAATTCTCAAGGCCGTACCTGAGTTTTCCGTGGTCCAGTGCTGCCCCCATTTAAAATAAATCATTTCAAAGAAAACAAAGTTAAGCTTTACTACGCACATTTGCCAAAAGTGGCCGTTTTTCGCAAATGTGCGTAGTAAAGCTTAACGTTCTCACTTTAAACTGTAAACAGTAGTTCATAAATTTTAAATAATGTCTCCGTTTTCTTTGAAATGATTTATTTTAAATGGGGACAGTACTGGACCCTGGAAAATTCAGGTACGGCCTTAAGGCCGTACCACTATATGCTTCTAGTAGTCATCTAAAATTCTGAAAAGCTATGTTTTGATACTTTACAAATAAGTATATATTATGCTTATTTTCAAGAAAATAATTTATTTCAAAATGGTGGTGAAAATGATTTATGGGAAAAGTGTGCACATCCTTTAAAGATCAATTAAATAGCAAGTCCTATTTATACTACAGACAATACTACTTGATATAAATGAAAAGTCCGAAATAAAGATTTTTTATTTTATTTATTCATACTACTTACCAGAGAAACAAACTGAAACTACTGTACATTCTTGTCAGTCACAATGTAAAAAATTTCAGGTGCGAGGGGAGACTTACACAGGAGGCTGCATGGGCCCCCGAGGAGCTCGCCTCTGGCTGTTCCTTGGCTTTGTAGTGGGCTTTGCATCTCTCATTGCATCCTGTTGGATACTGTTTGCTGATTATGTCAATGCTCGTAAGTAGAGTTAATGTTCCCTTTAATAATGACCTCCCTCCATCATAGTTAGTTTTGAAGTATTACAATATATTGTCAAGCAATGCTTTACCTAGGGGAGGGGACCGACATGGTTAATCTGGCACTGCCTCATAGGAATCATATGGTATTATGTACTTCAATTACTTAAGAATGGTGATATTATCACAGTAAAGGATACTAGTACTCCGTACAGAAGTCTCACTCAGCAAAGAAATTAAAAGAAATATCTACTCAATGTGGTTAGCGATATGGTTTAATTTAGCTGGCGTCAGAACTCAGCACCTTTTCGTTTAAATACCTAGACATCCATTGCAGGCCAATTTCATTCTTATTACTCTGGACAAATGATTCGTATAACTGAATTAACCACTCCGGAGTGGCCGCCGCGCTCTTAGTAATATTGTAGGTATATTTTCGATAATACCTAAGCATTAGACATTATATGTATACTCGTACAAGAGCACCGGGAACTAACCGTCATACTTTGAAGGGTAATTCGATTTTTAGTTTTTGGCTGCGATTTTGGCTTTCTATCAGAGTAGGTACGCTTTTTTGTATGGGGTTGTCAGTCCTCTTGTATTTTTTCGTTCATGGTGAATTGAATGTATTTGGTATGTTGGTACTTCAGGTATAGAAATGGCTTGACTAGCAAAAACTAAGGGTCAGTTCAGACAGAGAGGAAAAATGCTCGAGCGCGGGCTCGAGTTTTCTCTGGCCGCAATTCACACCGAGAGCAAAAATGAGCTTCAAGACGGTGCGTCATCAAAAGAATGCTCGAGACCGCGCGAGGACGCGCGCGCCTACGCGAGCCGACGCGGGGATACACGCAAACTACATTGAAAGCGCAGGCGGCGATCCGCGAGCACGTCAGAACTTGCTCGCGCGGTTTCGGGCGTGCTCGAGGCCTCCCGGGCGGGCGCGAGGACGCGTGCGACCGAGTCGCGAGCATGCGCCAGACGACGCTTGAAATCGCCGATATTCATACAATTTTATACTTTCAGCAATGGGAATACGGTTGTTATTTTAATGGAACTAGTAAATTCCGCGAGCATTTTTCCTCTCTGTCTGAACTGACCCTAAAAAATATTACTCGTACATTACCTATCTCTATCTATCATGCTCATAAGTCTTACGTAAATATTTTCCTAAATAAATGTATTTATACTTATTTCTTTTCCAGAAAGCCAAAAGAAAACCTGGGCGGGAGTCAGTCTTTTCCTTCAGAATGCATTCATATTTGCTGGATCTCTTGTTTATAAATTTGGACGTACAGAAGATTTGTGGGGATAATTTCAACTGAGATGCCTGTCTTATCTCTGTAAGCTTTATTGTTTTTAATCTGATTAATAAAGATGCAATTATAATAATACACATTTGGAATAATTAATTCTTGGTAACTCATATTCTGCTGTACTTTGTTTTTTTTTTTAAGAATACTCAGGTTTTGTATCCAGTATAGAAAATTCAAGGGTATATAGAGATGAGAAAAATGTTTACTTGTTTTTAATGAAATGGGCTCAAATGAATTTTAAGTAATGAAATCCTTAAATCTTATGCCATCCTTTTCTATATTATTAACAAAACTTAAGTTGTTTTTTGTTCTTCTATAAATCTGCGATCAGTCCTCGACTATGAACTATGAGTCACAAGTTACACACAACTTATCCAAGTTGTGGCAGAATTTTTTACACTAGAACTTAGTTCTTGGATATCGTGTCGTTTTAGGCGTAGCTGATATTGACCAGCTTGGACGCCAGTTCGTTGTTAAAGCGGTTAGCAAGTCGCTTCATATATCGCTCAGACAAGAGTCTCATCTTCTCCTTCACGATGGAAATTTGCGGTTCCTTACAGATTTCAGTGTTAGTGATAAGCCATAGTGTGTTATCGATGTTCCTAAGGAGGTCATTTTGTAACCTTTGCATAATGGTGACGTTGGAGTTGCATGCACTTCTCCACAGCTGCCATAAGCCATAGGTCCATATTGGCTTGAGGAGACTTATGGATAAGGAGTTTGCTGTCAACGGACAAGTTCTTGGGCTATAGATTGATTTATCTCTTTTTTCTTGATATACTTCCATGTCAGTTTGCGGTCAAGATGCATTGAAAGATATTTTAAAGGGTCATTTTGGGGCAGGGTATTTTTTCCCAATTTAGTTAGATTAGCTAGGGAGTCTTTCGTAATGCGAACGTGGCATGCACAGATTTTGAGAAGCTCGCTTTTACTCGTTTTCGTCATCTCTGAAGCTAGTCATCGACTTTATCGAGGCTTTTTTGTAGTGTCGACGATGCCCGCTTGGGTTTTTTGTTACTTGCCATGATGATACAGCATCAGCAAATGTAGTAGTAGTGAAACTATACGAACCTCATGGAGATCTGTAGTGTATTGTATAGTGTGTATAGAACGGAGCCTAACACAGTTTCCTGTGATACGCCTGTTTTTATATCATGGAATTCTGATGATTTTCTGTCTACTCTAATCTGGAATATTCTTCCCTGGAATATTCTTCCAGTTAAATATAACTGCATAAACAGATAGTAAATAACGTAGTAGTGATTTCTTGATTCTGCAAAGACCTTCGTGCCACTCCTTGTCAAACGCTTGTTTTATATCTAAGAAAACCTCTAAGCAGTAGGTATTCCTTATTTTAAAGGGACTTTCTGATCGTCTCGCATACTCTATGACTTGTTCTATTATAGAGTGATACTTTCTAAATCTCAAATTGGTGTTCATTGGAATAAGATTTAAGGATTATCATTGCGTAATGTATTTTGAATATTGACCGATAGCAATAGGTGTCTCATATTATAGTTTCATGTAGGAATAAACATTGATATGCAAGAAGACTTTATGTACCTACTAATATTTGTCTTAATATTTATACTTGATCAAAATATAGTTTGCCAAGCTGAGTGAATTTGAAACATTGGTGTTATTTTATATTATTATGAGGTATAGTGTTAATTTAAATATATTAGATTTCTGATGTTTGTAACAAAACAAATAATTAAGCTGAATAAATTTATTACATCTTTATTTTACTTTCTTTTAATAAAAAGTTTAAGCGACAGCTCGCGGCGACCCTGATCGGCGACAGTTTGCGACAGCACTGACAGGGTTGGATCTCATCTATCAACACAGAACAGCACTTTCCTATGCTGGTATCCTTTTCTGTCGCTCAGAACAGCAATTTGCTAGAGCAAGAGATGGCGACGGAACGCTGCAGCACGGCCCGTGCTGAAGCGTTCCGTCGCTCTATCTCGCTCTAGCAAATAACGCTTCTGAGCGACAAAAAAGGATAGCAACATAGGATAGTGCTGTTTCGTGTTGATAGATGAGATCCAACTCTTATTGTTCTTTGGCCACTGCCAAATACGTCACGACATTCAGCGACAGTTTGTGTCAAAGAAGTACTTATGGGACATTATTGCTCTTTGGTTTGTATCAGCAGTGAAAGTCAGCGACAGTTTGTGTCAGCAGTGATACCTAATCAGCGAAAGTTCCTGTTAGCTTTTATTGTTCTGAGGTGTCAGCAGTGACATTCGGCGACGCAGGGTCGCGGGCATAATGTCGCTCGTCTGTATAAGCCCCAACTTCAAAACAAAAAAATTGAGCCGAAACCGCAGTATGGTATGGGTCAATAATTATAGTAAAAGCACAGAAGACAATAAGCCGTGCACGGCGGCACAAGAACGGGGGAGAGGTGCGGGGACGGGGAAGAAGTCTGTGGTCTGTGGTAGAAGTTTGATAATTCCTATTATAAAATCTTTATGATACTTGTACATATTTACATACATACATACTATCACGCCTGTTTCCCACAGGGGTAGGCAGAGACTATGGACCTCCACTTGCTACGATCCTGACAGACCTCTTTCGCTTCTCCTACACTCATCAACCTCTTCATACATGCTCTTGTAGGTACATATTTGATAAATAAATAAAAAATTACATAAATTTTTCATTGTTTATTACTTACAGGATTATAAATTAAAAACAGTATTCTTAACTCTATTTAACAGTAACACCTTTTTGAGTAAGAGTGTTATCTTCGTAAGTCTCAAGAACATCGGCCAGATGCTCATTGTCTCTGGGCTTCTTGAACTGTCTCCGTCGTTGTGCAGCCTTCTTCCGTTTCGGAGCAATCGGTTTTCTGGGCCCGTGATCTTGCATAGACTTGATGCCTTGTTTCTCTAAATATTCCTCAATTTTTGCGTCGTCCATTGCGTCTACGGCCGTAGCTCGCCATAACTTCACGAACTCTTCATCAACCTGATGAAAAACATAAATTACATGTGTTAAATAAAAATTACGCATTAGCATTACTAAATTTATACAACGTGGAAGGGATATACCCGTAATAAATCGAACCTCGGGCTAAATTAGATCACTATAGCATAATGAAATTAAAATAATAGCCAAAGAACAAAAAAAATATTGGCAGGTCATACTGGTATGACAAACTAGTACTTATGACCACGAGGAAACAGCACAAATGTGTGCAGCCGTGCGGACAATTTGTATTTAAATGCCAATTTTTTTTTGACATTGATTCACCAACCATATATTACCGTGACCGTATATTAATAAAAACTTATAAGTCTGTATGCATAAGATTATGCAGAGAGTAATAATTATGTACTACGTACATTATATAGCGCAATTTTTTACGAATATGACTACGACAGAATAAAAACTCCCAGTAAAAGTATTGTCAAGACAAATCAAATAAGTCCAACCAAACAATAGGTTTTAGTCGTTCCATTACCGAGTTCCTATGGCTACCTTTGTTTGGACTCCATCTTTGACATATTGTATTGTTTTGACACCTTATTTACATGTCGTATGCAAAATTACATACCTATCAATCGGTTTAAAATAACTGCTTCAAAATTCAGTGTTCATAGACATACATTGCAAGAACCACTATTGTACAGTGCAGACAACTCCTACAGGTTCGTTTCTCTAACACTTATCTGTGTATTAGCTATAAATACACGCCATCGCTCTATTGTTCTGCTCTTATGCAAGTTGTAATCCGCGAATCTGCGCTTTTGATGGTATGGTCCATCGCATCACATCACGACATTGACGCTTCTCGCGCTCATTCTAGGCCACTATAAATGTCGCGGTTACCACACTATCCAATTTGTTCCTACAAACTTTAACTAGGAAAACAGGTTTCGACGTTGTTAGCTGCTAGGATCACACTATCCTACATCGTGGTGCATGGCCGACGGCGACGCATACAAAATCTTTAAGGATTCCTCTTTAACATGTTGTTTGTGACCTATTGCATTTTGGAATTAATTCATAGATTACAGGGAAGTAGAGCGGTCGGAATGTCCTTTATACTCTAAATTGTATCCAATCAGTCCTAATTGTTATCAATATCAAGAGGTCCTTTTTTAGTCTCCACTGCAGGAGCTCGGCCATCTCTGTACTACCAGAGCCATATAATAGCCAGAGCAGTCAGAGGATTTAGTTTACACTCTCGACGCTGGCCAAACAGGTTGGAGAGGTTTCACTTTTGCTTATAAGCTTTGTTTAGTTTGTGTTTCCTAAGTCGCCTTCTACGACATCCACGGGAAGACTTGGAGTGGTCCTATTCTACTCTGCCGGGAACCACACGGCCAACTGCGATTACACCTTCTGATTTCGTAGTTAGATAGATTCCTTCACATTGGATGGTGTAATAACCGCTTTATAATCTGGGATACCAAATAAAGAACCTCGCGGGTTTTCCCACAGCACAGGTAACAGCTATTGATAAAAAAATAATTAGTACTAACGTCTAATGTTGCAGTCTTGTCATTGTAAAATAGAATTTTTTTCTTGTCTGTTGGTCTTGTAATATACAATATTTCCTGTGCCAAACTTTTCAGTGCTCGCTCGCAGTGTGGTAACGACTCTTGAACATCTTCTAGTAATATACCACCTAAACCTTTTAGATCTTGTTGTTTTAGCAACCTAAAAATTTAAAGAACATAAAAGTCTAAAATAATAAAAATCAAAAGATAGGTAATCATGGTGTCAGTATTGAGCTTTACAAGTTCTTTAGAAGAAAGGCCTGTGTTCTTTCCCAGTGGGATAACATGGAAGTGCGCGCATTTGTTGATTAATAGCTCCACACCAACTGATTTCTAGAATTATTGAATCGCCTGTAGATACAAAATGACATGTGTACGTGTAGTGCATGACCTGACCTGACTATTAAAACATTATTGGTGTAATAATGCGAGATAAGATTGCGGAAGTTGCATCTGGACGAGGCCGAGGTCGTGGTTAGATAGAATTTCCTTACCTTAATAGTGATTTCTTGTCCTTAATTTTATATACTGGCTTGAAATTGTACTTTCCATCAGGCGTACATTCAATTTTTGGATTATTTTGTAATGCTTCTGTTTGTAACCACTGAAAATGAATTTTCTATGAATCTAATGGAACTATCAATGTAACAACAAAATAAAACTATGTGGTAAGTTGATGTTCAGTTTCCAACACGCATACATACAAGGGTGCTGCTAAGGAAGCACAGCTGAAGACCCCATCGGTTATCGTCGCCCTTGTTTATATATTTGCAAAAAGTTATAATAAAGTAATGTAATGTAGGCATTTATACCTCAAACTTGGCTAAGTACAATTTTTTTCAAATGTCTCGTAAGCCTAGATTATTAGGAACTGGCATTTGCATCACACTCAGGCTCTGCCTACCCGTAATGGATGTGCAGTGGTTTACTTTACGCATGAGTCTATATCCCATCTTGCTCAATGAATATGTTGCTTGATTTATGACCTCCATGGCATAGTGGTTATTATGCCAGTCCGCCACTCCAGAGGTTCTGGGTTCAATCCCCAGCCTGGGCACGTTGAAAACGGCCTATTTTAAATTGTCCTGGGTCTTGAGTGTTTATCTAGGTAGTATTAATTATACAATATAGTATTGTTGAGTCAGTATCCCACAACACAACACAAATTTAAACTTACTTTGGGGCTAGTTCAATCAGTGTGATTTGTGTTTCTATATTTATTTATTTTAATAATCAAGCATCATACTTTAAAAGTATAGTAAGTATGCTAGTAAGTATTTATAAGTATAGTAAGTATGCAAGGGCTATGTCTACTGGGCAGAGCCGATTGACTAAGCTGAAGACGGAGGGCGGAAACGTTGTGTCGACGGGGGAGGGGGTTCTGGGAGAGATCGAGAGGTTCTATGGGCAGTTATATACATCCGTTGCAAAACCTAACATAAATACGGCAAAAGATCCAAGAGCCAAGTTAACCCGACACCATACCGAAGATATCCCGGACATCAGTCTGTACGAGATTAGGATGGCTCTCAAACAGCTTAAAAACAACAAGGCGCCGGGCGAGGACGGAATCACAGCAGAGCTTTTGAAAGCGGGCGGAACGCCGGTACTGAAAGTCCTTCAAAGGCTCTTTAATTCCGTTCTACTCGAGGGAGTGACGCCAGAGGCGTGGAACGGGGGTGTGGTGGTTCTGTTCTTCAAAAAGGGTGACAACACTCTCTTGAAGAACTATAGGCCCATCACACTTCTGAGTCATGTCTATAAGTTGTTTTCGAGAGTCATCACGAACCGTCTCGCTAACAGATTTGATGCCTTCCAACCTCCCGAACAAGCCGGGTTCCGAAAAGGCTATAGTACCATGGACCACATCCATACGCTGCGGCAGGTTATAGAGAAGACGAGGGAGTATAACCAGCCGTTATGCTTGGGGTTCGTGGACTATGAGAAAGCCTTCGATTCGATCGAAACATGGGCCGTGCATGGCTCTGAAACGTGGTCCCTTACTATGGGTCTCATAAGAAGGCTCAAGGTCGCTCAGCAGGCTATGGAGAGGGCTATGCTAGGTGTTTCTTTACGTGATCGAATCAGAAATGAGGAGATTCGTAGAAGAACTAAGGTCACAGACATAGCCCAGCGGCTTAGCTCATTGAAGTGGCAGTGGGCGGGGCACATAGCGCGAAGAACCGAGGGCCGATGGGGCAGAAAGGTTCTCGAATGGCGACCACGTACCGGCAGGCGCAGCGTAGGACACCCACCTGCTAGGTGGTCAGACGACCTGAGCAAGGTTGCAGGAAAACGCTGGATGCAGGCTGCTTCCGATCGGTCGTTTTGGAAATCCTTGGGGGAGGCCTATGTCCAGCAGTGGACTTCCTATGGCTGATATGATGATACTTTAAAAGTCGACTTACTTGTTTGACCTTGTTGCCCACATCCAATTGGTTGGTTTCATCTAGAACTTCATCTAATGTGAGCGGATGGTCATCCCCATCTTGGTGCCTTGTTCTCATGTGCCTGACTATTCTGGCCAAGACTCCGAAGCGGTATGATGAACTGCCAGCCATTGTTTTGTAGCTGAAAGAACAAAGTACTGCTTTAAAGACAAAGGAGTGACTAGTGATACATATAATAAGGCGAAGACTACAAGTCACTATGTGCACTAGTGTATCAGTTTCTGATATTTGACAAATAACGGTTTATTTGGATGTGCAATCCATTACCGTCAAAAACCATGTCACATAACTTAAAATTTATACTATATGATATGTATGTTATGGCTAAATATGGGTGTGACCATAAACTTAACATTAGCCGGCTAAACTTAGGTCATATTTCAAGCTTTTCTGAAATCTCTCCAGGTTAATGTTAGTTTATTCTATCTCTACCCGTCTAAACTTAAAGAGTAACTGCAGCTCCTTGGCTAAAACTGTAGAAGTGAATAAAAAAGGCATGAAATGAATTTACTTTTATCATGAAATTTTTTAATAAAAAAAACAATCAGCCCCATTACGATACATACTTAAAACAGGTCACATGTACTCAACAAGTGACAATATCAATTGTTAAAGACTGAATTCTTGATGCTGTTCTTGCCTATTAACAAAAAGAAATTGGTTGTCTGTAAAGTCGGTTTAGGTACGGGAAAACGTCAAACATTCTCTCTCTCGTTCGTGCCGCACTCTCGTTTGCGGAACGCGACAATGACGTCATCTTTTTCGTGCATGCAGCCCGTAGTATCGAGTTATTAGACGTTGTCACGTTAAAAACAAAATAAATTTGAGGGTCTTACTTTGAGGCATCCAGTTTAGGACCCGCACTAGACGAGCTGCTGGATTTTGACTTCTTTTTACTGTCATCTTTAGAATGTGAATCATCTTTTGACTTCTTCTTTTCAACACTGAAAAATATACAGAAATATAAAAGTTATTGAACCTGCAATGGCATTGAGTTTTGGATCCTACAATTCAAGGATATTTGCAGCTGATTTTGACTTTACTGGAAGATAAATTAGAATAACATAGTACCATTCATTTCAATAAACAAGAACTTATTCTCTCAAATCAGCCATACCATACTATTAAAAGCTAGAAAGCACCTTAAGACAAGTACCCCTGCCACAAAATACGAGACAAGTGTTGTAATTTTTTCATGACAGCTTAACAATAATTGAGTATTAGGTACTGACTATATATAGTTTTTTTTTATACCTATTGATTGTGACAGCAACTTCTTATCCAGTGGATTAACACTTATCATACCAGAAAATAAAGCAAGCATATTATAAACAAATTGTATTCTAATGGGCATGGAAATTATCTTCAAAGAACCTTTGTGTGAAAAAGATTGAAATGTGAAATTTTATTGCTTTCAATAGTACCTTAGTGTAAACAAGATTGAAATGTAAAATTTTATTGGTTTCAATAAATAAAACTTGTTTATTAGTTTATGTATTTCGTCAAAATCGCGAAACATGAGGTGCATATAAGTGGGAGTGAGAAAGTAGGTAACGGGCAACCATCACGCCAAGGCGACTTAGGCGACGAAGAGAACTAGTAAGCAAACAATAGTCAAGGATGTAACGCACCTTGGAGTCGCTAGTGCCTTTTTCTTAAAAGCCTCCCGTTCCCGTAGTAGAGCTGGATCCATTTTGGTTCTTTATACCTACCAACCGTCTAGAACTGTAAGTTTTATAATTAATCACTTATAACTGATTACCAACTTGTACCTATTTATCTATTTTAACAATTTAATTCAACTTTTACAACCTAGTTCAATGAATAAATCAAATATTTTTTTGTCAACATGCATGACAACTTAACATAACAAATTATTTTGACAACGTAATATTGACAAGTGACAATTATTTGCCAGTGACAGTTGTTTTACTTTTAAAATTAGCTATATTAATAGAAGTATAGAGCCATGGTTTTGTGTATTTTTAGCCAACAGCTGAAGGAAAGTAATGTGATGTGATTTGATTCAAGGTAGCCTACCTAAACAGCTTACACAGCTGTGAGGCGAGTGTCTTACAATACGAATCCCTAGGCATGGCATCTTATTGGCATCGCAAACTGTGAATACGAATAAGACTAAAAATACAAGTAATGTCATTCATTACGCACATATTCTAAATCGTGCGGTAAATTATCCCTACCCTACGTCCCTTATTGGTACTACTACGTATTAGAACCTAAATACCTACCTGGAAGTTTTAGCGGGAAGTGAAGGGGTTCGGTTAGGGTTTTCTTTAAATTATTTTGCAAATTGATTTTAGTGGACTTTATAATATGAAATTGGTGTTGTTTGGTGTTATAAATGCTCATGCTCATGAACAATATGTAAAATAGTTAAAGTGGACAGTCAAAGTACGGCTGTAGTTATATTTGTTTCGCGGACTGTGTGGGCGTCTTCGAGCGTCGTCCGCCACTCAGTCGGCTATAAAAACCAGTGGACTCGTATAGATTTGTCACCAGAAGCTCCCTGAAAGCAATCAAAGGCCTACACCAACCTTTGATTGTAACTTGTTAGGAAAAAAGAATTTTCCACGTTTTATTAACTTGTTCCTGGCTAAATACGCAGTAGCGTTAAGGTGAAGAGGTAAGCAAATGGCCTTGAAGTGTGAAATAAATTGTTAACTCGTAAATATAGTGATATATATATACATATTTCCATATTGCTCTTCGTCATGCACTAGATAGCCCTTTATATTATTTTATGAACCACCGTTGAAAGTATTTACATTAGTCCGTCTAGCTTTAAAACTTGCCTCCGCCAAAAGTGGCCACGGCAAGTTTTAAAGCTAGACGGATCACCAATAATAGTTTCAACGGCAGTTCATAAAATAATTTAAAAGGATATCTAGTGCACGACGAAGAGCAATATGGAAATTATTACCATATTTACGAGTTAACAATTTATTTCACACTTCAAGGCCATTTGCTTACCTCTTCACCTTAAGCCATTAATTAAAAAAAAAAAAATACCTACCTACTAAATAACTTAAGAATCCCCTTACCCTAGACCGTCCCATACAAACGTAGTCTACGTTTTATTTTGAAACGACATGTCAGATTTCGGTAAAAAATTTTAACTTTAGAGAAATTGCATATATAGGGTTATAATTGGTTGTCACGGTCAAAATGTGAAATCTGGCATGTCGTTTCAAAATAAAACGTAGACTACGTTTGTATGGTAAACTCGGTTATAATTGGTTTTCATAGTCAAAATATGAACTTGAAAGAAAATATAAGGGTGTTAAAGCTTTTCATACTAATGGTCAAATTCAATTCAATTCAAAATTTCTTTATTATCATAGGATATTTATAATATCTCTTAATAATAGTCACTTTGTTTTGTTTTGCACAAATGTTGACGTCAAATCGTTACTTAAAGCTAAGTTTACGCCGCTTCCTAGGCGCAAGTGCAGAAGAAGCGGCAACAAACTGCACTGCACGTTTTCTCCAAAGACGTCAACTAACAAACTAAAAACTTAAAATTAGTTATATAGATGGACAGAGATTACATTGTTTATTATGTCATAATTAAATTGAATTATAAGAATTACGAAATTTAAAATAATGTCAATTTGTAAATTTAGTATGTACCAATGTACCTAAATTATGACATGTCTAAGTATACAAACCTTTAAGAGGGACCCGCGCCAAGCTCAAGCCAGACCTTTTTGTCTTTAAGATAGTCATCGGTCCTATAATAAGCCTTCTCACAAAGTACTTTCTTTACATAAGCTTTGAATTTTCTGTCTGGCATATCAAGGACCGATTCTGGAAATTTATTATAAAAAAGTATACACTTCCCCATAAAAGACTTACTGACTGTATTCAGCCTGTAATACGGGCTAGCTAAGTCATTCTTATTACGTAAATTTCTATCTGTAAAATCCCTTACTTTATTGAACATGGAAATATTTTTCCTTACATACATTATATTTTCAAATATGAATTGTGATGCAAAAGTAAGTATACCTATTTCCTTGAATAATTCCCTCAGTGAGTCTCTCGATCCTAAACCGTAAATGGCACAAATTGCTCTATTTTGTAAAAGAAAAATAGTCTGAATGTCGGCTGCACTCCCCCATAGAAGTATCCCGTAAGACATTAGACTGTGAAAGTAACTAAAATACACTTGTCTAGCAGTTGCTACATTTGTCAATTGTCTTATTCTCCTAACAGCGTAAGCCGCAGAGCTAAGCCTATTAGAAAGTTTAGTTATAATATGAGCGCCCCATTGAAGTTTCGAATCAATTGTGATTCCTAAAAAGGTAGTACTTTTAACCAGATCGAGTTTTTGACCATTAATTAGTATGTCAACGCAGGCTTGATTCACATTAGGAAGAGAGAATCGAATGCATTGGGTCTTGTTCGTATTTAACATGAGGTTATTGGCCGAAAACCAATCAGAAATTAAAGATAAGGTGCTGTTCACCGCGCTAGCATCACTGTTATGTCGATCTATTTTAAATATTAGCGAGGTGTCATCAGCAAACAGCACCATGTCAGCCTCTTTCTCAACCATGTAAGGCAAGTCATTGACATAAACTAAGAAAAGGAACGGTCCTAGAATTGAACCTTGGGGTACGCCCAAAAATGATATATTACACTATATTATCTTTCAAGTTCATATTTTGACTGTGAAAACCAATTATAACCCTAGATATATGCAATTTCTTTAAAGTTACAAACTTTTACCTAAATCTGACATGTCGTTTCAAAATAAAACGTAGACTACGTTTGTATGGGAAGCTCTGATTCTGTCTAGGGTAAGGCGACTCTTAAGTGCATATTTATTACTCCAGCCAGGCAGATTAATATTTATGGAATTCTGTTTTTACACACACGAGACAAATTCATAGCAACGCGTGTAAAAAAATCATGACTATACCTACGACGCGGCGACGGCGGATCGTTTATCTACAAGATCTAGCTCATCCAGCAAACGGTCAAAATTACCTCAGCTCAGCAGAATTTTAAATATGTACGGAGTTTTAAGAGGGATAAATTCCATTCAATCATGGAAATTTGTATGTACCTTACATCATGGAAAAATTATGATTCTGCTAATTCATTCGTTGATTTATCACAAATCACAACACAACTTTTTTGGCAAATAACTACGGGTTGACCAATTTTGCACTAAGGCGGATATTTACAGGCGTTATGGCTAGGGACAAAATAAGAACGCATACTGTATGTAAGAAGTCGTGTCGTGCGTGTCGCATATGGAAGTCCAGTATTTGGCTGAGGATCGGGAAACATGGAAAAATACTCCACCGACATGAACATAATTCATACATTGATAATGACTGTATGTATGTAACAGCCTCAACGGCTTGATGGATTTATGCATGGGATTTATGCTTGAGAGGTGTCGTTCGATGCGTAGAGTGGAGTGACACACTGGATATAAAAGTGAAAAAAAAAACATAATGGCGGATTTTGCCGCTACACTAAAACACTTCATTCATCATTATCTCGTTCTACTCTACGCTATAATAACGAGCGGGATGGCAAGTAGTTAAGATTCGGGAGCGGTTTAATTAAATTTAAATTATTTATTTATTTTGCAAACGTGAAAGATTTTATTTCAATCGTTTACAATATTTTAACTTAACTTAAGACAACAGAGTTTGATGTCGTGCCTATTCTTATCCATAACTAATGGCTGGTTGCACGCACAAGCAGGACCTATCGAAAATACTAACAAAAAATAAGGAATATAAAAACACGAGGGATTGAGTTATGGCTTGCACTTGTAACTAAAGACAAAAAATTAAAAGGTTTGAATAAGTAAGGTGATGACGGCGTGGCGTCTAACTGTAGGCATAAATTATATTATTTATTATTGTATTGGTTTGCTGATAAATAACCCCCCCTTAGATCGAAGTTATCGGAAAATCTCAGATCTGTGTTGAGAATTTCGATAAAATTATAATTAACTCTATAAATTGATATTACAATGATAAACATATTGAACTAACTAAATTCTTAATAATAAAGTTATTGCTAATTACAATCAAAGACGATCGCGTACATAAATGTATTTGATTTTAACGATACTTGCACATTTACACTTTTAACATTGATAACGAGTATTTAGGTTTTTCACATTGGTTTCATTAACAATTTGCACTTTTATTCCGTGACGATCACCTTTCGTAGATGCAACTTTACTGGAACGTGTCTCATTTTTTAGTAATATTGAAAACTTAATCTTTGAATTTGGGTTATTTTATTGTAGTACTCGTAGTTTACGATCCTCAATCAGATTCTTTGTGTAGTATCCTTGTTTCATTTATACTTAAAACAGCTGACAAGAACTTTTTTTTTTATACATTCATCTCATGAGCAATTTTTGTGTAGGCCTTTTGTCAATCAGGTGGTATTGTTTTTCATATTTCTTCTATGATTACGTAAGAAAAATTTGGGTACCTAAGTTAGTAATTATAAGAAAGGTTAGTGGATGGGTATTACAATTTTTAATTATTACAATAATATTAACAGGAAACGAAATTATTAAAATTAACAATACAGTTTATAACTAAACATGATAATTATACACGAGGAAAATATGGTTAGAGTTTCACATAGATATATTTATTATTATTATAAATTATTATTATGTAGATTTAGTTCGTATTTAATTTAAATAATTGTAGAGGTCTTGTTTCCCACTTATTCGCGACAACATTTTGCTCTGTTTTTTAGTTCGTGAATTTGTGTATCTTATTTCGTGATATTTTTTTACAGAGGTTAATGTATGAATATATCTCTATTTAGATATTCGGGTACTATATTTGGACAAACGTCTCCCCTTTCTGTACCCAACTATGTCGATCTTCGAATAAATCTCTCTCTCTTTCATCTTAGCGCGTCCTAAATTGAGCAAAGAGAAGAAGCAAAAAGCCAAGCCCAGGATTGGCTTGGCTTATTCTTCTACACTTACACACTACACTCCGTCTTCGGCATCTTTGACTGTGGATCTAATAAATATAGAATAGAAATACTTAAGTATCTGAGAGTTAATTTGAGAGTTAAGAGCGCGATACGTGGGCAAACTGGACTATCAGCAACAAAAAGAAATACTTGAACAAAACTCGTGCGAACGCAGCGAACGTAATGCTGCTCAAACTTCAAATACGTCAATAGATGGCATTACCGGAAAAAAATTGAATCCGAAAAAGAAAAATATCCTCATAATTGGGGACGAACACCTGAGGGGACTATCAGCTGAGATTATAAAATCTAGACATGGGAAATGGAATGATGTGTATAAACCGTATGCCACCATAATGCCGGGTGCTAGCAGTACAGAGATATTGAAATATTGTAGTCATATATCCGAACAAGTCTCAAGTGATGACATAATTATATTAGGAATAGGCAACAATGATAATGACATCCACAGATTACACTCTAATATATGTATTGCTGTAAATTATTTTAAGAATACTTCTGTTTTCATAGTTCCAATAGTTCGGAACTACTATTTAAATGAAAGGACACTGAGTTATTATTTAAAGTTATGGACTAAACATTTTGACAATTGTACATATTTTGACTTAAACGATTTTATGATTCATAGTAAAAGCTTAATTGAATGTATTTGTAATAAAATAAATTTACACATTGATTATATAGATTATAAAAAAGAATTTTTATCAATTGAAAAAATTAAAAAATGGATTAGGGAGTCTAAGCAATCTCTAAATATAAATAAAAAACTACCAAGGAAAGGTACTATCCCATTTTACTTTCCTAGAATTTGTCGCAAAAGTGAGATAGAAACAAAAGACAATTCTGAAGAAAAATTTTTTCGTACTGAACTTAAAGTTTGAAAAATTCTTGATTTTTAACCAAAACATAGGAGGTATCTCCAATAAACTAGACTTGTTGGAAATAGCTATTAAAGACTTAGAGAACATGGGCAGACAGGTTGATATAGTCTGTTTGTCTGAAACATTTATCTTACAAGGCTCGGAAGAAAATATAAATATTAGCAATTTTAAGCTAATATCATCTTTTTGTCGTAATGACAAAAAACGTGGTGGTACTTGTATTTTAGCGAAACCATATCTTGATGCCAGACCCTTAAAATTTATATCTGAGTTTGTTATAAAATTTTATTTTGAGTGCTGTGGTATAGAGATTTTAGGTATGGGTTTAATTATAATAAATATATACAGAATACCAAAACGCATAAAGGCCCTTGTAAATATTTTTCTGGACAATTTAGATAAACTGTTAGATCGTTTGACTAAAAAATATAAGAACAAAAAAATTGTTCTATGTGGCGATTGGAATATTGATATTTTAAAGAACGATATCTACGCCAAAAATCTATTACATATCCTGAATAACTACGGATTTGAGGCCCATATTAGATCACCGACTAGATTAGAATATTGCATTGACCAGATTGCAAGTAATATAAAAACAGCGGTTCCCGAAATTCTTGAATTGGACCTCTCAGACCATGAAACTGCGCAATTATTAACATTTAAAGTTAAAAAACAATCAAATTTTATGACTTGGTTTGAATACAAACATGACTACAGTGCCTGCAATATTCATAAGTTTCTTCAAGCTATGTCAAACATTTCTTTTTCCGATATCTTAGCATGTTCTGAGTTTACACCAGCCTTCAGGGAATTCTATGACATTCTACGTTTATTCCACGACTTATGTTTTCCCCTTATTAAAGTAAAAATAAATAACCGTTCAGGAAGAATAAGTTGGATTACTAAAGGTATTAAGGCCTCTTGTAGAACAAAACGTGGATTATATCAAAAATATAGGAAGGACGGGTTTAAAAATAAACAAATAATTAAAAATAAAATTAAAAAGTACAATAGTGTTCTCAAAAAATGTATAGCTAACGCACGTAAATTAAATAATAAAAACTACATAAAAAATAGCAAAAATAAGTGTAAAGCTTCTTGGAATATAATATCATCGACAATTTCTAATAACGTTCTCACTAATGACATAAGTAAAATTAAATTTGGTAATAATGTGTATTCAGACCCTAATGACATTTGCAATGAATTTAATAATTATTTTATAGAATTGAGGAATGGCAAGGGGCAAAGTGCAAATAATAATATTAAATATATGAAATATTTGACTAATAATAACCAAAATACAATTTTTCTTCGACCAGTCAATGACACAGAAATCTATAATACTATTATGTCGCTAAAAAACAGCAAATGTAGTGGCTATGATAATATACCGACCAAAATCCTTAAGCTATGTGCTCCATATATTTGTCATGTTTTGGCACATATAATTAATCTTTCTTTTAGTCAGGGTATATTTCCTGAAGAACTTAAGGTATGCATAGTAAAGCCACTATTTAAAAAGGGAGATAAAGACGATCCGAACAACTTTAGACCAATTACCTTACCTCCTGTGCTATCAAAAGTGTTTGAGAAGCCATTTCATACAAGACTAATGGAATTCCTGGATAAATATAATATACTGCACCCAAACCAATATGGCTTTCGAAAAGGCAGTTCTACTGTATTGGCTTGTTTTGAATTAGTCAAAACTATCACTGAAAGCATCAATAATAAGATCCCTGTGCCAATAATGTCATCATTTCTTGATATGAGCAAGGCATTCGACCTTGTCAATCAAAATATACTTTTAGATAAGCTTTACAATTATGGCATTAGAGGTCCAGCACTTGATTGGATAAAAAGTTATTTGGAAAATCGACCACAATGCACGGAAATAGTTAAGTTTAAAAAAACACAAAATATACCAATTAAAGAGAAGTTTAGATCCACATTCAGAAATTGCAATGTGGGTATTCCTCAAGGAAGTATACTTGGACCACTCCTATTTTTATTATATATTAATGACCTTCCTAATTCAACTGAACACAAAACCATAATGTTTGCTGACGACACTACTTTAATTATAAAATGTGACGATAAAGATAAATACGAAGGTGAAATAAACAATTCTCTACGCGATGTTGTCGATTGGATGGATGCAAATGATTTGCGTGTTAACTTAGACAAAACAAAATTCATCCAATTTTCATGTTACAATTCTAATCAGATGCCGATTACACTAAATTATAATAGAGACATAGTCGAAAAAGTAAACCACCACAAATTTTTGGGTATTGTTATAGATGAGCACTTGAACTGGAAGACACACATTGACCAGTTATGCAGTAAATTGAACCGCTTTGCTTTTGCACTAAGACGATTGAGGCAAACCGTCTCCGTGGAAGCTTCAATAACTGCATATCATGGACACGTGTCGTCTATACTTAGTTACGGTTTAGTTATATGGGGCAATTCGGTACACATGGAACAAGCCTTTATGGTACAAAAGAAATGTATTCGTGCTATTTGCAATGCATGGGTTGATGATAGTTGCATACCATTGTTCAAAAGACTAAACATATTACCATTGCCATGCCTTTACATTCGAGATATCTGCGTATTTGTAGAATCGCATCCGGAATTTTGGCAACAAAGAAGCGAAGTAATTTTGAGGGTAACTCGACCTAATATCATGAATAGAATATATCAGCCTAGATGCTACAAGGATATGTATAAAAAAAATTTTTTTAACATGTGTATTTACTTATTCAATTACTTACCAGCTAACATTAAATCATTAAAAGGAAGAGCGTTTAAAAAAGGACTGACAAAATGGTTACTAGAGCATTGCTTTTACTCTATATCGGAGTATATAGACTTCAGTAAGCGGAAAAAATAATATTGGAACTTAAAATTTATTGTGTTTTCAATTGTACCCATGTAAATCATATTTTAATAGATTATTAATTTGACTACCTACATATAATTTTGCATGCCTTAGTTTAGGTTGGATACATGATACTAATTATGCAATTCACATCTTATGTACTGTATTTGAGCAAATAAATTATTCTTATTCTTATTCTTATTCTTATTCTTATTCAAGCAACCATCAAACAGGTGGCTAAAACAGCTGACTAAGCTGCTTGGATTTAGTTTTTTTTAAGTAGGATCACAAGTAAGCACGACCATACATGCAAACAAGCAAGCAATTATAGTAAATGACATTAAAAATCTGATGTTTTAATTGAAATTCTTTAAATGTTGTACTTACAAAAACGATATTATAATGAGCTTAGGCTAATGATATTGTGTCTGAAAGAAATGAAGCGTACTGAATTTATGCCTACCAATTTATGATTTATGAATATGGACATATAACAGAATGAAAGAAATAATTTTCATTATATCAATACGAACAACTTTTGCCTTGGGATTGGGAACAACATTAGTATCTATGTATGGATAATGAAAAAGACCATTACTGTCATCTATACTTACTAATATTATAAAGCGGAAGAGTTTGTTTGTTTGTTTGTTTAAACGCGCTTATCTCAGGAACTAATGGTCCGATTTTAAAAATTCTTTTTTTGTTGGGTAGTCCATTTATAGAGGAAGGCTTTAGGCTATATAAAATTACGTTCCGACAACCACGCGAACGAAGTCGCGGGGACAGCTAGTATACCTATAAAATATGTCACATGTTTTATTAAGTCCACATTTACACATTTCAATGTTACGAACTTAGGTGCAAGTAAGAAAAAACAGAGCACCTAAATTCGTTACATCTGTTTTCCGAAATTCCTGCGTTTATTTTCGAAAATCCATTTCATTTTATAGGTTGATTAACTATTAAGTACCTCACGTAGATGGGAAATATACGAAAATAAATAAAATGCACCGAAATAAAAATTAAATAATATTGCTAGTGTCTATGCTCATTTCTCATAAAAATAAAAATTTAGGTAACATTCCAACGTATAATGCATAAAAGATATGACGAATTTCGATCACAAGAATTTTTTACATTTCCACTTAGTGATTCTTAATTTATATTTTCAATATCTTAATTAATGTAATTATACCAAAGCAATCAAAAATAACTAAAATTTTTCCTAATTCGGTAGTGTCACGAAGTAGCAAATAAACGATAAATAAAATTTCATACAAATTATTACACATAAATTTCTTATTACAACGAGAAAGAAGAGTAAATATTCTAAGTGATCTCCGAATCACTATCCGAATCTATCGAGTTTATCAACGGTGCAGATAAGGCTTGAAGAAAAGAAAAAACTTAGAATGCATCGTCTGACCCATCACTATTTTTATTCCTTTATTCACCTTCTCGCCCACCATTAGGTACGCTAAGGGTTGGGTGGGAGTTGGGTTGGGCTCAGAAGCTCACGGAACAGCACTTTCCTTTGCTGCAGTCTTTTGCTACAGGCTACAGCGAGAGAGAGAGAGTGACGGAACGCTTTAGCATGCCCGGTACTGAAGCGTTCCGTCGCTCTGTCTCGCTCTAGCAAATGACGCTTTTGAGCGACAGAAAAGGATAAAAAGTGCTGTTCCGTGCTGACAGATATGTCCCAAACCCTAAAAGTGGCCTTTTTCATTTTGCCTGGTAGGTATGTAGGCTGGTGCAAGATATTTCTAGAGAACACGTCTCGAAGGAAGAGCATCATGGGTATAATTTATGCACGCTGTTGGCGAAAGTACCTGCGGTGTCTATTGTTTTACGCACGACAAACTGTTTTTGATAATTTAATTTTTTCTTGCTCTTTTCTCTAGCACTTTTTCTCATACTAAGCGCATCGTACTTTGTGACAGTGCAGGATTTCGTGACTATTCTTTCAAATGTTAAAAATAAGATTTTAAATTAACTTATCAAAATTTTTAATACAAAATCTACACCATTTATGCCACCGAAAAAACCTACTCCCAAAATTTTGGTGACTATATTCAAAGCAGTGCAACGATCGGAATCCTCATACTGCCCCGAACGGGTGTGTAGTACGGGCGCGTTAATAGGGTATATTCATGTTTTTTTTTTTAAATGATTCTTTAAGTTATTATATAACCGGAAAAAAATTCACAGAATATTATTAAATAAGCTTAAATAAAATAATTAAAACTACTATCTTTTCGGACGACTTAAACGCGGTGCCATTTTGCGCTTTTATTCTATGACGTCACCGCACACTGTCAATGTAAGTGTCAATGGAAAAAGAAAAACAAAAATAGTAGTACCATATTTTGGTTATAATTAATTGATTGACTTGTCTCATAAGTATAAAACTGAGAAAAATAGAAATTTATCAAATATATATAAATTATTTACCTCACGGCTTTTAATCCTCTGAGTTCAAAGGATGTAAAATTGGAATTACTTGCGAAGTACGAAGTCATCATAAACACATCAATTTTAGGCAGATTATCAGTGGTATCTGCCACAGCAAAACCGCTTTCAATCATTTTAGCAAGTCTTTTTTCACCAGGGGTCAGACTTTCAGCTAATAATTCTCAAAGAACACTAATAATTTAGCAAAACAATGAAAATAACCTCCAAAAATCATACAAATTACAAATAACTTATTGACAGTGACAGATTCTCCTTCTTTCTAATTTGTGGTTGACAGTACAGACTATTTAGAAAATTCAGTTTGACAGTGTTTGGTGTCGTCACGTTTCGTTCCTCCAATAGTGTTGCGTTTTGGAAATATGCGAGGGAATTTGAAATTTACAACTTTTAAATCATTAATTTCTCAATGGAAACATGATAATTTGAAAAAATATATATATGGGTATTTTTCTTTAGCAATAAAGTTTACACATAATTTTTTTTGTTCGTTTCTGAATCACATGCATATTGTCTATTGGAACCGTAAGGGTGGCCGGCGAACTTTATAAGGCTCTCACGAGTAAACGGTAAGTCCATTTGAATAAAATTTTCTACCATGCATTCTAAGTTTCTTATCAATTAAATTTGAATAGAAAAGAGATACATGCAAGCAAGGAATTCGTCAAAAACTAACTTATCTGACTCACGGAGTAAGAGTAATTTTATTTATCGTTTATTTGCTACTTCGTGACACTACCGAATTAGGAAAAATTTTGGTTATTTCTGATTGCTTTGGAATAATTACATTAATTAAGATATTGAAAATATAAATTAAGAATCAGTAAGTGGAAATATCAAAAATTCTTGTGATCGAAATTCGTCATATCTTTTATGCATTAGAATTCCCGTAATTCAAGTTGGAATGTTACCTAAATTTTTATTTTTATGAGAAATGAGCATAGACACTAGCAATATTATTTAATTTTTTATTCAGTGCATTTTATTTATTTTCGTATATTTCCCATCTACGTGAGGTACTTAGTAATTATTAACCTATAAAATAAAATGGATTTTCGAAAATAAACGCAGGAATTTCGGAAAACAGATGTAACGAATTTAGGTGCTCTGTTTTTTCTTACTTGCACCTAAGTTCGTAACATTGAAATGTGTAAATGTGGACTTAATAAAACATGTGACATATTTTATAGGTATACTAGCTGTCCCCGCGACTTCGTTCGCGTGGTTGTCGGAACGTAATTTTATATAGCCTAAAGCCTTCCTCTATAAATGGACTACCCAACAAAAAAAGAATTTTTAAAATCGGACCATTAGTTCCTGAGATAAGCGCGTTTAAACAAACAAACAAACAAACTCTTCCGCTTTATAATATTAGTAAGTATAGATGACAGTAATGGTCTTTTTCATTATCCATACATAGATACTAATGTTGTTCCCAATCCCAAGGCAAAAGTTGTTCGTATTGATATAATGAAAATTATTTGTTATACCTATTCTGTTATATGTCCATATTCATAAATCATAAATTGGTAGGCATAAATTCAGTACGCTTAATTTCTTTCAGACATAATATCATTAGCCTAAGCTCATTATAATATCTTTTTGTAAGTACAACATTTTTAAGAATTTCAATTAAAACATCAGATTTTTAATGTCACTTACTATAATTGCTTGCTTGTTTGCATGTATGGTCGTGCTTACTTGTGATCCCACTTAAAAAAACTAAATCCAAGCAGCTTAGTCAGCTGTTTTAGCCACCTGTTTGATGGTTGTTTGCTACGTATCGCGCTCTTAACTCTCAAATAGGTACTTAAGTATTTCTATTCTATATTTATTCGATCCACAGTCAAGGATGCCGAAGACGGAGTGTAGTGTGTAAGTGTAGAAGAATAAACCAAGCCTTGCTTCTTCTCTTTGCTCAATTTGAACGCGCTAAGATGAAAGAGAGAGAGATTTATTCGAAGATCGACATAGTTGGGTACAGAAAGGGGAGACGTTTGTCCAAATATAGTACCCGAATATCTAAATAGAGATATATTCATACATTAACCTCTGTAAAAAAATATCACGAAATAAGATATACAAATTCAAGAACTAAAAAACAGAGCAAAATTTGTCGCGAATAAGTGGGAAACAAGACCTCTACAATTATTTAAATTAAATACGAACTAAATCTACATAATAATAATTTATAATAATAATAAATATATTTTTATTTTTATTAAGGCAATGTCAACAGACAAATAAAAATATCTTTCAAATTAATATCTTGAACAGATTAAAAAAAAATATATATCTTAACCCCCTCTGGGTGTTGCAATTGTCCATGGGCAGCGGTGATCACTTACCATCAGGTGACCCGCTTGCTCGTTTGCCATCCTATAACATGAAAAAAAATCAAAGTCACAACTTCCTTAGACTCACGAAGAACGATGAACTTACCTTACTTCCATTATCATTTTGATACGCGGGGATAGACTGCAGTCGCTCTGTGTAAAAACCAGTAACCTCGTCAAATCACCTAGGCACCTAGGGTTAGGTAGAGCCCGGGGCTTTGAAGCGTTACCGCTGAGGATGCAACCGGCAATACGCTCGGATGATGATTCAACATTCAGTTGAAGATTTGGTTTTACGTGAACACAACCCATGGGAAAGTTATGACTTGAAGCAAAAACATAGCTTATGTAGGTGTCATTCGGCCTTCGAATATGGGAATAATATTTTTATCCCTTTTAACTCACATATAAAGTTTGTGTTGCTTCCAGCCTATGGAATAGGATCACTCCTTTTTGAACTGAAAACTTCTTTAACCCTTTCACCGCGAGACTTTATATCAGTTGTCGTGCTCCTAGCGCGAGGAATTGGGAATATCCATAGTTTTGGTCGGATAAATCCGACGCTCGCGAAATGGGCAGAAAATGTTTGTCGGATTAATCTGACGTTCGCGGTGCGCGTTGGGCATTTTTTGAGAAGGGAAAAATCCATTGAACTCGCGACCCTGTTACTGTTACCGTAACTGACACCACCTTGTTCAAGTTTTCACTGCTATCGGCACTCTCGGAGCCGGAGAGCCACTGTTTATTTTTTCCTTGTATGTTGTAAAAGGCGACTAAGGAATGAACAGAAACATAGAGTTGAGGTCGAGCAGATGGCCGGTCGTAAAAGCACCCGTCAAATCATTTTGATAGAGGATGTTGACTAATCCACGGAGAAGTAAAAGCTGGAAAGTTGACGCTGGCCTTCAAAGCAGCACAGAGGAACGCATACAGATGGGGAGGGGGAATTTTCATTCATATTATCATACCTAGTTCACTTCAGTTATTATTGTAATTAACGTCATTGCCAATGTTTTGTACCTCCTCTATTCTAAGAACTGGTCATTCATAACAATTCAGGATTTTCCTGATTTTCTGGTTTGCTAGCATCTTGCATGCGGACAACTGCAAAAATATTTTACAACAGACGCATACTTTGATGCTGTACTATGCGATGGTATCAACGCCTGATGTACCGCATATATATGATATAAATACTAAGTGTTTTCTTCTTTAAAAAAATACAATAAAAGCTTTGCGGGAAACTGGTTTACAAATACAAACGCGTGTGCCTGCGCCAGCGCAACAAATTGTGAGCTCAACGCAATACAGCTAAATACCTATATTGTCATTGTATTGCTCTGTGCTCTGCTCTGACCAGTCGCATGGACGTCAGGTATGTTACAACACGCATTTTATTCGGTACAAAATTAATTTCACTGTGTGCAAATGGGTTCTGGTTCTTTACTGTGGCGAAACTTCGACAGTCTGTCAGACTGCTTTGCTCTGCTTTGTGTATCTAAGTATTTTTATGAATAGTAAGTTTGTTAGGATTTGCCGTGATAGGTATACGTGGACTTTATTGAAAATGTAATGTTTAGTTTAAAATCGGTAATATAATCGAATACCAAATCAGTGATGCCTTTATACATCGTGTTAATGAAAGAACGCAAAACCTTTCAGACGGTACCTCGGCCCATGTAACTGAAAAATTTTTGTTCAACAACTTTCACGAAAATAAAAAAATATTTGAGTTTTCATACAAACTAATTAGCTGATCGAGTCAATTTGTATGAAAAACCGATTTTCTTTTGATTTCGTGAAATTTGAACAAAAGTTGTTTAGCTACATGGGCTGAGGGTTTGCGTTCTTTCATTAACAGATGTATATAAATCAAATTAAGTACTATTATGTTTTTTTTACTGCTTATTTTATTATTATACTAGTAAACTTGAGGCATTAAGTACAGGTAGTCGTTTATCAGTTTTGTCACAGTATTTAGTAAACATTTTAATTTATTAGTAAAATAATTTTACCAAGTTCTACTCACTGTTTAATGTAATACAAAATAGATAGAATAATATTTATTTGAATGATTTATAACCTGCATGTAGGTGTTCAAATATTAACAATATGTATTATAATGAAACACTTATATTACACTCACATTACATAATGAATTATATTAAAAATATATTTTTTTTGCCAATTAAAGTTAATTTGTTAATTTTAATAACTAAACTACTTATCTAAATGTAAATTAAATGCCATAAAAAAATTGTCTAATAAATAAATTCAATGTTTTCTGTCCATATATGTATTTTATATATATATACTACTATAAAATATTTTTTCATTTAACCATTCCGTCAATGTTTTTTGCAATTCTTACTTACTAAGCAATTTTATCATATTTGGTAGTTTGTTGAATATTTGTATGCGCATGTGGTACCTACGCATTTTTTTTTAATAAATATATTTGCATCCTCGGGGTTAGTGTAATTACTACTGGTATTTATTCTGTGGTGTAATCTACAAATATAATTTGATATTAACTGTCTCCTGGAACCTTGAGAAAACAATAGAAAGTAATACGGATGTTCTTTTTCAAAACAACATAATTGTCTAACTAATGTAACATGGTAGAGGTAATACGTATATGTTGAGATGAACACAAAGACTTTATTTATGAGACATACATTGGTAATACTAAATAGACGTGGATTTGGATAATATTTTAGTATTACTCTGTCTTTTACTTACAAATATGAAATTAGAATATTACATTTTTAGGGTTCTGTAGTAAACAAGGAACCCTTATAGTTTCTCCATGTCTGTCTGTCCGTCTGTCCGCGTTTTTACTTACAGACTATTAGTACTAGAAAGCTGTATTTGGCATGGGTATATAATATTGACCACGTCTACAAAGTGGTAAAATATTGATTTTTTTTAAATTAGCTCCCATGACATGTAAAGAGGGAATCATTTTTTTTCTCGACAAATGATACTGAAATATTATCAATATATATATATATATATATAGTTAAGCTATATATATATATATATATATAACTTAAATATAAGTTTTTACACAAAATGATATTTAAGTTATTAAATAACCGATTAGTAATAAAAACCCATTTTACGTAATTTTCGACTAATTTTCAAAAATGCATATTACTCGGTAACTAAAATCTTCAAAGTGGTCCCTTTTCCCAGACACAGTTACATAGATTATGTAACTACATTCAAAGGTAACTATAAGAGTGAAGTAGGGTTGAATAATTTAAAAGTTATAGTCGACCAAAAAATTTTATCTACTCGAAAAAGGAAAAATCCCTACAAATTAAATAGAAAATTAGTTAGACAGTTTTTAGTTACGTAAAACAAGTACTGACTACGGAACCCTATACTGCGCGTGGCTCGAATTCGACACGCACTTAACTGGTTTTTAAAGTGACACATCAATTTATCTAACAAAAATTTATCAAAGTAATCAAAATCAATAAGTTATCAAAGTTATGTAATGGCAAAAAATAACTAATCGAGTCAAAAAGCACCTAACAAATTATTAATAAAAGTCCCTAATAACAGTAATAACATACCTAATTGATTAACAAGAAAGAATGTATAAGTAAGCTTTAAAATGAAATGTACTTATGTAACATGAAATAAATAAATATATACGTCAAAACTTCATTAAAACAACATCTTATTTCGATAACAGATATTCTAGATATTTCGTTCCGCCAAAAGGAAAAAAATGTATAAGTAGATTTTGATAGGACTCACCAAGTGAGATAATACTTACTTATAAAACAAACAATACATCTAATAGACAACGTAAGCTTTATATCAAGTTAAGATATTTAAGCCCTACTTCATTTTTTATTTAGGTTAGATATGTCAAGATAAATATTCAGATAGCGATCGTTTATAATCCCAACTATATTATATTTTATTATTATTATTATTTTGTTCCTTTATATTTTTTCCCTCTTTTATTTGAAAAGAGGTAGAGATTTACACGGGCCATAGCCAATTGCTATTTTAAATTTTTGGAGTAGTTTTTCTAGCGTTAGTTAATATTGAATCTACTGCAAGAATTTTCGTGTGATATGGCAAGTATTTAAGATAACAGCCTTCTGAAGTATGTGAATAATTTGTGAGGGGATGTCTAGTAACTGTTAACTGGTATGGATAGTTTTTGGTATGGCAGCCGTTGTGGATATGAAAATCGGTATTATTTTAACAGTCCTGACTCGCCACTGTGTCTGTATTTCTACGGCTAGATCTTTATACTTAGTCATCTTTTCAGTGTGTGTAGTTTGTAGATTGTGCGTGTTGGGGATCGCTATGTCTATGAGGTATACGATGCTGTTGTGTTTATCGTGTATCGTAATATCTGGTCTGTTAAAGTGTACTGTCCTGTCTGTGATAATTGTCCGGTCCCAATATATTTTTAGTCATATTCTAATATTTTATCCGGGATGTATTTATAGTATGGTGTGGTTTGATGTATGAGTAAGTGTTTGGATGCTATGTGTTGATGTATAATTGCTGCTACTTGGTCGTGTCTATGCTTATAATCATTTTGAACAAAAGTCTTACAGGCTCCAGTAATGTGTTGGATTGTCTCACTAGCACTACTGCAATGTCGACATAAATCTGTAGGTAGGTTAATCACCTGGTCCTGTATGGCAATCAAAAATGCCTCAGATTATTATTAATATTATATTATATTGTCCCATCTCATCCCATCCCATCCCATATTCCCATTTATATATATTATATTTTATATTATTATTATTTCGAGCTCTTTTTTATTTTTACTCTCTTTAATTTTAAAGAGATATTGGTCGCACGGGTCAAAGCAAAGTGCTAATAAAATTTTGATTTAAAGCGCCTATTCTGAAATTATAAAGAGGAGGGCGCAATAGCCAAATCATTTAAAGTGTTCCGGCTATTTCTTCTCCATTTTGCAAGGTCTTTGGCATCCTTGGGTGATCATTGACATGCATGTTATATTTGGAGAAGAAGAAGCGGGAAATCGCACCCCGGGCTCCGAAGCAGCACAGCTGAGGTTGCAACCGGGAACGCGCTTAGACGAAGAAGAAAAAATCAGCGTGTAGAGTAATTATTTGGATGTACAAAAGAAATAAAAACAAGCATTTCACACCAAAATTACGACACACACTTTTGGTAAAAAGTAAAAAAGAACAGGGTAGTAAAAGTTACAACCTACATAAAGCGACTAGTCAAGTAAATGGTCAACAATAGTCTGTGCTAAAGTGTACAATAGGTAGGTATTGATATTTTCGTTAATTTTTTTGTTTTTTTTTCAGTTTACAATGTGGTCTCTAAAAATTGCTGTATTATTTCTACATATAACTCTATATCAATGGTAAGTAAACTCTGGTACAAAGTAATGACTACATCTACTAGGTTGTCGGATGACCTGAGTTACGTTGTTAGAAAACGCTGCATGCAGGACGCTTCCAAAGTTTTTAAAATCCTTGGGGAGGTTTATGTCCAGCAGTGGACTTTCTGCGGCTGATATGATCATCCGAGCGTATTCCCGGTTGCATCGTCAGCGGTTACGCTTCAGAGCCTGGGGTCCGCTCCCTAACCTAGGCGATTTGACGAGGTTACTGGTTTTTACACAGAGCGACTGCCGTCTGACATCCGCAACCCAAAGGGTAGACCAGAACCAATCCTAGGATAGGTACAAACGCTAGATGGCGTTTGGGACCAACGGCTTCACGTGCTTTCCAAAGCACGGAATCATCTTTCTTTTTGGATAATCAGGTGATTCAAGCCTGCAATATCCTAAACAGACTGGAAACCACTTTTCACAAAGTATGCTTCCCAGTGGGATTTGAACCCATGACCTACGGATCACAAGGCAAACGCCTTGACCACTGGACCGCGGAGGCAGTCGCGGCTGATGTGATGGTAATGATAAAAAATAAAAAGGATTTCATTTATGATATCCATGTAAGTAATGAACTTTTTTTTTATTAAATCATAATTTATAGATATTTTTTCCTAGTATAGTTTTTAAAGATATAGATCACCTACAGAGCTTGAAGAGCTCGCCATATTGCGAAAAGTCTATGTTCGCTACAAAAGACACCTTTCCTCTGAGATATAGCAGACCGACATACTTATTATAAGAAATATTTAAACATAATATAAGGTCACGCAAGTTTACGCTCTCTAATCGATTGAATAGCACCGCTTTCTCATGATAGGTCTTTGTCTATGTAAATAGTTCGTCTTAAACCGTGAACTCGCGACTCTTTATAAGTAAAATTAACTCCTTGACTGATTTGGCTTGGCTCATATTCGCACTTAAAAACTTTATGGGCCTCATCAACTCGCTTCAAAGATACAAGAGTAATCTTCGAACATACATACAAACGCCGAATTAATGTTGCTGTGACTTTCATTCATCTGTGTGATCATTTAGAAGTTAGTTGGTATTAACATGGTATTCATCATCATCAGGTCTTTTTAGGGTTCCACAAACCGTTCCGTACCCAAAGGGTGCAAACGGGACCTTATTACTGAGACTCCGCTGTCTGTCCGTCTGTCACAGGGCTCTATCTCTTGAACTGTAATAGCTAGAAACTTGAAATTTTCACCGATTATGTATTACTGTGGCCGCTATAACAACAAATACTGAAAATAAAAAAAAGCTAAAAATTAAAGGGGGTCGTCATACAAAAAACGTGTTTTTTTTAGCGTTTTAAAACATTGTACGGAGGTACGGAACCCTTCATGCACGAGTCCTTCTCGCACTTGCCCGTTTATTTAGTCTCCACTGCAGCAGCACGACCCTCTCTGTACTACCAGAGCCATACTTGGCCAGAGCGGCCAGAGGATTTGGCCTACACTCTCCACGCTGGCCAGACGTGTTTCCTAACGCGTCGCCTTCTACGACATCCACGGGAAGACTTGGAGTGGTCCTATTCTACTCTGCCGGAAACCGCACGGCTAACATTAACATGGTATTAACTTATACTTATTTATATTTTAGTGCGTATAGTGACGAGCAGTCCACTGATACTGTATGGCGATGGACATGCGATAATTTGAAATGTACGAAGACCCGCACAGACCCGAAAAGCACAGAGCCTGCACTCAGTTTGGAGGCCTGTAAAATGTTCTGCAATGAATATGGTAAGTGGACCTATTCATCATCATCATCATCCGAGCTACATCATCAGGTTGCATACTCAGCTGTAACGCTTCAGAGCCTGGGGTCCGTTCCGCAAGTGTAAGTAGGTACACTTAGATTTTCAATGAAGTTTAATTTTTTTAATCATAGAAAGTATGTAAAGTTAAAGAATGTAATTAAAGTAGTCAGGTAGGTACCTACTTACATTTAAAAAAAAAACATAAGTCGAATTGATAACCCATAAGTACATACTTATATAACGCCTAACAAAATATACTAAAACTATTTTAGGGGTGATTTCAGCCCATGATACTGAACAGCTTTCCCCAAGGAACATATATCGAAATATAAAATATATTTGTTTTTGCTTTCCATAGAAACTCGAATCAGCTGATCGGTCAACTTGTAGGGCAGGCCAAAAATTATTTTTCATATTTTAATATGTGTTCCTCGAGTTCTCTATATATTTTGTAAGATCCTGTATACTTAGATAATACATATCGCTAATAGAGAGTATGCATGCATTTTTTTAATATTTTTAATCGATAGTCCTCGTCAAGAAATAGCCGCAAAAAAATTGGTTGCCTGTAAAGTCGGTATACGGGCGAAAGTTTTACGTGACAACGACTTCACTCCACTTCACTCCAAACTTGACTTCCACTCGGGCATGGTTAGCCCGCCTAAGAGCGAGAGAGACAGACATAAAAAGTGAAAGGCACGCGTGCCTCTCACTCGCTCTCATTGTGAGCGCATAACGTGAGCGGAGCGTTGAGTGGGAGAGAGACGCAAGGCATTCGGCGGGCCTCTCTCTCGTTCGGTGACTCATCGTAACGTTACCGAGCGTTACACTTTTTCATAAGTGACTCCCAGCCGCAACCTAATTTAAGACGTTGTCACGTCAAAATAAATCAGTTCCGAAAAACATGTATATGGTGTAGAAAATAAATATTAAAAATAGCAAGTAGATTATAACAACTAAAACACGCCATTTTAAAATATGACGTCAACGTCTGCAATATCCGCTAGAGACAGAAGCTGTCAACGCATGTTTTTCTTTTTTGGGTACTTTTGATATTATCAGCCAGTGATGTTTGTTGCACCTCTATATAAAAGTACATACATTTCGAATGTCATCGATAGTCAAACTACATGGACGGACAGTCCTACCGAACGCACCCGAACTTATCATTTCCCTTTTGTGAACTTTGTCGTCATTTCCCTTTTTCTTTGTCAAAAGTTTCCGCGCAATATTTGCATATTTTCAATAATTTATTTCTAATCCAAATAAGAGTCAATAAGAAAAATAATTAACTAGGCGTGGTAATGTATTAATAGAAATGGTAAAATAAAAATATAAGCCGGATTGGTATTACATGCATATTCCTTATTTAAATTTTCTGTTTTTCTAAAGGCTGACTAGTAGAGAATGCATTAGCATTAAGTCCACCTTTTGTACCATTGTGGTCAATAAAGATTTAAGGTGAAGATATAGGCAAATGGCCTTGAAGTGGCGCCCTCATTTGAAATAAACTGTTAACTCGTAAATATGGAGATTATTTCCATATTGCTCTTCGTCATGCACTAGATAGCCCTTAAAATTATTTTATTAACCACCGTTGAAAGTATTTACATACAAGTAGTTTTGTCTTATATTTATTTCTCTCACTTACTCGTGTACCAATGTAATCGGATACTCGACCGAGTTATCTTTGAACAAACGTAGGAACAAACATATCTACATACTCGTATTAGTAATAGAACCTACATACCTACTTAGTGGTTGAGACATATCTCATTTGCATTATCAATTTATGTATCTACCTATGTTATCTTTTAGACTTACCCATTAGTAGAGTATGAACTTTTTAGATTTTGGATAGAATTGGGTAATAATAATAAGGAAACATGATATTACAACATTTAGTTGTTTGAACAATAAACACATTCTTCCCGAATTAAAACATGCATGCATTATATTTACAATGAAATATAATCTCGAATCATAAGAATTCATAACATTGGGGTGCTTCGGATGTGAGTGTGTGTGTGACGCATCGGACATGCCGTGTCCGGCGTACAGTACCTACCTAGTCTATGCAGCGTGTTAATGAACTAACGCAAAACGTCTCAGATGGTACCTCATAAAACTGAACAACTTTTGTTCTACAACTTTCACGAAACCCAAATAAACGGGCAAGTGCGAGTCGGACTCGTACATGAAGGGTTCCGTACCACCGTACAATGTTTTAAAACGCTAAAAAACACGTTTTTTGTATGACGACCCTTTACTTTTTAATTTGATTTTATTTTTAGTATTTGTTGTTATTGTGGTCATAGTAATACATAATTAGTGAAAATTTCAAGTATCTAGTTAATGCCATTATGAAGATCAAGTTAAAAACGCTGAAAAAAACACGTTTCTTGTATGACGACCCCCTTTAATTTTTAACAATTTTTTATTTTTAGTATTTGTTGTTGTATCCGCCACAGTAATACATAATCGGTGAAAATTTCAAGTGTCTAGCTATTACGGTTCAAGAGATAGAGCCCTGTGACTGACGGACTGACAGACAGACGGACAGACAGACAGACGGACAGACAGACAGACAGACGGACAGACGGTCAGACGGACAGACGGACAGACGGACAGACGGACAGACAGCGGAGTCTCAGTAATAGGGTCCCGTTTGCACCCTCAGGGTACGGAACCCTAAAAAAAAATTGAATTTTCATACTAACTGATCAGCTGATTGACTCAATTTGTATGAAAGTCCGAATTTTATTTTTTGGCATTCTGGGAATGTTGTTGAACAAAAGTTGTTCAGTTTCATGGGTTGAGGTACCATTTGAGAGGTTTTGCATTGGTCCATTAACACGTTGTATAAAACTGTTCTATAAATCATGTTCATAGGCGATGCGGCTTACGTTGCGATCCATAACTATTTTGATTCCTCTTTCACCTTCTCGCACACATTACGCTAAAAGTGGCCTTTGGGTCTTGTGGCCCTGGGCTCTCTCTTTATAGAGCCGCAAGACCCAAAATGATCTGTCTGCCCAAAAACAAAAACATATGATTTTGATCATGACTTCACGACAATAATAATTTTCGTCCGCTTGGATATCCTTGTTTAGGGTTCCGTACCCGAAGGGTGCAAACGAGACCCTATTACTGAGACTCCGCTGTCTGTCCGTCTGTCTGTCTGTCTGTCCGTCTGTCTGTCTGTCATGTACGAGTCCGACTCGCACTTGCCCGTTTATTTGTTTACACCTGACAACGGAAAGGCTTCGGGCTTTGGAAATCACGTTTTTCCCGGCTATAATCAAAAGATGCTCGTGATATGTCAGAAGCTCGGCAGCTTGAAACATCAGACACCTATGGTAGCTACTTACATGCTGGAAAAAAAGCATTGGTGATGAATTACAAACCTACAAACTAGTATAGGTACAGACTTTACTCGTGCCTGTTGTCTACACTACACCCGGAACAATCAATTTTGTGCCTAGATAACTACCATGATGATACGCTCCATGATAAGGACGTATTTTTCATTATGCGATCGGCAATGACAATTTGCTACATGCATAACGTATGAGAAAATGTACGCGTACTGCACTGAATTGGTACCTACTCGTAGCAACGCGACGAGCAGTTTAATAAAACAAGACATTATAAACTTTATGTACAATGTTATAAGATAAAGAAACGCTTGACCTACCTACCTACACTAGCTTTTCTTTCTATATAAATGCCATCTAGAGGAAATGTCTCAAATGATCAGCGACCTACCGTGCCTTCTGAAGTACGGAGGAGCTCGAGGTACCTACTTTGTGCTACTGGTGCGGCACAGTAGAATAAGCTGTTAATTTTAACGACCGTAGTCTCCCGTTAAATTATTATGTGTCGATTTTACACTTTCGTCTTGTTTATTGGATATTTAGGAAATGGTCTAATATTTGTTCTATTTTGGCTTTAGGACTTCTCTGGCCCCGACCAACGGGCGATCTAGACCTAGGAAATTTCTTATCCAAAGTGAATCTACAGAATCTGAAGATGAGTATGGTGAACCGAGGCAGTACGGATGATCTAATGGAAGCTGCGATGGAGGTTAGTCTAATTTCTGTGATGAACTAATCTGTTCAAATGTACGCACTGAAAAAACGTTTGTTTGATTTCTTTATTGCACAAAAATTACAATGTACATTATTTAATACAAAGGGAAAAAGAAATAACTTGTACAAAGGCGGACTTATCCCAAGAAAGGATCTCTTCCAGTCAACCTGCGATAGATGGAGAATATATTTCTAAATGATAGCTTAAAACCACAGACTTCGATTTTTAACCAAGTACCAAATGTTAATAAGGTTATTTTTTCAGAGATTCAAGAGCCAAGTGTCTCACGCAGTGCCTAAGGGAGTAAGCCCTAAAGCAGCTGGAAAGGCCGTTGATGTGTACCTTGTTAATGAGAATCCCAATGCCCGTGGTATGTAAATGCATTGTTATTAATGATTTCTATCATCATTATAACCAGTTAAAATCTAAATGTTACAAAGTAGGTAATTGTTATAATAATTAATATCTAATTAGGCACCAAGTTTAGGTAGGTATCCATATGGTTCAGTTTCGCTCAGATATTTATTTAGACCGTTGTATTTTAGAAATCATTTCGTGGTTGATTATACAAGATTTTCATTGTATTTTATTTGAATAAATAAAGATCGCCAAAACATTCATCAAGTATCGAGTTATGTTTTGTGAAGACATCAACGAGCCATCGGAAAGTGCCGTCAATCCGTCATACTCCTAAATTATACACGTATTATAAAATGATGCATACCTAATAAACACCAAACCGATAGCTTCAAATTTATCTTTTCATGACTGGTAATCGTAACATTCTTATATTGGAAATTAGCTTCGTTTTGATAAATCGGGCCGCTCGAACACAGAATATTTTTTATTATAAGGTATTATCAACATTGAAAGGCTTTGTATTGTAATCTTGTATGATTATCACGATTCTGTTAGTTTTCCTCAAACAGTTTGCTCAGCGGATTCTTTACCATGACAAGTTGAAATACGAGTATATTTAAAAGTTTATTGGAGATGGGCTCTGTCATGACATGGGTATTTTATTATGGGTCAATGAAAATTCTGAACCTTTATTCATTGGATTATAAGATTTTATAACCCTTTTGGGTAAGAATAAAGTAAAGTTAGGTACTGACTGGCAAACAAAACAGAACAAACAAATACAGATACTTATATCATGTGAAAAAGCAGACTATAAAAACATCAGAAGTTTTACTTGAATAGGTTAATTGTTTGTCCAAAACTCCAGTATGAGCTACGTCGATGAATTTTTCGAGCCGCCTTATGCTCGAAAAATCTGACACCATGTTATCTAAGAGTACCTAAGGGTTATGTTGGGACACCTCTCTCGGCACGGATAAGCATTTTCCTATGCTGCTATCCTTTTCTGTCGCTCAGAATCGTTATTTGCTAGAATGAGAGAGAACGACAGAATGCGCGGCAGCATCGCCTATTCCGCGGCGTTCCGTCGCTCTGTCTCGCTCGAAGAAGATTTGAATATAGATCTGTTTTTTGACATAATATTGCTAAACCTTTATTATTAACAAAACTCCTGACCATATAATCATAACCCACGAAATAAGATTTGACCCATGGATCAATTCTTCGGTTTGATGATACTTATGTGGTTACCAAAATTGACACCTTACTTTTTGGTAGAGTTTTCGCTACACATGGACGAGAGTTACATACTGAAGGTGGGCGCTTCTGGAACGGACCGGATCAATGCCACGGTGTTAGCCAGCTCGTTCTTTGGACTGCGACATGGCTTGGAGACTCTCTCGCAGTTGTTCGTGTACGATGACATCAGGGACCATGTACTGGTGAGTCACTGTAGTCACCACTAATAATAAACACGTAATTTGTCACCACCCTTTTCCTCTTTCAAGGATGTCATGAGAGACGAGGGAGGTATACATATATATATCGGAGTAAGCATATCTTCCTCGACATCGTCAATCATCATGGGTTTAGTGGCGTTATCAGGGTTTAATGCGAGCACAAAACAAGTAATCGCTTTCAATTAGCTTTTCATACAATTTTATTCCATGTAATTACAATGCTTTGTCACTTCACTTGTACACTCCGTATTTTATAATTTTAAAGCCATTGCTGAACTCACTGCTCAGATTTCATCTGAGCAGTGAGTCCAGGACACCGATCTAACTTTTGCAAATACCAAATATCTCCAGGATCCACCTCGATCCAACATTATTGTGGGTTTTACAAAAAAGTTAAAGTAAAAGTCTGGTCTGGGCAGGTATTGAGGATGATTTATTGTTAGCGATCAGCAACCAACCAACTGCTTTTTCTAGAACTGTTATTATAATTGTGTGTATGTGATGTATCAAATAAACAATTTTTCTTTCTTTCTTTCTTTCTAACTTATGTACGGGAAGGTACATAAGGTACATTATTGCTCTTTGTTATGTACTTTGCAAAACGAAAGTACGAAATGAAGTCAGTCGTCACAAAATTTTCTCCAGTACAGTCGATGATGATAATATCTGTGCGATAATTTTCGTCGACTACATTTATTTACTGAGTAGGTACTTCGGTTTCCGGTGAAGAAAATGTAATGAAACCACTGCTTCGAGTTCACTCGTACTACTTACCTACCAACGACGCCATTTATTACAATCAATCTCACTTGGGCTACCATTGTAAGCCGGTTTATGCCAGTCACTGAATTATTATATCTTTTAATACTACGACGATATTCAGAGACAGTTGTGGGTGGCAATAACTGGATGTGTTTACAGGGTCAGATTAACCATGACGGGGCAATGCATGGCTAGAGGCCCTAGGGCCTGATTAAGCTTGTTTTGGGGGCCCTAGCCCTAGCCCCTATCAATCCCTATCAGCCCTTATCAATTGATTTCAATTATATCAATGGATAAGGGCTGATAGGGGGTGAGGGGGGGACGGACGAATGCTTGGTTTTGGGCCCTTATCAAGCTGGATTGAATTTAAAATTAGTCGATCAGATTCCGGGTACAATCAAAATGTACACTGTGTAGTAGGTACCTATGTTAGTAACGTATCTACTTACTTTATAACAGAACATATAAAAGGCTCTTATCATTGCAGAGTAGGTAATGCAATAACGTATACAAAGTGGAAGGGACATACCCGTAATAAATCGCACCACGACCTATACTAGATCACTAAAGTATAATGAAATTAAAATAACAGTCAAAAAACAAAAAAAAAAATACGACATTCCCATACAAATCGCCAGGGGGCGGCTGCACACTTTTGTTAGACTGTGGTTTGATTTATTACGGGTATGTTCCTTCCACGTTGTATAAATTGATGAACGCGGGCGAAGCCGCGGGCTTATGTATTCTGTGCCGCGGATTAACAACAAGTACTTATTGTATACATACTTGCCGTGTGGTTCCCGGCAGAGTAGAATAGGACCACTCCAAGTCTTCCTGTGGATGTCGTAGAAGGCGACTAAGGAAACACAAGCTAAACAAACTTGACATCAATGAGACCTCTCCAACCCGTCTGGCCAGCGTGGAGAGTGTAGGCCAAATCCTCTGACTGCTCTGGCTCATATATGGCTCTGGTAGTACAGAGAGGGTCGTGCTCCTGCAGTGGAGACTAAAAAAGACCTGATCATGATGACATGATGACTTATTGTATAAAACGTCATTGGCAACAATCATAATTATCATTATCTTTTTTAGTCTCTACTGCAGTAGCACGACTTCTCTGTTCTACCAGAGAGCAGTCAGAGGATTCTCGTCAATATCAATAGGAATATCTTTTATTTATTTATGGAACAAGTTTTTTTTTCTAACTTACTAAATTCAGCTCTATAGATTGAAAGTTAAAATACTTGTTATCAGTTAGCTGATGAATTGTAAGTCAAGGTTAGTGTACCCATGCAGTAGTTACTCGAGTAAGATAACCAGAAATAACATAATGTCCTGTGGAACTTGCACATTTTCATAACCGGTTGAGAGCGACGACCTCGCGGACTGGCCCTGATTTACATAACAAGGACTCAATGATTGTGTTATTTATTAACAAAATGAGAGTTCAATGAACGCTGCTCATGTTGAGATGATAGAAATTCTCATAAGCCTATTTAAAATTCTAGTTAACTAGTAGGTACTAAAAATTAAAAATTACGAAGCCGAATTTAACACGATTAATATCACCCCGCGTCTAATTTGAGTGATAATTTAAAGAAAATACGATACGGTAACTCAATGCATTGACAAAATCATTTAACCAATGTCATCTTTCAAAACTATTTAATAAAAAAAAGCGGCCAAGTGCAAGTCGGACTCGCCCATGAAGGGTTCCGTAGCAGCAAGTAACATTTTACGATTTATGACGTATTAAAAAAAACTACATACTAGATCTCGTTCAAACCAATTGTCGGTGGAAGTTTGCATGGTAATGTACCTACATCATATATTTTTTTTAGTTTTACCATTTTCTTATTTTAGAAGTTACAGGGGGGGGGGGGGACGACCAACTTACCACTTTGGAAGTGTCTCTTGCGCAAACTATTCAGTTTAGGAAAAAATGATATTAGAAACCTCAATATCATTTTTGAAGACCTATGCATAGATATCCCACACTGGGTTAGATGAAGAAAATTTTTTTGAGTTTCAGTTCTAAGTATGGGGAACCCCCAAAATTTATTGTTTTTTTTTTCTATTTTTGTGTGAAAATCTTAATGCGGTTCACAAAATACATCTACTTACCAAGTTTCAACAGTATAAGTTCTTAAAGTTTCTGAAAAAAGTGGCTGTGACATACGGACGGACAGACAGACAGACATGACGAATCTATAAGGGTTCCCATTTTTGCCATTTGGCTACGGAACCCTAAAAATGATGATGTATTTACAGTGACATCTCTTCTACTTTTTTTTTCAAATCAGCAAGTGTCCGCGCAGCACCATGTATAATGTATATACTACATATTTATAGCACTCCACTTTAAATTCGCATGACTTTGATTACCTATTTACTTTTTGTAAATACTTTTAAAACTATTTATGCAGATGGTGAGAGACGTCAAAATCAGCGACAAACCAGTGTACCCATACCGAGGAGTGCTACTGGACACGGCCAGAAATTACTACACCGTTGAATCCATTAAGAGGACTATTGGTGCGTATATTATACTTAAGATAAAATCTCGTTTAGGGATCCCGAAGCAATAAATATAAAAACTAAAAATGCACAATTGCAGCATAAAGCATTGACATAGAATATAAATTGTTTAGACCAGCTATCTCAAACATTGGCCGCTGTTCTATCTTGAATGGCGGTATGTATTTTATCAACAATGAAATCGTTACTTATCGATGGAAAATTCTTTCTGTATAGGTACTTTGCCGTGTTCCTTGAATTTGTAACGTACAACATGGCATTTTTAATTATGTTTAACATGTATTCGTATGGTTTACGCTTATATATGGGTACTGTCGAAAGTAAGACGTATAGGTAAGAGTTAGCAAGCTAAGGTACATAGATCTCGTTGAAGCTAAGGGAAGTTTATCGAGATAGCTACAATTGAACGGGACAAAACAGTGATACGTGGTGCCTCCTGTAGTTTTAGATAGTATAGTTGTTGGCATCAAGTAGATAGGTTCTTTCCTATGAAACTCAAGTAGGCAAGTTCCACATACCTATACCGAAATTTTTGTGCGTTCCTATGTAGGTCGGTACATCAAATCAACGTTATACTCGTTTGGTAGAACCATGAATGGTGCGAGGTGAAAGTCGGTACAGATCAATGTCTACAAGTATAATCAGGGATGATGACTGGGTCAGAAAAGTATTATTCTAATTAGTCCGTAAGTTAGATTATCCAAAATAATGTACACATATTTTTCAGTTTATTAAAGAAGTAAAATTTCACAAAGATACAGAGCATCTAAGTTCCAGAGCATCTAAGTTCCAGAGTGGCGGCTTGTGACGTCACCGATGTGTAAAAATCGTACGAAAGCGTGACGTCATGCAAAATTTAAATGCGCTGTATTTACGTCTTTATTGTTAATCAGAGAAAAGAAAAAATATGTGTACAATATTTTGTAATAATCTAACCGATGGGCCAAAAATATATTTTCAGTCATCATGCCTATTGGCTGGAAGAGTGATAAGTCCGCCTTTGTACCTACTCTAAGTATTTCTAATTTACTTTTGATTAATGTTATACTCAGTTGGTGCAATAAAGAAGTTTTATCTTATTGCACGCCTCATAAGCGAAGCGCATGAGGTAGTGCTCTACTCTCCCTTACAAAAATCAAGTGATTTTTTTAACTAAATGTGTCTCTATTTATTTTCTATCGCACTTGTACAATAATATTTACACATAAATGTCAAGGAAAAACACTAGTTTCAACACTTATGACATTTTTAAAAGTCATTTTGCCTTTTAAATAAATAAAAACAATGTTTAATAAAATCATTTTGTGGACGTCCGTCTGTCTGTATGTATGGAAACTGGCGTGGTCACGATAACTCCCGAAAAACTTATCTGATCAAGTCCATTTTTTTTATACGCTTTAGTATTATCCAAAACTAAGTCCTTTCGAAGATCACGGTCTAATTCAATGTAGTTTAATCGTAATTTCAATTTAATTGTGAAAAATGAGATTATGAGGCGTGCACTTTTGGATTTTCCAAACTTATTTATAACTATTGTTAGTAAACAGGATATGAACGTACCAAGCGTAGATAGTCGGATTGTTGTTCTTTGGTAAATTTATCGTGGGTATCTATGTAATAATATACCTACCTAAGTATGACTAATGAGATATTTTTACAAGTTTAATTACAGTTATAGCAATACATGTTACATGTAAGAAAAGGCCTTATGATTTTATTAAATCTTAATTCATATTTTATTAGGTGCTTAATTCTTATTAAACGAATTTATTTTATGCATCTACAAAATATATAAAGTTAATGATGTTTTTGGGAAAATCTGTGACACCGCGCGCGTCGCGCACTACGTGAGTTGGCATAGGTTATCTGATTAACTGTCTGTACTTAAAACCTTCCAGTAGAAATGCTCTACATGTTAGTGAAAATCGCATCAAAAGCGGAGTTTTAGATTTAATCAAGTACAGACAGACGAATTTACGCGTCGGGAAATTTCATTTTATAATAAGTGTGAATACAAATAATTTCAGATGCCATGGCCGCCGTCAAGCTGAACACTTTCCACTGGCACATCACTGACAGCCAGAGCTTCCCCTTCGTATCGGAGAGAAGACCAAACCTGTCCAAACTAGGAGCCATGAGTCCAAGAAAGGTAAACCAATCATCACACAATCAAGTGAAAGAAAGAAAATACGTTCCAGAGTCCAGTGCTGCCCCAATTTGAAATACATTATTTGAAAGAAAACGGAGATATCATTTAATATTTTGTCTTTGGTTAGCCCTAGATAACCCTTCAAACTATTTAATAAACTACTGTTTACAGTTTAAACTGAGAACATGAAGCTTTTCTTCGCATTTTTACAAAAGTGGCTGTTTTCCGCAAAAATGCGAAGAAAAGCTAAGCTAATTTATTTCAAACGGGGGCAGTACTGGGCTCCGAAAAATTCATGTATGTTAGATACTCACTAGACACTATCTACTAAAATGGTCTCCACTCAGCATATAATATGACGGGTGTGAGCCGCAACGCTACCTGGCTTTACCCAAGCTTGTTTTTCTTATTAGGTGTACACGAAGAGCGACATCAAGGATATAGTGCAATACGGCTTGGAGCGGGGCGTGCGTGTGCTACCCGAGTTTGACGCGCCTGCGCACGTCGGCGAGGGCTGGCAGGCCACTGACTTGACTGTTTGCTTTAAGGTATTTTATGATTCTTTACTTACTCTCAAACCTTGTACGCGTAACTGTTTTTTTTACTAATAGTGTTATGTGTAAGTCATGGTGTAATAAAATATGGTATACTCTTCCCGTGACAGCAGCTGGTCACGTAATTAGCCCAAGAATACGTCACCAGTTGAGAGTTGCCTTGCCACTGTGTGTGATTGAAGTATCCGAGTGCCTTAAGTGCCTTTGTTAACTTAACAAATCAATCATGATTCATAAATTTAGAGGAAAATAAATATTTAAAACCACTTCTTAGCGCTTTCCCAAATTATAAGAAGCAACACAGCAAAGGAACTGTGCTACTTCGAAGGTCGGTATGTCCATTCCGGTTTTTTCTTTTCTAAAGATGATATGTGTCACTTAAGAATACCACAGACTGTTAAAATTGAAGAAAAAAGTCGGAACCATTAAACCGATTTGACTGGGGTTTTATGATTGGCCGCCTGCTTGAAGTTCGTGTAAAGGGTAGTTACACACGTATTCGGACAGGCATTGTCGGTTCGGTCGGCAGTATTTGTCGAACAACAAAGCCGAACCGAAGCAATCCTATCGGCTTTTTCCCCGAACATTTTACCGCCCTCCGGCCAAGTATGTGTGTAGCAATAGCAACCCTAACTAATTGTGTTAATTTTCCAGGCCGAGCCGTGGCACAATTATTGCGTAGAACCTCCGTGTGGACAACTCAACCCCACTAAAGAGGAGCTGTACGAGTACTTAGAAGACATCTACATGGACATGGCAGGTAAAGCTGGAGTTTCCATTGAGGAACTCACGATAACGTGTCACGGCTTGAAAATACGTAAAACGTAGTTCGTCTCTGTCACAAACTCTACGTGCAACAGAGACACGTGACCCGCAACGGATACAGCTATCTCTATCACACTAAACCCGTCGCGGGTCACGGAAAGTGCTCCTTATTTTTCCTATTTTGTTATTTATACGTTAGACTACATGTGGATCTAGTAACTACTCGTAAGTAATAAAAATCACATATCCATTCCATAAAGTCTCTGATATATTTTTCGAGTGCAGCTTTTTGTAAGAAACAAGTAAATATTAGACTAATTTATGTAAGTATATGTCGGGAAGTTGGGATGACTTTGACTATGTTTCTAAAAGGAAAGTCAGTATCATGGGTTATGCTCGTGTAATTCACATAAGTTCGTCATTTATATAGCTGTGTGTTAATAGAGATTATACCTGATATTAAAGTCATTACAGCATATTATGTAAAATAATAGTAAGGTCAGCGTCCCTCCTCCGCACTGATCTCTGAGATGCTACCTAGTGACACTCATTCTACTATCTATCTCACCCACACAGGCATCCTGTGTCCACAGGGCTTAGCGTGTAGGCAAAGTATTTACTTTACCTACTCGGTAAGAGTATAAGTTAAAAAATATAAAGTATATAAATATATATTTTTAAGTATATGTTTTTAAGTAAAAATAAAATGAAAAAAGTTTTTAAAGCAATGTAATTAGTAATTACAATTAATTAATTGACTACCTAATTATTAAAGCCATTACAAAAGTCACAGCCAAATAAGCGTAAACTATTTATAGGTACCTATCAACCAACTTAATAAAAAAAAACTGGCCTGGTGGATGATCAAAACACTTCCCTACTTTTGAACTTGAATTTTGAGCAAAGTAATTACAAAGCTTTATATCATGAAATAACCATTTTAGTTTACAGATCGAATGTTTTTAACATAAACTAAATTTCCGATCGCTATAACATACATTACATACATTGCCGGCTGCGCATTCGGTATTGTATAGAATACCTAGGCAAAGTATAAAATAAATAATATTTCATACATTGCCTACACGTTTCAGGAATTTTATACATTGCCTGGGTGTTGCATAGAATGCCGGATTATACAAATTGCCGGTAACATACCTATATATTATTTTAAATATTTCAAAGAAGTCCGATTCAATTAGTACTTATCATATAATTTCAGAGGTATTCAAGCCAGATATGTTCCACATGGGTGGTGATGAGGTTAGCGAGAAATGCTGGAACAGCTCATCAGAGATCCAACAGTTCATGATCCAGAACAGGTGGGACCTGGATAAACGCAGCTTCCTCAAACTGTGGAACTATTTCCAGATTAAGGCTCAAGATAAAGCTTACAAGGTAATATTTATAATTTTAAATTAAAACGTGTGTTAATATGGAAGTGTTAGATATTAAACGAAGTATATACTACACTCAGAATTTGACTTCATAGACTACTGTATATGTATAGGCATAATTACTGTAGGTATACTGTGTTTACAGCAGGTAAATAAATCGCTTCTTTAATTATTTTTTTGCTTATTTTTTTATTATTTTTAATTACTTTTTATATGAGAAAAATGAAATATTTAATAACCGATTTCAGGCGTTTGGAAAGGGAACTCCTCTTATTTTATGGACGAGCACTCTGACGGACTACAAAGATGTTGAGAAGTTTTTGGACAAAAATGACTACATAATTCAGGTACGTTCAAAATGTTCCGTCAATTCTTTTATACAGGGTGACGTGGGTTCACAATTTGCAACATTGTGCGTGTTTTTGAAAAATCACTGTTATTAAACTACTACAGTTTATTCCTCAAAAAATATACATAAAAATACAATAGCTAAAACACGATTGAACATTTTTGGCTCGATAGAAAAAAATCACAAACATACCTCTTAATTTGCCTAAATTTGCCTTTATAATACATATTACTATTTTATACAATCACCTTTTTATATGAAAATTATACAAAAAAATGTATTATCTAAATACCTATCCGTTTTGGCTACAAAAAAAAATATAAATATAATACAAAAAAAAATTATAAATAAAACACAGTGAAATATTCGTCGAAAGGGAAGAAAGGCCCGGTCGTGCAGTAGTAGCCGTGCTGGACGATATTTCGCAGTATTTTATTTATTATTTTTTTTGTAGCCAAAACGGATAGATATTTAGATAACACATTTTTTGGTATAATTTTCATATAAAAAAGTGATTGTATAAAAATGTAATATGTATTATAAAGGCAAATTTAGGCAAATTAGAGGTATGTTTGTAATTTTTTTCTATCGAGCCAAAAATGCTTAATCGTGTTTTGGCTATTGTGGGTGTCTGTAGAAAATCTTAATTTTTTTTATGTAATTTTTTTGTGGACTAAACTGTAGTAGTTAAATAACAGTGATTTTTCAAAAACACGCACAGTATTGCAAATTGTGAACCCACGTCGCCTTAAACACCGCCAACATTTTTGGAGCAAGTTCAGTTCATACTGAACTACTTTCCATAAAATCAATTATCCAAAAACGAAAAATAAATTCGGCTTTGCATGTAAATCAGCGCTGAGCCAAATGGATTTTGTATGGGAGGACGAATTTTTTTACGATTACCTACAATAGCTCTCAGATACTTTCTGATAAAAGGACCTTAAATTGGAAGACGCCGACGAAGAGCAAAAATGGTACCTTCTTATTAAGATAATCTGGTTAAAACTGGTTGGTTCGTCTCTTTACCTCTTATCGGCATTTACTGTTGCTAGTATGAGACTTCGCTAAACGTCAAAAGTAAAAATGTTGCTAGTTTTCTGCTTAATACGACAAAATTTAAATGGCGTTGTCTAATGACATCGACTTCTGTTAAGGTGACTTTTATTTATTAGCATCACACACGACCTGGCGTACCGCGTGAAAAAATACGCCATTACGTTTCAAAACAGGTAACACTTTTGGCTCATTCGTGGGATCTATAAACCTCCAATATCTCTGGTAAACCATTATCCGCTTAAAACAAGTAGACTTCTCGCAATTTATGTCATCTTCTCCAAATACCAATATACTGTCAACTTTATTTGGGTGAAAAGACGGTATAAGTTTAATTGTCCCAAAATTAAAATAAATGGTCATGAGAGAAAAAAAAACCGATAGGTTAACCTTTTAAAGACTTATTTTTGAATTAAGGTTTGGACCACTGGTGCTGACCCGCAAGTCAAAGGGCTGCTGAAGAAGGGCTACCGTCTCATCATGTCCAATTACGATGCCTTGTATTTTGACTGTGGATTTGGAGCCTGGGTTGGCAGCGGTAAGTTATTTTAGAAAATTGCTACCTTTCGAAATTATCAAAAAAAGCTGCGGAGAGATGGAGGAAAAGCAAATAACGTAAAAGCAACGGTTAGACCGATCGAACAATCCTTACCATAATAACCAGACTGAACAACTTTTTACAAAGTATGCCTCCCAGTGGGATTTGAACCCATGACCTCCGGATCACAAGGCAAACGCCTTGACTATTGGACCACAGAGGCAGTAATTCAAGTTTCTTGCCATTTGCTTAATGCATATATTATTTATTTCAGGAAACAACTGGTGTTCACCATACATCGGCTGGCAGAAGGTGTACGACAATAGCCCTGCGGCGCTTGCGCCGGATCACAAGGATCAGATTCTAGGTATTTACCCACCATTTTATTTGCCTACCTATAGTAGATTGTGCTACAAGGCGTAAAGGTAATAGTTTTAACGCGAGGGCGCTACTTTGAATCCAGAGCGAAACGAAGGATGCCACAATAGAATCACGAGCGTAGCGAGGGATTCTACGGTGGAATCCTGAGTAAAGCGTGGGATTCAAGTATATCGCCCGAGATAAAACTATTACCGTACACCGTGTAGCACATTCTTCTTTTCAGATGAAAAGAAATAGATCTCCTCATAGATGGAGATCCATCTATGAGGAAAATTTGCAAATATATACCTATAACGAAAGTCGAATACCTACATATAGCTAATCAGAGTTTAACAGACAGTTACTAACCTTTATTTGGTGGCGTTTTCACTGAAGAAGTACTATGAAAATATGTTTCTAGGACCACCACATCTTATACATTTTCCAGTCATTAGAATAGTTTCATTACTTTTTCCTTGTGTGTTAATTCTTTATATATTTAAATATGTATATTATACGGTTACTTCATATTTACTATCAGCCTCATCAAGAATTTAGTCACATTTAAAATAGTTGTAAAAATAACCTAATAGTTCCATAATAAAATTACTATTTAAATCAAAGACAACAATTGCGCGTTTTTATTGGTTTTTAATAAATTATTATTTTGAAGCAAGAGAACCAAAACATTTTGACCTACAGTCATCCACGTAATACGTTTTGTATTCCAATTTTAAAAAATTACGACGCCCTTGCCTATATTTTATAATTTTAAAACTAAATTATTCTTTTTTTTTAGCTGACTGCCAATATTATTTTTGATTCTACATTCGTGTTCGGTTTTCAAATGTGTTGTAACGCCTAGGGAATTTACTTTTTACTTTTCAGTGTCTAGAGAATTACCAGTGACTTTTAGCCCCAAATATTTGGGATAAAATCATCGTTTTTCGAATAGATGAGATGAAAAATATATTATAACCATTTTAGTCATATATTTATTTCCATTTATCCCCTCGACGGGGGTTGCAACATCCAGGCTGACCGGACCTGTTTGAAGTTTGAACTCGACAGGATTTGCGCCTGTAACACGAATAAATAAATAATGTACACTAATCCGCCCACAGCATAGGACCTCCCTCCGCATTTCGTGGTAGTTTTAAATATCTACGAAATTTTGGAATAATTTGCCACCACCTCTTAGAAATGCTTAGTCTGTGTCAGATTTTAAACGACTTTCCAAGAAGCATTTTTTAGACATCCAACTTTAAATATCTGTGGGACAGATGCAAATTTTCAAATATAGATTCAATAAATACTTACCTATACTATTAATCTGCACACTTGTATGACACTATATATACTTACTTTATTTTTCCTCTATACCTATATTACTATATTTTACTATTCGCACCATATTTATTCCTTCCCGTGCAGATCGTAAAAAATGATCGAGGGAATGGGCGAGAATCTAAATTATATCAATATACGATGCGGCAACCCATCACTATTCAGATTTTTTCCATTTTCACGCCCTGAAACGTGACCTTTAGACCCAGGTTCTGTCTACCCCATTAGAGATAAAGACGTGATAATGAATCTGTATTCGTGTATTCAGGTGGTGAAGCAGCTCTGTGGTCTGAGCAGTCGGACTCGGCCACGCTAGACGGGCGACTGTGGCCACGCGCGGCCGCGCTGGCTGAGCGCTTGTGGGCCGAGCCAGACTCCACCTGGGGCGATGCCGAGTACCGCATGCTGTTCATCAGGTAACCAATAACCGTGTCCTAAAAAGCCCCTTCATCAACAGGTCATTTAGTCTCTACTGCAGGAGCACGACCCTCTCTGTACTAGCTATCAGAGCTATACTTGGCCAGAGCAGCCAGAGGATTTGCCCTACACTCTTCACGCTGGCGAGACGGGTTGGAGTTGGAGAGGTCTCATTGATGTTTTAGCTTTGTTTAGCCTGTGTTTCCTAAGTCGCCTTCTACGATTTCCACGGGAAGACTTGGAGTGGCCCTATTCTACTCTGTTGGGACCACGCGACAAGATGGAACCACATGACAAGCTCCTTACATAGTGGCTTTACTCGCCAGTGGAGAGAAGGAAAGATGAGGGAGGGGCATGTCCTAGTAGAACTACTAAGTAACTCTTACAGACGAAACACGGTATGGCCGAAACCCTGATCGGTGACCTGTGTTGCGCGACGGTTGCCGACTGTTACTGCTATCACGAACTGTTGCCCGACGGTAGCCGACTGTTACTGCTATCACGAATTGTCGCGCGACGGTAGCCGACTGTTACTGCTATCACGAACTGTTGCGCGACGGTAGCCGACTGTTCAATCAATCAATCAATCATTTATTTGTCAAACATAGGTACAATTTTAGAGCTGTAACAATAATATATAGTAGTTCGCTATGTCTTGCCATATACAACGTGGAAGGGACATACCCGTAATAAATCAAACCACGGGCTATACTAGATCACTATATTAAAATGAAATTAAAATAACAGCCTAAGAACAAAAAAAATTTTTGGCATTTCCATAGAAAAGTGTGCGGCCGGCCGGACGATTTGTACGGAAACGCCAAAGAGTAGGTACATGCTCATAAAGTAATTTGGTTTATTTTAAATTGGAGCTACAAATAACAATGTCGAAGATTAAACTTTTAAAATCAATTTCATGATAAATTTTAAAAAAGTACTTATATTACTCACATGTCGAGGAAATTAACAAAAGAATACAAAATTATAAATGTCACATTAAACTAAAGAGTTTAAAATTGTCAAATATTACTGTTATTGTTACTGCTACAACTATTACTGTTACTGCTATCACGAACTGTTTCGCGACGGTAGCCGACTGTTACTGCTATCACGAACTGTTGCGCGAAGGATGCCAAGACCTTGCGTTGGAGAAGTTAGTAATTATATTATCTTTACTTAAAACTAAATATTGTTGTTGTTCAATACCACATCTCCGTTTCAGAGAGCGGCTGGTTCGCATGGGTGTCCAAGCAGACTCCCTTCAGCCAGAGTGGTGCTATCAAAATGAGGGCTACTGCTACCACTGATGTATTTGCCTGTTAGCCTCGTCATAACATCATTCCTATACAGTAATTTTCTTCTAACTCACCTTATAAATCTAGATGAGGTAGGTAACGTTAAAGGTTATTTACGAGTATCTTAGATGTGAAGATTATGAATCTCACTGTGATTATTGTCTTATAATAAAGGTTTTATTTTTACTCAGTAGGTAAATACCTATTTTTAGTTAGCCCATAACGCTAAGCAATAAACAAGTAAAATGTGTAAAAATATGTAAAATTTATAAAGGTATAAATATTTTTTTTAATAAAATGTAATAAAACAATGCCTTTTCGTTATTATATAACCAACCTAGATTTTTTCAATAGCGTTCTGATCATCAGGATTTTTTTCTCTAGAACGAGTGTACAGATAACTAGATCTAATAGGTAGATATTTAGAATTACTAAATATATATTGAAATAGATATCAAAAATAAATATTTAGATTTAATACATATTTACCTATCAGAACTAATCTGTGTGATGGTAGGTATAGTAGTAGGTAGAAGAATGTCACAGAAAAATAAGTTATTTAAACAAGTAATTATTAGAAAAAACAAAAAACCCAACTGCGAACATATAAGTTGTATATATTTTTGTTATCCTTGTATAAAATCCTTTGATTTGATACCACACTCGATAGGTATTGAATAAAAAAAATATTTTGAGGACACATAATTTGGCGCGAAATTCCGCCATTTTGAATTATTAAAATTTTTGATACCCAGTGTCACTCTCCGAGTTAGGACAAATCTAACGATACCTCTCAAGCTAAAATCCATCAAGCCGTTTAGGCTGTAGAGCGTGCCAAAGAAATTTACATACAAACATATCTACATACATACATCCACTCGAATAAATAACCCTCCTTCTGGCACCTTCGGGTAAAAAAAGACATTTTAAATCAGCTTTTACCTAGATTGCATCATTTGTCGGCGTGGATGGAGTTGTCCCTACACACTCTAGTCTGGCACCATTTTCAGCATCAACGGACTTCCAGGAGTACCTACCTATGTCAAACTCAAAAAAATAGGTGGTAATGGTAAACCTAAGTGGGTGAAAAAAGATTTGTAATATATCGAATAGTTTGGTTACATAGGTACCTACTTACTTATGAATGATAAAATGACTTCATAGGAAAAAAAGCAAACAGAAAGAAAAGTTGTGAAATAAATAAGTTTATTACTTTGGCTTCAATCAATATCAAAGTTATTACATAATTAAAATGTAAATTATATTGATTTTATATTATCTGTTTCCTTTCAAACAAATATTTCGTATATACTTAGATATTGTATCTGTTTAACATTATAAAACCTGAATATTTTTAAAGCTTATTATACAAAGAAACCTATACCTACTTGTCACAAAGCACACAGTCTCATTACTTCCTATTCTATTGTACTAGATGTCTTTGGTGTGGTAAATATGTACTGTTAAAAATAACTAGTCAAAACACTATACAGCGGTTCTTGAATTCGACTTTAATACTACTTGAACGTAGTATATTATAGTATTACTCTGTGATACTACTTAGTTACCTGCCTAATGTATGATACAATTAATCAGACACATAAAGTTAGCACCATTTTTGATTTTGTTACGAGAAAAACGTAATTTAAATCTCATACTAGGTACAAATACATTTAAAGTACAAACGAAGGAAGTTACTGGATATACCTATTTAGTTACTAAATTTGTATATAAATGCGTCAGAGTATACACAGTGTTTTAAGTTTACTCGTGGGAAGTAACTTGTACTTGTAACCAAACCACTAGCCAAATTGTAGCAAGCTCAGTTCAGTTCCAATTTAAAGAACATAAAGTTTCTGTAAAATAAGCGCTTAAATAGACGAACGGCACGTTGTCGACGGCAGGTCGATTGCAGGTCGGCAGTTGAGCTGCCGTTGACCTGCCGTTACCTGAGTTACCTACTCAGTGGTTATAAGTGGCTAAGTAAGTAAATACTTAAATGATTCTGTTCTCCTCATAACCCCTGTTATCTGCGGGTGCGCAGATCCTTCCGCCCTGCCCGTTTGGCAGACACAGCTCGTCAGCGTGACAGTCGCCGTTCCAGTACTGGCAGTAGCTGGCCGCCGGCGGACACGACTCGGGAACCACCGCCACTCCATACAGTTTGGACGCTTTGGAGATCGGTGCTCGACCTTTCACCCCTGTGGATGTGTCTATGTATTCCACTTTACGTCTGAAAGTAGAAAATAAGTATAACATTAGTCCGTGTAGCTGTAAAATCCATCTCCGGGTTTTAAAGCTAGACGGATCACCAATAATAGTTTAAACGGCAGTTCATAAAATAATTTAAAGGGCTATCTAGTGCCTAACATTTCGCAATATGAAATTTTCACCATATTTACGAGTTGACAATTTTTTTCAAATGAGGGCGCCACTTCTGCTAATTATTCAGTCCAGAGTTGGGCATTAATGAATTAAAATTTCAATTAGCTTATTAATTGATTAAAAATTAATTGCGATTGATTTAGTTGCAACTAAATCAATCGCATTTTTTTTTAAATTGCACGTTACAATTAATTTATTTGGATTAATCTGTATAATTTGTACCTTGCAACTAAATGAACTGCAATTAAATTAATCGCGATAAATTTTTTTAACTGTTTTTATAAGACAATTAAAATTATCAATTTTCCCAGACGTTCGTCTAGGAAAGTTGTGAGATAAGTATATCTTTTTTGGCGGCTGGCAACCCAGGAGCTTATATGTCAATTTTATTGCTCCGTATTTAATATTGTAAATTTAAATATTTTTATAGTTTAATTCATTAAATAATATTATTTAATCGTAAAATAAGATAGGTGCTTACATAATTCATAATTTGTTTGTGTAAATTTAGTGTATTTTGTGAAATAATGGTGTTCCAAGTTGACGTTCAGTGGGTATAAATTGTTACCGGCTTTTTACAACTTTTACAAGGTAAGAACGGTACAATATTTAATCCCGTTTATATATTTCACTAAAACACAGCGTCCTTTGTGCACAATTTTTCATATTTTCGAAAATTATCGTACATAAACACATCTAATTTTGATGTAAATTGACAAAGTAGATTAGGTTATGTTATTGTTATTTTTTAGTTAGGTGATCGGTTTTGCTAGCTTTATCGTGCAATTCTAGCCTTTATTATCTTCCCTAGACATTACATCTGTCCCTTTTTGTAAAATATGTCCTCCTCAACCCGTGCTGAGACTGCCCGACAACTGGAAATCCAGCTGAAGCAAGTCTTACTCGAGCTCAAGGCAGAAAAAGAAGACAACGAGAAATTATTACTGGAAAGGGAAGATAATGAACGCGAATATGTATTGATGCGAAATAACAACATTAGACTTGAACAAAAACTCTCTGAGAGTCTTCAGTTATGTGATGATTTGAGTGAGCAGCTGAACCGATCAAAGTTAGAAATAGATTCTTTCCGCCAATGTGGTGATACGTATGAGCAGACCCTCAGACGTACCACTGAATTAGAAAAGGAGTTGGGCGAGGCATACAGACAAATTAATAGCTATGAGCAAGATGCCCAGATGCGTCAGTCAGCAGAGGTGTCCAGCCTATATGACCAGCTCATTGATAGTGTCGCTATGTCTCCCTCAACTAATTCTCCAGTTATTGATCTCACTAGTGAGACATCATCGAGTAGTATTGATTTAGATATCTCAAAATCAATGATTAGTCATAACCAAGTTAAAAAATATGTAAAACTATCCAAAAAAATTAAGAAAACTAATAATAAATTAAAAATTAATCTCAGGAAATCATGTTTATTAAAATCCAGTTCATTAAATTGTAAATTGCAGTCAGAGTTAGAGTTATGTAATAAACAATTGGCGGAAAGTCAGGAGTCATATGAGGACAACAGGATTAGACTTGAATCTCATATTATTAAGTTGCAGGAGGACTATTCCAAATTATTCTCTAAGTATGACCTCCAACAAAAACAAAATACCGAACACATGCTGACTGTGGAGAAATTGATTAACAACAGCAGGTACAATCAAGAAACTTGATTTATTAACTAAGCAATGTACCTGCGGGCAATTCACCCAGCCCACCATCAGTGTCTCCACACCAGAGCTCTCTCCTTGTGACGGTAGTTTGTGTAGTAATGTGTCTGATTGTGTTGACTTTATTGACCCTCCATGTAATACAATAGTATTTTCTGACAGTATAGGTCGCAATATGGGTTGCATGTTAAACAAAATTCTAGATAAAACTTGTATAAATTACTGCTTCCCGGATGCAACCTATACTCAAATTTTAGATAAAATGAAATCAACCAAACTGAATTGTAAATCTACTGTTGTATTATTAATAGGCAATAGTAACAAAGTAGGAAAGAAAGAAATAATCAGCTGTATGGATTATTTATCTGAACTAGAAGTAAGCAAAATAATATTATGTGCGTTCCCATATCTACATTGCCAGTCTCCAAAAACTAACAAAATCATTCACTATCTCAATACTTTGATACATAATATGACATGTCGTTATAGTGATAAATTAGTGTTTTTTGACACTAACAATTTTATAAGTGAATGTCATGTGACAAAAGATAATATTTATCTTTCAAAATATTTTAGACATAAGATTGCTACATTGATAGCAAATAATATTAATTTTTGGACGAGTTTACATTGTAAACAAGATTCTAGTTTTAAGACACCTACAGACTTACCAAGTTTATGTAACGGTAATTCTGTAGACTTGACGACAGATTTAAACTGACCATTCAGACAACGGGAAGGCCTCATGAATTAAGAATACTTCATCAAAATTTAGAAGGTCTTTCCGGCAAAGAATTATTAGTAGAATTAGTTTTAAAAGAAATGGATGTGGACATTTTATGTTTGACTGAACATTGGCTGCATGAGAGTCAGATGATGTTCAGCCTAAACAACTATAATATTGTTAGCTGCTTTAACAGAAAGTCTGCTCAACGAGGGGGTTCTATAATTTTTATAAAAGATTCTTTCCGTAGCAAAGAGCGGAAGGATATTGTCAGACATTCTGTTGAGCGCTGTTGTGAGGTGGCCTGTGCCGAGCTTGATCATCATATAATTGTTTGTGTATACAGTCCACCAGATAGTAATTTCAAAAGTTTTTTAAAAGCAATGGACCAGGTTCTTAAGTCCTGTTCAACTAGTAAAAAGAATTTAATTATTTGCGGTGATTTTAATGTTGATATTTTAGTACATAATCCAAAGAGCACACAATTCCTAAATCTTTTTAAGTGTTATGGATTAGAAAACTTATTTTTTGAGCCAACCAGAATTACAGCTACATCTGGCACATGTCTTGATAATTTTTTTAGTAATATTCAATATTGTGATAAATCTGTTATCAACAAATTGCCTTCAGATCATTCTGGTGTATATGTAGCTTTTGTCAAAGAGTCCACCAGTAATTTGAGAAAAGATAAGATCTTGTGTAGACCGATTACTTCTAAAAACATAAAAAAACTTAAAAATAATTTAGATAACAAATTATTATCAGTGGTATATACAGGAAATAATCCTGACGACCATTATAATAAAATATTTAGTACTGTTTCCTCTGAGTATTCTAAAACATTGAAACAAAAAAGAGTAGTAGTTCATAGTAAATCACAGTTTAGTGAATGGGCTACTACCGGCATCTACATAAGTAGAAACAGGTTATATGATCTATATGCCCAAAAACAATATAACTTTAATCCTTCTTTTATAGAATATGTTAGAAATTATTCTAAAATATTTAAAAAAGTTTGTAGACGAGCCAAGTCGAATAGTATTAGCAAAAAAATAAATAATGCTCCTAATAAAATTAAAGAAACATGGAGTGTCATAAATAAGGAAACAGGTAAAAATAAAACCAAAGAAAATATTTGCCGAATCAAATGTAGTGGTAAAAATACTTCAAAAACTGAAGAAATAGTAAATATATTTGATGATTATTTTACTAACATTCCTTTGGAACTCACTTCTAATGTGAGTTCTAGCGCCCAGCGTGCTGAGGCTTTGCTTAAGAGTAATGTTAGCCCTTGTGATTCTAAATTTAATTTTAAGCATGTTAGCCCTAGCGATATAATAGATGCTTTTAAACAGTTAAATTTAAAAAAATCAGAAGATCACTGGGGCATGTCAGTAGCCGTAGTAAGTCATATTATACACATAATTGCTGCCGATTTAGCTTTCATATTTAACGAATGTATTGATGAAGGCATATTTCCTAACTTAATGAAATGTAGTAAACTAATCCCCTTATTCAAAAAAGGAGAAAAAACAGACCCTGGCAACTACAGACCTATCTCTATTCTGCCAGTTTTGAGTAAGGTGTTCGAAAAGATAATGCTCAATCAAATGCTACTTCACTTTAAGACCAATAATCTTTTCCATAGCCAACAATACGGCTTTACTGCTGGAAAATCGACCACCGATGCAGGAGTAGCACTTATTACTAATATCTACGACGCGTGGGAAAACAGAAATGATGCAATTGGATCATTTTGCGATCTTTCTAAAGCATTTGATTGCGTTGATCATCCAACACTTTTGCTCAAATTTCGTCAATACGGTTTTGATGATAAGTCAATTAAATTAATAGAATCTTACTTAACAGATAGGCTTCAAACTGTTGATATAAACGGCGTAAAATCACACGGGTCTAATGTGAAAATGGGCGTTCCCCAAGGTTCAATTCTAGGACCGTTCCTTTTCTTAGTTTATGTCAATGACTTGCCTTACATGGTTGAGAAAGAGGCTGACATGGTGCTGTTTGCTGATGATACCTCGCTAATATTTAAAATAGATCGACATAACAGTGATGCTAGCGCGGTGAACAGCACCTTATCTTTAATTTCTGATTGGTTTTCGGCCAATAACCTAATGTTAAATGCGAACAAGACCCAATGCATTCGATTCTCTCTTCCTAATGTGAATCAAGCCTGCGTTGACATACTAATTAATGGTCAGAAACTCGATCTGGTTGAAAGTACTACCTTTTTAGGAATCACAATTGATTCGAAACTTCAATGGGGCGCTCATATAACTAAACTTTCTAATAGGCTTAGCTCTGCGGCTTACGCTGTTAGGAGAATAAGACAATTGACAGATGTAGCAACTGCTAGACAAGTGTACTTTAGTTACTTTCACAGTCTAATGTCTTACGGGATACTTCTATGGGGGAGTGCAGCCGACATTCAGACTATTTTTCTTTTACAAAAAAGAGCAATTCGTGCTATTTACGGTTTAGGATCAAGAGACTCACTGAGGGAATTATTCAAGGAAATAGGTATACTTACTTTTGCATCACAATTCATATTTGAAAATATAATGTATGTAAGGAAAAATATTTCCTTGTTCAATAAAGTAAGTGATTTTACAGATAGAAATTTACGTAATAAGAATGACTTAGTTAGCCCGTATTACAGGCTGAATACAGTCAGTAAGTCTTTTATGGGGAAGTGTATACTTTTTTATAATAAATTGTCAGAATCGGTCCTTGATATGCCAGACAGAAAATTCAAAGCTTATGTAAAGAAAGTACTTTGTGAGAAGGCTTATTATAGGACCGATGACTATCTTAAAGACAAAAAGGTCTGGCTTGAGCTTGGCGCGGGTCCCTCTTAAAGGTTTGTATACTTAGACATGTCATAATTTAGGTACATTGGTACATACTCAATTTACAAATTGACATTATTTTAAATTTCGTAATTCTTATAATTCAATTTAATTATGACATAATAAACAATGTAATCTCTGTCCATCTATATAACTAATTTTAAGTTTTTAGTTTGTTAGTTGACGTCTTTGGAGAAAACGTGCAGTGCAGTTTGTTGCCGCTTCTTCTGCACTTGCGCCTAGGAAGCGGCGTAAACTTAGCTGTAAGTAACGATTTGACGTCAACATTTGTGCAAAACAAAACAAAGTGACTATTATTAAGAGATATTATAAATATCCTATGATAATAAAGATATTTTGAATTGAATTTTGAATTGAATTGAATATCCAGATATATATTTGATAATAACAAGTTTTAATTGTTAGTTTTTAATTGTGAATCTCACGACAAACTAACAATTAATTAATTGTTAGTTGAGAGTTTTCACAATTACAACTAATCAATTGTTAACTGCAAAATACGCAATTGACAATTGAATAATTGTTAATTTTTAGTTGTTCAAACAATTTAATTCTGACCAATACTGTATTCACCATAATGGCGTTCGTTACTTTAACTTTTTGTATTCTTTTAGTTATAATAGTCAATGTACTTATCTAGGGTATCATCTATCTAATAGCTCAAATTATGTAGATCAAGACAAGATATTTTAAATTATTATCCACAGAATATAGTTCACATTTCAGTCATACATGAGTAGTAAAATATGTAGGTATCTAAAATAGACTAGCCATCAAGTCTTACAACTCATGCTACTCTATGTACTGGGACAACGTGGTCTGAACTTTTACAGTATTAGATTAATCCTATATCAAAGGAGTCAAACATCATGACCAGGAAGCATGATGTATGGGTGAACCTGGAAATATGTACTGGTATGGATAGACACTTACGATCTCCAATCAGTCCAGTAGAACTTGTTCCCATTTATAGCCAACCCGAAAGGATACGTGCAGTTGGAAGCAATTGTTTCTTTTTCCAAAGTATCTATGCCCACGCATTTGATAGCAGACAAGCCTGCGTCCGCAAAACAAAGCCTATCTCTCTGCCAGTCGATCGCTAGAGAGTTCGGAAGGTTCACGTCGCCTCGGTCTAAAAAGATTCCTCTTTCAGAGCCGTCCATATTAGCCCATTCAATCTTAGCGCCCGAACGGTTCCAATCCGACCAGAATACTTTCCTGAAAAATAAATAGGCTTTAAAAAATATATTTTTGACAAGCTTTATTGTGTAGTAATGTTGTAAGTTCTATTGAATGTTCGAAACATCCACATAGTCCTAGCTGTAAGTGTACCAAATTTCCACTTAATTTATTTGGATCCACTCATTGAACAGTTAACAAAATAAAACTTCGTACAAAAATCTTGCGCTTGTAAAGTTGCATCTAACAAAAAATACCTTGTCATTTTTCCTTCTATTTTTTGTAATTTTTCTAATTTACTAGTAGCGTATGAACAAAAGATACTTACCCTCTTTGTGGGTGCACTGCGATACCTCTCGGATTCACGATTCCATTTTTAGAGAATAAAACTTTTCGAACTTTCGTGTCGATATTAGCAACTTCGATTGTTAGCTTCTTTGAGTCTGTCCAAAATATATTCCTCGCCGTCCAGTCAATTGCTAAACCCTCCGGAGCTAATACATCTGAATAAATGAAATATACATTAGTTTCTACTCAGAGAAATTACAACAAACAGTTTTGATACTTGTGTTTGTTACTTACCAGTTAGTAAGAATTGCTCAAAGGCAGATCCATCATACGCGCTGCTCTTGATCGAATTGCCGCTGACATCACCCCAGTAGATCCTACCTTTCTGGCAGTCGACATCTATACCCACAGCTATTTGATAAATTGCACTATTCAGTGGAATCACGGATTGCCTTGCGCTTATTTGAAAGGGAACTCTGTACACAGACGCACCGTCACTCACAACTAAAAAGTTACCCGCCTGCCGCGGATTCAGTTCGCAGTAACTGCCATTACCGTTGTAGCCAGAGTTACACACACATTCATAGGCGTCACCTCTCCTGAGACATGACGCTCGGTGGTTGCACAAATCTGGAGTATTCCTGCAGTTTACATCTAGGGTACATGTGTAGCCATCACCTGAGTAACCTTCTGAACAAACACAACGATACGTATTTCCGGTTGATGCACAGTACCCGTTGGCGCTGCAGTCACTGAGCTCGTAGCATGTTGGTGGAAGCGTTGTTTCTGGTAAGGGATTTGTTGGAGGATAAACTAGAGGGTATGACGTGTATGATTCTTTAGTACACTCTGTTACTCCATCGCCTGTGTAACCGTCTTTGCATTGACAGTAATGAATATTATAGTTTGCGTCATATAAGCAGGATGCAAATAGAGCACATTTTGCACCACTGCAAAGTGCATCAGCTATACAAGCGTCGTTTTCGTCTTTAACATATCCATTAATGCACTGGCATATGTATTCATTACTGGCAGGGTCAAGTCGGCATTCGGCATTAAATTCGCAGTCTGAATTGTTAGCGCAGACGAAGTTCGGACGGCAGTCGTAGCCATCGCCATGGTAGCCAATGTCGCAGACACATATATACTCTAATGTCGGAGTTTCAACGCAATGAGCGCTGTAACCACAATTGCATTCATGGCTGGTTTTCTCGATGCATTCGTAACCATCGCCCACATAGCCTTCTTGACACACGCAGTGGCCGATATTTTGATAATTTATTGAGCAGTACGCGTTTGGCGGACAGTCCACTTCTGTTTCACATCTCACTGAAAATAAAACAATTTCATATTATAACCTACCCAAACGAATACCGACTACCTATCCACAATACATATCTTCTTATAATAAGATAAGTGGAAGTGGCATTCGTCACCCATGCGAAGTTGCATAGTTATTACATCACATTTACTAATTAGAATGCGGTAACTACGGCGCGTCTGGAGCGGTGCATGTTACTTTTAGAGTACATTCTTAGAATGACTTTTCATAGAAAATAAAAATTAACTTACCTCCGTAGTCATCGCTATCCGTTGAATTATCACGATTATCCTGTGGCTGGTAAGGATTTTCAGATGGCTGGTAAGGATTTTCAGGTGGCTGGTAAGGTTCGGCAATAGTACTTTGGCATAAATCATTATTAGAACTGTCTCTAAAGCTGGAGTAGCCGTCTGGACACGAGCAATGTCCATATTCATCGCAATTGGGGAGTACAATAGTATCGTTATAAGGTTCTTCTGTTAGCTCTGGTACAGGTGTTGTTGTCGGAGGTTCTTCCCTGCAAGTGTACCCATCGCCCATGTACCCAGCGTGGCATTTACATAGATAATTTCCTGCGATATCAGAGAACACACAAGATGCGTCTGGTGAACAAGTATTATCACACGGATGCTGTTGAATTGGCCAGCAGGATTTTCCGTCCCCTGTGTACCCCAATTTGCAGAGACACAATGGTTGTCCCATGAAGTTCAAAGAGCACTGTGCGTTAGGGTCACAATTCATTTCTTGACATTTAGATATTGGTTCCGAGACGGGTATGCAATTTACACCATTGCCCTCGAAGCCGCTGTTACATACGCATTGAAATCCCCCATCAAAATTTCGGCAGGCAGCATTTGCGTCACAGTTGTGAGAACCACTAGCGCACTCATCTACGTCAACACACACAACCGAATTTTCATGAAAAATATTTGTGAAACCTGATTGACATTCACACGTAAAAGATTCTCCTCTTACTACGCAAGAACTGTGAGGACCGCAGGATTGCCGCCCTTGAATACACGGATCTTCATGACCTAAGGGTGTAATTTTGTTACTTGTACCATATCTTACAATTTGATCATTGGGTTCATATCCTAAATAGTTCTTGGAAATTTTTAATGTGGTGGGCGCTGTATCTTCTTCAGTAACTGGTGCAAAGCGACATGGGTTATAACTAAAAGATTGCGTAATGGTTTGTTCATACTGTTGGCCTGTAATTCTATTGGTAAATTTGCGAATGGATTGGGATCTCACTAGTCCTGGCTGAACTGTTGTATATTGCTCTTCATATTCCGCGACATCCAATTTCGTTCTATCAGCAAGAACGGGCAGCGTTCCCCGAATTTTTATTTCAATAGTTATTTGATCAAAAACATCATGACCTAAATATTCCTGGTTTACTGTTATCCTGTCTCCAGTTCCCGGAAAGAATATTTCTGCAGTGTGATTAAACACAGATCCTGTGAGTTGGTAGCCATTTTTTGCATAGCCTGATGGCTTAGCAAAGAGCCAGCCAATAGTTGTATCCAAAACGGTCAAAAATTGTAGACTACTTCCTAAACCTGGTAGAAGCTGTGACAACGCTGTATATGATCTGCCATCAGCTACAACTACATAGGCTTGAATGTCCACGTCTTCAAACTTTACTCGATTGACAACACCGCTGAGTCTTCCATGTACTCTCACTGGTACGTCATCTTTGATACACGATTTTCCATTTCCATAAAATCCGTCGTTGCATTGACAACAGATGCCTGCTTGGTAATCAACGCAGCGTGCTTGCATATGACACATGCTGGGTCCACTCTGCGCGCAAGTCTTTGAATCCTCTTCCAGATCATCAGTTTGGTTGTACAGGTCTGGTACATCGACGTTACCTTCAGGTGATATATTTCCGATTCTAAACACATATTTCCCTGGCTCATGCGCGTTTGATAACCTGGAAGAACATTTGGCAAAGTATGAATATTTTACATTCAAAGATTTACAAAATATATTTACATATATATGTACACGCTGAATATTTAAGTAAAAGAATAATTGAACTTACGCAATAACATTTCTTATTTGATCACTGCCAGAGCCTCGTAATGCGTAAACGCGTCCATCCTCGGCTATGAGCCCTGCCTGGGCCTTTGCGTCATGTATGGAGAGATCGTCAGTTTCTCTTTGAATCCACTGGATTTCTCTTTCAGGGTATAACAATTCAGCAAAACTCTCAGTGCCATTGCTGATTATTGCTAGTTGAAAACTGTTTCTGGGCTTGTTATTCTTTACTGAATTTCCATACGTAACATCGATCCATGTCGCAATGAATACACTTTTAGGTTTGAAGTCATAGTAGTCGTGGAAGTTGTTTTGAACACTCTCCTCAGCTTTGGATAATACATGGACTTCATCAGTTTCCCTGTAATATATTTCTCCAATTTCCGTTGTGTCTACGTTTGCGTAAAATGCTGCTATTGAAGGATACGGTAAAGGGAATTCTGCGTTGATGAACGTAGGCATTCCTGTTCTAAAAGAGATTAGCCCGAAGTTGTTTACCTGTTGACAATAATTTAATATTGATAGATTACTAGACATTCTAGACACAATGACACCGAGTTCAAGTATTGATTATTAGATTTGCAATATTGTACCTAAATACTTGCTATGGAATGGAAGACATAGAAAAAATTGACTTTTTAATTTTTTTCTTAAACCAGTTGATAACCCAAGTCATTGCTAGTACTCTGAGTAGTCTGTGCTAGTACTCAACACATTAAGTAGGTACTTATCTACTGCCTAGTAAATGATAGAAACATTGTAACCTAACTATTAAGTAGGTTATACCTAGATATTGTAGAGATTTTACCTGGTGGAGTTAACTTGGTCAGATTCATCTGCACTATGGCAAGTACTAAGGATACCTAGAAGTTCTAATACTTAGTTTGTGACTTGGTAAAGCCCTTATTGTATACTATTAATTATTTTGTACTTTGGTTTATTACATAAGCAAGTGTTTGTTACATGTTATCGCAACTATGTATTTATGTAGGTATATCTAACATTGACGTAAAGGTTATGACATTTGCTCTTTTCGCTTGATAACTTTGATTCCTAAATTTAGTAGGTAGTGGTATGGCACATCACGTAAATAATTTTATAATTTGTCTATACTTTGTGTGCCACGTGAGCGGTTCTGATCTACCCTTTCGGTTGTGGAGGTCGCTCTGTGTTAAAACCAGTATCCTCGTCAAATCACCTAGGTTAGGTAGCGGACCTCAAGCTCTGAATCGTTACTGCTAAGGATTCAACCAGAAATACGCTCGGATGATGATAATGACGTAGTGTGCCACGTGAGTTGGAAAACAGTTCGCTACAAAGGTCTTTTGCAGGTTTGGCTTGCTCGGTTAGCCAGCGCGCCTCGGTGCAAGTACAGAATAAACAACTAAGTTAAATCATCATCATAATCTTTTTAGCCGCAGAAAGTTTGCTGTGGGTTGTAGATTTTCAGAACAAAGCGGCATTCAATTAGAATTTTCAGCTATCTTGCTCAGATCTCTAAACACCTTATGGTGCCAGACCCACGTTGCGTTTGCCTGACACATGGTCGTCATTTGAGAAACTTGTTTGTTTGTAATAACTTTATTGTACTAAGAAAACACATAATTAAAGACAAAAAGAACATATAGAGTAAATTGACAACGGCGGATTTATCCCATAATGGAATCTCTTCCAGTCAACCGGCGAATAAGTAGATAGGACACTCACAAGAAGGGTAGAAGTGTGTACATAGAATAAAAGAAAGCATCATTTATACGAACTTAAACTAATATAAACATGCAAACTAACTACGAGATATATACATAAATATACATATAAACTTTTTGCCCCAGCGTCCATTATCGTCATGCCAGTGCCCTGACTGTCCATTTTACTACGATGAACTAATTCACTGAACTTTTTCAGCATCTTTGTTTTTTTTCAAATCCCATATCCAATGAACTTAGTACTAAGCTAAATCTCTAGAGTACTAGTAAGGAAAGCATTTTTATCATGAAAATGCATATTCAATTTGCAAAGTTTTGAAGCGGCCCGATCGGGCCGCTCTAATACGGACAAATATCAACTTTTTACTATTCATTATTGTATTATACAGCATTAAAATGCTCGGAACAATATATAAATTAATAATAATATGTGATGAAAAATTTCGCCACGAGTGATTCAAATTAAGCCCCTCACACCTGGATTGTGCTACCGTGACTTCGAATCACCCTGACGAATTTTCTCAACACATATTACTTACGCATTCTTCATTACTACCCACTATTCTTTTTCTTCTCTTTAGAAGTGTACACTTTTTACTATTACCAATTAAAGCCTATATTTCCTTGATCAAAAAATGGAGTGTTGGCAGTATGCATTCACATTCCGTGGCACTAGATGTTTGTCCCTGACTTCCGATATTTTTGCGGGATAAACTTCTGTCACTGACCGACTGGCCGATACGCCCACGTGCATTTCCGCCCGCATACATGCCCGATGCACTTTATCGCTGTTATCTTTCGCAAATATTGCACAGTTGCATTTTGGAACACGAATCTGTGTGCATTTTGATAAGTTTACTGTTATGCAGCCGAGCTTGACCCTATTTAGCTTTGTTCGTGTACGACGACATTACTAGGAAATTTCGTTATAAATACTTTTTATAGTATTTAAATATATATTTATTTATTTGCTTGTACATATTTAATATCAATGTGTCCTTTATATTTAAATAGCAGAAGAAAATATAATAATAAAAATACGGGTATTTATAATTCACCCTTGTTTCACGTTAGTTTTAAAAATACTTTTTTTAACCCCCGACGAAAAAGAGGGGTATCTGTGTGTCCTGTGTATATGTGTGACTATGTGTATGTCTGTGTTATTATTGCTCCTAAACGAATAGACCGATTTTCAATCGAAAACGTTTGATGAAAATCGGTTCAGTTTATTTATTAATTAAAATCTTTATTTACCAAAATGGTACAAAAAGTGCACTTAACGCTAATGCATTCTCTACCAGTCAACCTTTAGGAAAAACAGAAATTATTTAAATATAGAAATTATTCAGTTGGGGGTGAACATTGAAAGTCGGGGGCTCTTAAATTTGTCTGGCAAATAAACTTGTAATAATATTATACAAAGAGCTTCTTCTTCTTCTTTACAACTTCTTTCATATCAGTCGACTGCTGCTTAAGTCCAGTCTCTTCTAATAAAAGGGAGATTGGCCAATTACAAAGATTAAAAATTCACTTAAATCTAAGATGCTATATTTATGATTGACTCTATTGCTTCAGGTCATGTTGTTTTTGATGTTATTTTGTCAGTATGATATTCAGTTTCTTTATAGAGATATCTGTTAGAGCAATGCTTTAATACGATCAAAACATAATCATAAATATGGAAGAAATGATTGCAAACATCATAATTTTAGATTTTAGCAGTCACAATGACTATACCTAAATACTATTACTATTGACATTACGGGACTTACCGCGATTATTTATTTACCACAGTAAAAGTAAAAAATATTTGCTGTAAATCCCGTAATGTCATCTTTAGTATTTAGAGATAACACTCGACCCTCCTAAGTTTTCTCTAAGCTCTAAGTTGTAGATTCAAATTAATGTCCGCGGCTGAAGTTGGCTCTATATGCGTCTACCACGATAAACTTCGGTCGGTTATTGGCTCATCACACTAATGCGTACCTACATAATTGTCGAATATGTAATGTTTTTTATGTTATATGTATATGTGTGGAAACAGTACAGTTTCAATTCAAAATAAATTCCACTAGGTTAAAATAGCAAAGTAATATTTCTTTTGTATCGGCGATCTCGACGGATTCCAAAAATGATGTCCAGACTTACACGGGAAAAAGACAAGTGGCAGTAGATGGAAGAAACCTTTTCCCAACAATGGGACAAAATAGGTTAGCAAAAAAAGGGAATATTGTGCATAGACATAGGATTAGTAATGTTACTTTAGAGGTATATTAATATACATTTGAATAGGTAGGTATATTAGCTGCACAAAGAATAAGTTGAAATTATTATGATATGAAAATATATACAAAATATCGTGTATTTTGTATCAGCTTTAAAGCTAAAGTAGAAAAAAATTGCCTACTGTGAGTTAGTAGGCAAATTTTTTCTACTTTAGCTTTCAAGCTGATTCCAACATATACAAAATATACGAATCATAATACGTTTGTGTAAGATTATTCTATATTTAAAAGTGCAAAGTTAATTTAAACATATCATGTCAACTTGCGATATTAGTAGTGTTATCTTTAGTAGTTCAAGTAAAATCTCCGAACTATTATATATGCAAAGAGTAACAAATAAAAAATACAAATACCTAAGATATTCTTACCCAAAAATAGTCTTTCTGTTTTGTTATTTGATTAAACATTAGGTTGAGACAAAAATGACAAAAAAATACACACACAAAAAAAAACAACACATAACAAATCAAAAAAATAAGATACTTACATAAACTGATTCATATATTTGTCCATAGAACAAAATTGGGACTTTTAATTTAAATTCTGGAGACGGCACTTCTTCGCCCCTGGGCAGTCTTTGGTCCAAGCCGGCTCCATAAGGGTAGAACTGGTCGCGCGAGACAGCGCGCGCGCAAGCCACCAACAACACTACTCCGACGCACGACCACATTCCGCGGAGCTCCCCTGATCACTGGAGACAGTTTCTGGAGCTGACACGAAACAATAAAATCCACCAAAATAACATCGCTAAGCCCTCGGCTTTGTTTATAAATATTCCGTTGCAACACACTTTTGATTTTATTTGAATGTGTGGTGATGCGCTATTTCTGATGGACTCGCTAGAATGCAAAGTGCGGCGCTCGCATGTTTTACATTTTCATTGCTATTTTCTGTAGTACATATATAAACTAAATGTTAGTGCTTGATTTATGGTTTTATTTTCAATCTAAGGGTGTTACTCGTAATTGAAACAAAAATAACATAATTAAACTAAAATTAAACTACATATGAAATATATATTTTTAATCTAGTTTTAATTAATCATGGTTCGGGACATCGAATACGAATTTTTAGGTAGTTCTAGGTGAGAGATCTACTTTGACTCATGAGTGTGTTTACTATGATACAACACACCTAACAAATTCATTTAATTATTTACAAAATAAAAGAACGTAAATGGCATTATGTCAATCGGGAATCCATGGCAAAAATATTACTTATGTACATACCTAATTTTTATAGGGTGGCATTTTGATATCTGTATTCTGAGATTTACGTGGACCTACTAATCTTTGTTCATAATTTTATGACCTAACCTAATAAATTACCTTAATAAGTACCTAACTGTAAATAAGTGTGATAATTAAAATGATTTTATACAAAACAATGGGTTTTGAAATATAAGTATCTAGATTAAGGATCCTTGGTCCCAGCTTTCCTCATTGTTTCCTAAAATCTAGTACTGAGATCAGATGCCTATGAAAGATCTGACACCACCATTGTCGACAACTGCTAAAAAGTAAAAATACTTACACAACAATTCTGCCATGCTGGTCTAGGAGAAAAGGAGAAACTTAGAATGTACCAGCTGCTTCTCTTCCCGCGCACATCGTAAAAGCCGATCGAGGTAATGGACAAAAATGTGAATCGTGTTAGTAGGCGATGTGTCTTGCATCCCATCACCATTTCGATTCCTTTTTCCTCCTTTTCACCCACCATCACGCTAAAAGTGGTATTTGGAATTTGCGGGGCTCTGTCTGGCTTAGAGCTGCAATACCCGAAATTCTCTGTCTACCCCATTACCTAGGGATAAAAACGTGATACTGTATCAACAATCCTGCCAACATTTTTAAACATTCATAATATCATTTTTATGATATTTTAGATTGTTGTGGCATTTGCGAAACTAAAGTACTTAATTACCTTATTAACGAAATAGGTATAATTATAGTACGAGGTAATATCACTGGCACAATGAGCTTCAATAAAGAACAAATAGTCCCGGGAATTCGCTTATCGCGAGGTAAGCGCTGTTTGTTTGCTCCCATTATGCGGTAGTCGGGAATTACTTAATTCTCTTGTCTATTATTTTGTTATCGCTCTTTAAATTCATTACATAATTATCTAAGAACTTGTTTGTTTGTAATAACTTTATTGTACCAAAAACATGCATATATAATTAAATTTTTTACAAAAAAAAACAACCGACTTAATTTTTTCAGGAATTTCTTTCATATTTCCAAAGTTCTTCATCATATCTTCACAAAATTAAAATGGAACCAACTTAGTAGTAAAGGCTTTTAAATAAAATAAGAATCATCAAAATCGGTTTACAATTGGCGAAGATATCGCGTAATAAACATACATAAAAAAAACATATAGTCGAATTGATAACCTCCTCATTTTTTGATGTCTTTGTATTAGATCGTTAATAGTGAAATAAATAAATCATATCAATGCCTCTTAAATTCGAAAGAGCAAATACAATGGCGGACTTATCTCATACAGGGATCTCTTCCAATCTACCTGCGATATATTGAGAGGACTTTTACTCATTACTTATTAAAACTTATTAGTAATTTTTACCCGACTGCTTAAAGGCCGGTAACGCTCTTGTTACACCCCTGGTGTTGCAGTTGTCCATAGACAGTGGTGATCACTTACCATCAGGTGACCCGCTTGTTCGTTTGCCGCCCTATAACGTAAAAAAAGGCAGAAAGTCACACAGCGAAAAAGAAGGCTTGAAAAGGCGAAAGAAAAGTATAGAGCGAAACGTGCAAAAGAGAGTGAGAAGGAAACTTATAGTCGAGTACAAAAACGGAGAGAACAGTTAGCATCCGAAACACCTGAACAACGTCAGCGACAAAGAGAGCTGGTAGCATCAGAAACACCTGAGCAACGTGAGGCTAGATTATCAGGGCCTTGATCTTAAATAAAACCGTTTAACTTAAAAATCTTTTTTTACTTAATTTTATTTATCTATCTATGACGGCGCTCTGTGGATAGCCTATTATATACACCGATGACGTCACAAAAATGTACGTGTAATTAATTTAATGTGTAAGTAAAAGTGGTGTTTTGACGGACTTTCAAATAAATTGTTACAAATTAAAATTAACAGTAATTGATTAATTAGTTGTAATTGGGAAAACTCGCAACTAACAATTTATTAGTTTTGACTGCGGAAACTCGCAAATAACAATTGATTAGTTGTAATTGTGAGAACTCGCAACTAACAATTAATTAATTGTTTATTTATAGTGAGTTTCACAATTAAAAACTAACAACTATAAATATATTTTTATATAAATGTACATAGGTATGTACCTCTGGGAGAGTTGTGAGGTAATTGTTAATTATAATTGTCTTTTAAAAACAGTTTAAATCTTAATCGCGATTTATTTAATTGCAGTTAATTTAGTTGCAAGGTATAACTAATACAGACTAATCTAAATAAATCAATTGTAACGTGCAATTAAAAAAATTACAAATTAGTCAATTGAAATTTTAATTGAGTTGGGCACTAAGCCCAACTCTGCCTGTGTTACCTGTGTGTGATGTCATTTGACAAATAACCGTCACCGTAAAAAAATTAGCGTTTTTTTTTAAATTTAACTTCAACATTGATTTTTATTGATAGTAGTACGATAGATATCCTGGAAACATTAATATATTATGCTTATTATGTACCTAATAGAGGCGAAATTAAAATATATTTTTTAAATTTGTCATATACCGTTTCCCGTTATAACTATAGCTTGAAATACATAACTTTGTCAACTCCTTAGGGAAAAAAGGTGACTCTAGTACTTATTAGTAGATAGTGGTTCCCGGAAAGATATACATAGGTAAGTACATACGTGATTATTCCAGGATTACCCGTTTCCCCAGTAATCGCCGCATCTGGCGGCAGCTTGCCAAGAATACGTGCATTCCGAGATGCGGTCGATGGCCCACTAAATAAACGTGGACAGTTGGACACTTGTATTTTTGCTAACATTATTTTAGATTGGGTCAATGATCTGTAGCGATCATTTAGTTTTTGTTAAAATAGGTATCTTACTTTAGGTTTTCTCTATATTTTGCTTCTTCTACATCCTCAGATAAAATCTCGGTTATACATACATAGGTACGTACTATCACGTCTTTATCCCTATGGGGTAGACAGAGCGTTAAGTCTTACGGCTCTAAGCAGTCTGAACCCAGAGTCGCAAGACTCAAGAAGAGAAGGTGTAAAAAGGAATCAAAATAGTAACGGGTTGCTAACCACATCGCCTATATTAACATGATTTGCATTTTCGATCATTCCCTTGATTGGCTTCTACGATCTGCTCGGGAAGAGAAGCAGCTTCTTCAGCAGGTAAATACCTTCTAAGATTTTTTCTTTTCTCCCAGACCAGCATGGAAGTTTCTCGATGTAAATTATTCAAAACTCGATGGGGTTACAATATCTCGTTACTAAGTTCCTACAGGCAGCTTCTGGTTATATCATCAGCTCAGCTTCAAGTCACTATTGTCGTCTAATTAGCATGAATTTTCAAATTTTCAACTGAATCTATACTAATATTATTACGTAGGTAGTAGTACATACGAGACCGACCGCGAAAGTGTGTAAAAAATGTTCAATTTAGATCTGAAGTTGCAAAAATCTATTAGCAGAAATTTATTGTTCCGCAATAGACGATGAAAAACGAAATAAACCGCTTATATCTGAGTAAATGATGAAAAATGTTCAGTCAGTAAGAGCCCGTACTACAGTATTCGACTATACGCGTCGGCCATACGAGATGTAGAGTTGCTATGTTAACTTTTCTAGATATTGTTTTTCATTTCAGTCTCTCTTCAAATTGACTGAATAAAAGCGGTTTGCACCCATCTTTTTAAACTTAGTACCTGTCTAGAGTGGCTCTGTGAGCTGTAAACCTCGCGACTCACCCCCAACCTGTTGAAGTTTATCGGATAAAAAAGTTGTTCGGACAAAAAAGTTGCGTCTTAATAAGGGTAACAAAAAAGTTTTATAATACATTTGAATTTTTTTCGAAAGGGCTGAAATATATCTGCATATCTCCGCCATTTTGAAAAATTTCCAAAAACTTAATCTTAAATAAATTCTACATAATTACATATCGAACCTGCTTACAAAATTTCACGAGAATCGGTTGATTAATGCGACCTGTAGGCGAGAACAAATTGACAGACAGACAAACAGACTGACAAACTGACGGACAAAAGCATTTTTGACCAATCTCAAAACTGAGACACTTCGCTCGCTTCGCTCTCTCTGTCCTTCTTGCATCCTCAGCTGTGCTGCTTCGGAGCCCGGGGTGCACTTTTCCCCTTTTTCTTTTCCAAATATAATATGCATGTCAATGGTCACCCAAGGATGCCAAAGACCTTGCAAAATGGAGAAGAAAAAGCCGGAACACTTTAAATGATTTGGCTATAGTTTTTCAACCGGCCGCCTGCCTGACGTCAACCCTCTTTGGGAATGTATTTGTGCGAAAAGTTTTACAACCGGCCGCCGCCCGACGTTAACCCTCCTTGGGAATGCAATTGTAGCACGAGATGTTTGTGTTTAGTCCTTTAGTCGCCTCTTACGACTCATCCACAGGAAGAGATGGAGTGGTCCTATTCTAACCCGGAACCACTTAGCTTAACCACTAACCACGGCTTAGCTCTCTCTGTCCATTAACAAATAAAATAAAATAGCCTTTCTTGCTTTTTAGTTTTTACATTTTTTTAAGAGTTCGGTCGGTACAAAAAGTTTTTTTTTTAAACAGATTGTCCTTCGATATATGCCTCCTTCAATGATTTCCATCAAAGGATTTCCATACCGCTTTGTATTTTCCCAATCTACTCCAGGCTGGACCCGCGACTTTTTTGATGTCATCCTCCCAGTCTTTCGCCCTTGATTAAAAAATCAAGTCTGAATAAAAATCTGAATAAAAATATTCAGATTAACACATTGCATACGTTTCTCAGAAAATGAGAGGCTCTTGTGGGCCGTGGGATAGTCAAATAACGAACTTTTCTTTCACCAAACAAGCAACAGCTACTTTATAATAATCATGGGAGTACTCCTAACTTACCTTGTTGTAAATGCAAAGAATGAGTTCTATGGTAGTGGTTGTTGTAGGAATTAATGCTCCATCTTCCCCTGACGAAGCTCACAGTCCGATAGAGCCGACGTCTTTCGGGATCGCTTTTCCGGAAATACTCTTCAAAAGCTTTCCTACTCTTTTTACCGACGTTTAAATAACATTTTTAATTATTTTACACAAAGTGTCATTAACTTTTATGTAAATGTCAGACACCTTATCACTATAATTTATATTTTTTATAGACAGGAATAATAATAGTAGCAAAGACTGACAGGCCTTATTCGGCAAGATAAAAAAGGGCCCATAGGTGGAAAACGGGATCAATAAGAAGAGTTTAATATTCAAGTAATATAGGCTTCCCAGATTAACTTCCTTTCCCTTGATCAAATATACTTTTTTTTATAGACAAGAGCAATTATTTTCGAGAACATTTTTAGAGTTTCGAAATCCTTAAACGGAACTCTTAACTAGGTACAGTTTCGGTATGTCCGTCTGTCCGTCCGCGACTTAGCTCAGAGACTGTTGGTACCAGAAAGCTATATGTGTTTATGTTATTCTAATATTATTATACTATCATCATCATCAATATACAGGCTGACTTTAAACTACCAGCCAAAGTTTTGGAGCAAGTTCAGTCCATGATACTGAACTACTTTCCATAAAAACAATTAACGAAAAACGATAAAAAAATTTCGCCTTCCCATACAGATTGGCGCTGAGCCAAACTTATTTTGTATGGGAGGACGAAATTTTTTTATCTATTTTCAATACATTTTTTTACAGAAAGTAGTTCAGTATCATGGACTGAACTTGTTCCAAAAATTTGGCTGATGGATAAAAAGTCACCCTGTATTTAAGAACTATGTTCTTGTCGGTGGAGTATTTTCCATGTCTCGCGGTCCTCAGCCAAATGCTTGACTTATTATTATACTGTAGTGATCTAAAATAGTATAGCCCGTGGATCGATTTATTACGCTATTACGTATAATGTCAATTATACGTTTTATATATTACGTATGCTGCCAAAGTGGTAAATCAAATGTTGAAAAAAAGAAGGGGAGTTACCAATACGTAAAGTGGGGTTAATATTTTTTTTATGTACCCCATAGTGAGAAGTATCGTTAGATAGTATTTTTTAATCCAGTAAGGGTTAGGAAAGACAATTTTTCGATTTAGTGACCCGTTTTCGAAATATTAAACTAATTCTAGTTCAAGTATAGCCTCCACCTCTTTAAAATCTAGAAACTTTTAGCTTAAAAATCTAAAAAAAATCGTGATAGGGGTACGTACTTTACAGGATAACTATGTCGGCTAGTAAGATTTGTTAATTAGGAGTTAAAACCGCCTACTTACATAATCATTTACATTTTTCACTGCTTTTGACACAGCTTTTGGATGATGATAATGTTGAAATATCTACATTTTATGTCGTCACAAATTTGAATATACTCTCAGATATTTTAACAGCCATTGTTTGTTTGACACAAGATACAATTACATAAGATGTGCCCAACGGGAAGTTCGAAACAAAGAGAGACTTCTCTTTAGAATGAACTGTCGAAAATTCCAATTTTTCTTGATACAAAAAAGCTTCTTTCATTACTCACTGCTTCCTTTAGAAAATTATTTATTGTCATTTTATGGCTGTATTTATATTCGTGGGCTCCCGAAAGTTATATTTTTAATTACAGTTTTCCTGCTTCTAGTATTGTTTGATATTTTTATTCCATTTCGTTTTTTCTGTTCCAATTGAGTAAAATTTACCCATCCACTCGATTACCCACGGTGAATAATTCATTTTTTGTTGGTGCTATTTGAAAAGCATAATATGTATTAAAATACATTTTTGTCTTAATTTATTTTATGGTAAGCTATTTCTTCACTACGGAGAGGAAAGAGGTGGTGACAAGATATCAGACATATATATATATATACATATATAGTAAAATTACAGTATCTATGATCTTGTTTCTATGATAAGGTTTAATTTTTAAATAGTTTTATGCACCAAATAAAATATTCATCTTTCTTTCTAGTTACAATGTGTATAGGGGTCGCGCATTAATCATGTGATATTTTTTTTAGTAAATTTTTAATCCCCCCTCCCCCTGGTGATATGTGGTGAGGTTTAAGACTAACCCTTACTCACCTTACACTAACTTACCTTATCACGTGTAATTTTATAATTTTTACAAAGTGTCTTCATAAATTTCAGAATATAAACTTATATTTAAGGAGGATAATCTAGATTAATTTGATTCTAGAAAATTACGTAGACATCAGGTCACGCGCCGTTTTTTGGATTAAAAAATTGCTACACCCTTGTGTTATTTCGTGATTTTTCCAAATCCCAAATAGATTGTGCCTCACATGATTTTAATGGACGATCCCTTACCTAAGAACTTAATTATCACGGGAACTATGACCAAATTAAGTATATATATAATAAAATAAGTCCTTTTGTTACTCATAACTTTATTGTACAACAATATTTGTACTTACTTGAAACTTTACATTCAAAAGAGTTACAAAGCGAACTTCTCCAAAGTAGGTAGTATTGGAATGTTCCAGTCAACCTGCGATAGATTGAGAGGATTTATAGGTACTTGATGATAAGGTAAGTAGGTACGTATAGTTCTGTCATTCCATAAAAATATTTTTATATTCTCAATGTCGCCATAGCCTTATAGCATCGGGAATGAGATTAATTGAGACGGCGGATAGTCGGCGCGGCGTCTCCTACTTCCGGTTGGCGAATGATTTCCCGTTTCCTGTTTTTACCGGACGTACGTTTAACGATACTCTGTGCTTTCTTCAGCCCCTTATTTATTACGTCTACAAGAAAATTGTCTACTTTTGTTATTTTATTAGGGTATCGTACCACAAAAGGTAAAAATGGAACCCTATGACTCTAGAAAATAGGATTACTCACTTGTCTATTTGTCTGTCTGTCACAGCTCACAGCCAATTTGCTACGAAACTACTGAACCGATTGAGTTGCTTGGTATTTATGTAAGTCCACGTGATCTAAAGACGGACACGTAAAACGTAAATAAATGATTTTCGTATATGGGGGCCATTTATAGGGGTAAATTAGAACATTCATAAGTTTTGTGATAGTTCACAAAATTTATTTTATAAATTTGTATCGTGTGACATATGCATGAAAGAGCTTTTTATGATAATTTTAAATATATTTTATCTTTATTTTTTTCAGAATGATATTTATAAAGTAATTTAAGAAAATAGGCTAAAATTGACCATTTTATCTTATATCGAAACCATTTTGAAAAATATACAGAAAGTAGGTTTTACCTATACATTTCAGGAAACCTATGAGAAGTACGTAACCATCTTCACGCGAGTTTAACTCGCACTTAATCGGTTTATTATTGGAGATAATTTACTGTAAGTTTACCTTTAGGTAGATAGGTAGAGGTAGATACACGATTGGAACCACTTTTAATCCCTTCATAACTCAAAATTGATTTAACATAAAAACACCACTTTTTAAATTTGAATAGTCGAATTATATAATCTTATTTCTTGCGCCGCGGCATTGTTAAATATAAATCGTTCATGCCATTCTGAGTATGAGGGTTCAGTTTTTTTACCAAATCGCAAAACGTCATTCGCTGTTTTACAAAACCAAGCTGTAATGCTAAACAGCTAGAGGTTTTGTCAATAATGGATTATGCAATTCAACTGCGACATATATTTTTCTTGACTTGCGTATTGTGTCCCGGTGTTGGATAAAGGTAATATATCAAATAAGTAAAGTATTTTGAGTTTGAATAGATGCTACTGAAACTAAAACAACTTTGCACATTGGAGTGTCTAGTGGTGCCAGAGGCGGGTAGTTGCATCGGGTACGTAAGTACATATAGTATCTCGCTGCTCGGGGGTGACACAAATAATGTAGTTGTGTCGGACGTGACCGGCGCCCGCACCTAATTAATATAAACATCTCTCACACGTATCGCCCACAGCGAGGCAATGTCTACGAAGTTTGTGTATTACTTGTGAAGTCCGTTTGCAGGTTGGTGTCCCAGTGGGAGTTAACCAACCCCGGGAGTGGTCCGCACTTGGATGGGGGACCACAAGTGGTGGAATAATTTCTCGAGCATCTAGCGACGTTCTTTCTCATGGCTTCCGTCGATGTCATCTTATATACTTAAATAAGTGCGCCTAAAAGCAATATTCACATTTTTCGCCCATTACTTTCATCGGCTTTCAGTATCTGCGCGGGTTGAGAAGCTGCTGGTACATTCCAAGTTTTTTCTTTTCTTCCAGAACAACATGGAAGATTATTCTAAACAAAATAAAAGATTCCGATGAATTGAGAACCTCCTTTTTTTAAGTTGGTTAATAGGTAATATATCTGCTTGTGTATTATGTCTTACCTTAGCTCTGTTATTACAGGAAGTACCTGTTTTCAATACCAGGAAAGCTAAATATTCAAACAATTACAATATAGACAAGTGTACTTTAGTTACTTTCACAGTCTATTGTCTTACGGTATTCTTCTATGGTGGGAGTGCAGCCGACATTCAGACTATTTTTCTTTTACAAAAAAGAGCAATTCGTGCCATTTACGGTTTAGGATCGAGAGACTCACTGAGGGAATTATTCAAGGAAATAGGTATACTTACTTTTGCATCACAATTCATATTTGAAAATATAATGTATGTAAGGAAAAATATTTCCATGTTCAATAAAGTAAGTGATTTTACAGATAGAAATTTACGTAATAAGAATGACTTAGTTAGCCCGTATTACAGGCTGAATACAGTCAGTAAGTCTTTTATGGGGAAGTGTATACTTTTTTATAATAAATTGTCAGAATCGGTCCTTGATATGCCAGACAGAAAATTCAAAGCTTATGTAAAGAAAGTACTTTGTGAGAAGGCTTATTATAGGACCGGTGACTATCTTAAAGACAAAAAGGTTTGGCTTTAGATTGGCGCGGGTCCCTCTTAAGGTTTGTATACTTAGACATGTCATAATTTAGGTACATTGGTATGTACCTAAATTATGACATACTAAATTTACAAATTGACATTATTTTAAATTTCGTAATTCTTATAATTCAATTTAATTATGACATAATAAACAATGTAATCTCTGTCCATCTATATAACTAATTTTAAATTTTTAGTTTGTTAGTTGACGTCTTTGGAGAAAACGTGCAGTGCAGTTTGTTGCCGCTTCTTCTGCACTTGCGCCTAGGAAGCGGCGTAAACTTAGCTTTAAGTAACGATTTGACGTCAACATTTGTGCAAAACAAAACAAAGTGACTATTATTAAGAGATATTATAAATATCATATGATAATAAAGATATTTTGAATTTGAATTTGAATAAGATGACATATTTTTTCTAGTTATTTTCGATTAAAAAACAAACCACACAACCGATTCTAATAAAATTCTATCTACGGGACCACCTGGAAAGTATACCCTTTCGAACAAAAAAGAATTTTCTCTTCAAGTAATCGGGGAGCAAACATACAAAAAAAAATGAAGATTCCGACGAATTGATAACCTCGTTTTTTGAAGTCAGTTAAAAAGTGTTTATGAAGAAACAGTGCCGTTGTCTAACTCGAGAACTGAGAATCCCCAGATCCCCGCGCAGTTTGGGAATAATGACAAATAAAATAAATGCATGATTATAATCTCGACCGCTGGAGGCGCGTCGTAAACTGTTTACGACCGGCCACTTACAGATCGCCTAAGGCATGAACTGTGTGCGTGCGACCTAGGTGCAAGCGGAAGCGTGTACAGGTTTTGGAAAAAAACTGCAATAGACATCATCACATCATCCGAGCGTATTCCCGGTTGCATCCTCAGCGGTTATGCTTTAGAGCCCGGGGTCCGCTACCTAAACCTAAGAATCACGGATAAAGTGTGTGACTTGGATGGAACGCAAGTGGTCACTTGGAAATCTACACGTTTTGTACTCAAATTAAATAATGAAGTAAGGAATGGTGAAAAAATACCACGTGAGCAGGACTTGAACCCGCGACCTTAGTCTCAATACGACTATGCTCTAACCAACTGAGCCATCACGTGTTCAACCCCAAACGCGTTTTTTTTTTCGCCAACATTTGATATTTCTATAACACGCTTTAGGCTTGCATCACCTAACACTAATACCCACTATTACAAGTGAGGTATCTGATTTAACCCATGGTACAATGAAGTTGAAAATCAATTAAAGTGTAGAAAAGTCATAAGATATTTTATAGGGTTTTTAGGCAATAAAGATGCAATAATAAAGTACTCAAATTAAATAATGAAATAAGAAATGGTGAAAAAATACTACATGCTATACAAATAATAAAATCTCAGTTAGTTCGATATCAGAAGTGGGATGACCACTTCAGTTCATTTGACTGTTTGTTCTTCAGTCTTTCAAGTCGGTCGAGTCAGCCGAGGCCCCGGCCCAGTGCCAGCAATGCCAATAGTTCTGGCGCCATCATCAGCTGGTGCCAACCGAGTGCTCCCATGCCAGGTTTGCAAAGACGCTGTAAGAGAAAACCTTTTATTTGATTATGATATTTACGACGACGCCTAACCTTAAACACAGTTATAATAATAATAAGCTTCTTTATTTCCAATAATTTAACAAAATAATTATATAAATTTATACTATAACTTCATCTGTTGTTGGAACTCCACTCTGGGTATAGGCCTCCTCTAGCTGATTCTATTTTTCCCTATTCTTTGCTATGTCGTGCCAATCTTTTCCTGCTATTATTTTTATTTCGTCGCTTCATCTGTTCTTCGGTCGGCCAATTCTTGTTTTTCCTATTGGTCCTTTCCATTTTGTTTTTTCTGCTGTTCATCTTTTTTCTGTATATCTTGTTATATGGCCTGCCCAGCGCCATTTCTGTGATAGAGCATATTTGAGGGCATTTATTAACTTTATCGTTTTAGGGTTCCGTAGCCAAATGGCAAAAAATGGAACCCTTATGGATTCGTCATGTCTGTCTGCCTGTCCGTCCGTATGTCACAGCCACTTTTTCCCGAAACTATAAGAACTATAGGGACTGATGAAACTTGGTAAGTAGATGTATTTTGTGAACCGCATTAAGATTTTCACACAAAAATAGAAAATAAACAATAAATTTTGGGGCTTCCCCATACTTAGAACTGAAACTCAAAAATATTTTTTCATCAAACCCATACGTGTAAGGTATCTATGGATAGGTCTTCGAAAATGATATTGAGGTTTCTAATATATTTTTTTTGCTAAACTGAATAGTTTGCGCGAGAGACACTTCCAAAATGGTAAAATGTGTGTCCCCCCCTGTAACTTGCAAAATAAGAGAATGATAAAACTAAAAAAAAAATTATGATGTACATGCAAACTTCCACCGAAAATTGGTTTGAACGAGAAAGTAGTTTTATTTTAATACGTCAGAAATCGTAAACCACAATAGAACTTTTATATTATGTTACTTGCTGCTACGGAACCCTTCATGGGTGAGTCCGATTCGCACTTGGCCGCTTTTTTTTCTTATGTGTTCGCTTCTTATCTTTTGGATTTTCCTTACTTTCATTATACTCCTTTTCATCGCTTTTTGGCAGTTTGCTAATTTTGTTTTTATTTTAGTGTCCATGTTTGGCAGCCATATGAGCAATATGTGAGGGTTGGTAGGATGCTGATGTTCATAACCGTCTTTTTCAGGTGAAGAGGAAAAGATCCTTTTAGTATTTCTTTTAAGCTCAGTTATGTCTTAAACACAGTGAAGTTACAGTAACAGGTTATTAGGTAGGTACGTCTCAGATCTCACGTCTCACGACTCACGTCTCACGTCTTACATCTTACGTATACATCCCATCTGCATCTCCCAACCCCATCGACCCCATAGAGTTTGGGCTTGGACATTTGTTTTGATTAGTCTTGATTACTTAGGTCTTATAATAAATTTAATAAAAACTTTTGTGTCGTGAATGTATTATAAATGTAATAAATAAATTAGAAATCCAAATTAACAAGTATGAATGGTAATAAATAATGAGATAATTATTTTGTAAATAGTGTCAAATTCAATTATTGTTATGTAACGGGAGGGAGAAGCGAACCTAATACAGGTATTTCATACTTACGAGTACAAAGGTGCTCTTAAATATCCGTGTACCTAAGAATAAGATATTTGACACCACAATAAATATTTTTTTAAATACCGAAATAAAAGCTGGTACGATAAAATGACCTATCTTATTTTTCTATCATGTACTGTTTATCGAATCACTGTCTAATAAGAGTTTTAAAAGCGATAACCGCCTCCGCCTGTACGAAGCGCCACATCAGCGACAGCACTATAGCGGCACGCGTCGCGTCGCGCCGCATTTGTTGCCCAACCCTTTGCTAATGCGATTTGTGTTTTATGAGCTACATAATGCGGCCGCTGAAGAGGAATGTCTCTACGTGATTACACTAGGTATTTCATTTATAACTTATATAAGTATGTATACACAAGTTAAATACGATATATATCGACTATAACTTACGTTAGAACTCACTTTAGAGGAGAAACTAACTTATATAAATATGTAGTATTGACAAAAACTAATATCAACGTAAATAATATCAACGTAAACTGCGCGATGATAGAAAAGGTTGAAAAATCGTATACTGGTCTAATTTGTTGTGTATACCTACAGACACACGAAAATAAGTAAAGGTACTACAAAGTCTTTGTACCTCTTGTCGTAAAAGAAGCACAAAATTTTTTTTTTGCTAAATCACCAAAAAATCGTCAAAGCATTCGCCATTCATTGAGTAGGTATATAATATAAATCTGTATCGAAAACTCTAAATACAACATTTAAATGAAGTTCTGATAAAATTTCATAGTTCAGTTTCTGTAATTTCATAATCACTGACATTTTGAAGTAAATAGTGTTTTTTCGTACATTGATTTGCGCCGTACGCGCTGCGTAACATCTTTGGCTTGTCTTTATTTTATATTATCAACCAGTCAACCTACTAGTGATGCCGAGAAAAGAAATAAAGAACAGAAAAATGTGCGATGAAAAGCCGTTCTCACTTTAAACTGTAAGTATTCTGTGACAGTAGTTCATAAAATATTAGGTCCTTACATATGAAATTGCCGTTCAGTATCAAAAAAGTGAAACAAGTTTTTTTTAATGAAATTATTATTTAATCAATCGAAGTATGCGCCGTTGTTATCGATACACTTCCGCCATTTTATAGGCAGATCATTGATACCTTTGGAAAAAAATCCTGGGAGCGAGAGTCTATGAACTGTTTGAAGGCGGTTTTGACTGCCTCATCAGATTTGAAATATTTTCCTTGTAAAAAGTTATCCAAATTTTGAAAAAAGTGGTAATCGGTTGGGGCAAGATCTGGAGAGTATGGTGGGTGACGCAGAGGTTCCAGTCGCAGCTCCTCTAACTTGGCGATCGTTTGATGTGCAGTGTGTGGTCTAGCGTTATCCTGAAGGAGCAGTGGGCTAGAGCAATTCATCAGTCTCGGTTGTTTATTGGCGAGCTTTTCCATTATTGTTTGCAATTGTTGGCAATACAAGTCTGCAGTAATCGTCTGGCCTGATCTCAAGAAGCTGTAGTGGATAACACCAGCACTGGTCCACCAAACACTAACCAGAATCTTCTTTTTGGTCAGTTTTCGCTTAGGGCAAGGTTTTGCCGGTTCTCCAGGGTCAAGCCATTGTGATGATCGCTTCCGATTGTCGTACAGGATCCATTTCTCATCACAAGTCACGATACGGTTCAAAATCCCCTCATTATTGTGGCGATTATGCAAAGAAACGCAGCAAGCAACGCGTGTTTGTTGGTTTGCTTCAGTCAATTCGTGCGGTACCCACTTTTCGAGTTTTTTAATGTTTCCGATTTGGCGCAAGTGGATAAGTATCGTTTTGTCACTTACGCCGAAGGCTGCTGCTAATTCAGAAGTGGTTTGAGATGGATCCGCTTCCACTATCGCCTTCAATTCTTCGTTATTCACTTGAGTATCAGGTCGTCCACGAGGCTCATTGTGTAAATAGAAATTTCCAGAACGGAAACGTTGAAACCAATAACGCACCGTTCGTTCGTTAGCGGTGCCTGGTCCATACACGTCGTTAATTCTTCGAGTCGTTTCTGCAGCACTGGTGCCACGGTGGAACTCGTATTCGTAAATACCGCGAATTTTCAATTTGTCCATAGTTGTTGTTATAGCAATGTTGAAACTCAAACAAATGATGTTAAAACAAATGAAATACGAATTTTGAAACAATATTTTTCTGGCATTATTTCGAAATAAATTTGAATTTGGAATTCCTAATGAAACGCATGATATTTGATTTTAAAGTTGCCAGTATTGAAAATCGGCTATTTCATATGTAAGGACCTAATATTATAGTTTGAAGGGTAATATAGGACTTTTAGAGACAACATTTTAAATTATATCTCAGTTTCCTTTCAAATAATCTATTTCAAATAGGGGCAGCACTGGACCCCGGAAATGGTATTCACCTTAAGAGTTGCAGACACTTGAAAAATGAACATCTTTGAAAAAAAAAACTAAATTGATTGAAGTAGGTAAGTAGTAAACATAAAAAATAACATGAAAACTAAAGTTCCCATGTTGTAACGTCGAACTTCGGACCCCGAGCGTGGTCCGAACCGACGCGTACTTGGCTGACTTATTTTTTACTACTTTTACTTTTCAACCGGTACTTTTTTTTAAAATATTTAATTTTTTTTTTTAAATTGATGTCTTATGCGGCCATTGAATTTTTTTTTAATGATGTTGGATCGTCGAAGGATAGAGAAGGATATAGTTTGTACGTATAAGTATGTGGATTATGGCTGTTCCATATATCGATAGATCCATTATATCTATCTATACTACATATTGGGACTCATTATAGTGTAACACAGTAGAAGTGATTATGTATCTTCGTACAGTCAGGTCATCGAGTTCATCTTATCTTGTGACTATTATAATTCTAACCTAATTTGTAACGAATGAACTTCGGTATCTTTGAAGGTCAGTGAACTCTCGAATCTTTGATAAGGCAACCATCAGGTCGAACATTCAACTTTAGCAAAAATATGATAAAAAGCTGTTCCTGGTAAAGTAAGGTCAAAGCAAAAACTGATAAATCATTTCGCTGGAATATATTTTGCATTACTGATAACAATGAGCCAATGCGAATGTATCAGAAAGCGGAAGAGTAGGACTATACAAGTACAGTGGATAATTGGTGGCAACTCCACCGCTCCCACCTTCCCGGTATTGGCTTGAAGAGGCATCGAGGTGTATTTAGTGGGTCCAAGACCTACAACCGCTCCACTGTCCCCGCAGCGGAACGGTATGAGTTGGCATTTTCACCTCGAAAAAAAAGGACTATACAAGTATATGATGACTGACCTTCGAGCTATTTAGGTTAGATTGAAAATTTAATTTAGTTTTATCTTCATTCAGATTACTACAAAGATTACAAAACAATAAATCATGATTTTAAAACTATAATAATTAAATGAAACTAAAACTACAAGATATAGTTTTACAAACTAAAATCTGATTGCAGGAAGATTCTTGCTGAAAAGTACTTTTATCCAGTTATTGTAAGCACAGCAAGGAGAAACTACTAAGTGTAAAGAGTACTAATTAAGCCCTTTCATTTGATACCCTACACGGTATATGATTTGTTTTTTATGTTCATTACTTTATGGCCTATATAGCCTATTTATATGAAAATTATACCAAAAAAATTATTATCTAAATATCTTTCCGTTTTGGCTACAAAAAAATATAAATATAAATATAATACAAAAATAAATCAATAAATAAAACATGCGAAATATCGTCGAGCACGGCTCCGGGTCTTTCTTCGCTCTCGACGAATATTTCACTGTGTTTTTTTTCTGTATTTTTTTTGTAGCCATAACGTATAGGTAGATATTTAGATAATACATTTTTTGGTATAATTTTCATATAAAAAGGTGATTGTATAAAATAGTAATATGTATTATAAAGGCAAATTTAGAGGTATGTTTGTGATTTTTTTCTATCGAGCCAAAAATGCTCAATCGTGTTTTGGATATTGTGAGTGTCTGTAGAAAAGCCTTAAGATTCTTATGTAAAATTTTTGAGGAATAAACTGTAGTAGTTTAATTACAGTGATTTTTTAAAAACACTCACAGTTTTCTTGGCTCTGAACTGGCGGGGCCTGGTACCTACCATAGATATCATAGAAGATACAAGAGAACAGATAACAAACATACATACATAAATACATAGCGACGAAACATATAACCCTCCTTGTGGCTTCGTCGTAGTAGGGTAAAAAGAGAGATAAATTGCAATAAATAATATAAAAGATGGACTCCAAATGGCTGCGCTCGCAAGGTAGGGTGTCGAAGAGGCTGGCGATTGAAAAATAATATCAACGGCTGAAAATTTGGCGTAAAATTTTATCAGGTGAGCACCTCAGCCTTATTTGTTTATAGGTTAGGTACCTACCTTTAGGCATCTACCTTACTGGTGTTTTCCAATAAAATAATGTAACTAAGTATTTCAATAAAATAGCGTGTCATACGTTTCCTTTGATATCATCCAAATGAGATTTTTATTCATAACGTATGTCATTTGATAACTGAAAGTCTAAAACCTACTGTCTAAACCTATTTGTCCGTAAAAAAAGCGAAGGGTTGCACTCCGGGAGTGCCGGCAGAAGTGAAAACTTGAATATTAACGTTGTGCATTTCTGATATCATCCAAATGAGATTTTTATTCATAACGTATGTCATTTGATAACTGAAAGTCTAAAACCTACTGTCCTAAACCTATTTGTCCGTAAAAAAAGCGACGGGTTGCACTCCGGGAGTGCCGGCAGAAGTGAAAACTTGAATATTAACGTTGTGCATTTCTGATATTTTGGAATGGTTAGGGAATAATTTTGCACGAATTGCTTTAATTATCAGTATAAAAGTACTATCATTTATGTGGTGTGTGTATGTGGTATGTGGAATGCAATATTTATTTATTGCGCTATCGTACACAAACATGACAATTTATATTACATTAAAAAGTTTATCTCTCATCTAAACGAAACAGCAGGCGCCTGGCGCAGGCATACATTTTCGCCGCGCCGTAGAAAGAGAGGGGGATACTTCCTCTCTTACGCCGCGCCGGCTGTCTACTCTCCATCCGTCTTACAAATTTTCGATCAGGTCACGTATCCTGACGCGAGTTTAACATTTTTTACCCATTACAAAAAAAGTGCACAACGCCGCTAAAGATGTTTTCACTTCAAAAACAAAAATAAACAAAACAATACTGTTACTACACTAATTATTCTATGCGACAAAACGCAAAACACATCGTGGATGAGTACCTACTTAGTCGCTTACTAGAGTACTAAGAAGTACTATTGAGCATTCAGTAGGTATCTACTACATGCCGCACGCCGCACATGTTGGGTCCTACTCCTACAGCTACACTACAATCCTGTCATCATTTCTGGCGGCGCTTGACATCTGTGTAATCTGTGACGGCCATGATCATGCCTCGTAAAGCTGTTTACGACAGGCGCGGGCTTCACGTGAAACGGCGCCAAATTACACATTTTTAGGGTTCCGTACCTCAAGAGGTAAAAGCGGAAGCTTGCTAGGATTACTCACTCGTCTATCTGTCACAGCCATTTTGCTACGAAACAATTGGACGGATTGAGTTAAAACTTGGCACACATATAAGTCTGTGACCCAAAGACGGATGTATACCGTATATAAATGAATTTCGAACTTATGGGGGTTAATTAGACATTAAATAGACTGGACTATAATCTACATCGTGTGACATATCAAATGTAGAGCTTTTTATAAGAATTTGAAATATGTTTTTCAATATTTAAAAAAAAAAAAAGTTATTCAAGATAGTTGGCCCATTTCTCCGAAACTAAAAGGCCTAAAAATTTGAAAAAAAATATCATAAAATAGTTTTTTACCTATAGATTACAGAAAAACCAATAAAAGGCTATGGTATTTAAATGTATCGAATTACTAAACAACAAACTTATAGATGTAGTCAATTCGTACTAGATATATGAACTTTGCAAATTGTTTATGTAAGGGAACATTCATAGTGCAAGCCCGACTTAAACTTGGCCGTTTTTTCCCGACCTGACCCCTCGCGGGCTCTCGCACTGATAGTGATAACGACATTCATAAAGTTGAACCACTTATTTACTAAAAAGTTTAAAAAAGAGAGATTAGTTTTATCTTCCTTTCGTTCATATACTCGTATGAACATTGTACATATGTTATAAGTATAGGTATCCTACATTAGCATCCATTTGTCTTCATACAAACCTATTATTTTCATATTATGTATATATTTGTCATAGTTTATCTATCTCTAATATTTCGTTTAACCTGTATGCAAATACACGATTTTTAAATTTCACTTACAAAATAGTCTGAAACTATTTTAAGGGTAAATTAAGTCCGTGACATACTGAACAACTTTTTACGCTACTTCTATTTACACTGTATTAAAATGTAGCGCCCTTACCGGTACCAGGGCATTATGTGCCTTTTGTAATCTAGATTCAAGTTTCACAATTTTATGCCCATGAAAGCATGAACTTATCGAAATAAAGAAAGATGCGGAAAGAAATTGTAAGCAAAGCGCATCTCTTCCGCGTTTGGGCTCATATAACCAAAAGGTTGAAAGAGGGTTGAGTAGCGATACTAGCGATGGAAACATTGGCACTCGTAGTTGGTTACATCAGTAGCCCCGCAAGATCAGTGCTATAGATGTATACTGAACCGAGTTTTGTCATAAATATAGTACCTACCTAAACCCTAAGGGGCAGGGTCATTGACATTACCATAACAGTAAGGGCTGCAGCGGAAAACTGACCGCCACTGAAACGTAATGTTATTACGTGGCCCTTTTCAATTAACTATCTTAGTATTTTAATCCGGGAGCTTCGTCTTGGGACTTGACGTGCGATCGATATTTCAGACATGGGGAGGCTTTTCGATTTCTAATTCTAAACAGCTAAGCGGTGGTTGGTCTCATAATGAGATTATAACATAGTAACAAAGTATTTGAAAATACTATTGATTGACTAATTGGGATAAATATAATCAATCATAAAAAAATCTAAATTGGAATATCCAATATAAAGTGATGCATTATTAAGTATTTTCTATAAACTTGTCCACCTTTTTTTGACATAATAATTCATGCATTGCATATCAGCACACAGGAAGTCCACTTCTGGACATAAACCTCCCCAAGGATTTCCAAAGCGACCGATTTCAGAAGCGGTCTGTATTCACTTTTACTGCAGTCTTGCTCAGGTTGTTCATTAGTAAGGTGGGTGTCCTAAGCTGCGTTTGCCGCCTACGTGGCCGCCATTCGAGAAAATCTTGCTGCCCCATCTGTTTTTTGTGCTATGTGCCCCGCCCACTGCCAATTCAATGAGCTAATCCGCTGGGCTATGTTAGTAGCCTTCGTTCTTTTACGAATCTCCTCATTCGGATACGATCACGTGAAACAACGAGCACAGCCCTTTTCATACTCCGTTGGGCGACCTTGTGCCTTCTTATAACGTCTTATAGTTAGTTATACATAAACAAGGTAACAAAAATACTCGTCGACTTGAGAACATTTTCCTTAATGGGTTTGTGCTGTCTTAAACCGTTCAGCTGTCTACGAAACCAAGTCTGGTAATCAATTACTAATGAAACATTCTCTACTGCTACGATTATGTAGCGTAAAACTCATTTTAAAACGAAAATACTAAAAATGACTGCTGATGAAAATTAAACATGAATTTTAGAACAAACATTGTTTCATAAAACACTGGCATCAATCGTTGCGCCAGTCTAAATGAAAATACTTCCCAAGTAAATAGAGTACAAAGGCAGATAAGCATCCGTTAGTATTCTGGGTCAGGTAAACTTTTGTTCATACGCCTGCCATTATTCTGAAGCAAAGTCCCAAATGTTTTTTGTTTTATTCCGTTGATATGAATTTATGATGTTTCCTTTGGTTACCCTACCAGTGGTTTTATCATGCCAATAGACTTACTACGAATGCTTTTAGGAAGTATTTGGTTTAAAGACTTAAGTCTTTCCCGGCTCCACCGGAGCTGAGCAGGGTTCTGCTGTCTTTTACTAACCGTAACAGTCGTTCTTAGGCTAACGATATCCACAAATAATTAGAGATGGCGCTTGTTTGATCGTGTAGTAAAATAAACGCTTATAACGCCATCTTTCCAAAACTAAGCGGCACCACTACGAAACTACCTTCTTTCGAACTAGTAGCTCCATCTAGCTAGAATATCTAAACTAAAAATCAAATTACGCTTCAAAGTGTGAAGATTGTCAGTCCACTATAACTTGTTCGTTTACTAGAATGACTATAGCATGAATTAATGTCACCACTTAGATTAATTTTATGCCAATGACTCGATAAAATAATATAAAAGGTGCTGTTTTAAAAAATAAAGGTTGTAGGTACCAATTTTTTTAAGTTATTTATAGTAGGTATACGAGTATACCTAATAACTAACAAGATAATGATAAATGTATAAAACTGCCCAAAATGGTTATCGTACAAAGCCTCCCATTGTAGCTGAAAGTGAAAAGTGCGTGAAGTGAATTGGCGTTACAGGATCATCCTACCTGTAGCGATTTTTTTCCATGCGTTTTGCTTGTTTATTTAGGACCGAAGTTCATCAATTTCATCAGCCCGGCTTGGGCAAACAGAAAGGCAGGTATTCTCAAACAACATCCGCAAATACAGAGAACGGGCGTGCTTGTTGCTTTAGCCAGAAGATTTGATACAAAGTCCTTTTTAGAGTTCTGAAGTACACGGAACTCTTATATTTTCGGTATATCCGTCGTCTACGGCTTAGCTTAGAGACTAGTTTAGTTAGTACTAAAAAGCTGTAATTTTGCTTATACAACGTGGAAAAGTCATGTGTTATAAATGAATGACACCGGCTAATATATATGTAAAATTATAAACGGGCAAGTTGTTTGTTTGTTTTTCGTGTGTGTAACGGGCAAGTGCGAGTCGGACTCATGAAGGGTTCCGTACCACCGTACAATGTTTAAAAACGCTGAAGAAACACGTTTCTTGTATGATGACCCCCTTTAATTATTATTAACTTTATCTTATTTTTAGTAGAGCCCTGTGACAGATCGAGTTAAAAATGCTGAAAAAATAAGGTTTTTGTATGACGACCCCCTTTAATTTTTAACTTTTTTTTATTTTTAGTATTTTTTGTTATAGCAGCCACAGTAATACCACTGGTATGACTCTCCATTGATTCAGAGTAACATATATACCTACTACTACTACAAACGAAACAATTTATCTGTACACACGTCGATGTGTGAGTTTTATACTTAGGGTCGCACCGCAGAATTAATTTAATACTTACCTACTAACGAGTTCGACATATTTACGATTATATTTTTCCATACCTGAAGATTTGCGAACACTATGACGTAAAAAATATTCTGTTTTATATGTATCAAATGTTACAGAAAAGTCGGAAACAGCTACATAATATCACTTCACAAATATTTTTCATTACGTCCATTGTCCATTTCACCATTAGTTCACTTTACTGATTATTATTGAGTCATTTATAATGTAACGCATTAATTCACTATTGTAATATAGTAATTTGCATATTCGGCGCAAAACTATACGGTAATTATATGAATAAATTCAATAAAAATAAACAAATGTTTATTACATTTTCACGCACAGCATGTCAAGTTGTCATTGTCAACAATGGCATTTACACTATAACCTGCGGAAATCTATTTGGCATCTGCGTGTATGTGATTACCTGTGAGCGAGGAGCCAATGTAACATTACCGGATTGCTAATACCCCTCTCGCTCTTGTGTATCTCCCGCCAATGCGAGAGAGCGAGAAGGGTATATATATCAAGATGGTTGCTGGGTAATAACGTGAAATTATATTGTTGCTTTGCTTACCAGTTTTCATCATTTGGAAATGTATGAAATATACGTTCTTTAGAATATTGGGTGGATAAACAATTATTATACGCGCACCTTCTCACCATGATGGTTACTATTGGTTGACAGTTCTCAAAACAACACACGTCGCGTATTGCGTGCGGCTAGTAATTAAACCCTGGTTTGGAGCTGTCAAAGCTCACAAAGTGCGGGGGAGAAGTGCGGGGACGCCAATTTGCGGGAGACGCTGTGAGATACCATTCTGTTTGACTCTTATGTATTCTGTGGTAATACATAATCGGTGAAAATTTCAGGTGTCTGTGACCCTGTGACAGACGGACAGAGAGCGGAGGCTCACTAATAGGGTCCGGTTTGTACCCTTTATAGTAAAATAAGTAAAGTTTAAAAAATCTTATTTTCAAACAAAATGATTCGTCGATTTTCATTATGTTCGAAGCAGCTGAAATTTCAAAGTTGATTTTCCCGAAAACTACTGGGTGTATTTCAATGATTCTTTGCAATCCGTGTATTAGTACAGGTGTGTACTTTTATTTATTACGCTTGTCTTTTTCACGTTGTAAAGTACGCTGACAAAGTCGTAAAATTAAATGTTTAAAAAAAAAAATGTAGCTCCCTATACCTAAAGGTAATACTTTTACTGTCTTCTGTGCCTAAAGTGGACTTTATTTTTTGCGTGTACCCCATGATGAGGAGTAGCGTTGGATAGGTCATTTAAAAATATAATAAGGGAAATAAATATAAGGATTTCAAAAAATAACTTTTCGATTCAGTGACCCGTTTAGTTAAGCCTAAACTAAACTGTTAGCATGAAAAATCTTAAAAAAGTCTGATAGTAGTAAATGTTCTAAATGTTATCACAGTTAAGTTAGCTATGTAAATTTAAGAGTTACAGCCGTCTAACTTATAAATTGTTATCTAGATAAATTCGTACGACATACATATCCTTACAAAACCATTAGGTACTTAGTTAAAGATGTTCAAAATAACATAAAATAATAGTAAACATGTAAAATAATTGAAAATAAATCTTCAAAAATCCTCATGTTGTAAAGTGTAACTTTGAAATCAAATCTAAGAGTGACCCGACACGCACTTGGCCAGTCATTTTATTTCTACCACCACCTAAAATTACTCTTGCTCAGATAAGCTCAGTAAAAGCTCTTTGCACTTGCTGTGTTAAAAGACAAACATTTTTATTCAAAAAATTCAATACTATTTCGTTGCTGAGTTATACAAATGTTTTTGTTGCACTCATTACCTGTCTTTGATCCCTAATTACTGTTCATATGTTAAAGAGAAGTTGAGCAAAATTCCTCTTCCCTTCACTGTAATTCAGCCCAAAGACGACATGAGGATCCACTCCATAAGCGACATCTGATCTATTAGTTTTGAGTATACTCCAGTGGCTTGGAATCCTCCGAGTGGCTCTCAGGACCCTCCCTTTACCCTTCACTTAGGCACAAGGCTTGGGTTGCGAATATTCTAATCATTTTGAAAATAGATAATGCTACTAAGTAAGAAGAAGTTCGAGCTACTGCTCGCGTGGTATTTTTTCACCATTTCTTATTTGATTTCAATACTTTAGTACTGGATCTTGAATAGCTAAAATCCAACCAAAATACTCTATTAATTATAAATTACTGATCAATTACAGTTTTATTTATTAAAATAGACCTCATGGCGAATTTATTTATATACCTACTAGGGTGACCGACCCAGGAGATAACCGGTAGGTACCGGTTATTACCCAGTGAAGGAATTAATTAAATATTTTATTTATTTTTAATAATTGTGAGTTACCCATATTAATAAAGTATTTTTGAACTTAAACTACTTTTTACTTTTAGAGGGTATCTAGGGCTTGGTAGTAGCAAAATTTTGAATTATGACGTCACTGAATACATCAACTAACGTCAAAGAACTTATGATAGTCTAGTCGACAAGTCGAAAATGGCGAAAAAGGCGAAAAATGTGTGTCTAGAAAATGTACCTATCGATAGCGTTATTAGCATATAATAAAAACAAAAGTTAAAAACAAATAAATACCTAAAGATGAAAAAAAGGTCGCATTTAAGAAATTAAAAAACCATAATGTTTATAACTTTTGAAATTTTTATGTGTTGATTAATCATACTTAGTTTTAGTAGCAGCACCTCCATTTTCACCATTTTTTAACTTGACGACAAGACTATCAGTCAATTTTGCAGGTTTTCGACAAGAAGCACGTGAATATTGTTTCTGGCCAAATGTATAGAAATCACCGTAAGGTGACTTATCACTTTCAAGCTTATGAGTTGATAGCAGGTTAATACTGAAAGGTTATAATGACTTACAAATAAGAATATATAAATGAATGTTTTTATAAAACTAAACTTTTCCTTTAATTTTACTAGTTCATAAATAGACCTGATTTTTTTCAGAAAAAGGTGAAACCGTTCGCAATCATGTCATTGTCGACATTTACCTAATTGCATTTTCGATTTTAAAATAATCTTTTTTAAATATTGAAATAATAGGTATGTAACAGGATACATACATAAGCTAATTCGTTATCCATAACTATCAAAACCTACAAAAATATTCCAAAATAGACCTTTTATGATATTAAATATAAATTAATTCTCTTAAGTGTTCATCTATTGGATTCACCACCCTATGTGACAACATACCACGAATCTTTATAGTTTTTGCACAACTATTTTCTAATCTTGACTATCATTTCAGCTATTAATTCATATCTTCCACATTTTATTACAAAGATAGCCTTTTCAACTATACCTTCTCGTAGTTCTGTTGGTAAATACATAATTTATCAATAGGTTTATCATGCTATTTCAAATTGTAATTGTAATTAACTACTGCCATAAAATGTTCGTGTGTAAAAGTTCCTACAGTTTCATGGCTCAATGGTTTGTGGCAAGCATTGCTAGGTACGTGCTGATCGTGGACTGGCACACGAACTACTGGTACTTTATATAAAGTTCTTCGGTTGGACAGGTTCCGGTTAACTTTTTGTATTTGCAAGTGATTAGAAGCATATGGTACATTATATGATTTTACTTTGCTTCCAGACCAGAATGGAAGACACATATGAAGAAAGAAAACTATGCTATAAAGAAAACATACCTATTTAGATTTATACTTAATAGGGAAGTGATAAAAATTTTCGCACAAATACATTCCCAAAGAGGGTTGACGTCAGGCAGGCGGCCGGTTGTAAAACTATAGCCAAATTATTGAAAGTGTTTCGGCTATTTTCTCTATTTTATAAGGTCTTTGGCATCCTTGGGTGACCATGACATGCATATTATATTTGAAGAAGAAACATAAAGCGCACCCCGGGCTCCGAAGCAGCACAGCTGAAGATGCAATCGGGAATGCGCTTAGACAAAGAAGAAGAAGAAGGGAAGCGATGAAAATTTATAAAAAGCTTGATTAACATTACTTTTTACCATAACAACACATCAGATTTTTCTGTTCAGTAATTCAATGTAAAACTCAATTAAATATGTAATTATATAATAAAATCATTATAAATGACAAATAAACTAACATACATCCGTCGTCGCCATTTCTTTTGCCATGACCGTCTGACGTATTAAAAAGCGGCCAAGTGCGAGTCGGACTCGCCCATGATGAGTTCCGTAGCAGCAAGTAACACAATATAAAAGTTCTAAAGGTAAATTGCGGTTTACGATTTATGACGTATTAAAAAAAAACCACTTACTAGATCTCGTTCAAACCAATTTTCGATGGAAGCTTGCATGGTAATGTACATCATATATTTTTTTTAGTTTTATCATTCTCTTATTTTAGAAGTTACAGGGGACACACACACACACACACACATTTTACCACTTTGGAAGTGTCTCTCGCGCAAACTATTCAGTTTCGAAAAAAATTATATTAAAAACCTCAATATTATTTTTGAAGACCTATCCATAAATACCCCATACGTATGAGTTTGATGAAAAAAACATTTTTGAGTTTCAGTTCTAAGTATGCCCCCAAAATTTATTGTTTTTTTTTCTATTTTTGTGTCAAAATCTTAATGCGGTTCACAGAATACATCTACTTACTAAGTTTCAACAGTATATTTCTTATAGTTTCGAAAAAAAGTGGCTGTGACATACAGACGGACAGACAAACAGACATGACGAATCCATAAGGGTTCTGTTTATTGCCTTCGGCTAGGGAACCCTAAAAACAACGGGGTTGAGAGAACCTAAAGCTATTAGTAGCAAAGTACTACATATTTCTCTAACAACTAAACAGACGGTAAAATTAAAATCGTGTTCTTTGTCTCTCTTTGTTCCATCAATGGTAATATTTACTCGTAGCTCACATTAAACAACACAGTTATCCTCTTATCTCTTATAGGAGCACTCAATCATCGTTATGTTACCCATGAAAGATATTAACAGCTGATTTCCAACTCGTATGAATAATTCTGTAAATTAACTGGACAGGGGTCGCCCGCACCCTGACAGAGGTCCGGCTCGCCCACTAAAGTGAGCCCCATCAGTTATCATAGCTGTACTAACATGCTTTTGTACAAAAAAGAGGGCTTTTTAATTACTTATCAGACCTTAAACTTTTTTGATTACTGATTTGTTTAAGTAATTATTAAAACTTTATTGTTCCACAATACACAATTGTTAAAAAATTTACATCTCCCAGTTAACCAATGTAATAATCAAATAGTTTGTTACGGCGCAAAAATAAGTAAATTCATTTAAATAATAATAATATATATACAACGTGGAAGGGACTTACCCGTAATAAATCGAACCACGGGCTATACTAGATCACTAAAGTATAATGAAATTAAAATAACACTCAAAAAACAACAAAAAAAAAATTTACATTCCCATATAAATCGCCCGGGCGGCTGCACACTTTTGTATGGAAATGCAGAATTTTTTTTTCGTTTTTGGCTGTTATTTTAATTTCATTATACTATAATGATATATATACTCACATATACAATGAATTTAGGAGATGAGAATGTAAGCTTTACTCTTAAAAGAAAATTTTGCAGAAATTTCTTAGATGTCAACAAGTCAAGCAGTCCAGAGCCGTGGAGTTTGCAGGGTAAGAATTTGCCATAAAATGTGTGTAATGTAGAGGAATAGAAAGGAGATGAGAAAGGGAACATTATCACCTTTTAACCTATTAGGGGGTAGATAGAGTTGAGGGTCACTAAACCCCTAAAATTACATGCTTAGCAGCTCTGTTTTCTGCAACATCTTCGATAGGAAAATATATTCACCTTTCGCTTGAAAATCCAAATGCGTATAAATATTTTAACTGTATCTAAATAGTAAATACCTATAATTACTTAGTTCAACGGACATTTTCAATTTACACATGAAAGGTGGAAGGCGAGACGTCGCCTCGGGCGACCAACGATGTTAAAGGTCTCAAGATATCGCATTACATATAAAATTCTAAGCTAGAAAGTGTTAGACGCTAACTAAGCTCGAGTTCTCTCAAGTCATCCCACATGAAAGTTGTCCTCAGGACCATTTGCCCCTCATAATCGTCGACGATAACTCGATTATCCTTAGTACCTAAACTAATTGGACGACATTTGTAAATACAGATACTCACATGTTATCATATCATGTCTATATACCCTTACGACTTTCTCCCTTTACGGGGTAGACAGAGTCCGAATCCTGATCGTGAGGTATTTTTTCAATGTCTTATTTCTTAATATAGTTTAAGAACTTTTAAACAATTTTTAACTATAGTATCATTAGTCAAATAGGTCAAGAACTTGCTGAGATGTGGAGTTTTAAAATGGTTGCGAGTTCACAATTCCGGCGAAAAGGGCGACCAACTAATATACCTAACGTATTGCGTCTAGAACTATCAAAAAATGGAGTGCAGTTACCAAAATACAGTAAAATTTGTTCCTGTGGATATTGTAAGAGGCCACTAAAGGACTTAGCACAATCATCTCGTGCTACAATTGCATTCCCGACGTCGGCCGTTTGTAAAACTTTTTGCACAAATACATTCCCAAAGTGGGTTGACGTCAGGCAGGCGGCCGGTTATAAAACTGTAGCCAAATCCTTTAAACTGTTCCGGCTATATCTTCTCCATTTTGCAAGGTCTTTGGCATCCTTGGCATGCATGTTATATTTGGAAAAGAAAAAGCAGGAAAGCGCACCCTGGGCTTCGAAGCAGCAAAGCTGAGGATGCAACCGGGAACGTGCTTAGACGAAGAAGAAGAAGTATGGTTGGTGCTACATCTAGAGATTTCTTTATCAATGCAGGCGACTGAAAATTAACCCAACCTCATAGATGGCTCAAATCTCTAAACTTCCTTCTCATTTCCTCTTTAACAATTTCCATATAAATGAAAAGAGACAGTGCCTAGCATTAAAATTCCTTACAATAGGAAAATGGAAGGATTCAAGAGTAATTGGAAATACCTTAGCATCGGGTGCGGCTGAGTTTCGTAATAGAGGCGGTTGAGTGTATTTGCTGCCCTTTGTATGAATTTAATCAGATTTTCTTATTGCCATTTTGTGAGGTTAATTGGAATTTATATTGAAATATTTGTTATTGCTGTAGCTTTCGTTTCACATGCGTCTCCTTGCATCACATGAATACAAGGTAGATTTTATTTTTACGTGAAAATAAAGATTTTCCCAAGAGCTGGCAGTTTTTTCACTCAGCATAGTAGTTGAATTATTTTATGAAATAAATGAACACCAGCTAAAGTCCAAATATAAGTAATCTATCTATAATGCTCTTGTCGGTGGAGTATGAATTCTCTTCCATTTGTCTCTCTCATCTGCCAGCTGTTTTACTTCGCTTTATAAGTAATCATTATAAAATAATATATTTGAGCAAGGGTTTGCTCAAGAATTGCCATTCTGGCTAATTGAAATTTATATTCAAACATTTGTTACTGTTGTCTCTGGAGTTTTTCAAAAGCTTCGAGATTTTATTACAGAAATGATACATGTCTTTTTAAAATTGAAAGGTCGTAAGAGTAGCCCTTTTAAATACTTTATATGGAAAAATAGGTCATTCTATTTAAGCCTTTCTCTCATCAAACGAAATCGTAACTTCGTAAAAGTTTGTAGAGTTATAAAATGCAAATGAAAGGTGTTCGGGTCCATTGATATTATTACTCAGGCTGTCTTAGCTAAGGGCTCCTTTGGGACGAGGGATATCCCTGCTAATTAATGTTGAAAGTACATCTGACGTGACTTACTTATTTGTTGTTGTTATGAGATATTTTATAGCAAATACGTGGCTCGGAATTTCATTTATTCTGAGAAAAGAGCGTAACGCAGCTTGACGACAACAAGTAAATAAATAAATAAGTAAGTAAATTCACAGACATAAGTAATACATTCTACTTCTTTCAGTATCTGTACGACTCTTTATTGAAATCTAAATTATTAGCTAAAATTTATTTCGAAAATAAATTGAGCTTTCAAGGTAAAGTTTGTAGTACTAAGTTTACTTTTTTCCTAAACAGCGACCAAATGAAATAATAAATAAATAAGTTTAAACTTGTGTTATGAGATACTAACTCGACGATACTATATTTTATAATAGATGCTTAAATAAGTAGATAAACACCCAAGACGCAAGACAATTTAAAACAGACCATTTTCCAACTTGCCCTGGTTGGGGATCGAACCCAGAATCCGTGTTGTCCATTACGCCATGGAGGAACACAAGTATTTTCCTTTTGTTTTTAGGATGAGAAAGGCTTTTCGAATAACTAGGAGAGCTGATTAACAACCAAACAAAAAAAAAGTAAAAAAAAACCACAGATTTCTTTTACCTTGGGACAGAGGTTGTAACTTTTTATTCAGTTGTATTCAACGCTTTAGTTAGAGGGACGAGCAATGATTACAAATTACAAATTCACAACTCAATTTGTAATCGTTATGGTTATAATATGAAAACTTAACGAGAACAAAATGTAAAAGTACCCGTTTTGTTGACGACCAATCGCAATCTGACTAATGTTTTGAGTAGTTACTCGTACATACTTTTGCTATTGAAATACATATCCAAATGGATATTCTTTTCGCTTTGAAAACTTTGGCATAATGGTTAACACGCTAATCCTCCACTCCGGAGGTTCTGTGTTCGATCCCCAGCCAGGGCAAGTTGACAAATGGTCTTTTTCAAATTGTCCTGGGTTTTGGGTGTTTATTGTTTTACTATATATATATTTATCATACTCGTAAATGTACCGATGAGTTAGTATTCCATAACACAAGTTTGAAAAACTTGCCTTGGGTCTAGTCAATCTGTGTGATTTGTCCTTATATATTTTATTCATGTATTTATTATACTTTATTATGGCAACCTAATGCATTTAGAAATTGGTGACGCAAGTCCTCCATATTATGTTGCTGGAGGGTCCATGCATCAACGTTGTAGTCGAATTTCAAGAGTTTAATGTCATTTTAACTTATGTGTAAGCGCGGGGTGAGGTCGTAAAGATAAGATTTATATAGTGTCCGGCAGCATTATCTTACAAACTTTATGGTCTGCTCCACACTAAGTATGATGTAAGGGTTTGCTTGAATTACGACTATTAAACGCCTGACCATCGTTCAAGAGTTTCATTACGGTTTGAACTTTATCACAAGCTCTAAGTCATTTGTTAGTCATAACATTTTCATCGTGTGTGTTTGAACTTAAGTTAATGAATAGATGTATTAACGAACGTTAGTATTTGTCAAAACAAACCTTTGTCGTTGTCGGTCTAGATATCTACTCATATTCGTAAGATGTGACTTGATCTAGGCTTGCCATGATCACCTCTCCGGACAAAAATTTCAAGACCCCGGACATCACAGATAAATAAAAAAATAACCCGAATGTGGGGGTGCCCCCCACGCCCGGGTTAATTTTTTTTCTATTTAAGGCTATTTAAGAACCCTGTCCGGACGCTCCTCGAACGCACTACAAGCTAGGAAAAATCCGGGGAAACTCGGATCTGACGTTATTGTACCTAGATTGTAAAGGAACATTAGCGCTAGCACATTGACTAGACATAACGACACTCCGTCTCAAGTTTCGCAATTTAGCTCAGGTTTTTAAAATCTTAGGTTCTTTCTTACTACAAAAGAAATTTTTACCAGAGTTTAGCTCATCTTTGATGTACGTATTCTAATTGATAACAATAGTTTCCGTACCGCTATCGGACTTCGACTGGGAGCATCTGTGTGCTCTCCACACCATTGCCCGTGCGGCAGCGATGTTGATCAGTTCGGGCGCCATGGCCTTTTCTGTCAACTCAGCGCTGGTAGGATTTCGCGACACGGCTCTCTGAATGACATCATCAGAAGGGCTCTTGCCACTATCAATGTCCCTAACACCCTCGAACCTCGAGGTGTTACGCGTGATGATGGCAAGAGGCCTGATGGTATGTCTTTGATCCCCTGGGAACGTGGGAGAGCGCTGGTGTGGGACGCTACATGCGTTGACACACTAGCGCCTTCCCACCTCAGGGGATCACTCTCGAGAGGCGGATCGGCTGCCGAAGGTGCTGAGCTTGCCAAGCGACACAAATTTGTGTCCCTCAGTAAGGTTTACAAACAGACAACACCGCGCCTGATCACCGCCGCTGGTGACAAGAGAGCTGGCTGCTTCTTTTCTCAACGAATTAGCATAGCTATCCAGAGAGGACATGCAGCCAGCGTTCTTGGCATTATGCCGCACGGTCATAATCTTTCAGATTTTTAAATCAATAATATAGATTAGGTTTTATTTTTAGGTTTAGTTTGTAGTTTAATCTCAATTGTATTTATTTTATTTTTTTCTTAATAAACATTACTCGTCTAATTGATAAATTCTTAATAAACGAGTCTATTTTCTATTTACGGGGAACGGGATGACGCCTTTATAAACCACACGAATTTTCTGTTCTTGAGGTACATACTTATTATGATTTTTGATGTCTGTACAATAAAAATGGCTCAGATTCTGCTTACGTAAAACTTGAATGATCCTCAAGGATGCGAAAACACATCATTAAGTTGGTCACCGCATCGCCGGCAGTATCAAACTGTTTTATTGCATGATTTAATGAAATCTTTAATATCGCAGATAAGGCGCCCCGCAACGCGCCCGTAAATTGCCAGCAGCAATATCGTCCTCTCTTAATGCTTCAAATAATAGGCTCTCGACGTCTTTATTTCTGTAAGTGAACCGGTATAATTGTTTGAAATTATTTTTTTAATTTCTGTACTTTTTTCCTTTTTCTTAAAACATAAATAGCAGTTTTTTTTGGGAATGGTGGCCTGTATATAAATATGAATTAGTTTAATAATATGTTTAATTATCTAAAAAGTTAAACTGTAAGGCAGCGCACAAAAACTTTTGAGTTCGGAAAAATCATGAAAAAAACTTATCCCTGCATTTTTAACCAAACCACAGACTTAAAAATAAACATTTTCGACAAGAATACAAAAGTAACTTCGTTTCTTTTATATTGTTGTTATGTCTTTTTATATTGATCTATCCGAAGATACCTATATACTCGTAATAAAAACGTTTATTTGGCTCTTTTTGATTACATTACAACAAATACTAGAACTACTTATTACATTCAGGTTGTACTCAATATAGAGGCACGGCTATTCTAGTTATAAACATTTTGCTAAAGTTTGAGAGCCTGGTGCCCGTTGGTTGATGGATTCGGAGAGGCCTGGATAAACGGGTCACCATTGCCCACACTCCGGTTAGAATGTATATTAAATTCATTATGGCTACTGTTACATTGTTAACTATACTTGAATACAACAAACAAACTAAAAGAGAGTCTTATATATCTAACTTATGGATTAGTATGGTGCATTATATTTTAGTGCAACTAAGACTATTTCTATCTATATGGCGGACATTGCCGGAGAACATTTTATTCGGTTAAGATTTCTGTATTTACTAAGTTCATACGATTATGTATTCTTAGATCTTTCAAAATCAAGAAAAACATGAAGTTACGTTTGTTACTGTTTATTTTATTAATTGAATTCGTCTGGCACGTCTCAGGGGAACGAAATATTTTCATGCAAAGAATATTTTTCATTAAAATTTGCTTTCTTACTTTATTAAGCATTCCTTTGCAGTATAAACTAATCACAAATAGTGTAGATCCGTATCAAGTAACGTTTTATGAGTGATTCCTGGGGCTGGCTCCGCTCGTAAACACTACTAACTGGGGTCTACGCCTTTGGGACTATCCGCTCTCTTATACAACGGCTCAAATTGGAAGAGAATAGCAAAACCAAGAAAATTTTTGTCTCGAAAGAATTATCTAGTAAAAATATAAAAATATACAAATGAATTTCTTAATATTTAAATTATTTTTAAAATTAATATTACAATTAAATTAATTAATCGGCTTTTAATTGATCGAATATGAATTAAGTTGAATACCACACTTCTGAATACTGGGTAATAATGAAGATTTATATTGAAAGCATGCTTGAAATGCGTGTACTATGTGATGAGAAAATTCGTCGGGGTGATCCGAAGTCAAAATTGGTAGGGCACTCACGGCGTTAACGTGAAGGTCGTGGGTTCGAGTCCCACTCGTGGCGGATTTTTGCATTACATATTTTTAATTTGTATCTAGTAAAAGTTATTTATTTCGCAAAAAAAATAATAGTCGCGTTACGATATCAATGCTATAAAACATGTAATCATAAGTTTGATTGAAATCCGTCAAAACATTTATAACGTTATTACGCTACAGCAAAGTTACCCTTTTCCCCCTATTTATTCCAAAAGGGTGCCCCTTGTTTCACACTGAAATTTCATAGAATTTCGATTCACAGAATTTTTTTCATAGAATATTTAAATATTTGAATATTTCAAATATTATTGTTTCAAAGACTATTTACTTGAATGAAACACAATTTATAGAAACACAGTTCAATTAATTTTAGAATCTCATATTTTCATTTAACAAACTAATAAAACAGTAGAATATTTCTTTAAAGAATATTGTTTGTTCGGTATAATCTTTCATGGAATTTTATTTTACTGAAAATTATTATTTAAGGAAGCAATAAGTGAAAACATTGTTTAATCAAATTAAATACCATATAATAAGTTAGAATACATTATAAATCGCTACCACAATATAGGTTAGGGCAAACTTATAGGTTAGTTTAAAGGTTAGGTTAGAACTGCGACCAACTGTGCTGGGAAAGTTTTATCCATTTTACTAGAATAGGGCCAACTTATAGGTTATAAATATTATATTAACTAAACTTATTAAAAATAATAATATTTAATTTGATATTCTGATATTAGAAACATCGCAAAAGTAAATGTCATTTGTAATAAAATTCTATGATTTCAAATTATTCGTAACAAACATTCTAATTATTGATTTTCTGTGCAACGAAAATCTATTATTAAAAATTCTTTATACTGAGTAACCTACATATTGATTATTCTATGACATGATAATCATGTAAAAAATTTCTAAATAACGAAAATCTGTTAAACTTTTGTCTGTATTAGAAAGTACACCCATTCCAAAATCAAAAGCGACCGGTTTAAAAAAATTACATAAATTAAATTAATTGTGCACCAATTTTCGTCACAATTGGTTGAAATATGCGACCTGTAGGCGAGAACAGACAGACGGACATGCATTTTTGGCTATTCTCAAAACTGGGACACGTCCCAACTCTCACAAGGAGATACAATAACAAAGCTGATTCCATCATACTCGTACCCTCTGCTTGCTTATATCTTGATCCACATGAAAATTTACATACGTAAGCTACATGAACGTCCCTCAGCCCCGGGACCGGAACCTCGGCCAAATGTCACCATACCTGGATTTGAAACGGCTATTATATCAAGAGCTGCGGCGCACATGTTTGTGGAAAACTACCCTCCGTTGCAAACTCCCTGAGATTTACCATCTCTTCGGAATTGAAGACATGTATGCAACATGAAAAATGTAAATGGTAGTAGATTATTCGCCGTGCGCAATGAAAGATAAGTCAGGAATTAGTGCTAAATATGTGATCCGATCCTCTGGCTGCTCTGGCCAAGTATGGTTTTGGCAGAACAGAGAGGGTCGTGCTCCTGCAATGGAGACTAGAAAGACCTTATGATGATGTGATCCGAGCTTCGATTAACAATACAACTGGATCGGAAGGTTCTAGGTTCGGACCCCAGCCAGAGCAATTTGGAAAATGGCCTTTTTCAAAGGTCTTGGGTGTTTATCTATTTATGTATTTATTATAAAATATAGTATCGGTGAGTAAGTATCTTATCATAATACAAGTTTAAACTAACTTTGGGGCTAGCTTAATCAGTGTGATTTCTCCTTATTTATTTATTTACTATCAACACCATGTTTATTCGCAACTTTGAAAATAGACAAATAAAAAGGAAATCAAATTATACTACCAGCCCGATTCACCTTTGAATCATATGCTTTATATATGCAAAATCCTTTACGGAGTCATGCTCTACATTTTAGTGAAAACCACATAAAATCAGCCCAGTAGTTTCAGAGTTTATCGAGTATAGACATATAATGCGCCGGGGGATAATTAATGGGTTCAATTTATAACAAGTGTGGATATGGATAAATTAGTAATTATTTCATACGCGTTGCAATCTGTTTTACTATCCAAAATGTTATTTGAACCATTTTTGGGATATACTCGTAATAAAATTATCAAACTCTTCGTCGCAAATCGACTATTGCGGACTCATTTCATCACTGATGCGCTTAATATGTGACCAGGAGAGCTATTTTTGAAATTGGAAGTCACATTAAAAGCTAAAAAAAGCTTATAAACATCAATCAGCAGATCTTTTTAACCCGTCTGGTCAGCGTGGAGAGTGTAGGCCGAATCCTCTGGCTGGTCTGGCTAATATATGGCTCTGGTAGTACAGAGAGGGTCGTGCTCCTGCAGTGGAGACTAATAAAGACCTGATGATGATGATGATTACAAATTATTTGCGCAAGCATTTCCAATAAGGCGCATTTTTGAATCGGTTGTACGCGAAGGATTTGCACGAGTGATCTAGAACACTCGTAATTTTGACATTTGTAGCATACAAATGTCAAAGAAACCTATGTATGTAAGATATATACTTTATGTATAGTTTGTTTATGTGTATTGCTATATGTATTTATGTAAGTATGTTCGTATATATTTATGTGTGTAGATAAGTAATTTATACGTACCGGCTTCTACCTTATATATAATAGAGTAAATATCCTCTCAATCTATCGCAGGTTGACTGGAAGAGATCCCTACATGGGATAAGTCTGCCTTTGTATATTTGCTCTTTCGTATTATGTTGTATTTTATACTTAAATTTTGGTACAATAAAGTTATTACAAACAAACAAACAAACCTTCAAACCTTTTATGGAGTTCGTTCCGTTTCACGCTGTTTTTTTATTTATGTTGAAATATTTAGAAAACCATTGCCCAATTTACGATATTTTCTGCGTAAAACAATATTACATCACTGACACGACGGTTTCAAAAATACGTTGCAATGGAAAACTACACGTATTGTGTTTCGGTGACGCCCTCGTTGAAAAATAGCACACAGGCCTGTGTCACTCCCCGTTTAGGTATCGAAAATGTACCTACATTATTACTATGCGCGCAGGCGGCCCCTCCGGGTGGTGAATTCAGTTATACGCATCGTTTGTCTAGAGTAATAAGCATGAAATTGGATTGCAATAGATGTCTAGGTATCTATACGAAAAGGTGCTGAGTTCTGACGTGAGCTAAATTAAACCATATCGCTAGCCACATTGAGTAGATATTTCTTTGAATTTATTTGCTGAGTGAGACTTCTGTATGTTAGTATTATTTATTCTGTGATCAGATACAATTACACGTGTTGCTGCCAGAAGTGACGGCAAGTGAGTGACGTCACCCACAAAAAGTCGAAAAAATATTTTTGCGAGCCTGCCCGCACACTTCTTGCCAACCCATAGTCTTCATCCCCCGTCGCCCACAGAACATGGGAGCGTCAGTATGTGAATCTGACAGCCAGATATTATATTGTGCCTCAGCCAAAGTTGGGAGAAAACGGCCAAGCACTAATAGCATCAGAAACGTTCTTCTTCTTCGTCTAAGCGCGTTCCCGGTTGCATCCTCAGCTATGCTGCTTCGGAGCCCGGGGTGCGCTTTTCCGCTTTTTCTTCTCCAAATATAAAATGCATGTCAACGGTCACCCAAGGATTTGGCTATAGTTTTACGACCGGCCGCCTACCTGACGTCAACCCTCTTTGGGAATGTATTTGTGCGAAAGTTTTACAACCGGCCGCCGCCCGAGGTTAACCCTCCTTGGGAATGCAATTGTAGCACGAGATGTTAGTGCTTAGTCCTTTAGTCGCCTCTTACGACATCCCCAGGAAGAGATGGAGTGGTCCTATTCTAACCCGGAACCACACGGGTTAAATAGCATCAGAAACGTTATGCGCCTTTATGGCCTATCTTTACCTACTTCAAACCAGTTTGTTTGTGCGTGGATATTTAATTTAGCGCGTGTCTAGTTACGTTGGCAGGGTTAAAGGTAAATCATAATCTCCGGATTGGCCGGCGCTGAGGCAGGGTCGCGTAAGCGGTTTTTGGTGAGCCGGGTTGAGTGGAGAGCACACGTCTTACTGAACATTTATTCATATTAATGCTTGAGGTCGCTTTATGGATTTCTCAGATGGAAACGTTAAAATTAGGCATAAATCAATGCACACCCTTGCATTGATTTGTGCTTAATGTGTACTTATTCAGTTTGCATTTTAAACCTATAATGCAAATAGAATAAGTACAATTAGTTACGTACAATTATATAGTGAATGAATATCATATGAATGTAATGACGGAGTCCATTTGCCCAGTGGCAATACAGGTTAAAAATACCATAGGACAGGAAAGTTAGTTTAGAATAATGACATACTCGTATCTATACTAATATTATAAAGCGGAAGAGTTTGTTTGTTTGTTTGTTTAAACGCGCTAATCTCAGGAACTAATGGTCCGATTTGAAAAATTATTTTTTTGTTGGGTAGTCCATTTATAGAGGAAGGCTTTAGGCTATATAACATTACGTTCCGACAACCACGCGAACGACGTCGCGGGCACAGCTAGTATATAAATAAAATCAATGAATGTAGTGTTTCTTGCTGTTTCCTATGAGTTAAAATGTTCTATTTTCGTACGTGTATTTGACCTTCAAGTAATATTTTTTGTACCCTCTAAAGGCTCTTACAAAATATACCTACTAAGAATTGTAAAGGTAGGTTTAGTGAATAACATAAATGTTATCCTCAGAACAACAGATTTAATTCTATTTTAGGCTATAAACGGACGTTAGGCTAACAGAATATTATTTTTAGAAGAGACTGAAGCCAAATCGATCTGTGCTAGGGTCATGTATGGTTTTGAAAGTAAAATCTCATAATAAGTACTGTTTTACATGGAACAATCGCAGATTGAGTAGTTTTTTTCGTTTAATTACAATATAAAAAAGAGCTTAGAAATAATTACTCTATAGTACTTAAATAAACGTAAGCGTCTGACGTTTCTAGCAGAAATAAGATAACTGCAGAAAAATATGGAACAGGTACAATATTTTCACAAACATAGCATAAAAAAGGGTTCCGTATATCTCATAAGCTTTTCTGAACTCTATTCTTTAACTCTATAACTCTATGGGTAAAGAACTACCTATTTTCAGTTTTTGTTTTTGGTCAATCACCGTCTATTTTCTTAAATAACTTAAATAATACTGATCTAAAAAACGTAATAATTTAAAATTCTTATAAAAAGCTCTTTTATTTGTCACACAATGTAGATCACAAAACTTTAAAAAAAAAATCTAATTTACCCTGAATTTACCCCCACCATAAGTGGCTCCCATATTGGTAATTGATTGATTTACGTTATACGTCTTTGGGTCACTGACTTACATATGTGTACCAAACAACTCAATCAGTCTAGTAGTTTCGTAGCAAATTGCTGCGACAGACTGACGGACAGACAAGTGAGTGATCCTATAAGACTTCCATTTTAAGGGTTCCGTACCCAAAGGGTGCAAACGGGACCCTATTATTGAAACTTCGCTGTCTGTCCGTCTGTCACAGGGCTCTATCTTTTGAACCGTAATAGCTAGACACTTGAAATTTTCACAGATTATGTATTACTGTGGCAGCTATAACAAAAAATACTATAAACAAAAAAAGTTAAAAATGAAAGGGGGTCGTCATACAAAAAACGTGTTTTTTTAGCGTTTTAAAACATTGTACGGAGGTACGGAACCCTTCATGTACTAGTCTGACTCGCACTTGCCCGTTTATTAACTTTTAAGGTACGGAACCCTAAGTACAGTCAGCAGCGATACAGGCAAGTGTCCATTGTCGAGTCGCGACATGGTATCGATTCGCGAGTGAATAATGCACGCCGCATCGTCCGGCGGCAATTAGTCGTCTGCGGCCGCACTGCGTTTGTACGGCGCGTGCTGCAACAACACCACTTTCTTACTACTTTTTACACGACTATCCCTAAAATGGGTTTGATCCCCAGCCAGGGCAAGTTGGAAAATGATCTTTTTCAAATTGACCTGGTTCTTGGATGTTTATCTAATATGTATTTGTTATAATATATAGAATCGTGGAGTTAGTATCCCATAACACAAATATATATTTATTTATTTATTAAAAAGGAGTGTAATGATTTGTCCTTTTACATTTAATTATCATCATCATCAGGCCTTTTTTAGTCTCCACTGCAGGAGCACGACTCTCTCTGTACTACCAGAGCCATATAAGCCAGAGCAGTCAGAGGATTTAGCCTACACTCTCTTCGCTGGCCAGATGGGTTGAGAGGTCTCTTTGATGTTTATAAGGTTTGTTTAGCTTGTGTTAAGTCGCCTTCTACAACATCCACAAGAAGACGTGCCTTATACATTTATTTATTTTATTTAATGCTTTCAGGGTTCATGTATGTATTACGAGTTTGTAAATACCGACACACACAGAAAAAATACATCTATACACATAGATACGAGTACGGCAAATTTATTTATATATATGTACCAAGAAACTACTTACCTAATCAACGCGAGACATAGGAAAAATATAATCAAGAAGAGGAAAGGGAAGACCAATAAGAGAAAATAGATCAAGCAATATTTAAGTAAGATCTGACTGTTCTGTGCGACAGAAAAGGTTAGCAACATAGGAAAGTGCTGTTCCGTGCTGACAGATGTTTCCCAACCCTAATAAGGCAGAACATATTTAATTTATACGTAAGATAATCACTTATCACTTCGTACAACAAAAAATGACCACGTAATTTTAACACTGGTAACAGTGTTAATGTAAATTTAAATTTTGTCTTCACCACGCTACCCTTTCTGAAAACATAAAATTTAAATTAAGGTAGAGTTCCGAAATAATTATCCCTCAGTACCTTGACGTGTGGTAGGAAACACTCCTGCCTCTGATTAATATTGCACGCAGTAGGTAGGTTATGTCTCTTTTTAATATTAAATAGTCAGGGAAAACTCTCTGGGAAAACTGTATGTATACATGTAGTTTTTAGACGCGGCGAATAATATATGTCTTACGCTTTGTACTTTTATTGAGTCTTCGCGCTTGCTGACACCGTCATGACACAAGCCAGACTATCTAACTACGAGCGAGGGAAGTGAGTAAAGTTCTCAGAGCCCAGCGCGAGCGTTTGTATACTTATGATGTTCCATAACTGATTAATACTGAATATCTTTTGGAACTAATTAAATATTTGTGAGCAAATTAAAAATAAACAGAATTTTCATGTTGGATAAAAGGTCAAAGGTTAATCAAAATACGAGTATGGGATTGTACGTGCTATGAAATAACATTCTCGAATTACAAGCTTTACTCTTGTTAATAGTGATCAAATATTTATCAATCTTATGAATATATCATAGTACATATCATATATACTAGATACTACTACTAGTATATCATGTATACTAGATGTAAATAAACACCGATACTGTAATGAACATGCGACGCGACGTAACCGCGACAGCATATATTTGAAGCCAGTCGGGTCGCATTTATTCGCACATATCACTGCACTGCACTGCGCTTAAAATTTGCATTATCACTCGTCAACAGCACTTAAATTAATTCTTAAATGAAATAACAGAGGAAAAATAAAACGCATCTGTAATATGTAACAGAAGATAGTCACTCGTGTAAAAAGCTTGTGATACATTTTTCGGGGACGCACAGTCAACATCAACACACCCAGTAAAAAAAAACCTTGTACACGAAGGGTTCCGTACCTCTATACAATGTTTTAAAAAGCTGAAAAAGTCACGTTTCTTGTTTGAACGACCCCCTTTAATTTTTTAATTTATCTTATTTTTAGTATTTGTTGTTATTGCGGCCACAATAATACATAATCGGTGACAATTTCAAGAGCTATTACGGTTCAAGAGATAGAGCCCAATGACAGACGGACCGACAGCGGAGTCTCAGTAATAAGGTCCCGTTTACACCCTTTGGGTACGGAACCTTAAAAAGCACTTCACTGTATGACATTGAAGATAAAACAACTAATATTGAGTTACTAGATTTTTGTAGAACTTATTAAATTAACAAAATAGATTTATTAAACAACCATTTCGGGTACATCCGTAAAATTGGAGAGGGCGTGAAAACTCAAAAACTCCATCTATGACGCGCTCTGCCCGATGGTGCTTCAAACCCTCTGTCAAAAGTTGGACGTGCCGATAAAAGCGACAATTAGATTTGTTAGTCGACCATCTGACACGTAGGTATACGCTCTAGAGCGGACGTTGTTCGCTAATTTTTATGAAAAATGTTTCAAAGTGAAAATTTATCAGTTATATAAATTATTGGATTCAAGTGTCTAGAATATCAGAGCAGGCAAATGATAGAAGCTCCTTATCCTATCTGAGTCCAAGAATTTCCATTGCTATACAGCACGGTTAAGCCGCCAGTATTATGGGAATATTTGAGCTAGGTACGATACGTATATACGGGGTGGTCTCTTAGAATAATAAATTTAAAGAAGCATGTTGCAGTAATCCGTTGTGAATATTTCAAAAAAGAGTGTTGGGGACTTTTTAACGTATTTAATTATTATTGTGTATGCTATGAGGTATGTATGAGTGCACTTTTATCTTGACATAAAATCTTGGAAAGTAGGTACCTATTCACGAACTTTTAATTTAAAAGTTTTAAAACCTGGTACAAAATTAGTTTCTCAAACATTTAGTTCGTAGCGGTAAAGTTCCGATGGCTCATTTATGTTCCCGTTCAAACATTTTTAATCAACTACGAGTACTTGAAGTAACATCGTCACCGGGAAATATTTACGATATTTTCTACCCACACTTTATTTGCCATAAAGTTTAGCCCGATAGTGAAGGAGAGCGCTTTTGATATGTCTACGATATTTTTACTGAAATGATTATAGGGTGAATAAAATAAAGAAAAAAATAATGTGTAATTGTAAATTGTACCTACTTAATTAATTTCTACAAAAATATCTAAGGGCATATGTCTATCTCTGTCATAAACTTTACGTGCGAAAGAGACACGGCATCACGCGACGTATTCTGCTTTCTCTTTCGCACTTTGTTACAGAGGTAGACTGAACACGTCGCGTCGTCCCGCTTGACGCAGCGCACGACTGCCTCAACTAGATATGAAGTTATATGTAATATATATAACATAGGTTATTTTTGTGGAAAAGTCCGTCTCTAAATTCTTTTTTAATAATTGCGATCAAATATAAACCCGTTATCATAGCTTGTCATTTGGGCTCGCTATATGGTTCTGGAGAAATGCAATCAATACTTATTATGTTTATCATAAATGTTCCCCACATAAAACCAAAAGGATTTTATACTATGAAAATAATCTTGAAATCGATAAGTTGGTACATTTTATTTACGTGGTAAATATTATTAAACTTTTAGCAGTAAATATAAAGTATGAAGTTGTAGGGCTCTGGATTCTTTACATCACCTACAAGACTAAATTCACTAATTGCTTAGCTTAACGTTCTCATTATAAACTGTAAACAGTAGTTCATAAAATTCTTTGAAAGGTTATCTAGGATTTGATAGTAGCAAAATTTTAAATAGTTTGGAAAATCCAAAAGTGCACGCCTCATAATCTCATTTTATACTGGCAGTCCCAAAATGTGTTTTAATGTAAGATAATTTGCAAGTGCAACACCAAGCTGTGAAATGTCAACTGTCAATTTTGACATTGTGGAGAATGCCGCTTGCCGCAGTTTGATTGAGGCAAAAAACTAAAATTTCACAATTAAATTGAAATTACGATTAAACTACATTGAATTAGACTGTGATCTTCGAAAGGACTTAGTTTTGGATAATACTGAAGCGTATAAAAAAAAATGGACTTCATCAGATAAGTTTTTCGGGAGTTATCGTGACCACGCCAGTTTCCATACATACCGACACACGGACGTCCACAAAATGATTTTATTAAACATTGTTTTTATTTATTTAAAAGGCAAAATGTCTTTTAAAAATGTCATAAGTGTTGAAACTAGTGTTTTTCCTTGACATTTATGTGTAAATATTATTGTACAAGTGCGATAGAAAATAAATAGAGACACATTTAGTTAAAAAAATCACTTGATTTTTGTAAGGCGAGAGTAGAGCACTACCTCATGCGCTTCGCTTATGAGGCGTGCAATAATGTCTCCGTTTTCTTTGAAATGATTTATTTTAAAAGGGGGCAGTTTATATACTTAACAAAATAAAAACGAAAACTCTTTCAGATATTTTAGACTAGGAACTACAATAATAACTATATATCCCCTTTGAAAATCCCCATAATTTATCACGAAGTTAATATTAAATGCTGCGTATTCATTTTTCCGACAGCTCTTACCCGTCTCAGTCCACGGTCCGTCTGGCCGACGTTTGGTTAAATTTTCATGAAATAAAAAGGGTTGTTACATCTTCACACAGTCTCGGAGGCTTTGAGTGACGTTTTAATGGACCGCTAAGAATTTATTCAAGAGTCTGAGCTGAGAGAGCTGATGTGGAGAAAACAATAAAGAAAAATAATCTCTAGTTATAAACAGGAAAGTCAATTTGATTTAAAATAAAAACAAAAGATAACTTTATATACTTTGGCTTATTTGTTATTCGTGTGTAAGTAGCCAACATTGGTGTCAGATTTTTCCAGCTTCATAATGACTTGACGATTGCCATCGAATGATGACAGTCAACGCCAATGGTTTAGCGTGCCTTGCGAAACTCAAGAAAGATTACATATTTGGTGTGCTCTAGAAAAGCAGAATTGTGCAATAAAATATGAATCATTGTAATTTGTGCTCAATTTGGCAAACAAGTATTTTAAAACGTCAATCAAAGAAACTATACTCGAAATTGCTCGATTAAGGGTCATCAATAAGTAAACATATGTCAGGCGCCTATGCAGCATGAAGAGGTGTAGTAGCATCCAGCTAAAGGGCTGGCTATTTCAAAGAAGAGGAAATACATGCATAGATTGTTCCTTAATAAGGGGTAGACAGAGCCCAGGGCCGTAAGACCTAAAGGCCACGTTAAGCGTGACTAAAACCTCTAAAAATAAAACCTTGCTTATTACCGAAAAATAAAACAAAATTAAACAAAGAAAAAAACAATTAAATATATAAAAACAGAAAAAAATACTAAATGATAAAAATAAAAAGAAACATAAGATTGGGATGGTAACAGGTAATCAAAATAGTGATGGGTTAATGCCTAGCCGCGTTGCCTATTAACATGATTCAGATTCCCGTCCATTCCCTCGATCGGCTTTTACAATCTGCGCGGGTAGAGAAGCAGCTGGTACATTCAAGTTTTTTCTTTTCTCCCAGACTAGCATGGAAGAACAAGAAAAATAAATAAAATCAAACCGTCTCTACATATTTGTTGTGCCGTAAAGAAAACATAAGTTATTGTGAGATAAAGCCAGTTTGAGTAGGGCGGGAAGTCTGTCCAGCCGTCAATTGGGAGGATTCCAGTAGTGGCCCCTGCGTGTCACTGTTTGGGGACATTAGCTTTATAAATGTATCTTTTGTGCTCCACTTGGCAGAGGCTTTAAAGGCAATAGTAAATCTCGCAAAGGACATCATAGTGGTGTTTATTTGAACTCTATGTAATAGAAGCCTGTTGAATTTGTATTAGTACATATCTTCTAATTAGGTATATACAAGTTTTGTTAAAGAAGGTATACCAATCCGAATGAGGTTCAAAGTTAAATCTACGAATGTCTTTACAAAAAAATGTCTGATAAATAGCATCAAATAAGAAAATATTAATATTTACGTAAAATATCAATCATAAACGCCACATCCATTAAATCGGTGCGAAGGATTAACTGCAAAAATTAAATAACTAATATTGATACAAAACTGTTGATTACCAGAAACGACACAAATTTATATTAATAAGTGATATTTTGGGATATCCAGCAAAAATGCTTTCGATGTAAGGAAACGCGATGAATGAAATGCCCCTGACAATACAGAATCGGCAATCTAGTAGGAAATAATGCTTGGGTTTCAAAAGTGCCAACTGAAATTCTACCTACTTATTATACAGGATTTAAGTTTATTTAGAAAAGCGAAATAAATACAATTGAAGTACAATATACCTATAACAGCTTAACTAAACTAAAAACTAAACTTAAAATTAAAATCTTATTTTAAAAGTACTTCTTACTTTAGAAAATCTTGGTATAAAGCATACTTAGTCTGAAGCAGAATCGATCGATAGTTGCTTACTATTCCTTCGATTAGAACCCCAATAGACAGCGGCGCGATTTCCGCGACCACGCAAAGCTCTTAGCTCAGGATAAACACCCTATGGATGGGAGCTGAGGATAAACACTCTATGGATGGGGCACGCGGCTTATCTCGCAAGTAGGCGTTTGCTACTCGAATTTACGAAATTGCCAACGTCCAATGCCAATTAGTCTGACATTGTGCGGGTATTAGACTTGTGAATGAAATTCAAAACTTTTGTTGGTAACACCTGTCATCTACAAACATATAAGGTATTATGGTTATCTAATACTTACGAAAGCTTAGATAAGTAAGTTTTTTTTACTTTCAAAGTATTTGTTCAAAATGTATCTATCTACTATTTAAATGTTATATCTATTTAATTTGTTTTTAATATTAATCTAAATACTGAAAGCAGAAAAAAATACATAAATTGTATTTTGTTTTGCTTTCAGATCAAAACGACTGGATGACTGGAATATAAAAAAAAAGTGCTAACATTTATTTTCATATACCAACGTTTCATTTACGTCACTATTTGGGTAGATACTTACCCCATTTGTTTTTACATAACGTATCTTACCTATGCTTCAGAAAAGCTGTAAATTGCCAACAATATTGCATTTCGATTCCGTGATTTGAGAGTCTAGGTACTTACAGATCTCGATATTTGTCCCATTGCCAAACGTAAGCTATATATCTATTAAAACTTAGGAAAGGGTGGATTGTTCCCCAACTCTACGAGTATCTGCTTCGCATTGAATTTCTTTAGTAAGGATAAAAATTGTAATTTTAGATATTTTAAAATTGTAATTATCTATATATATATATTTATATAGTATATATACCTAAAATATTGCAGGAGGCTAGCCCATACGCTCATTCCCACCCATGATTGTCATCATCGTCTGCGCGGATGGAAATCAGCTGATACATTTTAGGGTTTATATTTGCTCTCAGGTCAGTATCACTGGTATGACTCTCCATTGATTCAGAGTAACATATATACCTACTACTTCTACAAACGAAACAATTTATCTGTACACACGTCGATGTGTGAGTTTTATACTTAGGGTCGCACCGCAGAATTAATTTAATACTTACCTACTAACGAGTTCGACATATTTACGATTATATCTTTCCATACCGGAAGATTTGCGAACACTATGACGTAAAAATATTCTGTTTTATCTATATTATATTTAAAAGTCGGAAATAGCTACATAATATCACTTCACAAATATTTTTCATTATGTCCATTGTCCATTTCACCATTAGTTCACTTTACTGATTATTATTGAGTCATTTATAATGTAACGCACTAATTTCACTAATTCACTATTGTAATATAGTAATTTGCATATTCGGCGCAAAACTATACGGTAATTATATGAATAAATTCAATAAAAATAAACTAATGTTTATCACGCTTCCACGCATAGCATGTCAAGTTGTCATTGTCAACAATGGCATTTAGCACTATAACCCGCGGGAATCTAGTTGGCATCTGCGTGTATGTGATTACCTGTGAGCGAGGAGCCTATGTAACATTACCGGATTGCTAATACCCCTCTCGCTCTTGTGTATCTCCCGCCAATGCGAGAGAGCGAGAAGGGTATATATATCAAGATGGTTGCTGGGTAATAACGTGAAATTATATAGTTGCTTTGCTTACCTGTTTTCATCATTTGGAAATGTATGAAATATACGTTCTTTAGAGTATTTGGTGGATAAACAATTATTATACGCGCACCTTCTCACCATGATGGTTACTATTGGTTGACAGTTCTCAAGACAACACACGTCGCGTATTGCGTGCGGCTAGTAATTAAACCCTGGAGCCGTCAAAGCTCACAAAGTGCGGGGGAGAGGTGCGGGGACGCCAATTTGCGGGAAACGCTGTGAGATACCATTCTGTTTGACTCTTATGTATTCTGTGTCAGTATATAGAAGAGGAATAATAAAATTGATTAAATACAGGATCTAACAAAATATACTGAAACTATTTGTAGGGTGAATTCGGTCCATGATACTGAACAACTTTCACCAAGGAACATATATCGAAATATGAAAAAATATTTTTGGCCTGCTATACAGTTATTACAGTACTACTATAGTATTATTCTATTGGTAGTCAATCGGCGTTAGTTATGTCAACAGAGATTTGTGTGGTGTTTTTTTTTTGCATTATAATACAATGGCAGGTTTCAGAAATCGCTGAGATCACGGCACGTGGAGCCGGGTCCCCAGATAAGGCGAGATCGAAGGATAGGACAGTCCTGGGGAACGAGTACAAGGGTGACAATATCGACAAGAAAAAGGTATTCTTTTTCAAGCATAGACTCGTATTAAACGTACAATGTTTTTTAGCTGTTCGCTTCTTTCTAGTAAGCTAAACTTGACACACTTCCCGTCGTTTGATTGATCTAAAGTTTTGCATAGACATAGCTAAAGGTAGAGCTTTGCGATATCTTGCAAGGTGTCTATATATAGTTGTTTATATATAGTTTGTTCAAGTGTGATAGTGTTTTCATAAAGTGTACAACAAAAATTTACAGATTGTAGGATAGTAAAATATCTTTATCCCTAGACGAGATAGACAGAACGTAGGGTCGTAAGATCCAAAGACCCCGTGACATGTAGGTAAATATGGATAGTAAGAGTGAAGGGAACCGAAATAGTGATGAGTTGCTAGCCGCTTCTCCATTTCAACTTCTCAATTCCAACTCTGGCCCATTCCTTCCATCGGTTTTTACGATCTACGGGGGAAGAGAAGAAGCTGGTGCCTTCTACGTATTTTTTTTAATTAAACCAGCATGGAAGGAGAGTAGATATTAATTTATGTTTCATCACGCAAAAGAGTTTTCTTTTCAACAAAAACATTAAGGCCGCACCTAAATTTTCCGGTGTCCAGTGCTCCCCCCATTTATAATAAATCATTTCAAAGAAAACGGAGACATTATTTAAAATTTTGCTACTACCAAATCCTAGATAACCTTTCAAAGTGTTTTATGAACTACTGTTTACAGTGTATAATAATAACTTTAAGCTTTACTACGCACATTTGCTAAAAGTGGCCGTTTTTCGCAAATGTGCGTAGTAAAGCTTAACGATCTCACTTTAAACTGTAAAAAGTAGTTCATAAAATACTTTGAAGGGTTATCTAGGACTTGGTAGTAGCAAAATTTGAAATGATATCTCCGTTTTCTTTGAAATGATTTATTTTAAATGGGGGCAGCACTGGACCCCGGAAAATTCATAAAGTGATTATTAAAAAATATGTATATATTATAACTGTTAAAATAGATGTAAATATAATATGAAAAAAATCATCAATTAACGTAAAACAAAGCAAGTTCGTTAACGAGTTCCGTATAATTTTCACGCCACGTAAAATTGCATTGAAAAGTAGAATTGGCCCCTCGCGACATTAATTGCCAAAAAGTTTTCGTTCCGCGTTTTTCCATAGAGAATTATGGACGCATTACGCGGGCAAACGGCCGCTTTTCTTTTCCATCTGACGTAGGGCACCTCCAACCTATTTTAAAAAGATATAAACTCAGTGAAAGGGGAATTTCATTCGGTTATTTTCCAAATGTTTTGCTGAATACCGCCTCGAGTTCAGTTGCGAGTGGCGATTATTCTTAACGTTCCGTTATTTATTTAAATGGTTCATAGGGTTTATGGATTCTTTTTATTTTGGGTAATTTAGCCAATATGGGCTCTTAAACGATCTTGGTTGTTTTTTAATGATAAAATAGATTTAAGGCCGAATTTACCGGGGTCCAGTGCTGCCCCCATTTAAAATAAATAATTTCAAAGAAAACGGAGACGTTATTTAAAATTTTGCTACTACCAAGCCCTATATAACCTTTCAAAGTATTTTATGAACTACTGTTTACAGTTTAAAGTGAGAACGTTAAGCTTTACTACGCACATTTGCGAAAAACGGCCACTTTTGGCAAATGTGCGTAGTAAAGCATAACGTTCTCATTATGAACTGTAAACAGTAGTTCATAAAATAGTTTGAAGGATTATCTAGGACTTGGTAGTAGCAAAATTTTAAATTATGTCTCCGTTTAATTTAAAATGATTTATTTTAAATGGGGGCAGCTCTGGACCCCGGAAAATTCAGGTACGGCCTTAAAGTTAATTATAGGTAGTAAAGTAAAAAAGTTTTATATTTATATATGTAGAGTGGCTCATTCCATGTTAAATTACTTTCTTGGTAGTACATACATGCATTATCTCCCGAGACCAAAGCCCTTGTAAGGAAAACTCAATCAATCACAAGGAAGTAAAGGAGAAACCAGTAATAATTAAAAAAATATTTTTAAAAATAAGCTTTCTTCTCAAGACAAAACAATTTAGCCCAAACTCGGTGGGATTATGTTGTTTTATAACAAAAATGCCGTGGCCACCTTCCAGTTTTATTATGAGATTAGGTATATTGCATTGTCATCCAACATGTTTGTGAAGTTTCAACTCGATCGAATATTGGGAAGTGGCTCTAATTTAGCTTGTTAGATTTGATTACGGACACAGACAACGAGACAGGTGAAACTACCGTAGTTGTATGACTTTTTGTTCTTAGTCCTTTACTTGACTTTTATAGCCATTTCGTGGCGAGAGGATCTGCCAATCTGCGTTACCGACTAGACTGTCCTCGCAGATTGCCCAGGGTACGTCAGATGTACAGGGGGGCTCAGTACGTCACTCAGGGAGGCTCCTTTCATGCACCCCCTTCGACTCGAGAAGAAAAAGACTCAAATTTTATAATAAAGCACATGGCGTTCCAAAAGAACAAAAAATCAAAATTGCAATAGAAAAAAATCCCTTGTCAGTTATTCAGTAAAGACAAAAAGACTCAGATCTTATTTGCACTTCGAAAAAATTTTTTTGTTTGATATGCCGATTGTTGCCCGACTTTAAAACATCACAATATTAAAACAAAAACATACGTAGGTGTGCTCATTTATAATACCAATAACGAATGTTATTCGTATAATAGTCGAACAACCCGTCTAGACTACATTAATGCCCCGACACTGTCCAGTAAGTTTCATATAAGCCGGTCATCATTCGATATCCCTCTGAGTGCATAATAGAGTTGCCCAGATGATTTGTCGGATCGATCCCTATTTTCGGAAATTGGATTTGTAGATCGTCCCGATATCGTCCTGGAGGGGAGGGGTGACCTGCGGGGAGGGAAGTAAACGGTAAAAGTTTACTGAACACCGTTATCACTGATTTGCTTATCGATTTCGCGTCTGTAAGGACTCTGATTTATATTTTTTTTAGGTAAGGGGATTAAGCGTTATTTTGTACGAGTTCGGGATAAAAGGTTACGAATCTCGGGATTAGACGGAAAAAATACTGTCTTGTTATGTTTTGATTGGTAAATGGATTACATAGACTATATTTGTGATGTTCAGAGGTAGCGCTGTCTTTTAAATTATAATAACTAAGTTATTATACACCTCGCAAGTCCTCGTAAAGCTACGCTTTTTGCTTGTACATAATTATAAAAACTCTTATTTTTTACCCGATTACGGCAAAGCCAAAAGGAAGGGTAATGATTTTAACTGTCTATGTATGTAAGTATGTGGATATTTATTTGTGTTTTAACCGTAACATCCCAAATGATTATCCAATTTTCACAAATGAGATGTCAATCGATTCGTCATTATTGTCCGGGTGATAAAGGCTACAATATGTGTGCAAAAAACCGGCCAAGTGCGAGTCCGACTCGCGCACCGAGGGTTTCGTACAAACCTGCAAGGTTTAGTATTTGGTATGAATTTCAATTTAATACCTCTACGCGTTTATGAGGAAATGGGTAGTAAGTTTAAAATTATTAAAAAAATATATATTATGTGATGTAACTAAAAATTTATGGTTTTCGTAATTTTTCCTTTATCTATGCTATAAGACGTTGCTTCGTACCAAATTTCAAGATTCTGAGTTCACGGGAAGCACCCTGTAGGTTTTGATTCCCTTGCAAGTGTCGAAAATTTGCGGCATAAACGGCTGTATCTTTTGATTGCGTTGGCTTAGAAGTTTGATTTTTTCACAGCTTCAAGGGACAGTAGACCTGAGTAATTGATATAAATTTCAGCTTCATACCTCCACGCGTTCCTGAGAAAAAGGGTCTTGACAGACGGACGGACGGACGGACAGACGGACAACAAAGTGATCCTATAAGGGTTCCGTATTTTCCTTTTGAGGTACGGAACCCTAAAAATGTACTCAAAATAATATATTCATTATATAAATGTATATCAATAAATAAATAGGGACTAATCCATACTTTTCAGTAAGAATTTTCCCGTAGTCGAGGATACTTTTTAAACGTATATCTTGTCTTTTTATTGCTAGGAAGGGCAAAGCCATCAATGAAATTGTTTTTTACAAGGTTATAAGTTCCATTTGGTCGGTCGTTTTGGAAGTTCCTGGGAGAGAGGCCTATGTCCGGCAGTGGACGTCATGCGGCAAAAATGATGTTCCATATTTTTTAACCAACTTTAATATTGGTTACATCTTTTGATAAAGAATTTCCAAGTTTTATCACTAAATATCCAATAAGCAATCTGGGTACCGAATATACAGCTTGGCGCCTGGCAGCGATCAAGTTAACTCCCACATTCACATGGCTTGTAGTTGCAACACATTGTGTGCCAGCAAATGTGTCTTGTACGCAATTTACAGAGTTCGATAAACCTCAGCCAGAGTTTATTATACAATGAAACTCTAAACTAAGACCGATAACAAAAAAGGTTTTTTAGACAACGACTTCTAACAATTATTTAACATATTAGTATTTAAAAAAATCATATATTATGAGCTACTACGTAAAACTAGAGGAGACACTATATATTACTGTCTTGTCCCGTTCAATTCTGGCTATCTTCATAAACTTCACTTAGTCGCTTAATAGCTCTTATACGCCTAGTACTTTTAGCACTTTATAAGCGAAAACCATACGAAAACATGGTTAATTTAATTAAAAATGCTTTGGTGTGTGTCAAAATTATGTAAGAATAATTCAAGGAACACGGCAAAGTGAAAGAACTAACTTTCCATCGGTAAGTAACCAGATTTAATTATTTGAACAAACAAACAATAACAAAACAGAACAGGGGCTGATGTTTGAGATGACCGGACTATACATTCTATGTCAATGTTTTTTTATTTCATCTATCTAAGGGACACATAATCGAGGTAATCGGAAATAGGAGAGGCAATATGTTGGGACACTTGATACGGCAAGATCATTTTATGCGAATTATAAATAGAAGGCAAACTAGAAGGAAGGAGGTGAAGGTTTCTTTCTGATCTTCAAATATATTTATATATATGTATGTATATAATATGTTGTATGTATAAATATAGTATTTATTTTATACGATATTTATGTATGATCATTTAAAAGTACTTATTATTTCTGGATTGTTTCTATCTATTTTAAACGCCAACTATTTTATCTGTTTCTCTTCTCCTAAAGGTTGACAGGGAGATAATGCTTTAGCATTAAGTCTACCTATTGTAGCTTTTGGCTCAATAAAGTTTAAATAAATAAATTAAGAGAAAAGCCAAGGCACAGCTATATGAAGCAAGTCAAGGAAAAGGTGATAGCAGTGTCGTACCAAGATGTGAAGAGGTTGGCGGAAGATAGAACAGGATGGAAGAAACTCCACTGACAAGAGCGTCGGTGGATAAAATGTTGGTAATGATGATGATAATTCTTTTAAAGTTTTTATTGCGAGTACATTAGCTCTACTTAGCTGAGCCTGTAGTACTTAAAGATCATAAGTGCAGGTAGAGCTTCACCGCCTCATTATTATCAGCAGAGGTCGTAGAGCAATAATCTCTAAGATTATGATGCATGCATATTATAAGTAGGTACCTAGCTCATCTATCACATTATAGTATTTATGCAACAGTTGTATAAGTGTGTTCCAAAAAGGCGAGTGGTGCTAGGCCTTGCAACCATAAAAAAGGCACCACGAGTATTTTTTGATGTACTTACACAACGTTGCATTGCGTCGTTTTATAACGGTAGACGAAACATGGATTCACCACCATACACCAGAAACCAAGGAACAATCGAAACAATGGATCGCTAGGGACGAGCCAACTCCGAAGAAGGCCAAAGCACTTTTATCGGCCAATAAGGTGCCCACCATATTCGCCCGATGTGGCCCCTTGCGACTATTTTCTGTTTCCGAATTTTTAAAAATGGCTCGGTGGAAATAGATTTAGCTCCAACGAGGAGATCATGATCGAAACCAATGCCTATTTCGAAGGGTTGCCTAAGTCGTACTTTACGGAATGGATCGAAAAGCTTGAGAAACGCTGGATGAAGTGCATTACGTTAGATGGAAATTACGTTGAAAAATAAATCATAATTTTTAAATAAAGTTGTCTCCTTGTTTAATTTTTACCAGACTTATCACTCCGCCCTCGCATTTTACTAATGTTTACTTAACAGTAAAATACAGAGGTGAAGTAAACATTAGTAAAATAACATAGGTATATGTAATACTGTATTTTACTGTTTAATATCACTAAATTATTGTTTCACATTACTCTCTTCATCACACCACCTTTTTTTTTAGCATAATTCCTGTCACCCAAAGGTAGCTTGTAGGAGTTCTGAGACAATATTTTTTACCGTGATATATCATTTATTCATAATAATAAACTTGTCTAGGTACATTAAAATTTAAATGATATATTTTGGATTTTGCTAACGAGTAGCTAATCTGATGAAAAAAAAAATTTGGAGCCATATGAATGAAATGAAATGAAAAATTTTATTTGTAAGCAAACACGGTATAAATACATTTGATGTTACAGGTCATTTATACCTAGATCTATTGAACAAGTGTGTTGCACCAATAAATCGGCATGCAATTATTTTTTTTTTTTTTTAAATTAGTGCAACAATATGATAATAATAGTCACTATTGAATAATATCATGCATGTCAACTAATTTACAAACAAAACACATTTTTTTTTAAATAATAATAATTATGTCAAATGACTGATGAATGGGCGCTGCATGTCAAAATTTAAAGTCAAGAAATTCGTCAACAGTATAAAAGCATTTGGTCACTAACAATGTATTGAGTTGAATATGGCAATGACTTCAGATTATCTGGTAATCAATTGTAGAGCTTTAGCATAGTAACAAAAAAAAATATATGTTTCTTTTATGAAGACAGAAAACTGTTAACTTAATACAGTTTCGTGTAAAAAGCCAACTTGTTTAGATGTAATGTTCATTCGTGTACTGAATGTAAAAAAGGATAATGGGAAAAGATTTTTCGAATAATATCCCTCACCTGAAGCATAATACCTTACTTTTGAGGATAAAAGTAAAACTATTAAAATAATAGGCTCCGTTCTACTTCCTGGTCACGTCCGCAAGTAATTTTAAAGGAGACGGGACCCCAGTTTGGATATAAGTGTATTACGATAGATTCTGGTTCAGCACCAGATGGTTCCATTCGTTGTTTTGCTTCGAGTCTCTTAGGGATTTTTTTATTGATAAATATTTATGATTTTAGTTTCAGTTTCACAAAACATCGTTAATTTGAATTACAACTTAGATAATCTGTATATCCATTAGTTGTTGATTTTAGTTAATTTCCAAACGATTATTCCAATCGAAAAACCCAAGCAGATTAGATTTTCAATGCGAAACTTAACGCACCTACTCAGCTCTGGTTTTTCACTTTAAATAACATCTAATAAAATTTTAAAACTTTTTTTTTTTACTATATTTATGGCTAGGCTAGGTATATTTATTAATAGGCAGATAATTGAATTCCGTAATTTTGATTTCCCTTAGCCAAAAGTCGTTACTAATTAAATAAGCCACACGGAGCGACATAAACTTTTGAACATTAAAAAAGGGGAACGCATAGTCGACTCCTTAGGGCGGCGTAAAGTTGACTTTTGTTTCTCTTTAATTGCACCCGAGCGGCCACGGGGGGCGAGCCGAGTTTAAAAAGTTAATTAGTTTTAATTTTAACTACGTACCTACAGATAGACCATAACGACCGCTGTGAACGCTGCAAATAAGATTAGTACATAGAACCTTTTTTGGGTTCCATACCCAAATGGTGCCAACGGGACCCTATTTCTGAGACTCCGCTGTCTGTACGTCTGTCTGTCACAGGGCTCTATATAACCATAATAGCTAGACACTTGAAATTTTCATCGATTATGTACTACTATAGCCGCTATAACAACAAATACTAAAAATAAGATAAAGTTAAAAATAAAAGGGGGTCGTCATACAAGAAACGTGTTTTTTTTCAGCTTTTTAAAATATTGTGCGGAGGTACGGAACCCTTCTGTGCGAATCCGACTCGCAATTGGCCGGTTTATTTGCTAAATAAAACGTATTACACGAGTCCGAATCTCTGAAAATCTGTTGACACAATAAACAATTTACAGTCATTTGTTGATATGAATTTATATTGGAACAAGCGAATGAAGTTGGACTTTAATTGGTTAGTCCGGTGATTGAAAGTGAGTTTGATCGACGAAAATCGACGATCGACGTATGTTCAACCTAAACTTCACGAAATTTACTAGGTGAGTACTAATAATAAACAGTTAATGTTATATATAACATAGGCTAAGGGGTTTAACATGCAGAGTTTGGGGTGAACTTTTTATAATATTGCGTTAAATGTATACATCACTTCCTTCCAAGCTGGTCTGGAAGAAAAGAAAATGCTGAGAATGTACCATCTAATTCTTTTTCCGTGCAAATCGTAAAAGCCGATCGAGGGAATGGATGAAAATGCTAATCATGTTAATAGGCGATGCAACCTATCACTATTTGGCCAAAAAGTGGCCTTGCGTCTTGGCTCTGTTTGCTTAGAGCCGCAAAATCTATAATGCTCTGTCTGCACCGTTAGGGATAAAGTCGTGATAATGTACTATAACTTCTTACTCTAACAGCGTTTACACACAATTGCTTTTGAATTGACCATGCGGTGTGTTGACACACATACATACATTCGCCATTTACAATACACATGCGCCGCCGTGTGTAAGTGATGTAAACGTATATTTAAATAGGATATCATTAATTGCACATCAAATAAATAATCATACCATTAATTTAATCTCATCTTTTATATACTTTTGTACATTAAATAAATTAACTATCTCGTCATAAAAACGACTGCACATCAAATATACTAGGTTGCAAACCGCGACCAACACACGCACGAGCCGAGCGAGCGAAGCGAGCGTGTCGGCGAGTGCTAGGAAAGTTCTATCCATTTTACTACGCCACAAATATATAAATTGCAGTTTGTTTAGTAATATTTTCAGTTGAGTGTTTTGCTGTGTAATCAGTAATTTTGTATTCGTTTAAATACTACCCTTATTCGTTCAGTAAAATAGTTCTGCAAATACGAGTAACATTAAACAGTATACTAAATTTAATTTATTTAGTGTGCATAATTAGTGTGCAATTCAGAATTTTTGGTGAAACTTTAAAATATTTTGTTCAAAAAAGGGAATATATATAAATACATGCCTATTTAAATTTGCAACAAAAAGGATCAAGTAGAACTCGGTATAAGAAAACATTCTTCCTTGTTTTCTTCTTGCAAATTTATAATTAATATGCAAAGCATATTGGAATTAATTAAAATCTTATCTGTTAAGTAGGGGAGTGCAAAATGTTCGCAAAAGCAAAATTATTCTTTTAAATAATTTTTTTTAGAATATAAATATTTAATTTACCAGTTGTACATACACTGAAAACGACTTTCGTGTATTCCATGAAGAATTTGTTTTTCGCGGAAGTCCTTTTAAAGTTGATCACATTTTTCAGGAAAGTCAAGTAATGCTACAACAAGATTGTGAAGGTTTTATTCTTCTGAATATTGAGTAGGCCCCAGAAACAGTTTGCGTTTGTCTCGTATTTTCTAGTCTAAGAGCGAGATATAAGATGATAGCGAACTAGCTTTTTATAAAAAAATAATCTTTTGTAGGAAAATCATTCAAGATAGAATTTGACACGAAGAAGTAAGTAGTATACTATTGCCTTTTTTGACAAAACATTGCATATTAGTTGGTATGCAGGTTTGCTAATAATGGTTTTCTTCAACGAAGACGAAATAAATGGTGTTCGCTGATAATAATCATAGCTGAGCAAAATTACTCATTTTGACTTTATTCGGAAGTGACCATCACTTATTGTGCTAAAAATGGACATTAGGTAAAAGAAACTAACTAGTGAAAGAGTCATGGTGGATATAGGTACTTTTTAGTTTTCTTTTTAGACTAATGGGAGGATAATTTTCTTAGGTAGAATGAATCTTTTGTCGTTCTTATTTACCAGAGATATTGGACGTAATATTCCAAGTTCTTTGTTATTTACGCACCAAAAAGACAGTAAAACAAAGTGAAATTGTTTATCTTCTGTGACTTGCGACTCCCATACAAGGGAGGCACCAGATGTCGCATGGGTGACAATAAATTTTATCGCTTCTCGGTGCGTATTCTCTGCACTACAAAACCGTAAGCTCGGATTTGAAACATAAACGAAATGGTATATTTAAATTGTAAACCATTCCTGCCCCCGATGCGCATTTTTTACACTCCCTGATCGGAATACGAAATAAATGAGTCTCTTGAGTATTTTGAAAATAATATCTACTAGCTTTCACGGTATTTTATATAACGTCTAACAAAATATATAGAAATTCCGTTCATGATGCTGAACAATATTTTTCCAAGGAACATATGTCGAAATATAAAAAAAAATATTTTTGGCTTTCCATACAAACTCAGATCAGCTGAATGGTCAACTTGTATGGAAGGCCAAAAATTATTTTTCATATTTCGATATATGTTCCTTGGGGAAAGTTGTTCAGGACTATGGACTGTATCTACCCTTAAAATAGTTTCAGTATATTTTGTTAAACCCTGTATAGAAAAATAAAAACAAATTGCTTTCCATAGAAACTTGGATCAGCTGATCGTTCAAATTGTACGGCAGACCAATATAGGGAAAGTTGTTCAGTATCATGGAATATTTTGTTAGACCCAGTATAAAGTATACGTAGAGTAGGGAACCTGAAATTATTAGTAGATAAAATTTATGTCACTTTAAGTAATCAAAAGTATCTTTGCGTAAAAAAATAACGACAAGTCATTGCTCTAGTATGACGTGAAGTACGGTCAAACAAACAATATACTTTTGCATACAACAACAATAATTAAAACATTGGACACGAAACAATTTGACTAACATAATTCTGTATGTTCAGTGAAAACGGGGTTATGTCAAAAATCATAGTTTTGAGATAATCGAGTTTAAAGTTTCAAAAAATTCCCACTCATTTTCTATGGAAGTTTTATAATTTTTTGTGTCTATTATTGATAGATCATACTCATTTCAATAAACTACTGAAACAAATATTACGTTATGTCTTCTTTTTAATATAAAAAATTGAAAAACAGTGAGTTATGTCGTTTGACACAAAAAAACAACATTTTATTTGTGCCAATTAATATAAATCACATTATAACATTTTACACATTCTGATTTGCTTTAGTGCTAAATGATATACATTTACTGTTTTCATAGAAAAATGAGATCTCTAATAATACAGCGAAAAGTCACAAAATAAAACATGTTAATTTCGATGACAGCATTTTAAATATGCTGTTTTTTTTTGATAATGTTGAAAAAAAGTTATTTCTCTATACACAAATCTGAGTACCCGTCCTTTCCGTCCGTACTTTTTAAGTGTTATGATTCTGTTTATATCTATTTACACTAACAAAATTAAAAATATAGTTTAGTTCAATTGTATTGAAAAAAACAAAAAAGTTGTGGGTACTTGAAAAAACCGATACCTACATCAGAGTTAACTCAGTTTTCACTGAACGTACAGAATTATAAACCTATAAAATAAATATTGCATTATATAGGCCTTCGATCATATATTCTATAGATGCACAGTTCCTTGCAAAATCAAACGTACATAAGTAGATGTATACCATTTCAAATATTGCGAAAAAAGTTCTAAAGTGTCATACAGTTTAATCCAATTAGATAAGCGTGGAAATAAATTCGTATTTTCACCACGAACTTTGGCATCTTTGACGTAACGTCACGCGCGCGGCCACCGAGCGAATGAAAGCGAAACAAGGCATAATCCTGTTTTATGCCTTGTTTTTCCGGTGCCATTTTTTAGGCAGCAACTGTGCATCTATAAAATATATGATCGAAGATTGCAGCTCAAGACTGTCATCTTATGACAACACACTGTTAAAAATTATGTAATTTTACATAAACCTGTAAAATTCCCGAAAAATCTGGGAAATTTACGTTTAGTTTTTGCATGAAAATTTACATAATTTTATGTACTCGTAAAATTACATAATTTTTAACAGTGCAGTCATTACTAGTGAACTAGTGTGCAGGTTTCCTCACGATGTTTTCCTTCACCGGAATCAAGTGGTAACTACAAGGGGTACGCGCCTAGTGAGGATCGAACTCGTGACTCGCAGACGCACAGTGCCTAAACCGCTTGGCCACCATACCATAAGCCAAGTAGTTTAGTACTACTCACCTCAATCAACGTCATGATAACACGATGTAAGAAGTATATAAATCCCCAAAAACGGTTCCTTAAAAGGAGATTTGGTCTGATTTACAGCCTGCCTCCGCCGAGGTTACGGCCAAACTGCCTACGTTAAATTTTTATAGGCCATCTTCTAGAATTTTTATTGGAGACAATAAGGGCGCATAATAAAATGCTATGATGAGTTTGCAGCGAAACTAACTAGGAGGATAACGACCGTAAAATTTTTCGCATAAAATTTCTTCGTGATATGTTTCGGAGTAAGGAATTTGATCTTAGGTTATCTTGGAATTTCTGATGCTGTTAAAAGTTTAAAAATTTTACTATTGTTTTTCTAAATTTACTATCTTCACTTTATGTCAACTCTGCTATGCTTGTATACCTATTGGTTTGTTTGTTTTTCGTGTGTGTCAGTTACACCCCGGGCGTGGTATCGTACGTATACAAAACGTACTGTCGACCAGGTGATGGAGGTCGACATGTTGTGTCGGACAATCGTACGGATATGTCGAAATGTGAAATGTTAAGTCGGTGGATGATTCGCTGGACAAATAAATGCCGAAAACCGGTACTAGAATCGTGGTCGCACTTCATGGATGTGTGACGTAGCGGCATAAAAAATTCTCGAGCTCCTCCGTATTTCGGAAAGCACGTAAAGCCGTTGGTCCCGGCTGTCATCATTATTATGGCAATCGTCATACAATAATTCGTCAGTTGCCTTTAGGCAGCTTGAAAAATCTGACACCAGTGTTGGCCACTTACATGCACGAAAAACAAACAATCAGGCCGCCGAACTATCAAATGCACATCTAGAGCGGCAGAAAAATAGATGTATTTCTTGAAATCAGACCTCGACGGCTAGGTGCTTTCCACCATGATTATGGATCACTAGAGGAAAGATCGGAACTCATAGACCTAGTCCATGTTAGACACGTCTCAGCGGAGCATATTTCACGGCTAATCGATACGACGGAGACGCGTTTAATGGCCCGAAAGGTCCCAGAGCTCCCACTAAATCTGACTACTCTAGCGGAATATGAATATTGTAGGCGTTGCAGCCATTTTCTCATTTTCGATTATTGTTACCTGCCTTTAAACGTGGTACTTATTAGAACTATGGTCAATGAAATATCATAGAGACATAGATATCATAGTTATCATAAGTCCCACGTATGCATGTAGTATGCATGCGTTTTTATTGGTGTGTTTTTATTTAACACACCTATAAATTAAAAACGCATGTATATATGAAAAGTAATTTAAGTATTTCCTGGACTGGGAATTGAAGCCGGAACATCCAAAGTATCGATGTATTTTTCATGGAGTAAAAGAATATATTATGTAGAGAAATGTCAACATTAGATACTTGTTAGTTTTAACAGTGGCAAACAACGAAGTGGTCGAACTAGTTCTACATATATTTAGTAAACTTTATTAATTCAAATCCATTCTTCCATGCTGATCTGGGAGTAAAGAACTGCTTTTCTTCCCGCGCAGATCGTAAAATAGGTAATCTAAGTATTAGATTACCAAGTAATTCTAGTAACTCTACAGGAAGCTCATTCAAAATACGGTACCTAAGTACTTACTTTACAAGGAAAAATGAATTTGGCCATTGCCATGTAACAGACTAGCAGTGTACTCAAAAATGTTTGCGAAGAAAAATAAGCAGGGTGTGTAGGCTAAACTTCACCGCGGCAAATCCTGAGAAATCGTGAAGGCTTTCAGAGCTTTTCGACACACTCTGTTGATAGTCCAAGTTACAAGAAATTGTGTTTCTGCTAATAGTAGTTGGTTCCGAACTGCTCATAATTGAACTAATTTGTTTTCTTGTATTCCTACGCCTACCAAACTTCATAAACTCTCGAGCAATCGATGATACTCCAACGACTCCTTGTATAGGTAGGTGGGTGTCCTACGATTCGCTTGCCAACACGTGGTCGCCATTTTACCCCAGCGGCCATTTGAACATATATTACCTATCTTTCGCAAGTTTACTTGTAGCTTTTTTACTATGTGAGCTGCCATCTCTGTGAGCAGCTGGTACTTATCATTTGTTATCAAGTTTCTGTTATTTACGTGCCCTCCAAAAGTTTGTGTGACGTTGGGTATATCTTAACTAGTTCTTTTTTAAAATTCCTTCATAATTATATACTATTTGGAATACTTTTAATGAAGCATGTAGTTAATAAATATAATGGCTTTTTTATATTATTCAGTAATTTTGATGTAACCCTTGTTACTTTCTCAATTAACTAGTTGTCAATCACCTCAACTCTGTAAACCTTAATTTAATGTAAACTGTGGTTACTGTTGTTGGTGTAGCTTTTAGTAACACTTCAGTTCTTTTAGTTTACGAAATCTGTATAGTTACACTTACGTTCGTTAACCCTATATACAATAAATAAAAAATCTTTGGCAAAACTCACTTTGGACAAACTTAGGCTTCATCGCGCTTTCTGATTGGCGTGATTTTCTCGAATAAATCGCTAGAAACCTATACCTTGTTCATTTTAAGAAGGATTGATTCGGCTTTTCTATAGAGACAAATTCGATTTGCGGCCAATGTGAGAGCGATGGTTGACGGGAGACATATGCGAGATCAATTCGATGGCGCCCTGCTAGTTACGGAGCACGACGTCGTTTGGGGTGAAAAATCAACGACAAGCCAGGTTTTGATGTAACCCTTCGTCGGTTATTTATAGGCAATCAGTATAACATTGCGAAATGTATCTATTTCTATGACAAGTTTTGATATTTTAGAAGATCGATGTTCTATGGGGTATGCCAGCTTGATTTTTCATTATTTCTTTTTTCCAGTGCATAATGCGTATGTACCTATATTAGAATTGCAGTAAAAAGCTGCGATTTATATGGTTCAAAGATGAATGGATCAAAAATAAATAATTTGGTACTGTTAAGAGAATAAAACGTCACAAAATAGTGTCACTTTTCATTGTTAATATCCATTTTCAACATGATTTTAGATTTAATAATGCATAAAACTGAGCCAGGGCTTGTTAACGATACCAAATTCACACTAAAAGTAACGTTAAATAACGTTATTTTCATACGGGTAGTAGTGGTGACGTTATAAAGGGTATCGATAATACAGTTTATAACGTTATCAATTAACGATATAAGTAACAATACTTTTTTCAATACTTGTAAAATATTATATAAATAGCTCTAGTAGCCTACTAGACAAACTCTCATCAATTTATTCTGTCAAATATCGAAAAGAAATACAGTGTTAACAATACCTTTTACCGTTAATATCATTGGTAACGTTATCTGATTAACGGTAAATAGTGGAAAAAATACCGTTACCCAAAATAACGTTATCTTTGCTGATAACGTTAACGCCGTTTGACAGAATTAACGTTACCAGATTTTTAACGGTATTTCAAGCCCTGTTAAGAGCGCTATTTAATTTGACTCAAAAAAACTATGACGACACGGTTGTGATTTACAAATCCCATAGAAAATGTTTGTTTAGAAAAAAGTGCCTGATTAGACTTGTTGTCATCTATTGTACTGTTCTAACGGCCGGAAATGCATAGTTATAGGCAGTAAAACAAATCTAATTCTAGTCTATGGTTATAGGTAAGTAAGTATGTATCGAGGCATGAGTAGAACAATGCAAAATAAAATCAGATAATATCTGATAAATCAAAGCTGAATAAAACATATTATTACTTTAACGTGAAACAGTAAATATTGCATGAAATTTATTTGTTTTGGTGAATACCTTATATGCTAGGTCAGAAATTCAGAAATGCTATCATTTCCGGTCCGATACACAAAACAGAGCAACCAATTTATTTTTCCAAGTGCACAATTCATTGCGATTTTGCGTCCGTATATTCATGGAGGCAATATACCGGTACTGGCTTTCGACATACATACGTGCAGTCGATGTTTGTATCGCATTTTTATTTATAATTTATAGAAATTATTGATCGACCAAGTAAAGCGTCTCAGTTTGGAGATTTTGCTTTTTTGTCTGTTCTGGTCTATAGGTTGCATTTTTTAACAGATTTTGACGAAATGTACCTTGTTTATTATATATTTGTTTTGAAGTTCCTTGATTTATTTAAATTTTTTTTTAGATTGCGATTTTTAAAATTTGGTTTGGGGAAAGGGGGAACCTTTCTGTAGCTTTATTTATTGATTTCAATCAAATTTGAGAGGCATACTAAGGATTTCATTCTACACAAGATGTAAAAAAAAAGGGGAATGGAGGGGAGAAAAGGGGAGAAGTTTGCTATAGAGTAATATATGGACGGATTTCACTAAAATGGCTTTGCTAATCCAGAGGAAAGGGGAAAGTGTTGGACATTGCATGATTATAAGAGCTCGCGACGTCTACTGTTCTCACACAACCACTAGTTGTATTTTTTGTTGCATACGTACATATTAATCACGTCTTCATTTCTTTACCAGTAAGAAATAAAGACGGCTGGCTACGTGTGTGCACCCAGGTTTATTAAAGTTTTAAAAAATTTGTAGGTTTTCGGATCATACATTATAGCCAAAGATGAATATTGCTTCATTTTAATCGTTTTGTATTTAAAGTGTTAATGATAGTATGACATAATGTAATGAATGAGTTACATATAAAAAGAAAAATTTTGATTTTCGTAAAGCCGAAAAGACGAATCAAATAATAGCCTATTTAGTTGAAAAGGCCAAGTAATGCAGATGTGACCATAGCTGCAGCCTCCTAGGTCAGTCTATGGTCCGTCACAACGATTGGAAACTACCTACCGAAACCGATCGCTTTTGTTATTTCACAGTTTTCTGTGCGTGTCACGTCCTCCTCTTTGAAAACATAACATAGCTACAAAACCCTATTTGAACTCTCCTGTGAATTAAATAGGGTCTATATTTCTTTGTGTATTGGATCATCAGTAGTATTCCGATACGTTTGGGTATTTAGTCTTCGTGTCACGTCGCCGTGCGCTTGGGCGTGTTGTAGTCCCTGTATTATTTTTATCCGCATTTTGTACTTATTGCCGCAGTATTATGTGACAGTGTCGGCTTTATTAAATGTGGGGATGCTCATTTAGCGTGATACGGATGTCTTATGATCTTATGGTAAATATCTTATTATTTTGGTCTTATATATTGATCTTCTATGTCCTAATCAACATTCGCACGATGATCGTGTAGTCGCATTGTATTCGTCGCCTTGGATTAGTCAATGTCACCGGAAAAGTGTATAATTCAGGCATTCTATACAATGCCGAGCTCATCTAGTAAATCATCATCATTCCCGGTTGCATCGGCAGCGATTACGCTTCAGAGCCCGGGGTCCGCTACCTTACCTAGGTGATTTGACGAGGTAACTGGTTTTTACACAGAGCGACTGCCGTCTGACCTCCGCAACCCAAAGGGTAGACCAGAACCAATCCTAGGATAGGTACAAACGTTAGATGGCGTTCGGGACCATCAGCTTTACGTGCATTCCGAAGCACGGAATCATCTTTCTTTTCGGTTAATCAGGTGATTCAAGCCTGCAATATCCTAACCAGACTGGAAACAACTTTTCACAAAGTATGCTTCCCAGTGGGATTTGAACCCATGACCTCCGGATCACAAGGCAGTCGCCTTGACCACTGGACCACGGAGGCAGTCGAGCCGAGCTCATCTAGTAAATGTATGAGATATTATTTTGTTAAAACTAATGGGATATACTCGTCCTGAAGATGATCGTCTAAATTGATCGAAACTTGGTTGGCCTTTCCGACTATATTATGTGAGTCAAAAGTTTTAAATTAATTAGTTTTGTATGAGATATTGTTCATAAAATATACAATGTAGGTACCTATAGATAGAATTCCTAGGCATTGTATAGAATGCCGGGTGGAGATCAGGAAAAGTATGAAATGAGTAACAAATGAACACTTTACAAGGGTCTGCTATTAATTTTACCCCGAATTAGTTACGGAAATTAGGTTAGGATATGGTTGTTCTGTGCAGTAACCATTACAGGAGCGAGTAAGTGAAGCGAGCGAGCGTCGTCCAAGTGACGGAAGCGACCAATTTATTATTATTATATTATTATAAAAATAATTCCTATAGATTTAAGGAATTGTAGGTACACATTTTCCAGAAATTTTATGCAATGATGCATTAAATACACTTCCGGTAACATCAATTCAGAACTTTAAATTGGTTCGAGTAATATTGTATTCACTTATTATATAATACATTAATTTATGTTTTCCGACGTCAACCACTTGTGTAATGGAGCGCAGTGTAGTGCTTCTGACACGGTCTGTCCTTTTGATACCTAACATACTGCGCTCCATTGCTCTTTGACAAACCTGCAGTTTGAGCTATGGCTTTTTGGTCAGCGACCAAGTTTGCGCACCATAGGTAAGGATAGGCAAGATACACATGTCAAAGAGTCGTCCTTTAATTCAAGTTGGAAGGTCACCTTTGAATAATAAGTCTTTCATTGGCCAATAGCTATTCCACGCGTTGTCAATCCTACGCGTGACCTCCAGTTCTTGACGGTTTTCAAAGGAGACTATTTGTCCCAAGTAAAGAAAAAATCGTCAGAAAGAAGTCGGCTAGATTAAAGTGGGACTGGGCGGGTCACGTTTGCCGCATGATGCCCGAAAGATGGGCCCACACAACACTTCACAACAACAACATGGGTTCCTACAGACGGAAACAGGTCGAGAGGAAGACCTAGGATGAGATGGAGAAACGAGTTGTCCACTTTCAATAAGGAATGGAGGGAAACAGCCGAAGATAGAAGTAATTGATAACAAAAAAGGGGGGGCTTTTGCCCAACTATGGGACCTGAACGGCCACAAAAATGTTTGTGATACGCATTTTATATACCTACCTTGTTTTTATAAATTATCATAAAGCAATTATTTTTGTTGCTTACGCTAAACCTTTGAGGCTAATGTATAAAGCCTCTTTTTATATAAGAAGTATCTTCCGAAGTGGCTTTTCTAATTACATACTTCCATGAAATCGACAATTTCCCCTTCCTACCACAACGACATATAAACGCAAAAATAATCTTTTTAGAGCGCGATAAGCGTTATGGGCTAAGCAGCTGCCACTTTAACAAATTATTGGGAGATTTCCTCGAAAAAAGTTGTCACCCCCAAAAAGAGGGTAGCCGTCCTATTTGATAGCTTGATTTTCGTGGGGCGTACAGAGAATGTTAAATTACTGGAGAAATGAAAGATAATAGGGCCCTCTCTTAACGGGGAAAAGTTATTCGACTTTACATGGAGGGAAAAAAGTTTATATCCCGAAAGATTCTGAGATTTTGCCTCTGGGGTGATAGAAAGTTCCCAGTTTCTCTTTACTTATTCATGGATTTCGTTATACATACTTATTATTATGGGCTAAGGCTGAATTATCCATGGGAATGCGAAGAAACCGAACTTAAGGCGAGGCGGGCATGGTCCAGGTCTGTAAAGATATTTTAAAATAAATTGTTTACTTACTAGTAAATGAGATTGCTAATTTCTCCGTCACTTTTAGTAGATACGCATTCTAAAGCAAGAATACATTCAACTGATTTTCATAAAATATGTAATTTAAGGTGTCCCAAAAAAAAATTAAAGGACTTCTCTTAATGCTATTTAATCTAATGGTGGACAATGCCTTTCACCCTGTAACAAACAAAAAAATATTATGATATCAGTAGCGACATCTACACTAACGTCTTTCAAACAAAATACAATATTGGCTTGAAATTGACACGAGATGTCGCTAGTCGTCATTCATTCCTTTTAATTAAATAAGCATAAATAAAATATAAACAAACTTAAATAAATGTAAAACAATATATCTAAAGCTATAAATAACAAATTAACAAAATACATAAATATAAATTTTAAACTTAATATGTTTCATAAACTCATCCGATTTTTGTAAGTCAAAAACCTTTCATCTAAGTCCGTAAAGAAAGAGTATATAGAAAAATAAACAGGCTTTTGACAGCCATTTTGGAGGACATCGTCTTGAGCGTCTTGATTGAGATAGACATACCTAAATTTAATTAAAGAAACAAAAAGAAGGGAAACAGGGTCCAGATTGGATGATGAGGGGAAAGAAAAAAAGGAAGATGTCATAAATAAATTTAATAGACCGATATAAATCGTAAGTAAAAACCATGACACGAGTTGTCACATTGTCAATACAATATAAAATTAAAATCCAAAATAATCAATAAATACATCTTTTATTTTAGGGTTCTAAGCTATGATTTAAATAATTTAATAAAATATTAAAAAGTGAGCGCAGTTAGTTTTTCGCAAATGTAAAGGAACAGACTGCATATCCCACATCACTGATGGCTGACCTGATGGCATAACATCGAAAGGACCTTGGGAGACAACCTGGAAATCTAAGTACATCATTCGAAGGTCTACCTGTATAAACTACTTATAATATTACTAAATTAACAAGGACAATTTAAGTAAGTGAATCTTTATTTGCCTATGTAAAGAATTGTATTTTATCAAGTGTTTCTCAAGAAATCTAACGTCAAGCAAGTGGTGAATCTATACGTCCCATTATGGTATGCACATATATGTAATAAAACACATCTGTTGCTCACAAATTGTAGTTTAATTGAGTAACCAACACACGCCACCTCACTCCCTGAATTGGTCTCATGTCTTTACTAGGTAGAAAGCCGGTGGTGACTTCTTGTAAATAATCACAAGTAAGAGGCCACAACCCTTATGAAAAAAATCGTTAATCTAATACTAGGACTGCCTCAAAAAAGGTGCTTCCAGTTCCAGGGAGTTTTGTTGACCAGTATATTTACTTGTTATGTTAATAAGAGTAATAATAATCTTTTGTCTTTTTTATTAAGTAGCAAATATTTAAAGGGTGAATAGAGTCAACGATTCTAAATGAATATAAACAAAAACTTTTCATTGTAACGAGTAACTTCTGCAACTTGTATGCATCAGGGAGATTTTTCCAAATGATGAAATGAACCTTGGCCTTACTTAAAAGGGGCCTTATAAAAATCTATATAATTTGTAACTTATTTTTATTTTAATTTGCAATAAAGTGTTAAAACAAGCAAACTTTAAATACTTACATTATACCTACTGTATTTATTGATAGACTAAGTAAGAACAAATACACTGATTAAACTAGCCCCAAGCTCCAAAGTACGTTTAAACTTGTATTATCTATGAGATACTAACTCACGATACTACATTTTATAATAATATGTAGGTATATACCCAAGACCCAGGGCAATTTAAAACAGGCAATTTTCTAACTTGCCCTGGCTGGGGATTTAACCCAGAACCTCCGGAATGGCGGACTAGTATGTTGACCATTACGCCGAGTCATCCTGTGATAAAGGTAAGACGGCTACATAATCTGCAGTACAGCACCACATTGTTATTCCAGATTGTATGCTAAATTGTGTCGTGTCAAGTGTACTACTTTTAGCAAAACGAATGCTTGAAGTGAATAGAATAAAAGGCAAAGTCATTTGATATTGAACAATTTATTCTGAACTAATACGAACGTAGAGTAGAATTTTGGATATATATTTATAATATTAATCTAACTATAACAAAACATCGATACTTAAGCAATAACTTCGTTTACCAACATTCCATAAAGCCATAATGATTGCAATCAAATGTAATGTTTATTTACAAACGGACATGTCGAAACATACATCATTAAAATATTAAAGCTATTTAAAACGTGGCCAGTTAGCGCCGATTCACACTGGAACGGCTGCGGCCGGTAGCGTACTTACACTGCCAAACCATATTCACCTCTATTTATATGCAATAAATGCATAGAATAGCTTGAGAAACTGGCTGCTTGTGGACCGGCTGCTAACGGCGGCCGTGCGACTTTTGTTTTTCTCAAACTTTAACTGATAGAAACTTCTATCTACTGGCTTGACAGTGAAAGTGCGCAGCCAGATGCTGTCATTTAAGTCGGAATCAGCGCTTCGACAGTTTAAGACATTGAATTAATATGACATGTCTCAGACAAACAATGATTTCTACTTTTATATAGGTAGAACAAAAATTATAATCTTTTTCCTGTGTATTTCTTTAGAGTCCGGTCCACTAGGTTCATTTAATGATATTATTCATACTAAAGAATGGTGAAACTGAAGATAAACCTTAAAGCAAAAGTTCCAATCCATTATGAAATGTACTTTTACAAAGTGAAAAAGAAGCATAATAAAGAACGATAAATGAACGCACATACTCGTACCAATTTTAAATGACAGTGTGCAAAATAATCATTGAAATACATCCAGGACTTTTCGAGAATATCAATTTTGAAATGTCAGCTGCTACATACATAATGAAAATTTATGAATTACTTTGTTTTAAAATTATACTTTTATTTTACTTTTTTATAATTATATATATATATATATATATATATATATGTATAGATTACAGAGGTATAGTGTTTTAGACCTCTACACTATCACGTCTATATCCCTAACGGGGCAGACAGAGCCTAGGGCGGTAAGACTCAGGCCACTTTTAGCGTGATGATGGGCATGAAGGTGGAAAAAGGAAATCATAATAGTGATGGGTTGCTAACCGCATCGCCTATTGATTTGATTAAGATTCTTGCCCATTCCCTCGATCGGCTTTTACGATATGCACGGGAAGAGAAGCAGCTGGTACATTCTATATTTTTTCTTTTCTCTCAGACCAGCAAGGAAGACCTCTACCTATAATATATGTAGAGCCTATGCAATCATTACTAATATTACACTGATGTCTTTTCCACTTTGTACAAAGATACATACTTGTAGAAAGTTAACAACCAAGTAAATAAAATACTTTCGAAGATTTTAAACATTGGTTAAAAATTTTGTGTAAATTGGAAACGTTCACAGAATTTCACATGATAGCAGATTATATTAGGTACTTTTACAGAAATATTAGGAGTAACAATAAAATCTCCTTTATTATATCAAAATTATATATTATTTCATAGACAACTGTACTGGGACAGTATAACTACTTTACACAGAATTCAGTGCTTGTGCAGATATAGAAAATATAGTTATATACAACGATATGACGAAAACTTGCCGGGGAAGACGGAGGAAGACTCTAGATCTCGCTTTAACTGTTTTACTTACAAAAGCTATGTCAAAGGATAAAGACGGAAACATGAAAACAGGTTTCATGACAGTATAAAAGTACAAAATGAGCCGAATTACTAATCTAAACAGTTTTAAAGATTTCATTGCTAATAATTCATTCACGTTTACAAAAACCTTCTTTTATGTTACAACATCGGGGTACAGTTAGAAGCATTTTTCTTAGAAAAATACAGTGGTAACCTTAAGTTACATTAGTGCCAAAGTTTATAATTACGAGTAAATCTAGAGTACAAAAGCAGTCTCCAGATTAAATTCGGTAACGTAGCTTAACGATAGGTAAATTTTTTTAAACGTACATTTATACAAGTATTTTTTTAAAAATCACTAATTTCTGGGTCTGTGTCCGCATATTTACAGGCGAAGGGATTTCGTAACCAAGAGCAAAAGGAACGATCGCTATGTTGCTTATATTTGGCGGTTGTGTGCTTTTTGGCATGTGCCCGAGCTACGGCTGCGCGTCTAGTTGGATAAGAGTCTAAAGATGATGCATCTGAGTCTCTAGGCACCGAGTCGTATCCTGATTCAGCCCGCCTAGATGTCGCAGCAGGACTGTGTTTTCCAGTTCTTGGAGTTGATTCATGTCCACTGTCATAACCATCGGGTTTTGAACCAGCTACTATTCTGGCTACGTTTTTATCACATTTTTCGTTTTTGTCCAATCGTGGTTCTGTAGTCACCACAGGAGGCGTGACTTCTAGGTGTAAATTCGACTTTAATTCACGAAAGGAATTGGATGAAGGGGCCCCACTGCCGGGTAAGCGCTTTTCTTCTCGTAAATTCGGATCAGATGCACCATCAGGATGCCTCAGGCATGCTATTCGAGCATCAGTCATATCATTACCGCGATATCTTTCAAAAGGTCCATACAAATCATTATTGGTTACATCAAAATCTTGATATGCACAATTTTCGACTGCACTACCTGGTCGGGACATAGTACGTTTACAACTATTACAAACTTTATCGCTAGGTCTGTATGCTGGTTCACTGTAAACCGAGCCATCGCCATTATATTCTTCTGTATCTCTTACATTTGATAGTGACAGTGATTGAAATTGTGGAGGCAATCTGAATATAGCCAGATCATCATCTAGTAACCTTCGAGACCCATATAATTCGGTCAAACCAAGAAGGTCATCAATTCTAGATCGAGATGTAGGTAAACTTTCATGAGGATTAATATTTTCAAGTGAATGGCCACATGTATAATTATGAGCGTAGTAGCCAAATGTTTGTCTAATAAGGGCGTCTTTTCTAATTTGTCTTTCTACTTCACTATATAGAGATAAAGTGTCAGTAAATGTTGAAGCCACTGTTAAATTTTCTTGGCTTAGTATCCGAAGGGGGTGATCATCAGAATCCTCATGGTCAACTTCTAGAAGAGGGTGTTCTAATCCCATGCAAAAAGCAATATCTTCTTCCGTTACTTGTAAACAACTATCTTGCATCGGAACAGGTTCTAGTGGTTCTTCAACTTCAATAATTTCTAGTATTTCGTCATCTTCATCATCAATATGGCCTCGGCTCATGCCATGTGAATCAATATCCCTACTATGATTCGAGAGAAGTTCATCATCCATCCTCATTCGTTCTTTGTATTTACTGTCTAAGCTCTCCATTGAAACTTCGCGGCTACTTAAACTGCTAGGTTGTATTAATGGAAGAGCGGGTGGTATTTCAGCTAATTCTTCACTATCATCGTCCTCATCTTGTTCAGTTTTTGTTGTATTTTTTACAGCGTTAGTTTTCTTGAAGCTTGTATCTTCCATACAAACATTTTCTTCCTCAATACTCATTCCCTTCGTACCAGATTTTAATCCAGTTCTTATTGTTGATTCTTCGACGTGTACTCGTCTAGCATCTCTAAGAAGTGGTTCTATTTTGTTTCCAATATCTGGATCATCAATGACTCTTTGACCAGAGTCTTTATGTCCGGTTGACGATTTATGGCTTGGTGAATTGTGTCTTGATTTATGAATTTGAGACGTTTGATTCTCAACCCATTTCCTTATCATATTTTTTTTGTGATTATCCATGTATCCGTAACCAATGTTTTCTCCGGCGTGAGAACCAAGTATTCCAACTTGAAGAGGTAAAGCGTTTGGTTGAACTGATATAGGATCAAACTGCAATGGTACTTTGCTTTCTTGCATAGGACCATCAATCCAAGTTTCTCGTTTTTTACCTTGGGTTTCCTTTATAATGTGTCTAGCTTCTACAAGTTTTGATTTTGATATTCTTGGTCCATCTATCCATTGTTCATCACTGTTACTCTTAGTATCTTCTTGAAATTGTTTTGGACATGCTTTCTTTAATGGCGTCGATTTAGATGCAGAGGAGTGTATAGGTGATGACTTCTGGGTGTTATATGGTTGTGCTAATATTTTTAACGGAGATGCCTTAGGAGATGAGTGCAATTTATGTATAGGGCTTTTTTCCTCGATAACTTTAGGTAATGATGATTTATGTTTTTGTTCGGCTGCAGATCCTCTAAGTGCTTTGCTCAAAACGCATCTGTTGTCACCGGAATTAATATGTGGTATGTAGACAGGTGGATGCTCACCATCAGTAGCGTCATCCAAAGGACCTACATATATAACAGTATCTGCAGATAAGTCACTGCTTGATGGATCGGGTTCACTACTACTTGGTTTCGATGCATCTTCACCAGAACTGCCTCCAGAACCTGCGTTGTTGTTAGAGGAATATTTTACTTTTCTTCTTCTTAAACGATGTATTCTTGAAGCTAACTGTAAAGTTGTTAATGTGTCCGAATAGTTTTGCGTATTTGGCGATACATGTACAATCATAGCAGTGTGACAAGTAAGTGATCCAAGACATTCTTTAAGAACGTGCGTGAGATTATGATCCCTATATGGCAAATGCCTTTGACCATTAAAAATGGCAAGTAAAATATTTCCTAACCCAGATAACGGTATTCCACCATTAGTTTTCCCTCGTTCTGCATTTCCTAAGTCAATTAAATGTAATCGGCTTCTGCCCCCGGCAACTGAAATAAAAAAAAACAAGCAATGTAAAAACTGATCAAAGCCTTACCTTTACCTCCACTGTAAATGTCAAATGAATTTTACTACAAGTAAGTGTACTACTACTATGAGATTTTCTTATGTGTTGCGTACATATTATAGAACAACAACTGTAAGCAATAAGTTAACGATAACTGCCCTCGATTTATGATATAAATATGTCTAGGTCATATTAAGATAAATTATTTGAAAAATTACCTGCGCCCTTGCCTCCAACACTGTACTGGTAAATGTGAAGCGTATACAGCAGATGACTGTCTTTTCCTTCTTCCTTGGCCCCTCTTGTTGCCAGGGCTGCATCAAGATAGAAAGCTGCCTTTTCGGCACTGTGGACTCGTAACTCCGACTGGTTCTGTAGATGTGTCCCAAACAGAGGGTCATCACGAAGATAAACTCCTGGTGACTGCTCCGAATCTGTGGGATATAATAAAGAGTTAGCGTATTAAAGACAGTATGACAAAAACATACGATGGAAGCTCCTTCAACATATTTTATTGAAAATTGTGGATAAATATTACATGCAGAGGAGAAACATGGTAGCTCAGTTGGAAGAGCTTGGTCTGAATCCTGCTCGTGTGTTAATTTTTCAAAATGTCTTATTTCCTTTTTTTGTTTGGAATTTTGGACAATTTACGGGGTACAAACTTGTCTCAGTGTCATTTTATTTACTATAATTTTTTTAAAGAAAATATTAAGCAAATCTTTTTTTATGTTTGTCTGCAGTACATATCTATACTACGCTCGTATCGCTTCTCATCTCACCGAACAGGTCTGTATAAGTAAAAGAATCTCAAATCACTAACTGTATTATCTTAGTTATAACAATTCATGTTAATTTTCGTGAGATATAATTTGGTAGATGATTTTAAAATCACCAGTACAGTACGATATACTTTACATGGAGAACATCGCTAATATGAGAACATAGTAGGCTAAAACCACTGTAGATCGAAGGTGTAAAATTGATTGAAAATTCAAAACAATGGCTATAATAGCCATAATGGTACAGCAAACATGTGGAAGTAGCAAGACTGACAGTACTGACCGTTCTGGTATGGAGCCAATAGATCCTTGATCTGGTTGGTGTTGGTGCAGAGCTCCACAGCTGACACCCTGACGGAGAAGCGGGTGCCGCACTTGTGGCGCTGCTCGGTGATGCCGCGGAACAACCACGTGATGGCGCACGGGATGATGCCCAGAGAAGCCGCTGACTCCGGTCGCCCCAACATCGTGTAGGATTTACCTGGTAAGATAAAATGTTTAAACTACAAAATTTTATGTGGGTTCAGTTTTAGGAATCTTTTTGATAATTTAGGAGGTACAGATCTGGCGTAGCAAAAATTTTTTTAAAGCACATTCAGTCCATGATACAGAACAACATAATAACAAAAACAAACATAATATTTCCCCAAGGAATAACAAGAAGAAAAAATATGAAATATTATTTTGGGGCTCTTATACAAGTTGATCGCTCATCTGGCCAGACTTTCTATGGAAATTAAAAATCATATTTGTATATTATTTATTTCTTGAGAGAAGTAGTTCAGCATTTTGTTTCAGTAGGTATATTTTGTTAGTGCATAAATTTATTATCTCGGTTTATTTACATGTAACGTAATGAGTAACGTTCATAGTTTATATTTCCTTTGCTTATAGAAAGCTTAACTATAAATAGAGTAATAATTAAAACCAGGTTTATATTCATTCAGCTGGATCAACAGTTCCCAAAATAAGCGGGATGTCGTACTAAGCTCGGTTTAGCGAGCTTTCTGCCACGTTTCCGTAACTTCTCGAGGCTTTCATTCAATTTGCATTTAAAACCATAATCCTCCAGCCGCGGCATGAAGTCTTACATAACGTCATTTGGAATCCGGACGCGCGTTTATCACTTTATCCTATGAAATAGTTTGATATTTGTAAATCTTCGCGGAAAAGTAGTCTGTGAAAATGTTCCCGTCCATAGTAATGTAACTTACTCGTAGATATTAAAAACATTTCTATTCGTCTTATTAGGGCTCCAACAGACGAACGACAGTACGCCCCTAGGACGAGTCGACCTGTATCGTCGACCGTCATCGAATGTCACTGCAGCACGACTGTCGCGCAATGGTCGTCGACAGGTGGCGAGAACTGTCGCCCGTCTATTAGAGCCCTTACAAAACGTGGACTAAATTTATTATTTGGTTTCAACCATTATCTACTATGTAAAATAGTAAGTTATGAAAACTTCAAGCTAATAAAATAAACGCCGTCATGTCATGAAACTTTTGTGACTGCGAAAGTTTAAAATCATATAATATTAACTTATATGGGATTTAAATATTTTAGCAGTCATAGAACGTGCTACGAGTCTACGAAGGCGCGAGCGTAGCGGTTCTAGCTGGTTCTACGAATGCTACGAATCCATTTTGCTTGTCTACCGAAGTTAGTATAGTAATATTAACTTTGATCAAAGTCATAGTAGATTTGGCAGCACATAGGCCTGTTCCATATACGAAAACCTTCGAGAAATAATGCTTAACTATTGTGGAAACTCCACCACATTTTTTAGGGATATTATTAATTGCACAACAAATAAATAATCATCATTTAATCTCATCATTTATATACTTTTTTACATCAAATAAATCAACAATCTCATCATAAATAAATACTGACTGCACACGGCACAGCAAATAAAAACTGACTGCACATCAAAATTTACTAGGTAAGGGCAAACCTTGGGTTGTTATGTTACAACTACGACCAACACAAGCCAGGAAAGTTCGATCCATTTTACTACGCCACAAATATAAATTGCAGTTTGTTTAGTAATATTTTATACTATTTTGATAACAGTTATTCGTTCAGTAAAACAGTTCTGCAAATACCATTAAACAGTATACTAAATTTGATTTATTAAGTGTGCATAATTAGGGTGCAATTTAGTATTTTTTGATGAAACTTTAAAATATTTTGTCTGAAAAAAGGGAATATACAGTTATCGATTTAAATACATGCCAATTTTCTATTGGTTAAAAGGAGTTAACAGACAAAAGCAAAAAGTGGCTTTATTTAATAATAAAATTTATTGATGATTAGAATATTATACGTACTTCGTTCAGTATACAAATATTTAAATCTTTTTACTTGAAACCTTATCTACGAGTATTCTGAAGTCTGTATAAATAAATCGTTATTATGAGTCATGAATTAATTTAATTGAATATATCTTTATAATCAGTCACTCCTTCTATTTCCAGAAGTAGCTAAGGTTGATTTCCTTTTAGTATTGTTTCGGAGATCTCACTTATTTTGTAGGTGATCAGCATTTTGTTACTACCAGATTTTTTCCTATAAACGTTTGTTTTAAAAGTGTTATGTGCATCTGTGTTACTTATAAATTTCCACTTTATTTTAGCATCTGATTAAAACGCCTCGGAATTAATTTATACATAACTGCTCTCACTAAAGGCACTATAAAATATGGTGCAAGTTTTCATTTGCGCGGGGAACGAATTTGCATCGAAATGGAAAGAGTAGAGAGGTCTTAATTGAAAGTTTGATAAATAGTCAAGAGCGGTCTCGCGTCTGCCTCTTGAGGAGTAAACACCGCCTCACAATAGAAATGGTTACAGAACCATAAAACCATATTATGTGTAGACATGCCCAAAATGTAGCCATAATGTATATTAACTTATATATAGTAAGTTGTATATTAACTTAGAACTCTAACAAAAAACGGCAATATGACGTTTTGTCATATTGCCGTTTTTTGTTAGATAAATTCTTAAATAATGGAATCAAAGAACGAAATAAGTACTTATTCGGAATAGTTTATGTGTGGCTTTTGTAGGCAGTGTTCACGTCAGTATATCATTTATATTTGAAAAACGTATACACATACGTATTTGGCATGTTAATAATTGGAACCTTGGTGATCGCGCGAGCTTTGCTCAATAAATAACGCGGAGACAACGAGGTTCATTAAAGTTAAACCTAGCTAGATCGTCTTTTTGGCCCCCAAACTACCAATACTTATTCAAACCACTATTTACCCAAAGGTCGGCTGAAAGAAATTGCTTTAGTGAAAAGTCCGCTTTTGTACTTACTTATATTTTTAGTTTACTTCTATATGTTCTTCTTATAGTTGGTGTGCAACAAAAAAGTTTTATCTTATCTTTTCTACTAAATTTCATCCGAGCTCTGTATTACTGAATGAGTGAACGAAGCGAGCAAAGTTCTCAAAGTCTACTTGAATAATCCTGCGTTTGTATGTATGTATGTTTGTTCGACGAATGTGAAATTAAAGTGGTGGTAAGCGAGTAGATGTAATTAATGAAATTTTTTAATTCGGACATGAGCCAAATCGGTCAAAGTGTTGCCGAGTTATGGGGCTCGTGATCATTAGAGCAGAGTTCGGGGTGAACTACTATTTTATATGTATTTACAATAATTGCTCGTTAAATAATATTACCGCGCCATAGAGGTCTTAGACAGGGCAATAAATGCGGTATCACATCTGTCCCTCTTCTTAATTTGAGACGCCGCCTTTAATATTACTTCACAGAGAAGTTCCTCTCATTCAACCGGGGAGCAGCGACGTAATATGTGGATCTTGATCACTGCCGGAACCAGGCAAGTATTTGTTTTATTAGACAAGCATAGCTCGGCAGCTGCCTACTCCTGTTAAAATTAAATTCTTACTGGTATTCATTTTATCACTTTTGTATCTTGATGGCAAATTAACACTATGTCTGATGCCTTGAAAAATCGGCTACTGACTACTATAATTATTGATATTTTTTCAAAACAAAAAATCGCCTTTAATACCAGAAAAGCTAAATATTCAAACAAATTGCATACTTAGACGACATATGTTTCTAGTTATCTTCGTTTAAAAAAAAACCACCCAACCGATTTTAACAAAATTTCTAAGAATTTTTGAAAAAAGAATTTTCCAGATCGGTCCAGGCGTTTGAGTAATCGGGGAACATACATAAAAGATTCCGACGAACTGATAACCTCCTTTTTTTGAAGTCGATCAAAAATGAAAATTAAATTACGAAAATTCTACTTTAAATAAATATGGTAAGTATAATAATATTGATTGCTTGATTCGTGCTTTTGTGCAAACGTAAACGGTGACATTCATAATAAATACAGCTTTTGAAATTTTCTCTTAGCAAGGATTCGAAGCGTATCAATTGATTTTTGGCAGTTGGTCAAACTTTTCCTTGTGAATTTAAATTTTGTAGTTGATATGCAGACAAAGCGTGCTCCGCGTCTAAACTTGAATCCGCGTGGCTTCAGGTTTTAAGTACTTCAAAACTATATACAAAAGTTGGCTTTCTTCAGCAGTTTTACCTCATGAATTACCTACGCACAGATAGGTGGTAAAGAATTCATATTTCTTCAGAAATTCATAAAGAATTTTTTCAACTGAAATCATGCCTTGGTTTCAGAATACCTTGTTAGACCTTCAAAACACTTTTTGAAGAATGCATTTTGTGCATTTTGTTTATAAATGTGCAAAATTACATTTCAATCCATTCAGTCGTTTTGGCATGAAAGCGAAACAAATGTCCATACCTACCTTGTATCTACCTTTTAGAATCACTGGTATTATTACTAGCAGATGCCCAAGGCGTTGCCCGCGTGGTAATTTTTTTTTTATCTCACAGGAAACTCACATTTTCCCAGTATAACTTTCCCATGTGTTAATTTAGGTAATAGCTATCTACATGCCAAATTTCATTTCGATCCGTTCAGCCGTTTTGGCATGAAAGCGAAACATATATCCATACAAACTTTAGCATTTATTATTTATTCATATTATAGTAGGTACGATACATGGTTTTTATTCATCCATGTCAGAAAAAAACATGTCTTACCAAGGCCTGCGTGTCCAAAGCAGAAGAGGCAACCGTCAGTCCCGTTGATGACCGCGTGAATCACGTCAGTCAACGCGCTCGAGCAGATCTCAGTCTGAAACAATTTTATAATTTTCCCTTAGTAAGTTAATACAATCCCGCCCGGAGATTCTTCGCACCCCTAACTCCAGGGCAGACCGTGGCGCCGTCTTCACCAGGCCTGTTCCTGGAGTCGCCGGGCACTTAGGATCTTGTGTTACGTCGTAACGCCACGAAGACCAAGGAGAAAGAATACTGGAAGGAAAGAAGGAGGCCTTTGCCCATCAGTGGGACATGCATGGCAAAAAAATGGTAATACAAACTATTGCAGTTGTCAACACTAGTGTCAGATTTTTCAAGCTGCCTAAAGCTCAAAGACTTCTGACATAGCATAGTTACATTAGGCAGACAGTTCCTTCATCCCAGCTGCTAGTAAAAATGGAAGCATCTGCGATGCTGCTTCAGCTGTAGAATATTTTCAGCACACTCATACATCGTTTCGTCACCGATCGAACGAAAAAATATTGATGCCGCTTCCACCGGCTAAAAAGGGACAAACGTCCAAGACGCAAATAAGTAAGTTTGTACTCTAAGTTTTAAGTATGTTTGCTAAACTGAAAATATTTTAATAAAAATATTTTAATATAAGATAAAGACTTGAGATAAACCACTTTAAGAATATGAGTCATCATTTTGAGAACATAAACATTTATCCAGTTAAAAAGTCAGCCCTTCGAATATTCAGAAACTCCGTGAGAATCTGAAATGGTGCTATAAAGGGCAAAGTTTGGCGTTATATCTGAGGTGGGCATAATGCTCTGAATAATTTAGTCAAATCTGGCACTTACAGGGTGTTTACGGTGTAAGCCGGTTGAGCCCCGCCGACGCTCGCGCTGTTTTCTTTCGGCCGGAGCACAGATAATTGAAGAGCTTAAGGTGAGGTTGAGATTAGGTCTGGCTAGGAGAAGCATACATTTTGATTTTTGAGGATTTTAAATGTACTTGGAAGTGTAAATAAAGTATTTTGCAGTAGTAGCTCAATTTTGTTATATTTTCTATGTTTTATATAATCCACATTTATTAACATACAGGGATGGAGGACGAGGATGGAGTAGTTTCAAATAGATATACAAGTTTATTCTACGGAAGGTACTCCTAAAATGATTAATAAAACAATTTACATACATTGGGTCTATGCTCATACTGAAACCCTATTTCGACGTCTGTTGTATGACGGTGTCACGTCACCATTATCCATAAATTTAGTTTTTCAGACTGAAATTTGAACCCCTTTCGGATTGATATATATTTCCTGAGTAACAAAGATCCACAAGCCGGTACAACTTTTTTCTTGGCAGAACTATAACAAAATGACATAGAATTTATTTGACACCTCATATATTGAACATGAAAAGTTTTCCGAGAAGTAAAAGCCACTAATGGTCAAACTCGTCTACTTGACAACCCCAAGCCATCACTTCTTCGACGAGTCTCGTCTCGAAACTTGTCCCTAATGCGCGTTGAAGTTGGCTACTCTAGTCAGGACCTTCCTCGGAAATACTGAAAATGTTTTGAATGAAAATTTTAATGATCTCTCGTGTCGCTAATTGAAAATACTTAGATCCAAAGTGGGTGGAGGTATTATTACGGCAGGTATTATTAAGACATTTTAGATCTTCTGTGTAAATGTTTAATTGCTCCTTAAGTTATTGTTAATTGAGTTCTTCAATTACAGACTTTTTATGAATAAGTAAGCTATGTAGATTGGTAATATGGTGTTTTAAATTATATGATTTATTTATTAATGAAATATAGTATAAGTAAATAAAACTACCATTTACATTAAAATAAATATCACATTAAACGTACAAAATACAGTATAGCCTATTATCTTTAATGGAGACTTTCAACTATATTTAGAAAGAAAGAAAGAAAGAAAGAAAGAAAAATTGTTTATTTGGTTACATACTGAACAATATGGTAAATTAACAATTCAGCAACTCTACATTAAACGCATGCACCAAAACGGCCTTCGCTCAGCATGTGTCGTGGACCGTTGTACGAGCCACGACGCTGGTCTTCCGCGAATGCCGAGTAAATAAATTATTCATTATATTAAAATTGCTACAATTATTTTTATTAATTACATTATTAGAATTAATTACTTAATAAACATTGAAACATATATAATATATACCTATTACAATACAATATTTAAACATTAATTTAGAAAACTTAAATTAGAAACATAAACCTAACAACAATTATTGACTTACTTGCACAATAAATAGATCCTGCTGCAATTATTGAGCCTTTTGAGTTCGTAAAATTCGCTCTCTAAGTTTATACTTAAAATAATTAACAGAGATCGAATTCCTAATCGGCGGAGGGATGTTGTTCCAGCATCTAGATGCAGCATATCTAAAGCTGCCTCGAAAAGCAGCAGTTTTGTGACTGGGGCACATAAGACGATCTGGTTCTCTTGCACGACTAGTGAACTTCAATTTATTGTACAAATAAGACGGACTTTTGTTTTTAATTACGCCGAACAGAAGTGCCGCAAAGTGAAGTGTACGCCTAGAATTCATGTTCATGAGCTCGTTCCTATTCAGATAAGGAGTGATGTGTGCTCTACGAGGAATGGGAAAGCAAAATCTGGCACATGCATTTTGTACACGTTGAATAAGTTTTTGAGTGCGCGCCAATAAGCAGTTTCCAATCACTACATCGGCATAATTAAGCTTCGACAAAACAAGTGCTTCACATAAGTACAGACGTGACTCCACACTTAAGTAATCTCGTAATTGGTACAAGATTTTCAACCGGTAATAACAATTTTTGACTACTCCAAGGACATGTTTTTCAAACTTAAAGTCACCATCCATTGTTACACCTAAATTTTTTGCTTCAGTTACTTGTTCAATATAAGTGTCTTTTAATTTTAGACATGGTGAGTGAGATAAAGTGTTAGCTATTTGAGCCTTTGCACCTAAAACGAGAAACCTAGTTTTTTTTGGATTCAAGACTAGTCCATTAGCATCCGACCACTCAGCCACCCGTTCCAAATCCTCATTGATTCTCTCGACTGCAGAGCAAGTGTCGCTGGGCTTAAAACTCTGATAAATCTGCAAATCGTCCGCATACATATGATGCTCGCTATTGTTTATGAAATCTGGTAAGTCTGCCGTATACAATATAAAAAGTATTGGCCCCAATATCGATCCTTGTGGTACGCCCCTGACCACTGGAAGATCCTCAGATAATCGCTTAGTGCCGTCGCTATCGGTAATTTCAACCTTTTGAAATCGACCAGTAAGATAGCTACTAAACCATCTCACAGTAGCATCATCAAAACCATAATACGCGAGTCTAGCGAGAAGTAACGTATGATTAATAGTGTCAAAAGCACATGAGTAATCCAGCAAAACGAGAATAGAAGCTTCACCTACATCCCTCCCAGCCAATATATCATCAACTACATTCAGTAGTGCCGTGGCCGTGCCTCTACCAGCTCGAAAACCACTCTGCTTGGAAGGCAGTATATCGTTAGCAATTAAATATTTTACCAATTGTATGCAGACAACTTTTTCCAAAATTTTAGATAGATATGGTAAAATACTGATAGGTCTGAGATCTTTGAATTCTTTAGGGTTACTTATTTTTGGCAAAGGTCGAACTATAGCTTTTTTCCATAAATCTGGAAATTACCACTCTCAATAGATTTATTTACTAAAGCTGTTATAACAGGAAGTGTGCGCGGAAGCGTGAGTAAAATCATATCCGACGATATACCATCAACACCCTGAGCATTGGTTGTAATTTGTTTTATAATATTAAATACTGTCTCTTCATCTACTGGTTGAAGACTAAAGGTAGCATGACAATATCTATTAAAACAAAAATTTATTAAATGTGACATATCTATGGAAAAATTTCCCGGGACATCCAGGAAATGCTTGTTGATAGCATCAGGATCATTGATATTATCAGGTAAGTCAGATTGCTGTCTTTTGAAATCAACATGTTGTTTAATATTTTTCCAAAGCACTCGCGAGTCTTTTAGGTTTTTGTCTATTTTATGACGGAAGAAGGCAGCTTTTTCATTGTATAAAGCCACATTAACTATTTTTTTAAGTTCTTTGTACGACTCTTTATCTTTATTAGAATTAGTATTACGGCTCCTAGAGTGTGCTTCATCTCGTAGCCGCATCATGTCCTTAATGGTTTGCGTAATCCAGGGGTAACTCTGCTTTTTAACATAGGATGTTTTGATAGGAGCATGATGGTCAAACAATTTATGTATTTGTTCATTAAAAGCAGCAACAGAATCATTTAGGTTATCACAAAGCAAATCCTCCCACAATATTAAATTAACATCACGATTAAACTCACTAATGTCTATGTCTTTGAGCGGTCTATATGTTATCCAATGAGGCTTTGGTTTAGGCTGCTTTACATTAAGCTCAAATGATATAAATGCGTGATGGCTTAAATCCGGTATATAGTCCACAACAAGGTTTATGACCTTTGCACTACTACAAACAACATCTATTAAGGTGGCCGAATGGTCAGTGAAATGAGTTGCATCCTTAACATACTGATCAAGACTCATACAATCTAAAAAGTTCAAAAGTTTGATGGATTCGCAATGATTAGGCTTTAAAAGATCCATGTTAAAATCACCAACCAAAACTACATGATCATATGACGAGAAATAAGACACGGATTCCGTAATTGCATCAATAAAAGTGTCGGCACTTATCCACTGTGGCCTATAGGCAGTCCCAAGAGCAATTTTTTGACCACTTACTTTTATACTAAGCCACATCTGATCGACATGCAGAGTTGGTGGATGCTCAAGGATTTGTGCACGGATTCCGCGTCTTATGTAAAACCCAACTCCTCCTCCGCGGCCCCGCGGAGCACTCAATGAACGCGGCGAGTGACGCAGCCTGAAACCAGGTACTGAGGGTGCACGAGCATCCTCAGCCTCAAACAGCCACGTCTCATTAATAGCCATAATATCCACCGCGTGACGCTCCATTGCAACTCTAAACTCATCATGACGATGTCGATTACCGAGGGACCCCGGATTCAGAAGACCTAATTTTAAGTTTTTTTGTCGATTGAATCTTATTACAAAACTAAAAGAAATTTCTATGTAGTAGCAATTAATTAAGTAGAACTTTAATACTGTTAAATGGCGCCATTCTATTTTATAAGTGACATAAACAATGTGTATGTGATATAATAATGAAACACTATAGATAGACGACACGTTTGGGTAACATGTAATAAAATAATTGCAAAATAATTTAATACACAATAAATAATTCTTTAAAATAATGCAAAAGTTTACCACAAAGTGGCAGACTGGTAGTATATACAAATTCAAGTAAAAAGGCAAAAAACAAAACTCAGGTAAAGAAGCATTAGATAATATCTTTTTCTGTGAATTTTTACATTTATACATGCTATTATTTAAAATCAACCTATAATATTCAACAAAATAAAAACAAATAAATATCAGAAAATTATTGCACATTACTCGGTTCAGAGCCAACAACGTCATGCCCAAAAACCTTTTTAATATCAACATCGGATCGAAGTCGAACACTTGGTTTTCCTTGTTCTTTCCTGACAAATATTTTCCCTTCGCGGGTCCACACAAATCTCCAATGAGAACTCTTAGCCGCTTCACGTACTTTCTGAAACAACTGTCTATTAAGCTTCGTTAGCCTTTCGTTAAGGTAAAACGGGCGATGTGGCCCTGGTGCCATTCCCTCTGTAGTAGTACCGCGCCGCACGCGTGCAGCACTGAGCAAAGCGTCCCGAGTGGCGCGACGAGCCAGCCGCACCACGAGAGTACGTGGGCGCTGGGGCGCCGAAGTCGAAGTACCTTCCACAGCTGCCGGCGACGGCCCTACACGCTGGGCGTTGACAACATCGCGCTCCTCCAACTCCACTCCAAGTTTCTTGGCGACTGCTAAAATCACATGTGTCGTGTTTTCATTTTTTGTTTCAGGAAAACTCGCAATCTCGATATCGTTTCCCAGTGACTCTTGCTCCCGGTCCTGGACTTCCATTTTTAATTGCGATACTGCCTCCTCCAACGTTTTTATCTTAGTATTTTCTAATTCACTAATTCTGCTTACTACTGAATCTATACGAGCATCGAACCTATCCATTCGGTTATTAACTGCTTCGGTGAACGTTGCCATCCTATCGCACAATCCTCTCAACTCCAGGCGCATCGCACGCATTTCTCCAGCGACATCCACAGCGTGTGATTCTGGTAAGCCTTCAATTTCCATGTCGATTGAATCATCGACTATGACTTCGGGTAGCTTGGAAGATTTAGTTCTCAAAGTGGCATTTCGGCTGTCATTGATAGGACTTACAGAACCAGATGCGTTGTCACTAGAGGTAGAGTTGCAGTTGCTTTATTTCTATTGCTCCATTGATTGTCGTCGGATTCTTGTTTTAAACCGTATGTATAATAATATTTCTATGAAGATCATAAATACTATTGAATTATATAGAGGTAAACTTATGTAAGAATATAACTTATGTATTTGTGCTGATGCTATGAAAATATAAGTAGGTAATCTTAAAATATATTTTTTATAAATTGAAAATAAACCAATGGAGAGGATTGGTTTATTTAGAATTTCTCAGAAAAAAAGGTCTTCCAGTCATGCTTGTAACGTTAAATCTCACCAAAATCATAAATGTAAAAATAAGAGCCAAGTTCAATATCCGATAAAAGAATTGAGATCGAATGGCGGACAAGTTCTGTAGAGAAGCTTGAAATTAATCTCAACACTTGACCTGGCTAGCAAATCTGACACATATAATCTCAACATATTAAATTAGCTTACAATGTCATAACAATAATAAATAAAAAAAAACCTTTATTTGTTCCATATCCCATTTTATATTTTAACTTATATAATAGTGTTAGTCTAGTTTGTTAGTTTTATTTTTCACTTTTGTTTATTTGTTTGTTTTTTTTTAACATTAATAAGGTTTTTTATCCCTTTTACTAACATAAAGATGATAAGTTGATTAGCCAAATACAAGACGACTAGTATGCTAAAACTAGCCAAGTCCAATGTTGAGATTCTTGCCTTATAAATAAATTTCAGGATTCTCTACAGAACTTGTCAGCCATTTAGATCAAAATTCTTTTGTCGGATATTAAACTTAGCTCCCATTTTCACATTTATATTTTTGTGGGATATCATAAATATGTCAGTCATAAAAATGGCGGTTTTTCAACGTTAATGTATAAATAAAAGTGCCAAATTTTATGTATGTAGGTTAAATAGGTTTTCAGTTGTGAAGGTGTCAAAAGTAGCTCGAAATAGTTAGGTACATACACATGGCTGCTGCGTCGCCTGATCCTTTTTTTTTAAACTTGGCTGGACACGCTGCCGCGTGTCTAGATCTAGCTTATTTCTGTCTGACCCCTGACAGTAAGCTTTTGTATTACAGACGTCTAATTCCTTTGAATTATGATCGTACGGGAGAAAGAATATTATCTTTAATTCATAGTAAGTATAAAATAAAGTCGCTTTGCGCTGTCTGTCCCTCTGTATCTGTATGTACGCTTAGATCTTTTATACGACGCAACGGGTTTTGCTGCGGTTTTTATCATTATTCAGAAAGATTTAAGAGAAAGGTTTATATGTATAATTTATAGCGGGAAAACATCATTTCCTATTTCATATTACTCTTATTATAAATAAACTAGCTTTCGCCCGCGGCTTCGCTCGCGTATCCCACGGGAACATTACATTTTTCCGGGATGAAAGGTACCCTATCTCCTTCTCTGTACTCCTAACTATGTATGCGAATTTTCAAGAAGATTGGTTCAGTAGATAAAGCGTAAAGAGGTAACAAACAACAAATATACAAACTCACTTTCGCATTTATAACATTAGTTAGGATAGGATTAGGATATTAAAAGTACAGTGGGCCACATAGAAAAGTAATAGTACCTAATTGTATAATATAATATTGTATCTTTGTGTTGCGATTACCTAACTAAAAAACGTAATCAATATCGGTTCTTTGAGTAAGTAAAAGCAAAAATACACACGTCGATCTTACATCACCTATTTTGTGTTGAGGGTTAAAAAGTATCGTGCATAAAAACAGCGAGATTGAATAATCACGTGTATTGTTACACCTTCATTAAATCATGTAAATCGATTATTTGCATTATCCAAAACTCTGCAAACTAAACCGGAATCGCATGGGTCATTATAAATTAGCATGCGTTGCGGTGCATCGACAATCCCATTAATATAACGTAATCCTCTTTATCACAACACACGCCCATAAATTAGGGAGAGTGAGATAAGACTCATGCATTCAAGAATTGATCTTTTTGTGCAGAAACCCATGCAGAATTTATATCGTTAGTTGACAATAATTTTTGATTTGTGACATTTTTCCTCTCGTTTCCCGAGTGATTTCGTGAAATGTGACAAAAGTGTGTAACGGGGAAGCTGAGAAAGGGCGCTATTTGGATTGACCAATGAGCGCGCATGATAGCAGATTTGGCCATTATCAAGGTCAGATGTCAGATGTGCAAATCATAGCTATGCGACTACTGTAAGGCTCGCTCGTTTTTTTAAATTCATCTACCTATGTCCCACTGCTGGGCAAAAGCCTCCTCTTCTATAATCTTCTAGTTACCTCTGTTGGTCTCATTTCTTTCCATTTCCTCCAAATTTCGCAGCTCATCCGACCACCTTGTTTTATCTAGGTCTAGACAATTAATTAAAAAGTTAAATTCAATTGCCAAATATGCGTAGGTATCTTCTACAAGTTTACGATGAATAACTACATAATAATATATGTAGGCGAGTTCAAAATTAATTCCTTTATTTTTCGTTCATTTTACACGGTGTGATTATTACGAATTGCAACACATGATACGCGCTCGTCCAATGGGAGCGCAGCCCGATGACAGGAGGTAGCGATCTTGACAATTCATTCACTCGGACGAAATCTGACAGACAGATCACATAATTTTCATAAAGCGTTGCCTTTGTGTTTGGATTGTAAAAATTTGGATTTCAAACGTGCAAGAAGAAAGATGTTTGCTGCGATACGCAGTGGCTGTTCTGGAGTAGCAATCTGCGTGAACGGGGCGTTGAGAACGCCGCCTTAGCAACAGTGAAAATGGGATTGTTGGAGCGCCGTCGTGCGAACTGCTTATTGTGTCCAGGACCCAGGACATTACTGGTTTGATTGTAGTTATTGTAATGAATTGGACTGGTATACCGATTTATTGCAATGACATTATATTTCAGCTGTACGGTAAGCCCTGTTGGACACAAAATGCCTGTGTGGGCTAGAGGATTAATTGCTGGGATGTGGTTACCCAAGGAAGTAATCCATAGGATTAGTGCGAGGAGGGGCACTGCCTTACCGTCATTTTTTAATAAGGTCAATGTAAAGTATCTCTTGCGGCGACATCGATAAAGTGACGTGAGAGTAATTAAGTTTGCATCCTGACAGCAGCCGGTTTTCGTACTGTAAGTAGGTAGCTAATTGTTACTCATGTCATCCGTTAGTCAAAGGCCATATCCCGCTCAGCCTTCCCGGCTCGTTTCATATCCCTTTGCGACATAAGAGTTGGGTATAATTATTGTCAAACTACCCTCGCGCCTACATATATTATTATATCATGCTACTTCTGAAGTCTAACAAATTAAGAGAATTTAATTCTTAAAAATTAATTCTTTATTTTCCAGAATGCACCAAAATGGTCAGGCTCAATTATTTATAAGTTGGTATCCTTTGCCAATATGTCGCTTAATGGGTACTAAGTATTATAACCCTTCTGGTATGAGTTATTTTGTGTACGCGCATACGTGTAGGTACGTATTCTGTAATTACATCCGATGCATGTGTCGATGTTCATTAGCAATCTGGTTCTAATTCAACCAGATAGAGCTCGAAACTGTATTTTAAAACGAAGTACTTGTACTAATACGAGTATGTATTCTGTGGTACGAGTATACAAACAACGGATTGTAGAAGGCTAAAGAGTGAGTTTTTTTGCAGGTATAATAACCCAATTCCAAAGGTCCAACAATGCCGAAAATTTTCAATAGATGAATATTTTTCAACCCAAGGGATCAGCGAAGAATTTTTAGGAAGGTGGTAATATCGAACGGGGCGTTATGCAGCGTTATATATACAATTTAAACATGGAACCTCGTAACATCCGTGCATTTGGTGCATGTCACTGCTTTATTTTTTCAATATCAATTTATAATACTATAAATCAGATCTTTAACAATGAATGAAATGAATTTATTTGTGCTAAGTTCATTTTGAATGAAAAAAAATTTCTTCAGACGCGTTGGCCTATTTTTGAGATGGGAAAAAAACACCCGGTTCCGTTACCGTTAGTGAGAACTTGAACAATTAGGTGAGGTGTCGGACCTCACGTAATTGTTCAAGTTCTCACTTCTGTCGGCACTCCCGGAGTGCCACTGTTTTTTTTTTAAGTATAGAATATAGAGTAGATTGGTCGACTAGTAAATTGGCCCTATTTTCAAACTAACGAGTACGCGTAAACTACATAAAGAAAGTAGATACAACACTTCAATTGTTAGTGAGAAATTAAAATAACTCGGTCTTTTATTCCTTACGAATTGACGATTTCGTTAGACATATTTTAAATATTCTTGTAGCCATATTCTAGGTAAGTTCATAAGTTTAAACTTCTTTGCGATATGTAAAATAAAGGCAAAAAAATTGTTAACAAAGTTACGAAAGGATGAACGAGTGCGGGACCAAATTCACGATCAGACTTAAGTTTCCAACAAGTAAGGAATTTTATTTAAAAGGTAAAGTGGTACTATGACTTGAAGCAATTTTTTTCTCAATCGCCAAGCCAGCAAGACTGAATCCACTAGTTTCCAACAAGTCAAATCAGACACTTTTTTCTAAACGTCAAAACAAACATTTTCTATGGGATTTGTTTGAAATATCGGACTGTGACGTCATAGATTTTTGGAGTCATATAGCGCTCTTAATATCAGTTTTTCTGCATTTATAAATATAAAATTCCGCTCAAAATGGATGTGATAAATGACAAGTGATATTATTTTGTCACATTTTATTCTCTTAACAGTATCAAACAATTTATTTTTGACCCAGGAAACTACCCAATTAACTAATGACAGAAACATTATTTGCCTCAAGCCAGATAAGTTATTATTTCTACAAAGTAGTTTTTACCTGTGCATCATCCTGTGAGAAAATGGCGTCGAAGGCGAACATCTTCGGTGCTGCAACCCCCACCTTCCGGTCTTCAGGCGCGGTGGCGGCACTGGGAACGTTCTCACAGAGGCTCACTTGCTTCTTGCGCTTGTCCAGAGAAAAGGTTTGGGTGCCGCTGGAGAAGGGACCTTCACCCGGGGCTCCAACCCGCAGCATTACTTTCACCTGTAACAAGAGAAAAGGAGATGATTACCTGGTTTTTTTTTAACTTTATTACAAATTTAATAGGCGGGCTTAATGTCATACCCTTTTTTTTATAAAAAATACGAACTACTCGTAATATGTTTTGTCTTGTTCTTTTAATGTCAAATATTGAAAAGAGTAATAGGGTCAAAACATATTTTAAATAAAATAGGGTTAGCAAACTTTTGTATTTTTTTTACGATTAAGGGGTATCTATGTCGTGGCCATATCGTAGAATCGATCACTTTATGAAGTGATTGTCAATTTTATGAAATGGTCGCATTTCATGAAATGTTTTACTGTGTATTGGCCACATCATGATGTAGATTGGGCAGATCAACGGTATTAAACGTGCTGCAGAGAAAATGGTCGATAACACCGCCAAGAAACTTCCTTTGTTAGAAATTGGAAATTCCGTGTTTTTGAATGTACCGAAAATTGATCGTGGGCCTCTTGACACCAAAAACATTGCTGGAAAGATTGTTGATTTTAGGAACGGAGTATATCAAATAGGAACGGCTTCCGGGAAAATTAAAAATTGGTTTTCTCGGCAGGACCTACAGGTGTCGTCTAAAGATTATTGCGAAGATATATCAGAATCACCAATATCATTGAGGAAAGCTGTAAGTTTTCAATCTTTATTTGGAGGTCAAGGTTTCAAAAAATGTTTTTGCAAGCCATCAAAACATCAATGCCGTACAAACAGGTGCGCATGTTTCAAGAACAAAACACTTTGTACTTCAAAATGTCACCAAAGTTTGTCATGCGCCAATAAATGAGTGAAAGAATGTAAAACTGAATTTTTAAATTGTTTATTTCACAAATGTCAATTTTGTGTAAATTTTTATATTACTTTTTGTAACTGTGTACCAAAGTACCATATTATTATTATTACGTTATCTAACTCTGTGTCTCAAAGTTCCTACATATTCTTAATAATTTCATTATTTTCTAATAATGAATATTTAACCTGACTTTGTGTGAGTAACTATGTTTGAGTTGTTTTTAAATAAAATCTTTAAAATTTTATTACATGTGTTTAATTTTGTTACCTACTTATTTTTTATTTTGTTACCTACATTTGTTTGAACTTTTATATTTATTTAATTTTGTGTCATTCTGACGTAAAAATACAAAATGTTCTTAACATATTCTGAATTTTATATTTCCTGGACACGCTATTTTACGATCCGGCCAAACGTGAATGACAATATCGTTAAACGTTGACGATTCAATGATCTGATCAAATTAAGTTGGCCACATCATAAAATGCCACCATTTCATGAAAATGTCAATAGTTTCATGAAAAGATCAATTCTGGGTGGCGCAAAAGTACTGGCACTAAAGAAAATACTTTTATTTTTTTTATATGACATTTTCTGTCATTCTGTTGTTGAAAATTGTGTAGTGAACAAATGTAAAATACACTGAAAATAAACATGGACCGTTTTACTCCCCAAGAACGTGGAATAATTGTGTCAATGTTCTTACGGAATAATTCATCAGTGATAAGAACACAACGTGAATTTCGTCGACGATTTCACCACCGTCCGGCACCGATTGGTCGCACAATTCGACGCTTTGCCACACGCCTTGAAGCAACTGGCTCAACATTGGATAGACCTAAGTCTGGGAGACCAAGAACAGGCCGTTCAGCTGAAAATATCGATGCTGTGCGCGAAGATGTGGAAGAGTGTCCAGAAACATCAACGAGGCGACGTGCCACGCAATTGGGCATTTCCAGACGGACCCTGCAGCGTATTTTGGTGAAAGACTTAAAGATGTTCCCGTATAAAACTCAAATGACTCATCAGCTGCTGCCTGTTGACCACCGAGCTCGTCTAGATTACTGCCAGCGCGTCATAAACCTCAACCTTGAAGAGGATGATTTTCCTTCAAAATTGGTTATGAGTGACGAAGCGCATTTCCATCTCTCAGGGCATGTCAATAAGCAGAATACTCGGTTCTGGGGCACTGATAATCCGCGCATTATTCAAGAAACACCTCTACACCCACTAAAAGTTACTGTATGGTGTGGCATCTGTGTTGACAGAGTGATCGGACCCTATTTTTTCGAAGACGCTGGAGGCAATGCGATAACTGTCACTGGAGAACGCTACAGAACCATGTTACGAGAGTTTTTGATACCCAGTTTGGACGAATTGGGGCTGGAGCACATCTGGTTTCAACAAGACGGCGCTACGGCACACACAGCGCGCGACACTATGGACTTAGTGAGGGACGCTTTTCCAGGCCGAGTTATCTCTCGTTTTGGCGATTTGCCTTGGCCTGCAAGATCACCCGATCTGACCAGTCCAGACTTCTTTCTTTGGGGTTTTTTGAAATCTCGGGTGTATGTGAACAAGCCACAGACTCTCGCAGCTCTAAAAGAAAACATTCGTCAAGAAATAACGAACATATCGCAGGAAGTGTTACGGCAAGTTATGCAAAATGTCATAAATAGGGCTCAAATGTGTATCAACTCTGGAGGTCACCATTTAAAAGACATCATCTTTAAATCCTAATGGTACGAAATTTAATGGCACAAATATACATTTAAAAAAACCTAAATCTAGTTTTCTAATTTAGAAAAAATGTTATAGCTGAACCAAATAGGGTCTTTACTTTTGCGCCACCCAGTACGATATGGCCACGACATCTACAACTCAACCCACTAGTGAAGCCGAGAAAAGAAGACTTTTTAGACGTTTAAGTTATCCTTGATTTACATTGCGGTTGATCTTCTAGGCCCGTCTTAAGAATTTTAGTCGATACCAAAATAATTTAAAGAGTTGTTTCATTCTAAGTTTTTCTTTTCTTTCAGATCAGCATGGAATGCACACATGTAAAGGAAATATTTACAATAATAATTATTTACAATGATAACAATAATTTAGTATCCTTTTTGATATAAAACATTAGATTTATTCAAAATATGTTTATATTTTTATTTATTAGCTATCTATGTACCACTACTGGGTAAAAGCCTCCCTCTACGCTTCCAATCATCTCTGTTCTTCGCTTTCTCATTCCAATATATACATACATACATACATACTATCACGCCTGTTTCCCACAGGGGTAGGCAGAGACTATGGACCTCCACTTGCTACGATCTTGACAGACCTCTTTCGCTTCATCTACACTCATCAACCTCTTCATACATGCACTTCGGTTACGTGTACTTCTTACCTCTCCCTTTTTCAGAACGTCTGCAATCTGATCGCAGAACGTTCGCCGAGGTCGACCCTGTCCCGCTCTTCCTTTCACACTTACCTTATAAATATTTTTTATTAATCTATTTTCATCCATACTTTTTAAATGCCCAAACCATCTTAACATCCCTTGTTCTACTTTTGTCCATCTTTTGTAAACTTACATCCTAAATATACAAACTCTTTCACTTGCTCCACTCTCACCCCATTTATTAAAATATTGCATTCTGTTGAAATATCATCCCTTTCAAAAACCATAACTTTAGTCTTACTTACATTAACTTTCATACCCTTTTTTTCTAATTCATTATTCATAACAGTTATCATCTTCTGTAATTCCTCCCCTGAGTCCGCAAGTATCACTTGGTCATCGGCATAGAGAAGGCATTTGATAAATAACTCATCCATTCTAACACCACATTCATCTTCTTTCAAATCTGTCAAACAACTGTCCATGAATAAGTTGAACTGCCAAGGCGACGCTACACATCCCTGTCTAACACTTTTTTCGATGTTAAACCAGTCTGTGTATTCGCCGTTAATTCTGACACAAGCACTAGAATCCTTACAAAGAGATTTCAGTGCCTGGATCAGATGGCTGCTCAACCCATAAGTAGACAGTGTTGACCACAATTCATTCCTTTCCACTCTATCATAGGCCTTTTCTAAATCTACGAAGATGCAATAGACTTTTCGATCTTTGACCAGAAGTTTCTCTAAAATGCATCTTAAAGAAAAGACCTGATCCGTGCATCCCATACCCTTTCTAAATCCCGCTTGTACATCCCATATCTTCTCGTTTGTATCTTTTACAACCCTTTCTATCAAGACCTTTGCATACAATTTGCCAACCACGCTAAGAAGACTAATACCTCGGTAGTTTTTACAGTCTTGCTGTGAACCCTTTCCTTTATACAGTGGTATAATTATCGCCTTGCACCAATGCTTTGGTACCACACATTTTTTAAAACACAGATTGATAAGGTCACACAACTGATTAGCTACAATGTCCAGCCTTCAGCATTTCGACAGTAATCCTATCATACCCTCCCGTTTTTCCCATTTTCACCTTCTACAGGTGCATACACTCCCAATATAAAAATCCGATTCAACCCAACTTTCATTCTAATCCAGACAAGTCTTGAACTTACAAATTCGTACTCATTCACACACTCTGCCATTCATTTAGAAAGAATGAGGCCAACTCCTTGACAGCCTTTAGCGGTTTCTGGTACTCCTGACCAATATGCCGTGAAAAAACCACACTTAGTGGTCCCGCATCCTTTCCATTTCGTCTCATTCACACACAGGACATCAATCTTTCTTTCACTCATCATCTGATACACCTCATCTATTTTACCATTCAATCCTCCTCTAATATTCAAAATAGCCAAGCGGCTGTCCAAAGACCGCTTTTCGCACCTGCGGAAAACGGGACGTGATGGATTGCGAACCGAGTCGCCGCCATACTGATTTCTTATTTTTTTTGGAATCATTGCATTCCCACGAGTAATGGGGATTTAGACGGTCGCACCTGACAGAGCCCCTTGTCAAGCGAAGGCTAGCCTTGTTCTGAGGGCGCCCAACCTCAGGGCAAATCAGGGCGCCCAATCTCATTCCAATCCCGTTCAAAATGTCTCAGTTCGTCCGACCACCTCGTTCTAGGTCTGCCTCTTTTCTTCTTGCCATCTATCGGAGTCTAGACAGTAGCGTTATGAGCCCATATTTCCTGTGGCATACGGCAGACAGGATATAATTCTTACTTTAGATTTTATTTTACCTTATATTCTGTAAATTTTAGATGTACGAGTAGTTTACGAAACCCGCATTAAATATCAGCCGTGAAATCGTGTAAAATCGAAAAACATGACATGCACTTTATACCGAATATGACAAATGTATCTAGTCGAGACGGTTCAACTAAAGTTAGTAACATTACATACTACTACGATGTGCTTATCCCGTGGGAGTAGCCATCTATAAGCGATAGATATGTCTGTCGATCATTACATACTTGATTTACGGTTAATGCAGGCTTATCACGTCTGCGTGGGTTAGCTCCGAGCTTTACATTTTGCCAACTGTAGATATTATGATAACTATGTACATACATACATACATACTATCACGCCTGTTTCCCACAGGGGTAGACAGAGACTATGGACCTCTACTTGCTACGATCTTGACAGACCTCTTTCGCTTTATCTACACTCATCAACCTCTTTATACATGCCCTTCGGTTACGTGTACTTCTTACCTCTCCCTTTTTCAGAACGTCTGCAATCTAATTGCAGAACGTTCGCCGAGGTCGACCCTGTCCCGCTCTTCCTTTCACACTTGCCTTATACATTAACAAAAAATATTATTTTTTGTTAATGTATTTTCATCAATCCTTTCTAAATGCCCAAACCATCTTATCATCTTAACATGTTCTACTTTTGTCACTACGTCCTCTTTCACTCCACACCGATTCCTTAACTTAACTTACATTTATTGAACTATTCTTTAGGTTGATACAGAGTGAAAAAGTCGCAAACGAATTCACTTTCAGCGAAACTCAGGTAAGCAACAATTGCGTTGCAGAGTCTCATTATACGTAATATCGCAATTAAATAATGAGTGATAAAAATTAAAATAAATCTGAGTGCGTGTCAGGCCACGCTCAGAGTAGAGTTTCGAAGTTACACAGTACATTTACATGTTTATTTCCGATTTTAAACAATCAACTTTATATAAGTAATTATTTTCTAAGAATTATGTAAGTATTTTGTACAACATTTCCTCAAATGGTGCATTTTATAAGTTAGGTGGCTGTAACTCTTTTTTAACAAAACTTACTTATCCGGCAAAGTGTTTCTTTAGAGTTTAGTACATATACTCCTATCACGTTTTTTTTTTATTTGTGAAACTTCCAGAGGTACGGGCACGCTATACTCAAACAATAATTTATTTAATTTTTGAAAAATGATCACTAATTCGAGAAGTTGTCTTGCAAACCCTCAATGTTTTAAAAAGACCTATCCAACGATATCCCACAATATGGGGTACACGCGAAAAAAAAATCATCACCACTACATTATACGTATATTACCCCTTTTTTTAATATTTTATTTTACCATATTCTAGGGATTTCGGAACTCTAAAAAGAAACATTTTAGATAACAGAATCTCAAAAGCAGACTAGACATGTTGCGTTAAACACCACTAAATCTGCGTGTAACGAACCATGTTGGAAGTAAATCCCAGCCTGTTCCGCAAACAGTCAAGGCACACAATAAACCCCTTTTCTGCAATTGCGGAACAGTCTTAATAGCTACTTATTGTCTACGACATTGCCAGTACCTTTCAAGGAATTGTTCGGTAATACGAGTATTGTTGATTTTTTATTGTTTTAATCACTATACCGTCTTTATTGGAATTTCATCATTCAATAGCACAAAGCAGAGGTTTGCGACGGATCGTTGGGTTTTAATGATTTAAAATAATTTTAATTAGTACAAGATTTTGGGCGTTGCACGTTCGTCATCTCATTTCCACTGCTATCTTACTGTCTTCTGTGACTTAGGCCAGAACTTAGATGGGAAAGGAATGTGTTAGGAGTGTTTTTGGGATGAGAAGATATAGAGATGTGTTCCGAATGGTTATGACTGAAAAGGGATGTGTTAGGTTTTTTTTGGAATTTGGAATTTTAATATCACATAAAGTCCAAATCTATAACTAGATTATTCGTCTACATAATTTGAAAATACTTACTGACCAAAACATAAGACATATTAATCATCTTATTTGGAATAGTATTTACGTGTGCAGTTGTGACATTGACATCTCTCGCCACCGACGATGTGCCCGAGTCAGTGTAAATGAGAATATGTATTATTTAACCACCGATTAAAAAAATATAAGATATAGAAAAGCACTGGCTATAAACATATATACATACCTACCTTATATACTCGTACATATCATGTGTGTAACACATCCGATCCAAAAACAGATTTAGCAAATCACCTTTTTCAACTAAACGACTATAAATTGTAATTTAATTATAGTAACAGCCCAACTTTATCTCAACCGAGTTTGATATCCGAATAAACACAGAATCTTGTTAGTGTGCTTAGGCATAAATTGCTCAGAAACTTTGTTATTGCCAAGTTATTTCATTGCCACTAGCTCACCTGTAATAACAAACGCCGCGAATCACGCCACGGCTAATTACTTCCAGATTAATTACGCAAGTTGTCAACTTTAGGTTGCGATAGATGTGGAGTTGCCGGCTACTGTTGTTGTTTTATGAGTTTCCGTGTTATTGTTACCCCATTTTATTGCCCGAGCGAGCGATGCGAGCGAAGCCTCTCAGTTTCGAGATGGCCAAAAATGCTATTGACGGTCTGTCTGTTCTCGCCTACAGGTAGCATTTTTCACCCGATTTTGACGAAAATTTGCACACAAGTTCCTTGATTTATGTATTTGAATTTTTTAGTCGATCGCGATTGTTTTTTGATAAATAAGGGCGGGGGGGGAATAAGGGAGGAACTTTTCTGTAGCGTTTTTTATTGACGGATTTCAATCAAATTTGAGAGGCACACTTCGGACTTCATTCTACAAAAGATGTTGATTTAAAAAAACCAAAAGTAATGAGTGGAGGGGAGGGGGAAGGGAAAGTTTGCTGTATTATTAAATTAATGCATACGGGAATTACCGCGAAACGTACCTTTTTTTTATTTATTTTGTTGACGTTTCGTTCGGGTTTCACCGAACGTGGTCCCAGCTTGACCCGAACGAACGAAACGTCAGCAAAATAAATAAAAAAAGGTACGTTTCGCGTTAATTCCCGTATGCATTAATTTAATAATAATGCAACGCGATAGTTTAAAAGTATTTTTAAGTTTGCTGTAGCATTATATATGGACGGATTCCACTGAAATGGCTTTGCTAAGCCAGGAACAAGGGGAAAGTGTCGGTTATTGCATGGCTTTAAGCACTGACGAGTCTAGTCTACTGTTCTCACAGAACCACTAGTGTTTATTAAAACCGTTTTTAACAAGATATAGGTTTAAAAAAACAATTAACAAGATATCGGTTTAAAAAGACTAGGGGAAAATTCTGACTGAAAAGTTCGGTTATTCAGTTAATGCAAACACAGCCAGAAGTTTTTTTTTTTTTAATAAATTAAGACTACATCTACGGACTTACGAACCTTTTTTTTATTGTTGTTTTATTTTGTTTATTTGTTATTATTGTACTGTGCTCCGCGCGAGCTATTAGTTCTTAGTGCTACTTAAATAATTATTTACATGCATATCATCGCCTATGCTAACTTATTATACAATTATTATTATTATTTTTTTACTTATTCTATAGTTACATTTTTTTTTTTTTGATTCCCTCGAGTTCCAGCAGACCAGTTGGCGGCACCCGTTCACGAGTTGACGTACGGGTCAGCCATCGTCAAGTTCAACCATATTATAGGGAGCCCATCGACCCGGCCCGTGACGCCACCGCCATATTGAACATTTTAGTGAGCATGACTGCTCGTTTAAATATATATTGTTGTTTTTCTTGTCATGCTTTATTTTTATTTTCTTTTCATGCTTTTTCTTTTGTCATGCTTTTTTTTTTTATTAATTTTATTTTGTTAGTCTTATCTAATCTAATATTAATTTTATTACATTAACTTAATTAATATATGTCGTTTTTTTTTTTTTGTTTGTCATCTCGTGCACTCGACCTCCTCCAGAAAGCAGTCGTTTTTGCTGCGGTTCGATCATGGTCGGTGCGCTTCCGCTGGCGCCGTCATGGACTCGATGATCGCGTCGTCACCACTCTTAATCGCCATTTTTAGGTTATAATCCCTGATGGTTTCTTCAGTTGCTCTCTCTGCTCGTAGAATAAGACGTGCCATAGCATCATCTTTCGTACTGTCTACGTAGTAGACACAGGTCTTAGTGTGTCTAGAGAGAGCAACCACCGCGTGAGGGACGCTCTGTAGCAATTTTGATTTCTTGGTTGTAGTACGTACAATTATCACCGTCTCCCACGTGAGTCCCTGCGCTTCGTGGATTGTGAGGACGCGTGATCCCTAATCGGCCCCGTATCCCTGGCTGATCAGGAAATCCTTTTCCGCCTGGGTGTGGGTCAGATACAGGGTGTTCTCCATTTTCGGGATTTCCGCTCCTCTGTACTCCTTCAGCGACAAGGAACGCGTTAGACGTTTGGCCGAATAAATCCCATTTGAAAAAAAAAATATTTTTTAAAGGAAATGGAGTTAACATTTAAAATTTCGTATTAGTAAACTTTAGACAACCCTTAAAACTATTTTATGAACTACTGTTTACAGTTTAAGGCCGTACCTGAATTTTCCGGGGTCCAGTGCTGCCCCCATTTAAAATAAATCATTTAAAAAAAAACGGAGACACAATTTAAAATTTTGCTATTATCAATTCCTAGATAACCCTTCAAAGTATTTTATGAACTACTGTTTACAGTTTATAATGAGAACGTTAAGCTTTACTACGCACATTTGCCAAAAGTGGCCGTTTTTCGCAAATGTGCGTAGTAAAGCTTAACGTTCTTACTTTAAACTGTAAACAGTAGTTCATAAAATACTTTTAAGGGTTATCTAGGAATTGGTAGTTGCAAAAATTTTAAATGACCCTGGAAAATTGAGGTACGGCCTTAAGGCCGTACCTAAATTTTCCGGGGTCCAGTGCTGCCCCCATTTAAAATAAATCATTTCAAAGAAAACGGAGACATCATTTAAAATTTTGCTTCTACCAAATCCTAGATAACCCTTCAAAATATTTTATGGAATAGGTACTGTTTACAGTTTAAAGTGAGAACGTTAAGCTTTACTACGCACATTTGCGAAAAACGGCCACTTTTGGCTAATGTGCGTAGTAAAGCTTAACGTTCTCATTATAAACTGCAAACAGTAGTTCATAAAATACTTTAAAGAATTATCTAGGATTTGGTAGTTGCAAAATTTTGAATGATGTCTCCGTTTTCTTTGAAATGATTTATTTAAAATGGGGGCAGCACTGGACCCCGGAAAATTTAGGTACGGCCTTAAAGTAAGAACGTGAAGCTTTTCTTTGCACATTTGCCAAAAATGGCCGGTTTTTGCAAATTTGCGAAGAAAAGTTTCATCATCATCATCTTAAGTGTGTAAAACAACTTAACCCCAGCGAGTACAGACTCGCTTGAATCGTCTTGAGGACCACTTTACTCTTAGATAATATCCGGGGGCTGATTATGGAACTGGAAGGTGGCCACGCCATTTCTGCGATAAACAACATAACCCGACCGAGATTGGGCTTGATTTATTCGTTTTGAGGAGCAATTCACTCTTAGATGATATTTAGGGTCTGATGATGAAGCTGGAAGGTGGCCGGGGCATCTCTGTGGTAAAACAACATAGCAACAGGCTCTATGCTCTCGCTCTACTTTAATTACCTACGTACACATGAATTGGCAATATTATGTTACATAAAATTGTTGCCTTTATGTTTTAACTCAGCTGAATAGAAATTCCGGTATTGATAAAATTCGATTAAACGGACAGGATTGTCCATGTTCGACTAATCGGTATTATGCCAGACGCCGCCGTCAGTCAGGATTTACGGATTTGGATGTCAACCGCACCGATACTGCTGCCGGAGCTCAAATCGACATATACCTACGAGTACACCTAAATAATGGTAACAACATAAGTACCTATAGAATATTTTTATTTTATTACACGATTAAACTAAGATATAGTTTTAAACACTAAAACCCAGTTACGGGAAGATTCTTGTTGAAAAGTACGTTTATCCTGTCATTGCGTTACACGCAGGAGAAACTAAATAATTCATTACTTTACGAGTATGGCCTATAGAGGGCGCCATATTAAATTGTATTGTAACGTTATATAGCCTATAACCAGCGGACAGCTATGACGCTTCCATCATCATCATCATCATCACTGGCAGCCTTCTATATCCTACTGTTGGGAATAAGGCGACGAATGACGCTTCCAACGATACCTTATTTATTAAGGTATCACGGATATCATAGAAGATACAAGCCTAGGGAACAGATGAACATACATACATCATACATAGTGGCGAAACACATAACCCTCCTTTTGGCTTCGCTATAGTCAGGTAAGAAGGAGTTAAATGTTTTCAGGGTACATGCACGTATGTATGTAAGGTTTATTCCTCCATAACTTTGCCCAGCAGTGGGACACGTAATGGCATTAATCACGGACCCGAGTACTCCAGCGAGTCGATTAGAGACCCCGTCCCCGATGCATCTTCAACGGTCGGGGTGGGGCGACCCAAGAGGGATTGCAGGACTTTTAGCTCTGCATTGCCTTTTAATTTGCCGTGCAGAGAGCAGTCGTTAGAGCTGTTGCTCCAGGGGTGGAAGTGTTATAAGGCATAATGCCACGAGTAACTTTAGAGAAAGCGCAGCACACCTCTCGACACCCCGTCGCCTGCACCGGTGTTATCGCCACGCAAGCCTCCCAAAGGATCCGGGTGAAAATACCTGTGTTTCCAAGGAGATTAAAAAAATTATAATATATGTTTTCTTACGAATTTTGTTTCATACAATATACGGTGTAAGTTAACTGAGAATTCCATATTCAAGATACTAAATAGAATAGATTATATATCTGCAAAAAATATCATAGTTTCATTTTGAAAAGTCCTGGGAGAGTATAAGACTGATTTTTGATGCTAGTTTGTTTTTATTCCACAAAAAAAAAATACAAATTGCGCCGCATTATAAATGTTTTGTAATATTACACACCCCTCGTCATGTGTAATCATAAAGATCCCAGCAGACGAGCAGTATCGGGCATCAGCCAGCCAGCTTAGAGGATTTGGTCGGTCGACTGGTCCGCGCCAAATCAGACGAGCCATTAACTTCAAATTCGAAGCCGAATTGAATTCACATTTTTGACAGCTCATGTCACCGAGTCTTAATGGATTGCGCGAATTTGAGAAAATTCTCACTTGCGTGATTTTTCCCTTGGGTTCCCTCCGTTCGAATTTTTAAATTGTATGTAATATTTATTTGAGTATGAATGATGTATTTTAACACACAGGTTTAAAGTAACTAGTTATTAGCATACCTATACTTCAGGTCTCATCGCATCGGGTTTGTATATTCGTATTTACGTTAAAAAAGCAGACAATTATAAAGAATGTATTATCAACAATAAGTAGTTTAACTTTTTTTTTTCGCAAAACATAATGAAAGGTCTAAAAAAATTTTTTGGATCATGATGATATTTTAGGAACCCATGAGCTAAGACCAAGTAAGTCACTCACTTGGTACTCATGAGGGGTAGTCACAAAAAGTATTGCGCGCACGGGAATCGTTATCGTGTATTAATAATGACTATAATAAACAGGATTACAATAAGGAATTAGCCGTATCATGTAATAATAATTAACGCATACGACACATGAATAATTAATCGTGAAATCAAGACACATTCACGCAGAGCAACTAATTGTAATGGCATTGTTCTAATAATTGACTACCAGATCACGTCCGTACATTATTGATGCAGCATCCTAGTTTACCAATTACAATTGCCTGCGAGAAATCCGTCTCTGCTAAAATGATTAGACAGCGCCCAAGGTATGCTTGGTTATAACATTAAAATACAAAATCGAATCCGAATTATAATAAACTGGAACTCGGAGCTTGCGAATACAAAAGCTAGAATAATTCGATACGGTAGAAATAGTACTTTTGTTGTAAGAATTGTGTGTGAAGTTTAGTTAATTACTCGTAATAACTAATCTTTATGCATATCCGTATTCAAACAGGTCTGTTATAGTTTATTACTTATAAAAAAAAACTATCCTTTTCTAACTCTCAATTTTTTTATTAATTGTTGTCTTACAAAAGCTCATTTATTATTGGAAACAACTAGGCACTAGGGTATTATTTCACATCGTACCATAGTCTCTGCGAAGCCATCATTATGAAGATGTCACATTACGCAAGATGACAAACAGTCCGAGAGATTTAGACACAAAACGCAAATCTCTTGTCAACAGGCGAAATGGGTCTCGGCTCAGCTCCCGGCGAGCTCCTATTTTTCTTTTTTCTTTCACTGACGTAAACAAGGACAAAACTCATTTGGTGCCGTGATAGGGATTTAAATTATCTCGTCCTGAAATCTTATACAAACATTTTCTCCGAATGTAAATTTGAGAATTTTATCATATTGTATACTTTGCCTGTGGGCTTTTTGTTTCCACAGCCTTTGTTTAATTTTTCTTGTCTTTTTTTATTATAATTGGTTATGCTTATGAACGTTTTATTGTACTCACTGATTTTGCTGTTAAAATATTAATGAAAAATATCTTTGCTATCGGTTTTTTCACTTTTTTTGGCGTTAAATCCAAAATTTCATTAGTTTGAAAATCAAATTATTTTATGAGCAACAAGTGGTACTTTATATTAATTTGTTATAACATAAACTACTAAACATTCAGAGAAGTATAATATAGTAGTAGTAGAATACCATACAGAATGTTACTTACATCTAAAACACACAGTTAATTAAACAAGTTTCAAACGATTCATATCTATTGATGCAGCCGTATCGCCTGGGGGGCTTTCAGGCTCATATATTTGCGGTCTGGCCCGCTCCGATATTTCGGAGAAAATTCGGGAGAATTTAAATTCGAGAGGCGGGTGTGAGGCGCAACAGTGCAGCGATCGTGACGATGCGCGAGCGTTCATGCATAAAATTAAACAGAGTAATGAAACGAACGCCTCCATGTGCTAAGCTGAGAAATTCCTATAATAAAGTCGGGGAGCCCGCTTCAGCGCGCAGAAAAATTAGGTGAGCAAGTTATGATCGAGGATGTGGCGACAAGAGGAGGCTTTGAGATCTCCTCGACTGGAAAACCGGTTTTGTTCGATTTAGGCCGTGTTTAATCAGCCATTTTTATTTAGGTCACAGACATGAGCATCTTACCTGACAAAATATTCTTACTTAAGATTATGAATTAAGTATAAATGCATAATAAAATTTCGCTAAAAATTACGTATTCAATCGTTCCAAGTCCAATACATACGAATTTAATGGATACAAAACAGTAAACTCTGCTTATAGTGACTTATTATGTAAAGCCATGGTTTAAATGATTTTAGACTTCTGCGGTCACAATTACTATTAACATTGCAGAACTAAGCATGGTTGATTTGTTATTGCGCCAAAATGTATAAATGTGAACCATCAGTATGAAAAACTGCTACCAAAGAGCTATAATGTACCTTATGTGCTATACTCTTATATTTTAAGTTCATATTTTGATAGTCGAAAATCAGTTATATACCTAGATATATAAAATTTCTTTGAAATTACAAACTACTGCAGAAATCTGACATAACATTTGATAATAAAAGCTAGACTACATGTTTGTATGGAAAAGTCTAGGACTGTTAAGTATTTTTTTAATTTTGTGAGGTGTTTACTGGGGGATTTCGTTTTGTTCATAACATTGTGTATTACGCTAAAAACAAGATTTTATCTCGTCAGCAGCAAGTACCAGTAATACGTTTACCTCAAAATTTACGGAAGCGCCGGCAGGCTAACTCGCTTATCGCCTCGGTCGAGTTTGTTTACGAGTTGCCAATCCATCAGGAAGCCTTCGCAAAATATTCCATTTTTAATGTAGCCGCTAGTGTTGGAAAAATTTCTTGAGCCGAGAAGTTTGGCGTTTGAAGGCAGAATGATATTCATTGGTAGGTAGTAACGAAGAACATTGCGAAGGCATATAAATGGCAAGGTGCGATATAATTAATAGTATATATAGTACTAGCTTTTACCTGTGGCTTCGCTCGCGTATCCCAAATCCTATATACGGGAACAGTACATTTTTCCGGGATGAAAGGTACCCTATGTCCTTCTCAGGACTCCTACTTATGCTAAATTGGTTTAGTAGATAAAACGTGACGAGGTAACAAACAAATATACAAACTCACTTTCGGATTTATAATATTAGTTAGGAAGTTAGGGTTAGGATAAGGATTAGGATAATAAGTATTTGAGTAAAATTCTTGGAACTTGCAACTCCTTAGTTTCGAGTTTAGCTCAGACGTGATATTATCTAAGTTCCAAATATTCTGACCTACTAAAGACTTCTTGCTTTTTTTGTCTTTGGGTCATTAAGATTTAAACAGCCGACTCGTGTCATTTTATATTTTCAGTAGGTACAGTATCTAGGATTACTTTTCTTCGACTTTTGATATTACAAATAATAAAGTTTAGGTACCTTATCTGCCTTACTACTCGTACTTAACTTCGGACGTATTATGCTTAAAATTTATATTTATTTAATTTATTTCCATTAAACAATATACATTGTGTCGGAATATATAACTTAAAACTAACATATGTTAAATTTAAATAAGTAACAATATAATACATTTTTGTCAACACCATATGTAAGTAATTAAGTATGTTTAACTACCGCAGGTGGCACATTAGTAGCCAATATTTATTGTAGCTACTCTTTCGTGTTTATCAATAAAAATAATCCTTTTAATTTTTATCTCAAAAAAATATTATAGTCATAAGAAAAAATCACTTTTTTCCAACACTAGTAACGGCGGCCAAGAGAATTTGTCGCTTCCAAATGACGTTTATCGACAGTGGCTCACGGCGGCGATTTATCGAGCCACACGTTGTTTGCCAGCCGTAAATCTGACGAGAAATATGACGGGCCGTTTTACACAGTTTACTCGCTTTTTGAGATCAGACGTGACAAACTGAACCGAGATTATGCATCGATATTTTTTACGCGTTCCATAGAATATAGAAGCGAATATTTTTAGACACGGCCAAAGAGAAAATTAATACGGGGTAAACGTGGATGCAATGTGACTCAAGTCGATAAGCCGATGATTTTTGACACGTTTAATTTCTTCTAGATTGTTATTTTTGTTTGTGCTAAAAACTATATTTTTTGTATAACTATCTATGTTATTGTGTGCATATTCATATAATGTAGATTTTATGATTCAATGTGATGTACCAAAAACTTACAAAAAGGTCAACAACTTTGAATACACTACAATACAAACATGTCGTTTGAGTGTCACATAACAAGGAGTATGTTCGCAAAATATTATTTCGGGAACAAGGAACAGTTACGCCACAGTAAAGATCCCGGGGGATATAAACAAAAATGTTGTTATAAGCGAGTCGCGTTTTTATGTACGCCGCCATTTTCCAAGTGTGCCATGAATTATGTATGTGTCGTTAGATTTATTTATTCCTGTGACACATTTCGAAATGTAATAACGTTGGGACAATTATTATGAGAAAAGTTCATGCTAGCTGTAATTAATACTCGTATGTTCAAGCAATTGTAAAAGTAAAAAAGTAAAGTAAAAGTATCACTGCGACGACATCAAGCGCTAGGTATTCACGTGAAAGTAAGGCCTGTGAGAGTCTTTGCATAGTCCCTCACAAATTAACCCCTTAAAGTTTATCAAAAAAACTTGTTCGGACAAAAAATTTGCGTCTTAAAAAAAGCAGCAAGTAAAAAAGCAGGTAGCAAAAGAGTTTTGTGTCATTTTTGAATATTTTTCGAAAAGGCTGAAATATGATATTTTTTACGTTATCAAGCTATTTCCGCCATTTTTTTAAACTTCTTGAATTCTACATAATTATCGAACCTGCTCACAAAATGTCGCGAGCATCGGTTGAAAAACGCGACCTGCGAGAACAACCGGAAAAATGGAATTCGGACACACGAAAGAATTATTTCCGAAGCTGAAACGGTGACCTTCGTTCGTTTCGTTCACTCGTTCAATTATTTAGAAGCTACCGATAACTAGCGTTTCGCGACGACCACTGCTGAGAAGAAACGCCGAATGACATTAACATACAATTTATGATTTTATCAAACTCCATAATTGGATGTAAATTTAATAAAGCCCATTTAACTAAAGTCCATACAATTTTGTTTACTTCAAGCTCGCATCTGTTTCCCTAATCCAGGACTAGACTCGTAGTGTCTGTCCACCCGGTACATGCGTAATCCGGGCATCTATCAAAGCGTGAGTGAGTTAGACTCCCTAACTTGTAACCTACTATGAAAACTTTGGAGATTGATTTTGGAGTTCACTTTAAATGAATGCATGTCAATATGCGTGGAATAAGTAATCTTACCTTTTTGAAAGCAGGGCTCACAACCCATAACCCATGTGAGAAAAGTTAAACGAATGAGAAAAACGTTGCTGTCGCTTTGTCAGGTAATTTTATTTTTTAGCTGACTTGGTTTTTCGTGTGGATTGTTATCTTTATAGTCTTATTTTTAACGGTGATAAATTGCAACGCAGTGTTCGTTGTAATTTTACTCAATAATCACTCAAAACCGCTGAACAGATTGGAATGAAATGAGGCTATCTTATTACTTGGTTTAACACATGGGATACTTTTTATCCTAATAAATATGAGGGGATTTGTCCTTTGGTCCTTTGGGATTGTCAAAACGGCTACTTTCTCCACGCAGGCAATGCCGCGGCTTGTCAGCCGCGGCATTGCCTGCGTTATGAAAATAAATAAAAAAATTAAAAAAATGTTTGAACAAACTCTTACAATATACATAATAAACTAGCGACAGCTATTATTATGTATATTGTAAGAGTTTGTTCAAACATTTTTTTCTTTGGATCGAAATTATAAAACTAAATACATATCAATTACCATACTTATTTATCTAGACTGAGGTTACAATTTTCTATTAGTGTCACAAATTAATTCTCCTAAAAATATACCTAAATCAAACAAACTACCTATATGAAATATTAAAGATTGATAAATTTAATGAAAGACTTAGACATTAGTAGTTTTAAAATTAATTTTTACACGTGTAAGAAATACATAGAAAATTTAAAACTAGAAAATAAATACTTTAAAACTAGAAAATAAATAATAAATCCCCTAAATTTGCTGCGTGATGTCAAACTACCAAGATCGCAAGATCGCTTTAAGAGGTTTTACAAGTCCAATTTACGTTCGGCTGATATTAAATCAGAGCATACGTCCCCGATCGGAATGAATTATGCAAATCGCCGGCAGTGGTTAACATCGTAATATTGTAAGCGACACTTCACCCCTCTTTATGCAATAGGCAATAAAGTGCTGGATGTCGTATATGTTTAAGCCGTAAACATTGGCATGGAGAATGTTTTGGTAATATAAGCACGGTATAGAAAACAGGTTGCTTATTGTTTTCACCGTGCCGTGTGGTTCCCGATAGAGTAGAATAGGACCACTTCACGTCTTCTTGTGGATGTCGTAGAAGGTGACTTAGGAAACACAAGCAAAACAAAGCTTATAAACATCAGTGAAACCTCTCCAACCCGTCTGGCCAGCGTGGAGAGTTTAGGCCAAATCCTCTGGCTACTTCGGCTAAGTATGGCTCTGGTATTACAGAGAGGGTCATGCTCCTACAGTGGAGACTAAAAAAGACCTAATGATGATGATGGTTTTAACAAGGTGAAAACTGAAACATCAAAGATAAAATTTGCCAATCAAAAGGTTTTACCTTTATTGGTGCTGCCTTTCTCACTGTGTGGTCATACACTTTATTTACT